>JAZAQC010000004.1:2500000-3750000 GCA_036289425.1 Rhopalosiphum nymphaeae
AATTCTGTTTTATAATGTGTATAGTGTTGCAATAATAACGTACATTGTATTTAAACCTTGTCTGGGTTATATGCATTGTCAGTATACCTTCATGCGTGTGTTTACTTGTGAACTGTGTTGTATAACAAAATGGTTCGTTTCTCCAACAGTTAGAAAATAATACTACCTTAGGTGTAGTGAAAAGTAATAGACGATTACTTTATATATTTTTTGCAAGTCAGCTACTCATTAATAATTCATAATATTATATAAAATTATTTAAATAAAATTCAGAATCTAAATACAATTGCCTTACAAACAAAAAATATTTATAATATAATGATATAAATATTAAATGGTTTTCCATAAAATCATAATTTATTTTACGAAAATAAAATTTATTTATAAATGTTTAGATTACTGAAAAATCGCTGAGAAAAGAATAAGATAATACTGTTTTTTCAAATCAATAGGCAGTGTTGTTGGTTGACGGGAGGACAAGCAACAATTATTATCATTTAATGTATGAAATTTAAAAAGTAAAAAATATTAAAAATAAAAAAAATGTTTGAAAATTTAATTTTAATTTTTTTTTTTTAATTTGCTTTCCAATCATTTTTTTATATTAGTTATAATAATATAATATTATAAGTATAATAATAGTGTATCATTGTATTATACACCATAATCTCCATAATATTATGAATAATAATGATTACTTATATGGCTGCACGGCGCAATTGTTAGACAATATAACTACGTAACTATTCACAGTCAACGATACAAAAAAATAAATAAAAAATATGAAGTGTAATATTAAATCGTTTATAAATAATGAATAATGACTATTAATAAGATTTATATAGATTTTTCATCATAAAATAATTCCTAATATTCACTCTCTGTCAAATTAATTCAACCATTGATCAAATGAATGAAAAAGTCTTTGTATTTTATTGGATCATAAACTGGTTGAATTATTTTGTGATTTTTTTTCATTATAATTGTGTAGGTGTGATATTATTAAGTATTTTTAACTCAACGAATACTTAATAAAATAACTCATAATCAGAAATTATTTTTTTAGGGGGCTAGCTTGGTAGCGAGGATTAGACCATGTAATAAAACTGTTTGTTGACAATTTTCTAACTCAGATTCAACCAGCATAAAATTAAAAAAAAAAAACACTAAAAAGTATAAAAATAAATAAATAATAATAATAATAATAATAATTTACACAATCGTTAGCTGAAACATTTCAAAAATTTAAAATGAACCAAATCAAAATAGTTATTTTTTCTAAGACAATTGTCGGGTATTTTTTTAATTTATTAAAAACATCAAGTCATTTACATATTAAGACTTACAATCCTAAAATAGGAACGATTTAAATGGTGTATACTGTAAAATTTACATCTATCGTATATTTTTATCATTTAAAATATTATATTTTTCACTTAGCTTGTTTAGGTATATTTTCAATATATTAAATGCTTATATATCTGAATTAAGTTTTTAAGACAACATTTTAATATTATATATAAAATATAATATCCAATAATTGTAAAAAACACTGATGATAATGATTCCTATACACTGAATGTTGATAAATAATTCAATACAGAATTAGTATAATGTTTAATTTTACTTTAATTTGTCTTAAAATTGCATGAAATCATATTCTTTTATACTATTTTATTGTATATAATATGCAATTTGAGAATTTCTATTTAATTAAGATTTCTACAAGTGACATAATTTATGTATTCTGAATAATATAAATATTATGTTGTGTTATCAATATATTTAAATTTAAATTTAAGAACTCATTATTATTAACAATCTTAAAATTTAAAAAATATAGTTTAAACAACGTCTGAATTTCATTAAAGAATTCTTAAAAAATTATCATCTACTTAAAGCAGCTAATTTCATATACAATTGAAAAATAAACTTAAAGATATATTTTTGTTGATTAATAATAATTTAAATTTTCGAAATAAGTTAAACATTTATTTATCTACAAAAAGTCCTTAATTTAAATAAACTGTATTTAATTATATAATATTTTCAATTGCATGTTTATAATAAGTTATATGCACATCTTAAAGTATAATTTTGAATTAATAACAAGTATAAAAGTTCTTATTGGCAAGTGTATTGGTGTATTAATTTATAATAATCAGTGATGGCCAATATTTAAATTAAATAGACATGTTTAAAATATACATTTAATTTTGTATTATACTTATAATATATTTTAGTCAAACTACAAATAAAAATAATAATTGATTATATTATCTTCAAAATCAGATTTCTGTTTAGCGACGATATTACGCAACGGTGTGATTCATACAGTATAAGTATACATATAGTTACAATTATATTATTTACGTCGTGTTCTTATCTATAAAGTATTATCTCACAGATTCTGAACGGAACTGGCCAATAGCAGGCAATCTAGTCTTTAGCTAGATTATATACTTTATATGCAATAATAGGTAATTGACAAGTTAAATTTAGAATATGAATACATATTAAATATCTCAAAATTATCCAATATTTAAATTTTAAACCATATAAATTAAAATATTTTTCGTCTATACAACTACTCTAAAATTCACAGGTTGTTTAATATTAAAATAATAAAAATATATTTATAAACAGCATGAGTAGAGGGGTTATTTTTATGTACAGGAATAATTCAAAGTCAAAGTCAAGCGATATTGAGTGATACAATATTTAAAAATCTTATAATTTTAAAATTTAACGAAATAATTTATTTACTATAATTTAAGCTTAGATTGTTTAATGAAATTAAAATTAAAAATTATTTCGTATTTTATACCTATTCATTTAAAATAAATGATGTGATTTATTTTTATCATTATTATATATGGTTACAACAATACTAATAACGTTTTATATGTTTTAATTAAAATGATAATTAAAGTTTGTAAGTTTTCACGTAGAATATAATTAATAAAAATTAAGGGAAGTGGGAACCGCTTTGCTTTACATTAATAACATTCGATGTCGTGTGTGTATTTGTAATATAATAGTTGCGTTAAATTTGAATTCAATAATTTCTAATTAGTCATTATATTCGAAACACGATTCTGAGTGGAAACTGTCTATCAATCTATACCCATAAGCTTATTTTCTGATATATTTTTTTATATAGCTATTAAAATAATTTAGAAATGTAGCGTAACTTTAGTATTTCTGTAGGTTGATAATATTCCGAACATATTGCACTCATTATGTTATTATTTAATTATTAAAATAATATTTATTTATATCATATTATATCAACATAAGTAATTTAAAATGTATTTTATTCTTTTGTTAATACTGTAAAATAAATTCGTCGTATAACAATATAATGATATCTTAAAAAAAATGATCAATGTCATTACGTGTAGTAAAATTCATACTAATATAATATTATATATTTTAAGTTTCCGCAAATAATGTCTATAAATTAAAATAAAATAATAAACATCGTTATTTATCGTTTAAATAAATAACTTAGTCCAAATTTTAACTTAAAATGTCTTTAAAAAATAATTTAATTTATACATTTATTAGATTCAAAGTTTTAGTATGGAATACTTATAAGGAGTCTAGTATCCAATTATCCAAACAGATATAAAATAAAAAAATTATGAATTTCTAAATACAATACAAAGTAGTTTGACATTTTTTGCGATTTTGAAAAATTTCATGAAAAATCTAACTTTAAACGCTTATAAAAAAAATGTTGTGACAGCAGATTTTTTTAAATGAGAAATTAATAACTAACAAAATCGATTTTGTCAAAAATTGGATTTGCGTATAAATTCTGATTTTTCTTTATTTTTTTTTTTTTGCTTCTTTTCGATCATAGTATTTACTTTAAATGATTTTTTACTTTTAACTTCCCAAAATGCCAACTAGATACAGTTTTCCACTATAAACTATCTCCGTTTTTAGAACCAAAGCATTTTTTGCTTCAAAAATGTTTACAGACACAATAAAAAGAAACACACATCATTATAAAATCAATACATTCATCACTCTATTCTAAACTTAAAATACAAACGTCAGTGAATTTCATAACATACAAACCTACTTTACAATTATACTTTAAATAATCTTAAAATTATTTGACTATGAAACAAATAATACCTTATTACTTATTAGTGAATTTAAAATTAATTCAAATTAAATGTATTAAGTAAAGTATGTTATTTAAATGTCATCCAATGAAATTCACTATATCTGTTCAAATATTTCCAATGATGATTATCAAAAAATTTTAATGTAGTGTTATAAAATCGTATGTTATTCTTAGAACGTATTATAATTTTAAAACAAATAAAATGAATAGTTTTGTTTATGTAACGTTACATGGTTGTTTAGTTATTTATATGATTCGAATAGTGTGATTATATTATATAATAACAATATCAGATAGAAATAGTGAATCAAAAATCTTGTTTCGACTCATTAAACAATATATTCTCTATGTTTATACAATGTACATATATAATTGTAATGGACACTTTTTATTAAAACCACTGATAGAAATTGATAAAATTAATTCTAAGAATAATGCTTAATCGTTAATTTATATAATATATATATATATATATATATATATATAGTATATACTATACATATGACTTAAGTAGAATTGGCATTAAATAATAAAAACAGTTTTGCTGTACTAGCCGTTAATCATAAATCCATTTTGCCTTTGGCCAAACGCCACTTGCTATCAAATGCTTGGCAAACTCTGAAGATTTATACATAGCGTCTATCCATGCTATAAGATCATAATAATAATAGCCAATGTGTAGAAGGTATATAATATTACTATCATTATCATGTATGAAACATCTACGTTCAAACAAAAGGACATACGAATCACGTCATGGGAATGAAGGGATTGAAAACTTTTGGGTGTATTTAATTACACCATTGGGAGTTATCACTTCTGAACACACTTTGCAAATGAAACGTCTTTGGGTAACAACCATTGAGATATTTATGTTCTCTATAGATCACTCAAGTTTATGAATTTAATATTATGAAACTGTGTGAAACAAAATATTATTGAATTATATATCGAATATAACCACAAATTTATTAAGTTCAAAATGATATGATTAATGATACTATAAAATCGAACAAATGCTTCACACATTTATATTTTATTGATAATTTAGATTCTCGTTATTTACTGATGACAATTTATCACACAAAGTATTAAAATGTACATTAGGAGATTAAAAATAATCGAAACTAAAAGTCAGCAATATTAAGCAAGTCATTATTACACTTTATTGTAAGAAATTACAATACAAGTCACATTTAAGTTAAATAAACTAGCAGTAATAAACGATAATAATTGTAATAAAAAAATAATTGTTAATGCTTATTATGTCATAAACGCTTACCATAATTATCACGTTTTCATAATAATTTTCTTTTGTTTCTTTATTAACTGTATTTAGTAGTATTTTCTTTGAAGACGTATCTATGAACAATTTTCCAAAATATATTGAATGTAGCACTATAATTTAAGATATTGAGAACCGCTGTATTGAAAGTTTTGATTTATGTATTTTATAGTAAATGTTGTTCTTGTTATATGAAATTGTCTAATTCTTTAAATTTCATTTTTTTAACAATATACAAATATATTAGTCTGAAAAACATTAATAAAAAAAATTATATTTATTTAATCTAAGTATAATTAAAACTAAGTTGGTTTTATTTAGATTTTCCTATACATTCGTGTTTTTGTATCACACCATATTTCGAAAGAAAATATATTCTTAAAATAAAATATAAAATAGCGTATTGAATATTTAAAGCAATAAACTATTAGAGTGTTTCTGAAATGGATGAGGTCACTATAGTATACGCGTACTCACTGTGATGGCCCAATGAAGATTTTTTGAAATTTTTTTTGTATCTTAAAAATTTGGGTTTTTTGTATTATTTTTAGAATATTATCTTAAATGTAAAAATAAACACTATAGGCGTATTTTTTTGCAAAATTCTCATATGAATCGAGACGTCATATCGTAAACGAGCTTGTCCCTCATTTTTCACGCTCGAATCGCCGACTAAAAAAGAAGTGGTGATAGTTATTCGTTATCATTTTAAATACATGATTAACACATTATATTACATTGTTAAATAATAAAATTACTTTATTTACAATTCGTAACTACAAATGTTGTAGGTACACTAATAATAAATACAAAATAAAATGTATATTTTACGGGTCAAAATAATTATTATGTCACTGTGATATTCAAAAACTAGAATTCCAGTATTAAATACACAAATAGTTGATTTCTTTTATTTTTAACTTATGAAATTATGGATAAAAGTTACCATATTTTATTTATACACATAAAACGCGTAACGTAACAATAAATTAGATCACTTAAAGCTCTGTTAACCCTAATTGTGTTATTATTTCATCGTTTTAATTAGCTTACATGTAAAACAATCTGTTAACTAATCATGCATGTTAAATGATAACAAATATTTATCACCACTGTTAATCTTGCAGTGTTCTCATGAAAATGGATGTGTCACACCACTTTTTTTTAGTCGGCGATTTGAGCGTGAAAAACATGCGACGAGCTCAAAAACGCTATAACGTCTCGATTTATATAAACATTTTGCAAAAAAAAATACAACTAGAGTGTTCATTTTTATATTTAAGATAATATTCTAAAAATAATATGAAAAAACCTAAATTTTGAAGATAGAAAAACAATTTCAAAAAATATTCATTGAACCATTACAGTAAGTACACGTATACTAATGACCTCATTCATTTCAGAAACACTTGTACATAAATAACATTAAATATTTTAAGTTACTTAATAATAAGGTATATCAAATGAAATATTTAAGATTTTCTCATGTAGGTGGATTATAAAAATATACTTTTCTGTATAAATTTATAAAAAACGATACATACAAACACTCTATAAATAAGGTTTTTTATGCTTCAAATAAAATCGAATTTTCTAGAAATGTTTGCCTTGAAATCTTTAATTTATAAATGTAAACATAGTTTATTATCGCAGTAGATAAAAGAAAATAAATTAGTACAAAAAAATTATTGCATTTTTATTTTAACGTTATAATTTTATCAAAATAATTATAATATAAACATCCGTAATAATTTGAAAGGTATCTAATAATTTTATATTAGATACCTAGATACCTTAGATACGTAGATATAATGTATTAGTCTTGTGTGTGTATGTTTACGTTACAATGGCTATCAGTAACCCAAGCTTTTTTGTTTTGAAATATTATTATTTTATCTTAATATATATTTTCTAGTTGTGATTGTACATATACATACACGTATACGAATATATATATATATCATATCACATCAGTTAGAGAAAATATGGTATCAATGTTGAATAATTCAAGACTACAGAACACACTTCGAAAAAAATTGAAACTGAAAAACGCATGTCAGTAAGGTAAAATATATGTACATAAATCATAACGATATATAAATGCGATGCAACAACGGTATTACAGAATAATTGAATATTTGCGCACACGTGGTTAATTAATGCAGAAAGATAATGGTTTTTTCTATTATAATATATTATATTTTGCGAAATAAAACAATGCATTTATATTTTCTAAGTTGATCGGTTTTTGTTCAACCGTCATTTTACTGCATAGGAAATTCGAAAAAATTAAAAATCCTGAAATTTAAACATTATTATTAAACACCAACGTCTAAAGATATTTAAATGAAATTAAATCGTTATTTTATTAATTATCTAGTGTATAATAAATTAATAACAACGCTCTATATCACATTATCTACACACTTATATTTTATAGTTCATTGTTCTAGGTTAGTCACTAGAGTAAAAATGTAAAAAGATTGTTATAGTATTTTATATGAGCGACCACCATGAGATGTAACGTGGTTTGCAATAAAACAACCACGGAAACTACATTTTTATCTTAATAACAAATAACCAGCATAAAATTTTAATTTCTGACTATTTATGCAATTTCAAAGAAATAAACCCGATCAATTTCCTGCTTGCGTAAATGTATTATGTGTTTCAATAACCGTTATTTAATCTTTATTATAACACATAATTTATATTTATTTCTGATGTATAAATTAATAAAATATTAAAATGACAGCAAAAAATATCCTATTATAAATATGTTAAATTTACAAACTTTAATAATTGAGAAAAAATAACAGAATATGATTGAACACTATGTGTACGAAATGAAAATTATAATAATACATTTACATTACCGTTTAGTTAAATCTTATTAAATTGATTTAAAATTCTCAGATAATATTAAATTAACCATAGCCAAATTTGATGTTAACTTAATAAAAACAATGTTATGATGAATTTAACTCGCTAAATAGTAAACTTCTAAAATTAGAATGTTTAATCATTTAAAAATGTAATAATTAATAAAACAAATATAACGTTATTTATGTACATATTTTTAATTAAATTGTCGTATTTCAAGTATGTAAGTTAAATTCTGTTTTTTTTTATTTTAATTTAGAATTAAAATAAAAAAAACAATATTAAACCAAATCAAGAGGCATCCGTTATACTTTAGACTTAGACAATGATGAAAAAAAATTCAATTGAAACAAAGTTTCAAATTTCTAACAAAAGAAATAACTATGTTAACATATCAGCTAGAAACCTACATACGAGACGAAAGAGAAAAAAACCATTAATGAAAACAGAGTGGTCCAAAAGATAGTAGAGAATCTACTTCCGAGGATTCACCTTATACGGGTATTGGGAAACTTTAAGTCACTTTGAGTATAGTTAACCAGTACAAAAAATATCACATTGTCTATATGAAAAATATACAATGATGATAGATTTCATTCTAATGCTACCGTAATTCATACGGTGCTTTCGTTTATGCTTAAATTATTTGAATTAAACCGTAAACAAAATATTTATTTTATTTTATTAAATTTGACTAGGAATTTTAATTGAAAAAATTAATTTCAAAAACAAGAAGAACATATTTTTTAGCATAACGAAGTTATAATTGAAACTATACGATTATACATATACATGTCACACATGTTTTAATTATTTAGGAACAATTCTAAAAATTGTCCAATCGGTTAATATTTCAAACCTAAGTTCAATTTATTTTAAGTATAGGTACTCGTATCATAATTCAATAAATCATGATAATAATTTTGATTAACACGACACTCTTATAAATTAGATTTCAATTTAAAAAAAATAAATTCTGAACTACATTTTCATTAAATTATTATTTCATATTTTACTCAAAATAAATATGAATACATGAGTTTAAAGTTAATATAATATAAATAAAAAATGTTATGTTCTATTAAGTTTTTGGGATAATCTAAATTTAAATTGGTTATATAGTAGCGAAAATTATAATAGTTTAATTCAATGACATAAATACTAATAAAATCACTATTTATTTTATTAATATATTTGATGGGAAATTTTTATTATTGGAGTGGAGCGAAAGAGAGTCTTTTTATCTCTCACTCAAACGTAAATTTATTAAAGCTCTCTTTTCCTAAATCATTAAATTGATTTAAATGAAACTCAAAATATTCAATCGTAATAGTTTGAAAAATGCATATATTCAGTTATGATCTTTGTAGGTTACATATTTTTTAAGGTTCATTTTTAGCTTATACAATATTTATAAATCTAAGTTGTCATATTATTAACAAACAAGTATAATAATGTTGAAAAAAATATTTAAAATTAATACTATAATCTGATTACATAGATATAGACTATTACTTATGGTTATGTTAATCAATGATAAGGCATAATAGTTTTATATTTTTAATAATGCATGCCTAATATAAATCGATGATATGATGGGATTAGCCTATCAAACCTATTATTAAAACTATCTTCTTTATTTTAATCAAACAAAAATAGTATTAATATAAAACCTTGACAATATAGTAATACTGTTATAATATTAAAATTTAATGTCGTTGTGATAATAAATAATTAACAAATTAATATCAAGTTTGTAGAAAAAATAAAAATTATTAAACTAACTATTATCGTACCTATATTTATTCATCCCCTCATTATATATATGCTTATTATTAAACTATAAATAAAATTTATATCAATTCGAAATTAATAGAAAAGCAAAAAATTCTATCGTTTACAAATTTTTGTTTAACCGTTTTTCACAAAGGGCCCTATTAAAAAGTCAAGAAACTATTATCAAAGTTTAAAGAGCGAATATGATAATCATTGTATAAAAACTTTTAGAAACTCACAGGATCTGTATAGAAATTATTAATCGTTACTAAAGAAAAGCGGTTTATTTTTGTTTCATTATTATCGTTTTGCAATTAACTACTACAGAAACCATAACTATTGACAGAAAACTTTCTTACAGTGATTTTATTTATGTCATTACAAAAATCAAATGCAAAAAATACAATCTAGAAATTGTTTTTAACCAAAAGACATTATTTAAATAATTAAATAATGAATTTAATGATCAATATTAATTTACATTAATTTTTTATAAAACCAAACGAAGATAATAATATTTTTCAATATTTAAATTGTTGGATAAATCACTATTAGGCTATAGTATTTTTGAATTTAGGAACAATGAAAGTCGTTGTATTCAGAAAACGATTCCATCCGGAGACCGGTTAACTATATTATTTTGGAAATTGTTCAAATGCTGTAATTGTTTATAAATAAATGTACGTGCAATTATTTTCAAAATTACGTATTAACAAAATAATATACTCAATACATGTATCTATAATATAAATATATTATTGTGGATAATAAAAGTGATTTTTTTTTTTTTTTTTGATATATATTGATTACATAGAAATTAATAAAAATAAACATTCTTCATATATTTAAAAATGTAACCATAATAAAAATTATTAACAATATTTACAGAGAATATTTTAATTTGATATATTTTTTGTTAGCATAGTGAATCCCCATTTATTATGTTTATACTTTCAAATAATGATTTTAAGTATATCTATAGAAGATCATATTTTAAATACTTCGATTATTTTATATTATTTTAGTAGTTTATACGACCTTTTTGTACTATATTATAACATATTCGTATTTTTATAATTGTTGATGCATCTGAATCAAAATTTAGGTATAAAATATTATATTATATTATTCTGTCTAGTACTTATAATAATATATTTAAAAATCATAAAATATTAATATTACTTTATTATTATTATTTTAAAACTTACAAAGATCCCATTCTCTTAAGTATATTATAGACTATTATCATTTTAACTTAAAGTTAAATAATATCGATTTAAGTACTTCAACGCTATCAAAAATAAACATGGATTTATAGTAAACAAGGGTTTGGTAGTTATTAAAACTTTTATTGGATACTTTAACTGAATTTAATTCATAATTTTTGAAAATAATATGTACTGTAAGTAAACTTTTAGTTTAAAAAATTAGAAGTTTATAGTAAAAAAAAATGGTGGTGGTGATGTTGGGATAAATCAATCTGCATTTACATACATCATAGTTTTGGGTACTAGGTTTTCAGAACAAACAATTTCAAATAGGGTCAAATGAAACTTTTGAAATACATCTATTACCCAAAGAGACAAACAAAGAAAATAAATAATGCAAGAAAATCACACATACAAAATCTACTGAGAATACAACAAATTGGATACCTAGCTATACTGTTTTAAATGTGTTGCAATAACGACAGTTGAATTATTATTAAAATTTAAAATGAAATTTTTTTTGTATTTATAAATAGTGATATCATGTTGTGTCGATATACAAAGTCGAGTTAATAATAAATATTATACACTAATTATTTTTGAATCTGATTTTAAAAATATTATAAATAAGGTTAGTAAAAATAATGTGATAGTTTTCTTTAAATGTTACACTTTGATTAAATTCGTTAAAGGTGATAAAAAGATGGAAAGATAAGCTATTAAAAACAATTTCAATGTTTACCTGGTTCAGAAAAAAATTAAATTCACATTTAGATAACCAAACTGATATATTATTAGAAAAAATACATCGTTGTATAAAAAAAAACCTTAGCAAATATTACTTGAACTTGATACTTGCCAAACATCATATTTTTATAAAGATTTTCCAAAAATTATATCTAGTGTGACGAGTATAAAAAAGATTAAATGCATATTGGTAATCATTTTAAGTTTATCGGTTTATATTTTCTGAAAACAAAATATACTTTAAATAAAGTGGATGTTCCATAAATTTGACTCATTTTAATATATATCTATTTTTTATCGTTTCTTGAATATCATATTATGATATCCTAATAATATATCCAATCCAATGAAATACGGTTAGTTAGCGATAATTGTGATTTATGAATAAGTAGGTGTATACAAAATAATTATATTTATTATTATAAATAAAATATAAAAAAAAAATAAAAGTTAATAAAATGTGTAATGCTACTTGAAACATTTTAATCATTTATTGATCTTACATTTACATCAGCAGTAGCGGACATTAGTTTTTTTGTTAATTAGATACAGTAAATATTATTTAAATTAATCGTCATTTAAAGATTATT
Organism: Rhopalosiphum nymphaeae; assembly: GCA_036289425.1. NCBI lineage: Eukaryota > Metazoa > Arthropoda > Insecta > Hemiptera > Aphididae > Rhopalosiphum > Rhopalosiphum nymphaeae. The sequence goes on from JAZAQC010000004.1 coordinate 2,512,631, forward strand.
TTACTTAAATAAACATATGTTCACAAATATATGGTTTCTAATGTTTCAATAAATAACTAAATATCATAATTAATAATTAACAAAAAAAATATATTTTCAAAATATAAACAAATTTATTACCAAAATATTTAAAAATTAATGAACTACTTATGTATATATAAAATACAAATACATATTAAAGACAAACGTATTGTTATATAATATAAAAACAAATAATCAGAAAAAAATGTTTAAACCATATTTTTGTTTAGATACGTATTAAAGATATTGATATAACACTTTTAAAAATAATATTTAACGATAATAATAATATTCACTTTAAATTGTGTTAATTTGTTTCAATCACTATAAATTATTACAAATTATTTATTTTATTTCGAATAATAAAAAATAAAAATGTGTAGACAGAGGGCTCGGTTTATTTAAATTTTCACAGAATATACATGAAGGATTATATGATGGTAAAAAATAAATTGTAAAAACTGAAAAAATTCTCTGAATTTTTTTTTTTACATTGATTTTATTTTTGGTATATTTAACGTTATAAATAACAATTTTACATATTATGTAGGAAATCATTATAAACAATGGATGATTCAAGGTATTTTAATATTTTTAAATTAATGATTTAATGATTTCCTAAAATATTTTGTAATTAATGGCATCTATCAATCTTTAATTGTGCATCTATCTTAATTTAATATTAAATTTTTTCATTTCAAATTTCTGACTTTGAACTTTGTTATATTTACTGTTTATTTTATACAATAATTGTGTAATAACACTTAAATAAATTATATTATTTAAAAAATGTATCTTTAACATCAGGTTGTTTGGATAAGCATTATATGTGGAATAAAACAGTTACACAAATTAAAAGGCTACAACATGATCAAACAAAATAAAAAAAAAATATTCATAGTATAGCGGTAATAATATTAGCATAATAAAAAGAAAACTATATTAAATCTTCTATCAAAAACGTTGTGAATAATTGCCTTGTTTTAGAGTAGCGTTGTATACTTTTATATTTTGAATTTAAATGGGCAATACAGGTGTACAGGAAAATCACATGAATAATCTCAATGATATAATAATAATTGTAATGTGGAAATTACAAATAAAGAACAATGTTTAACACAATATATATATATATACATATAAATATATATATTCGCTTGTGGTGTTTTGATAAAAAGTATAAAAATAAGTATGATTTGACGATGTTTACATTGTATTATCTATGATTGGAAATAAATAATAAGCTTATCTCATAAACCTTTTTGTCGGAATTACGAAAACGGTGAAAATCTGTTTATTATAGGTGAAAACTTATTTATTCTCGTTTTCAGTTAGAATTTCGTTCAAGATTTTACAACATTTAATACCAGTTTTTTTTTAAACCATGATAATATTGTTGTTAATATATAATAATAATTGTATCATAGCTTTTATGAAATCAAAATATTTGTTGGGATATTGAACAATTTTTAAATAACAAACATCGAGTTTAATAGCCCGAAAAGTGTTTTAAACAAAATATTTTTAGAGTGTATTTAAAATATTTTACGCATAACCGTTTTAACCGCTTAAATTGTATGTTTTATGCAATTGTGTTCACCTTAAAATATAAATTTGTATCTATAATTTATTTAATATGATAACATTAACCATGTTTATGGGTAAATCAGAACTAATTTAGTAAAAAAATAATGAATTAATAATTTTTATAAAACTAAAAAACATTAAAACATCAGGATTTATCAGTCGATTCTTATACTTAATTTTAACAACGATGTGCTTGCCAATGTTTGATTTATAAGTTAGAATTTAAGTAAAATTCAACCCAAATAACCTAAAACAAATATATTATTATTTTATATTGTCAAGAATTTAATTTTTTTTTTTATTTATAATTTTAAACAAATGCGTTGTGAAAAGTCCAAAAATGTTTATAAAACCACTGGAAATTTTTAGGACAAAAACATACTTTTAAACGAAAAAAAACATTTGTTTTATATAATTTAAATAAAAAAAACTGTTTAGAAGCTTTATTACTTAACTAGACATTTGTAGTAAATAGCAATATCGCATATTCCGTGGTAGGACACATAATAATAACAGGTAAAAACATATCTTTATTTTTATCAAGACGGTCTTTGGACAGCACTGTTGTAAGGATATTTTAAATCTTGTGGCGCCTGTTGTTAATGTCTTGGAGCACAAAATATAGTTTTTGCTCTTCCGAATTTCCATTCGAAAAGCCGTTTGGTGAAATTGCTCTTTCATGTATTATATATTACTGTAACGATTCAAACATGTTCGTTAATAGCTGCGTCTGCATTCTCCTCGCTGACTCAACGTTTTTTTGCAGAATCAAGTAGTAATAAAATGACTAAAGCGGTGACGGGGCATAACAATATTTATAATTACATAAAATATTATATTAATTAGTTAAGAAAACGTAATACAAGCGATAAGACGGGTAAAAAAGTATGTAATTTGATGTTTTGTGTTTTGCGCTCAACTTTCTCGATGACGGAAAATCACCTATTATATAACTTGGTACAGGTTAAAGTTCCATTTGTTTTAATATTAACGTTTTATTTAATTTAATTCCGTTGTGCATAATATGGATGTGTTTTTAATTGTAGTTGAAAACACCGAACGCCAGCCAAGTTTGTATAGGACTTTTTATCATAATGTATCTATAGAGAGTTTTAGTTTTATATTGACTTAACGAACCAGACTTGAGACGGCAATACGTGTTGAGTGACACGACTCTTCTTCTGCTCCTTAAGTTAAATAAATTAACTAACCAGCGCACATCCTGAACTCAACGCATTGCGTGTATGCAGCGTTTAAGCACCCACGTAAGAGCCAGTTATCAAAAATTTAATATTATGAATTTAAATTAAAAGTATAGGCACCTGCTTTGTAATTAAATTGTGTTTTTTATTTTTATTTTTTTTTTATGTCCTCGAACAAATAGTTCTTTTAGAGATATTTTTCTGTGTGAACGATTCTGTGGATCGTTTCTGAAAATGCCAATACCGATTGTGTCGGCCTGCCACAAACATAATAATTATATTATATTACTGCAAACTTGACGTCCGGATTCTATGAATTTCGTTTAAATTTTTAATATGCCCTCACAAATCCGCTCGCGACGAAACGCGCTATAGTTTGTCCGCTGTTGGTTGGTGTTTTGGTGCGGAATGGTAAAGAGATGGGAGGGAATTAATACCGTTGTTGTTTTTGGATTAATGATGGCGGTCGATTTGAAAACTACCGGCTATATGCCACTTCGGCCACAATATAACATATACTACTACCATACTATCGCGGGTATGTACATATTCACCTCTATACTCTACCTACGTGCCGTATATACATATTCTCGTCAACACACTAATCGTATACAAATACATATGCACGCACACACATATGTTTTATAGGTATATATATATATTGCATTACATCGGTAATCGTCCTCTTCCTCGTCCGAACGCTCGCGCATGACTGAAAACTACGCATTTTGTATGAAATTCGAATAATATAATACTCACATTACGGCGTAAAAATAATATAAAACGTTGGCGTTCGTTATGTGTAAAGCGCCTGTCGAACATTTGCTCGCCATATATAAGAGCGTTGGTCGATTTTGCGGATTATAACCATATTGTATTACAATATCTAATGCATTTCAACGGCTGGCGAACTCGTTTTTAGACAAGCGCAGGTTCGAAATCTTCTCACTATATTATAATCATTAAAAATATTACAGCTACGCAATCGATTGATTATTTTTTCTTTTTTAGAAACTTACGAGTTCTTCTAACGATACGGATATAAGACGTCATACATCCGTCGTTACGCGTCTCATCTGTATTAGGCTGCTGTGAGTGTCGACATACATAGAAATTTATTATTGTTGAGCCTTGACGCATTGATAACAATTGCATTGTATCTAATCGCATTCACTCGTGAATGTTGACATTTATAGAGTCGTGACATACCAATTGGTGAATAGAGTTCTGTAAGTACAGTAAAGTCACAATAATATAATACAATACTATTCTGTACAGCGTCAGATACTCATACTGGTTGATAATCTTGATAAATATCATTACCTTGCTCAATAAATTGTTCTGATCTAACGTGTCTCGATGATTTTTATAAATTGGCTAACAAAGATGTTGTTATAAATAAATTGCACACCAGAAATCAGTTTTCAGAGTAAAAATAAAGTTTGATATCAACCGATAAGTTGTAACTAACCGACAAATTTCATTAAAATCTCCTAATTTTTATCATTATACGCGTGAGCGTATAATTATATACTTACGTAATGTAATTGAAAAACGAAGAAAACTGCAAAATAAATAAGGTAATAAAATTATTTGCATTTTGTGAGACTAAAATTAAACTAATAATTTTCCCATTAGAAAAGTAAAACCAACCAACTTCGACATGTCAACTAATGATTTCGCTAATCCACTAAACATAATATTATGCAATATTTCGTTACCAAATATAGCATTTATGACGTTTGAATCCACAATCAAAACGACGTACTCATCAATGGTTCCAACTAAGTCAAAACGACTGACAGAACTCGATATGGAAACTAATGATATTTCTAGTACACTGAAAAGGCGTTACAGTTTGATGCCAAGTATAATAGTCTTTGCGTCTGGTTTCAAGACGAGAGATTACTTTTTGACGCCGAATTTTATAGTGATGAGACTTTTTAGCAACGTTCGTAACGAGTAATCGTAAACGCCGGTCATATTCTGGTATCGGACTAAAAAAAATTATCAGACGCATGTTTTGATGCGCTTATAGTCCACGATTTCTCTGTTATTCATCTAATGTATTAAGTTTTTTATGTCAGGTGTTCAATAAGTTTGAAAACTCTTAATTACTGTATGAATATTTTATTACTTACATGGAGCGATAACAGATAAATCTGTTTTATATTTATACAGTTAAGTATTTAACAACCTCTCATTAATTATAAAATATTATCGTTAATCAGTCCCAGTTATTGTAATGATCATTTTCAAACTTATTGAACACCTTCTATAACACGCATACAATCAACGACTGTAATATTATCAAAATATTATTCTTAAAGATACGAGTAAATATGATATGCATCATCCGGTTTAAATTATATACGTACCATATATTTAAAATAGCTAATATAAATAACTATATAGACTATCATAAATGGATGTCTTCATTAAGTAATTAAATTGATTTTTATTTGATATATTATAATTAATTCTTTCTAAAATGGTATTGTAAATTTAATGTATGGCATACAAAAGTTGTGACTATGTATTTTTGGGATTTTTATAGTTAAAATGTTTATTTTAAATAAAAATAAAAAAATAACTTTAGTGAATATTGTATTGAAATATCAAAGTTTTCAACTAAAAAATAAAAATATTTTCCAATATATATATAAGACATAAAAAAAAAAATTAAATACTCGATCTACTATGTATTAAGTGGTAATATTGTTATTGATTAGATATCAGATGGATCAAAATTAGAATTAAATTATAAGTCGTTGCATACGTAAAATGATTCCGAGCAAGGATTATATGCCAGCCTTGATATTTTAAAATTCATTTTTCTTTTAATAGATATTATATAATCAATTTGTTTTTTTGTTTTTTTTTTGTTATTGTTTAACAATTGCTAAAAAAATTGAATTTATTATATTATTCTTGATTATTAAAATACTATAATATACTATGTGTATAATTTATAAATGTAATTGGCTTTCTTAATAAAAAAATTATTTTCATAAATGTTGTTTTTTCCAAAATGAATTTAAATTCACATGATTATAATTTAGTATTGTAGAACCTAAATATGAATACGAATATTATAAAATTTTATATTATGCATTATATAGATAGCTGTACATTTTAAATATTTCAGTAAATATCTGATTAAATCATAAATAATTTAAACTTTAAATCGGGTTTTCTAAAATATATACAATTTTTATAAATAAGTGTAAATTATTATTATCTTCAGTAATCAGTGTCGTAGCAAATTCGTGGGTTCCATATTCAATGACTTGAATTACAATACGAAATATTATTATTAACGAAATGTACAAGTGAAATATAATACGCATAATTGTTTAATTCCGTTAACGCACATGCTAGGTAATACATTATTATGCATAGCAACACACGGAACAGACAGTTTTCTACAGTTTAAAACTATGTAGAAACTATCATCAACACCACACGGCTTTGTCAAACACTCAAAGAAGCAACAATTATAAAATAAATCTGAAGTCGTTAGAAGCTATGATAGACACGGCTCAATAATGTAAAGTAAAGCATACCTAATGAATAAGTACTGTGTAAATTTTAATAAAATTGTTTTTAAATAAATATTTATTCATATTTTTTGAATTAAATAACAAAGTATCATATCGAATAAAAACTATCGCTTATTACCTTATCAATTATTTGCAATTGGAGTCAATGATTATGTATATAATATTAATCTATATTATTAATTTAATTTAATATTTTTCTAATCAACTACATACTATTATAAACATCAATTTCGTATTGAAACCTAAAATAATTGATATACTATTTTATTTGAAGTTAAATATTACATATACTATTATTATGGTGATAATTCAGACTTTAAATTAATTAGGTATATAATATTGAGTGAAACATAAACTTTAAATTTGTATGCATAGACACAATTCAGCATTGATTACCATATGTATATTCTAAATAATTGTTTTGATTATTTAAATATTCTTCTCTTAGTAATAATAATAATAATAATAATAATGCAATAATACCTTAACGTATATAAGTATTGATATCATGTAAATTGTAAACCATTGAGAAGTTCAGTTATTTGAGAAAAGACGATTTTCACCTATTGGATTTTATTGATTTATACAAATATTATTTTATTGCTAAATGTCGTTTAGTTTTTTTTTTTAAATATCGTAAAACTTTTAAAAAAGCAAATATTAGAACTTTGAAATATAACAACATTTTAAATTTAAGATCCACTTGTGTGTATTTTTTTTTAATTAGTCCTAAATGATATTTACAGTTAAGGTTGTTAATAAAGTAATGTTAAATAATGATCATTGATATAATTCACGATTTTCGTTTAGTTTGATGAGTTTTGCAAATATGATTATTTTATTCATTATAATTTATCTTATTTTATAAAAAAATTATTTAACATATATTACATAATTTCAAAATAAAAAGGGACAAACGTTTGTCACCAATAAGTTATCAGTGTTTTTTATTTTTGTTTACAATAAAATTAAATATTGATATGTTATAGTCTGTATACGTCATTAAACAACATTTATGATTTACTACCATAATATTAATAATTTATAATGCATTCAAAAATTAGATAAGTATAAATTTCTAATCTTAATTTAATATTCTACAAATATATTAAATTTATTATATTACACATTTTTATTTATAATGATAAATTATAGACTATATTATAAAAAGGAAGAAAAATGCAATATTGAATTAAAATTAATTCTTATAATATTTAGAATTAAATGACATAATTTAATAAGGTTATGGTTCTAAGACACAATAACATAAAATTAGCGATAAATATATATATATATATATATATTAATTTGCATATATATTATTCATTAATTAAAATATATTTACTTTTGCCAATTTTTTTTATAAGTAATTAATTGATGATTATCCCCAGAAATAATTCTATTATTTGTTTAGATGTGAAATATTTAAATTAAAACTAGTTTATAATTTTAATAAATATATGAATTTGTAACTTTAAAAATAACATATAATTATTGTGTAATAATATATAATATTATGTAATAGTAAATAATTAATTTGCAAATTGGATTTCGATAGTTATTTAATTATTCATCAATTTATTGTAATTACTTACAAGATGTATGAAACTTTGCATTTTTCTTAGAATACTGAGATATTCATACCTGAAGCATAAATCAGTTTTGTAAATATACAATACATCTTCAAGTTTTTTACTTATATTTATATTATATTAATTTAAAAACAAATATAAAACTGTATTTCTTGGTGATTTGATGTAATAAATTACTAATTGGTAAACAAATTTAAAAAATACATATTTTTATTTTGCTTTTTAGTATATTAAATTATTACTGAGAAACTCAAACTGTTCTAATGTATTTAAAAGTGTATGGTGTTTGTATTATATTACCTACAAAATTTTCAAGAATTAAGTTCAGCATTATATGATAAATAGTATAATAATTCGAGATAGAAAATTAGGGGGTACATAATATAAGTGTATTTTTTTTTTATCGTTCTGCATTATATATTATACGGTTTTTAACTATTAATATATTATGATTATAATTGTGTATACTTATATGTATTTTGCAAATATGTGTATAATATAAAGTATTCCAACAGTATAAAATTTGCTCCCGTCATTGAAATGGTTTTTGGTCTTGATTATTTATAGTTTAGGTTTAGGATATTTTATCAAATATAATAATTCAATAATAAATTACACATGTATACAACCTATTTTCAAAATAAAAAAAATAAAAACACATAATGCAAATATTTTAGTTTTTTTTTCCATAATACTTTCATAAGAATAATATTGTGCGATAAATGTTTATTCTATACTTAATTTAATTTAAACTTATATTTAAACTTTTTCTTTTACACATTTTATCTTCCAATGAAATGATTTGGAATGCAATACTAAGTCAATTCAATAAAGTTCATATTTTTTGCAAACTGATAATATTTTTATATTTTTAATATATTTTCAGGTGACAGTTATTCCACTGACAGGTGTTCTTTGTTATTTATTGTCAAAATTTCAAATGTTATGTATATTCTTGAATATTTGGCTTATTGCCAAATTGAGATTTGAAATAAGCCAAGAAGCTTATGTATTTAGATTAATGAAAAAAAAGTTTTAATTATTTCGATTTATTAAAACACATTATACTAGTGTATATATGTATATACACCATAAAATTCATGAAATTTTATTAAAATCTCAATGTATAAATAGTTGTCTATTAGATACATCATATCTGTAGATTAAAACATTATTAATGGTTCATCAAGTTGAATACGATCTGCGGGATTGACGTAAACACGCAATTCCTACATTATGAGTAGTGCCTAACTATAACGTTTTACAAATCAAAAGAAACCTTCGAGGTAATACAATGTCAATAGATACAATTCAAGAATGTAAATCGTTAAGCGATTATCTTCTACCCTACCAGTATGTACCAGTATGTTTATTATATTGTATTGATTATTATAATTTCCTGCTATATAAATAGACACATCGTAATATTTTTTTTTAGTTTACTCAAACAAAATTTTTAAAAATAGATATATTTATTTTCTTCTCCTGGATATTTATCTAGTTGAAAATAAACAAATACGAAATTTAATAGAAAATATAAAAAACTATACGGAATATATTATTTTAATACACTTCAATTTTTTCTGAGCATTTTTAGTGTTCGTACAAATGAAATATAGGAACTATTACTTGAAAGATATAGCGTCATAGTGATTTTTTAAGAAATTTCAAGATTCAATTCAAATTTTTCTTTTTTTTATGCATTTCATGGTAAAATTATGTACGTGACCATAAACGATCACATATCAGTTGGTATAATAATGTAGTAATAAATAATAGCTTTATACTTAAATAAATCTACTACTCAATTACCGTTATCACTACAAAATTTAAAAGGCTATTATTTTTACTATCGATATAGTTTATAAACACGAGTCTGTTTACTCTATTGAAGTAATAAACTTATAACACTGATAACAGCCACGATAAAATAAACACACATACACATAATAATATATATATAACCGTTGTTCACGATGTCAGGTTTTATTATTGTACATTTGATAATAAATCCGGGAATTAATGTGGTCTATATTAAAATTAAAATAAATAATACTTATATTTATTATTTTTATTTTTTCCTATGTAAAGTAAGTATAGATGCATTATAAGAGATTATAAAAATGTGTTTAAATTATGTCAGCACAAAATTAATGTAGTTATATTTTGACCAATTATGAAAGATGTTTTTAAACATACCATGCTCTCTTCAAATTACCAAAAATCATAATTAACATTATCATAATCATAACCAACGAATTAAATAATAATATTATAATATACACTTTGAAGAAATAATTCGTATTTTAATCAAAACATATACAATAATTTACCTTAATTAATTAATTTTAACGATTCAAATTTCCTAAAAATTTTTATCAGTTCTATAATAAATCTATAGTACATTTTTCACGCGTATTTAATTTCATCTAAATCATAATAATAATAAAAATATATTATTATTAAAAAGATGATGTAGACAATTTTAAACACTTTGACAATGGTTTATTTGTTCAAAATAATATATTGGAATAAGAGTTTACGTGCTTAGGATTGAAAAAAATTCCTTTACAATTGACATAAACGACCGGGGTGACCAATGTTGCTTAACAATCTGTCACGTTCAGTTGTACATTTTTTTCAATCTTTTTCTACTTCCCTCTTTCTCATAAATTCTCACTTTTTCAAAAGCAACGGGCTGGTTGGTTTTATGACTTCTCCGGGGACAATTTTCTGATTCGTCTTATCAATAGTTGAATAGCTTACTACTTTCATTAAAGTTTCGAATCGAACCTTGAGTATTAAAACAACACTTATTATGTCAAACTTAATATAAATTAATATGTAGTAAATATAATATGGTTGATGAAAATTAATAAAAAAAAAAATTGCAATTCAATTTATTATGGAATAAATTTTTCTAAACAAATATTTTACTATTAATTATTTTTCAATTTCGTGATATCTAATACCTCTGTAATGGCATAGATAGTCACAATGTATTTTAGTGCATAGATTATTAGTGTATATATATATATGATATTATATTTGATATATTTAATAAGTCATACAAAATAAAATAAAAATATATAATTAAAAATATTCACTTTATATTTTTCGCGTATTTTTTTTTTATAATTAAACTCCAAACAAGAATGGTAAATTCCACAAATTTTCTTTCTTTTGTTATTAATATTATTAATATTACGCTTGTCTCGAACAATTTAAGAATTAACACATAAATTGCAGAATAAATAAAAATTTATTATAACTTTTTTTAAATATCATACCCCCCTAAGAGTTAATAATTTCAAATTATTCAAATAGTCTCATTACAAATGTTAATAACAACACCTACGACAATGTATGTTAAACATTATTGCTTAATAATTATACAAATTGAATACCCACTTGTTAATATTTAATTAATAATTAAATAAAAAGCACACACTTCTAATATTCATTAAATAGTTTGTATCTTAATAATTAACTATTTCAATTATTATAAATTAGAATTATTATTGAAATGATAAATTTTGATTTAAGTGTTGTAATTGATTAGTATTTTTATTCTGGATCATCGTCATTTGAAACTATTGATTCCATTATACTTTTAGTTTATGGATATAAACAACAATAATAATTTTGCTATTAAAAGTTATGGACTTTTATAAATTAAATCGATTTTTATTTATTTATATTTTAGCAATATATTGAGATATTCAATTCAAAGTTTTTAAAATTGCTTTTAAGATTTTATTGATTTTAAACTTTAAAATAAAATGAATAAAATACATACCATTCATTAAAAATGCATCAAAAGTGTTATTTTTTTACAAATTTATTAAAAATACAAGTACATAAAATATTAAAACATTTAAATTTTTTAAACCAATAGATAATTATAAAAAAATGATTGTGCTTAGAAAGAATTAATCACATATAAACGTTGTCATTGTAATAATACAATTATTATCAAAACGGCTTTATTATTAATAATGCGACGCTTTTAAAGTACGAATTATGAATGTTATTGTACTAAATTTTAATTTAAAATGCTTTTAAGAAAAATGTCAACTTATTTTATTAGATGTAATTATTAAAACATAATATTATTAGATAGCTAGATATAAAGAATAATTTAGAGTTAAATAACTAAAACTTCATACACAAATGAATAAAAAAAAAATAAAAACAAAATAAAAACCAATACATTGAATTGATCAAAGACATCATAATATATAATAGTAAAAAAGTATATAAATAGTTTATCTCCAAAAATAACCTTCAGTTTCCAAATATTATACTTGACACATTATTATGTAAAGCGTTAAAGCTAAAATTAAAAATCATTCAACTGTTATATATTTTTTGGTTATCTTATAATAAGGTAAAAATAAAATAACATTATTTTCTTTTAAATTGACTTTCAATAAAATAGGATGTAGTCAATTTCAAAGTCTCTGCACATTCACATATAAATTATAGTAAAATTGATTTGTTAAAAATAAATTGTATCATAAGATTATACGTATTAAGTTTATTTTTTCACATGTTATTAAAAATAATTATTAGTTATCTAATTTGTACAAAATATAAAAATGTTTATTAAACATATGTGTACCTATAGTAAATTAATATGTTGATATTTAAAATTATCACCATACTAATTTATATATTTTTTTTTACTCAAAACTCATTTAAAAATGTTGTCAATATTAATGTTCCCTATAATTTTCCTTTCATTAATTATAAAAAACTAAATTGAAACTGATATCAATCATATTATATTATAAAGTTTGAATTCCTCTCCGATTGCACATTTAAAAAGCTCTTCTCAGCTAACATTCCCTACATAAAAAAAACTATAAATAACATGTCGTTTTATTTTTTTTTTCACTACCTATACTATTACATACCTTCTTCTTTAAAGTGATTGAATGGATAACGGGTAACGGATAATCTTCGAATGCCGAGTAAAAAATTTTTCCTTCAACATAAAAAGCCGATACTAAAAAGAAAACCAACAAGCACTAAACCAATTGCTGATCGATGGGAAATTTGATCACCGAGTATGTTATTATACACTGGATAATAAAATCAATAAAAAATACCTTTAAAAAAAAATGTATTATTATTTCATTATTTTCTAGGTACCTAAATCCATGTTATTATTTTATTTTTGTTAAGACCATGTTTTCAATTACATTAATTGTAAATCATACTGCAAAATAAAAAGAGGAAAAATTAACATTATAAAGTATATGTAATTTATTGTTTTTCTAAAAAAATATTAGTTATATTCTAATATTTAATAAATAGAAAACACATACAAATATTGAATGATCTATAATATGATGAAAAATAAGAATCACACCAAATTAATGTTAACTGGTTGTTTTTTAACACTATAATGTGCTATAAAAATTATTTTCGTGTTAGATATAAGTAGTAATTAGACGTACATTTTACACTATAATTAAACTAAACATAATATAATGTAAAATATTATTAATTAACATTTAACATTTACAAACCTTGAAAATAAAATTAGCAGAACATATTTTAAAAATAAGTCAAATACCATTGCTTTCTTCAAACTTCAATGTAATTTAAATATCGTTATAACAATTCTTAGCGTATTATAGCAACTTTAAATGCATATAAAATAGTTATAATATAATTAAATATAAACTTTATAATTTAAAATATAAAATACATTTTTTAACCATGTCCATGATTTGTAAACAAATGGAAAATATAATTACAAATAAGTATTTCAATAACGTTTCCAGTAAATCGTCAAAAAAACTATATACAACTACCACTAAGTACAACTAATTTACAAAAAAAAAAAAATATAAATTTATGTTTATTGAATTTAATGTATGATTGATTTTTTGGATATAATACGATTCCACAAATTTTATAAATATGTACGATACGATACCACATGATTTTGAATGCAACGTTGCCACTCCGAAAAGTAAATGTAATTGTAAATTTTATATTTTGATAAATTTAATTTATTTTTTTTTAATTTTAGTTGGTTGTAAAAAATTGATGTCATACGAAAAAAACGAGTTATTTTAAAATATTACTATAATGCACTCAATCATCTTAATTACCTACGCTTATACGAAAAAAAAAAACATTAAAATTGAAAAAATAAAATTTTCGTTAAGATATTGATAATATATACATTTATAGTATTTATAGGAAAGATATCTTTTATAATATTGTATTTAATTTAATAGATATTAATAAAAAAAAATAATTTTCGTGCACAAATTAATTTCACTAAAAATGCCATGTTTAAAAATTAAATTAAATTAAAATTTAAAATTACATTTACTATTCTGAATGGCAACGTTGCATTCAAGATTATGCGGTATCGTATTTATATATATGAAATTTGTGGAATAGTGTATATAATTAATGGTTATTAAAATCTACACGATTTCGCAAATTTGCGGAATCGTTCTCCACCGGATTTTTAACTTATATTTTTTGTGGATGATTGAAATTCAAATTTTAACAAATTTAATATTTAAATATTTAATAACAATTTACCATCACAAATATATTGGTATTTCGTTATTATTTAAATTTTACACTTTAAAACTCAATTATCATATCATTATAAATAATTATAATTTTCTATATTTAGTTCATATTCAAAATATTTGCACTAATGTTATGATATTTATAGAGATTTTCAATTTTTATTATTTTTTTTCAATGAATGATAAAAAGTATAATAACTCTTATATGATTTTAAAATTATTTAATAGAATTTATTTTTATTAAAGATTTAAATTCAAATGCCGACTAAATAACAAAAATTTAGAAATTAAAAATTAAAAAGTATAACCCATTCATTTTCATGACTAAGGTTTGAATATTTTAATAAAATGTTTGTGTTTCAGTATTTAGTTCAACAATGACGTATTATTCATACAAAAATATTAAATTTTTAATAGCATATAAATATTTAATTTAATATCCTTAGACATTTTGACCGACAATTCCCCCACTACTCAAAATGTAAACTGTTTTTTTTATCGTTTAAAACAATCTATCACTGAATTACAATTTAACACACCTATGACTCATGATCCATTATACAGTGATCTATACACATTGACAAAGTACACTAAAATCCTACTATATAGCAGCAAGATTTCCATGGGTTTTTTCTTATAATACTACTTAATATATTTATTCAGGGGCAAACTGATGTACGACGCCTCCCTTTTCCCACTCGGAATATTAGCATTTCAGTCGGCAGCCTTAATTTGACAAATTTGTTTGACTAAAATATATAAATATTCCAAATTTTTTCAAAACGAAAAAAAGAAAATGTAATAAATGATTAAACTATAAATAGTATAAACAAGTTAAGATTATTTTATCTTCATCTTTCTACTCAACCATGAAGGTACAGTGTTATAGAAGCTCAGCAAGTGTCGGTATAAGATAACTAAATCTACCTACATATTTCTTATTTTATCAATGTTACGTTTCTTGCTTGAAATCATTAATTCTAATCGGCAATTTATTACTCTACAGTTGTTGTTGTTATTAAAACCTATATCACATTTGACAGTTAACATTATAATAGTGACTTGCCAATTGCCACAGTTGCCCATGTGAGATTTTTTTTTTTTTTGTAAAATTGTACTCAAAATGGCAACCAAAAAAAAAATAAGTCTCAAAAGCGTGTAAAATTAGAGTGTTTAGAGTACAGATCAAATTTTGGCTATGCCTATCATAAAAACACAAATTAAAATGTTACAGTGGAAAAAATACAAGTATTTTGATATACTCCATAACCCATTTAAAGCCAGTTGATATAAAACAAACAATTTACAACCAATAATTAGTATATAAGTTATTAAATTTCTCTTATACAACTAAGTTAATACTTTATATAATATAAATGCAAATTTAACAAAACTACTTAAATATATTGTTAATAATAATTAAAACCTATTATTAATAAATATGTCTATATATTATTATGTTATACGTGGGAAATTTTACAATGTCATTACAACAATTATTTCATAATACAATAAATATTAATATCAATGATATATTAAGTTATTACCTACTTAATAATGCCATACTTATATCCAACGCGTACTGACTCTATTTACTGTACCGATAAACAATTAAAATACAGTAAAATTTCCATTTAAACAAGTTTCATAAGTGAGCAAAATAAAATAATATATTTTGTTACACCTCGTTAAGTGAAAATAATAAAAAAAATAAAAACGAACATCTAATTCCATTAATAATTTACAGAGAAATGGTTGTCAGAGAAATAGGTCAAATCCAAAATTATGTATTTATTATTTACATTAAGTAGTATCTATCTCTTTTAATATCACGTAAATTATGATGCTCTAGCTATATATTGAGTGGCGTTAACGAAATTCTTTACTAAATTTTACCATAATTTTGCATTATATTATATTGTCGTGTATAATTGTATGTTTGTATTTATCACTTATATAATTTATACATGTGGTTAAATAATTGTAATTAATTTCGAAAAGTTTTTATCATAAAAATTTATTTAAAAATTATAATTTTAGATTCTCATTAAAACTATAAAAGTATTATTAATATTACAATTATGTGCAGTTTTTTTAAATTTAATTTTTTGTCATAAAGTCATTTATTAATTATTATAGTAAACGTAATACTTCAATCATCAACTTAATAGTGGTTTCTAGTAACAAATTGGATCTAGTTGGTAATTTGAAGAGTTAAAAATTGCAATTTGAAACATATCTTAATGATTGAGTAAAATTAAAATTTAAAAAAAGTAATAAATTATACGCAACAAAAATATTTGTAAAACCAGTCGTCATTTTGTTGTAATTGAAAAAAACGAATAAACCGTAAATCCTTGAAATGTTCAAAAAATCTCTTTATGCGAACTTTTTAGGTATTGTAAAATGTTTGAAACATTTAGACTCTCTTTGTCTATTTGTAAACATTTATTTTTTTTTTTGACGAAAGTGTTTTGGTGGTTTTATTACGGTATTACTAGAACAATAAATGCCTAATAGTTATTTATATAAAATATCCTTAGAAATATTGAACGAGATATCGTTTTTGCTTAAAATTGTTTTTTATTCTATACAATGATCAATGATTTATTATTGAATGAGAATTAAACACGTCCAGAATAGTGACTTAATCAATAACGAGGTACTTACATTAGTTTCTTAATATAAAATAGAATGGCTACCCTAGTTTTATTTTTAACTATCTAATACACTTTTAAAAATAGTATAGTTATGGTTTGTAAGATAATAAAATATATTATTTTAGATAAATATTATTTGATGCAGTAAAAATATTCAAAAGTATAAACAATAGTAAAAAGTAACATAGATAATATTAAAATTGTAAAATCATTAAAATCAATGATAATTTAATTTTTTTTCAAACTTACTATAACTTCAATAAATTCAATAATAAGTATAACATAGTTTTTTTACTTATATTATTATACTATTCTAAAAAAAATAAATTTTAATATGATTGGAATCGCCTTGGCTTTGAAAACTTCTGAACTTGAAAACAAATACAATTTTAAGTTTATTTGTTTCTTTCCAAATCACTATAAAATCATACTTGAATCAAAATCAAAGTTCAGTTATTATTATTTTATAATAAAATAAAATAAATAAATGTAAATAAACCGGAACTTAATTGGATAATTTCCGAGAACTTAACTTGTCTGGAGTCCCTAAGATCACACAAGTATATAATAGTAAAATTAGGTGCTAAAGAAAAAAAATAACAAATTTGCAACAAATATATTTTTAAAAACAAAGTAAGTGACTATCATTTAAATTTAAACTATGTATAAAAATTAAATTCATAAAATATTTTTTTCTTATTTAATCATTGAAGATACTTGCTATTATTTTTATTGTTATCATTTTAGGTCAATCTTCTAAGTAAATTATTATATAAAGAACTTCAATATTACAACACACGTTCTTCATTTCAAATTCAACCAAGAATATTGAAGTCCTATCTTTAAAATAATACACAAAACTATCATTTTATGTCTGTTAAATCAAAACATCTTTAAAATTAAATTTTTATCTATTTATTTATCATTTATTTATTTATTTATTTTTAACTCGTGTTTAGCTACTAATATTTTAAAACATTTAAGTTTTTATTTTAATACAGGTATAAAAAAAAATAACGGATACCTAAAACAAAATGTCTTGAACACACAATACAATAAAAACGTTTCGAGTTAATTAAATTACTTTTGTGACGTAGGTATTTAATCTAGTTTCTTCAATATGTTTATCCAATCTAGACTGTTTACTTTTGGATTTTATCCTCATAAAGCAATTCTACGTTAAAAAAAAGTAAAATACCTTCTGGTTAAAATATATAAGTTGGTTTTCAAACTGGTATAAGTGATGGGTAACTTAAATTAGAAGCTCTATACGAAGATGAAAGAAATCCCTTTTATTTCACAGGTCTCTGGCTCTGATAGTTAATCGCTGGTTTTTTTTCAACTCTTGTTTGCTGTAAATTAGAGTTTTTTTTTATGTCCTTATTCTTTATCTTTTATTTTACTATCCATTAAACTAAATTAAATTCCTTAAATCGAACAAGAAAAGTTTGATATTTCGTTTTATTTTTTTGAAAGAAACAATTATTGACTAGATTTGATACATTACTTATAGAGTTTTATATTAATTTTATTTTCGCGTGAAAAGTAAAAAAGATATTTAATCTGTGTAATATAATAAAAATTTTAGTAAAAATATTTATAGTATTAAAATAAAAATTATTTTTAGTGTATACATGTCTACAAGTATTATAATAATTGAATATACATTTTACAATATTATACATTATATTTTAATTTTGGATTTCATACAATTGGACATTATGTAATTTGTTTTATGAAAAGTTTGAATTGTACAGCAGTTTCGTATGAATTTAATTCATTCAAACTCTGTATAAATATAACTACACAATTAAATATAATATTATATATACTAGACTATGTGCACAGTGTAAAATTGTTCAACTATGAATTAACGGTGTTTAACAATATTAAACAAACTTCAATGAGTTTAAACCATATTTGACCATGATAATTGTATTCTGTATGTAATAAAACTCTACATAAATAAAATAATAATAATATTATCCATTAAATGAATCAGTCAATGAGATAAGTAACGTGTAAATATCTAGTGTTTACGTTTTATTTTCATTAAAAGTTTTACGTTTTAATTTTTATATCTCAAAAACTATGAAAAAATATTAATAAGTATTTAATTATATAAAACATTTAAAATAATAGGAATGATATTTCAAACATTAAAATGAATGCATAAGAAAAATAAACATAAATATAAAAAAAAAATGCACCACAGTTAGTAATAATAATCTTAATAAATTGGTTGCCAAATACAGTAACGTCTTGACGTCTTAAAAAAAGACAATGTTTAATAAATTATGTTAGGATTACAAGACCATACGAAAGAATAATTAATATATACGAAGAACCAAAATAAGTCAACTATTTTTTAATGTTATTAGTTAAATTGAGAAAGTGGCTACGAAAATAGAACGTAATATTATTATTAAAATTAAAGATTAGATGTACGTATTTTGCGCATCTATTGTTAAAGACTAATAATAGTATATTTTTTTTTTTGTAAAAACTTTATTAATGTATTTTTTAATTACGTCCGATGATTAATAATAATAAGTGATTAATTATAGTATTGATACTTGATAAGTAATAGGCATAGAAATATATTCCGACAAAACGACATTAGTTTGTAATTTTAAAAATGTATCCGTATCCTTTACCCAATTTTAAAATGATTTGAGAGGGAAAACAAATAAAATCATTATTGTATAGAACTGAATTATCATCTGTGCAATTTTAGAATTTAGTTATTCTATACACTCAAAACTAATAGCTTAGAATTTTATAATTAAACAATACAGATAAACCATTATTATATGCTATATTCAATATTGTACTGATTTTATTATTTAAAAACATTATATAACAAATCAGCTTAATTTGTATTTGTAATTAGTTTAATTTATTTTAAAACCAAACACAATAAAGTTTATGATTAAATCAAATTTGAAAACTTCCTTGTAAAAAGTTAGTAGGTATTTTCAATAATTACATTTGGATAAAATAAAAAGTTTTTCAGTCAACTAAGTGTTTTTCAGACTAAATTGTAATCCATACAATAAAAAGTAAATTATAAATATGGGATTTCAAAATTAAAATTTGTATTTAAGACTACCACCAAACAGAGCACAATACAATCGTAATATATATTTTATTAGATGTTGATGATAAAAAAAAAAAACCAAATTATACTTTAATTCATCATAAGTTCAGAGGTACAACTCGAATAACGGTTGTTTGAAATATTAATGTAAATAACGATCAAACAATATTTTAAGCAAACTAATATTATTTCAATTGCTCAATGATTAACGTTTTTTACTTTGCTATACACTTTTTAATTATTGTGAAATAAATTACAAAAACATTTGATAATAACCTTAACTAAACCTACAATAATTAAAGTTTAAATACATGCGAATAATGGTTTTATTAAGATAACAGCTGGAAACTATAGTTACTGTATTATGCAAATTCAATTTTAAGTCTACCGAAAAATGGGCGCAGAAAATGTTTTTCATACCCTTAATATTAAAGAACCTATTACTTATTCTAAGGAAATTTTAATTTACAAGAGGTTTTTTTCATTATTGTTATTTTTCAAATTTAATTAATAACACATATTATGTGTTTTTTAAAAAAATGTATACATAACTATAAATATTTTTAGATTCCAAGAGGTAATACAAATGTATTTATTTTTTAAATTTGATGTGTTTTTACTGTGATATCCGTTAACATCTTTTCAAGTATTAAAAATGCTTCAATCTTCAATTTAAATGTTGTTTTTGGATAGAAAATTGTATTTATTTGTTACTTAGAGGCCAAATAAATCCTAATTCTTAACAAAATATTTTTAAAAATTGAAGAAAATAACAACAAAAGTCAAAACCAGTTGTTGTCAAATAACATTTTTATATTTTCTTATGGATCAAAAATGAATAGCTGTTAATTGCTAGGTGTTTTAACCAAATTTATGTAAAAGCATTTTCTAGACACACGTGATTTTCAAAATATTTTTGCTCTTTTTAAGCTATTTATATTGATTTTTAATTCTTTTTTTTTTGTCTAAATACCTACATAAAATTGTACTACAAGGTAATCTGTTTTAAAATTAATTTTAAACTATTAAAAATATATTGACAAAAAAAAAGTCATAATTTAATTATCAAGAATTCAAGTTTATATTTTGACGAAATTGAAAAATTGACATATTTTTTAATCAATATATTCATAAAAATGTTAAGCTATTTATACAGTGAATCTTTTTACACTATTATTTTTACTTACTTATTTGCTTAAAACTTAATTACAATAATATTTAATATTATAATACTATAATAATAATGAATATTATTATAATATCCTTGATGTTTTTTTTTTTAAATATATTACTATAATAGTACCAATATTAACTAATATAAATTAGTATGAGTAATTTAATATACTTAGAAAAAATATAGGGTGATAAATCATCTCTAAGTACTCATAATCGTTTTTAATACATAATACTTTGCAATGCCGTATTCAATGATGAACTACAATCTAAAACAAATATATATGTACAACAGAGTGATATTCATGGAATTATTTTCCCTTTCAAATTTGTTTTGTCTAGGTATCCGCATTTCGAATGTGTCGAGGTAGAGTACATACTACAATCACAATATTGTCGGTAGAGTGTTACGATACGATATACTTCGCATAGTAAACCATAAGTACCTTAATCATTAAAAACTCTTTTCAAGCTATTGAAACTTTAAATTCAAAAGTTATTAAATTAATTATCAAATCGATTTTTTAACAACTTTATATAAATTACTATAATTTACTATAAAATATTTCTATTAGATTATGTTTAATTTACAAATTATATTTTATGCTTTATTTCGTCAATTTTGAAGAAAATCATGTATAGTTTTAATGTTCTATTGCTTCGAAACATTTCTTGCAAGTACATTTTAATGTTGTAATATATTTTTGAATAATATAATTACTAAAATTAATTATTAAAATATGATTTTTACGTTATTTAAAAATTAAAATATGACGCGAAAAGAACTCTTTAAATATCTATTTAAATGCAAAATAATTTCCTATTCTAATTTATTATAGATTATGATTGGCAAAAGTTGTTTACCCTGGTTGTCGTTATAGATTAATTTCGAATTTGTTTTCACAAAAAAAAAAAAATAAGTTAAATTAAACACATTTTATACGGTACCTACGCATTATTTATTATTACAATTTCCTGGATACTTAAAAATAAATAAATATTGCAATCTATTCATTTGGTCTGTTTAAAAAATGCTCATTATTTATCTGTAAATAGTAAGGTTTTATGTTATTTTTTCTAAATCGTTAACAATATTCTACAATATTCTGGATAATAACTGGAAAATAAAAAAAAAAACAATAATTAACTTCTCGTTTAATTTAAAATATAAAAGCTGTAATATGTTTGTTGTATGTCGTACCACCTTAAAATGTTTTAATTATTAATTCTATAAAAAAGACCACTGGTAATATTATTTAGATATCATACTTATCGTTAGCTTCTTTGCTCTTATCAAAATATAAAATAGCAATGTACTTTAAGTACCTCTTACTTATATTTTCAATAATATTAATTAGTACATCAAATATCTTCTAAATATTTAGCTATTAGTATTAGTTTCTAGACTGTAATATAATATTATTAATGAAAAAAATTGTAGGAATGTTCTCAATAAAATATTAACAATAATGACATAAACAAATATGACTATTACAATTCTATTAATTTTAAATGTAAAAGTAGAGAACAATTATAAGTTTTTCTAAATGAATTCAAATAACGTAAAATAATAGTCTTGATACAATTATCTTTTAATATACAACATTTTTAACAATATATTACATAATAAAATAAGTAAATAAACAATTTTTAAAAATTTTAATAATTTTTCATCACAACTAGTAACTTGAATTTTCTGTTAGAATAAAAATGTTTAACTTAATTAATTTAAATAATCCAAGTTATCGTCAATTTTATATTAGTAGTACATAATACCATGTTGTATCATACTGTATACATATTGGGCTTATAATTAACTTCCTGAATATGCATATGCACAGACAATATATGTATTCAATTTAAAACAAAAATATAATCTTCTTTTAAAAATTATTATGTGTAAATATTTATAATTAAAATAATAGAAGATTTATAATTTATATTTTAAAAATAAAACTTGAAAATTTATAGTCAATTATTAATTTTAATTATTTTTATAATAATTTATATTAATTATTATTTTTTAAATGTTCTTAATAAAGTTGAGGAAATTCAAAAAATACATTTATAACACGCCTCACCAAAGTTAATGTGACCAACTTAAATCTATAGTGCATTATATATATATATACAACATTTAAAGAACTTTTTTGCAGAAATAAAAACATATAATATAATATATAATCAAATAGCTTATTCATTATTTTTAAAATGTATAACCTGTTCTATTTTCCATTATTATCAATTATTTAAACACATATTTTCCATTTATATAACAATAGCAGTTCGATAAATTGTAATTAATTATATTTGATAAAACATTACCGAGTAAGTAATAACTCACATGTTTTTCTTTAAACATCATTACATTATTTTGTAGGTATTGGAAATATAGAAAACAAAAGTGTGGTTACAATTAATTTTATCTACTACCTACCCAACATTATTCAGTGATTAAGATATTTTAACAGTGGCCAATGAAAAGTTATATTTATATGCACAATAGACTAATATTTACTATAGATTATTTAGGTACATTAAAATATAATAATTATATCCATTGACAAATATCTCTATTATACCTAATTCACAAACAATACATCAAACACAAAATGTCTACATAACAAATCATAAATATGTAGAGAAAAAATATTTAGTTATTTATTTAGATAATCGTCCATATTTATAATAATCCATTAATATAGGTAAAATAGTTAATAACATAATTAATAGTACAAATTCAAAGTTGATATCGTATGTGTGATTTCTTAAAAAATTATAGAATAAACTTATATTATTGTTCTTATAATAATAACTAATGCTATTTACTTAAAAATTAATATATACATATGTATATATATATATATGTATATTATTTATGACTTAGATGTGATTAAATTCACATGATAATATTTTCTTATACAATTCAGTTTAGGAGTATCTAATGTACATTAATATATTTTTCAGTATATCCATTAGATAAAAACAAACAAAATCCGTAAATAGTATATTATAATTATGTATCATGATGTATATATTCACTTTGTTTAACGAACCAACTTGTACAAAGTGCTCAATTAGTCTTAACAATTAAGAAAAGCCTTGACATTTTTAATGAACGTAAAAAAGAGAAAAAAAATTAAATTAAATTAAAGAAACTGCAAATTCTATCTCATTTGTGTTGTAGAATTGTGTTTGCCTTTTATTTTTTTTGTCTTTAATCAACATTTGATTTTACTGAAGAATCCATAACTATTCTTAAATTTTTAATTTTAATAATAAGTGGGATTTTTAATACATTATAATATATAACTTTGTAAAATTAAATTAAAAAATATTATACTTCTAAAAATTGATTACATAGTTTAATTTATTTCTTACATTCTTTATATTTTTATTGATAACTTTTTTTGGGGTTATATTTTATAAAATGAAATAAAACTATTTTAAGTATATCACCATATAGAACATACGGATATTAGCTTATTTTATAAATATTGTAGAATATCATACGAAATGTAATGTTTAAGATACAATACAAATTATAATTAATTATAAAATTGAATTTCATTTGGTACTATATAAAGTTCTGAGTTAAAATACAGATAATTTAATGTAATTATTTGTTTAGCAATTTTTTTATTATATTTTAGTCGTTAATCTGCTATTAGTCAACTAGAATATAATTCTGTGAATTAAAAACTATTTTTAAAATTTATTTAAAATTTTAATATGTTAATTCAGATATGTCTATAGCGTAATTAGTCAAAGTTTATCTGTTTATTTTGTAACAGAAATTATCGATTTAAATAATCTGTTTTTATAAAAACAATGTGACAATTACATTTTAATGTTTATATGCCTTTAGTTCAATAAATTGTTAACAGTTTAAATTAAAAATAAAATAACAATTTGTATTGTGGTCGAGTTTAATACATTCTAAATAAATTTGAATTCAATAATAGTTATAGTTTCATTTATTTTTTTTAAAATTTTCATATTTTATACAATATTATGAATGAAAAATAAATTAAAATATTGATAATTATTCCTAAAATTCATGAAATTAATAATAAAATATTATATAGTAACTAGTTAAACCCCGTGCACTTTGTTTCCCATACAAAATGTATCCGTGTTAAATTTGGTTGCCTGACATTTAGCGCGAGGATAAATAATATTTTTGATTTCCTGTTTTGGTGTAAAGATGATATTTTAATCAACTTTACATAACTATACCACCCAACTTTACATTTTTTCAATTGATTAATCAATTATGTATCATTCATTAAAAATTAATCAATTAAATAATCGGACAGCACTAAACATAATAAAGAGATAATATTGAGATCATTAATCGGGATAAAACTATCCTATCTTATGATGGAGACCAGATCACATACATTGATCATAAATTCGTCAACATCGGTCGAGTAGTTTTGGAGTGCATCGCGGACATACCCGTCGTAAACCAAATTTTTATATACAAAGATATTATTTAATATAATATGCATCGTCGAATTATTATATTTCATGAAATCTTATCGGTTATATTAATATATCCCAAAGTTGAAATTGTATAGGTTTTAGTATAATTATTTTCATACAATAGGTATATTCATATATAAGTATATATATGATACGATTTTTATACAGCGTAAAACCTCAGAGTCAAAACGGTAGTTAACGTAGAGTTATAAATATTAAGTTTGACATCTGCGATAGATAATATCTGTAACTGATTAACGTGTTTCATCTGTAAATATATGCTATAGTCCATACGGTTATGTCACACATGTACAGAAGTAAAATCAAATGGTAAATACCCGGTGTACATTTAGTATATGTCGTAAACAACATTATTTATTATACAAATTATAAAATATCAATACAAAAACAATGAATTCTAGTTAGATATTATTTAGTAATTGTTGCTTAAAGTTATTTAAAATTCAAATTTTGTTGAATTTTGTGGGTACAGTTTGTTTCGAAAAATATAACATAGAGTATAGCATTCAAAATAAACAAAAAATTAAAATATCGAAACAATCGTAACCCTGATTACTAATGGTGATAATTGTGTTTATGCAAATGTATCATAATTGAGGTAATTTCTATTTACTTTTGTCGATCAAATCGTTTGTAAAATATATTAAATATTATTAGAAAATGTGTCAAAAGTTAAGTTAGAATCGCTATTTCTAGTAAATAATTAACATGCTTTTATTTATTGTTTAGCAGTATTTTTAAAACTAAAATCCTTATTTTATTTATGGAAAACGGAAAGTAATATATTGTTCCTTAAACATAGTATACTATTATAGTAGAAACATATTATTTTTTGTTGATTCTGAGTTTGTTAAAATAAATTCCTCAATCAATTATGCAAGCCTAGGAACTAAATGTCAGTATGTAGTATAAGTATATATGGGTACCTACTGTTTATTGCATTTTAACTAGTAAAATTTTTTTTTACATATCTAACTATTTAGAATTCAATAGCTTGGAATCTTGAATAAACAATGGCATTTCATGAATATTGGATATTTTAAAATATAGGAGTGAAAAGAAAATATATCCCCGCGGTGTAACAGAATAGTGTGTGCCATAGTAATATGAAGTCATGTTTGTTTTGTCAAAAGCAATCACTGGTGGTAATATTGCAACCGGAATGATAAAAATGGTTGTTATTAGCGTTGTGGGGATATTGTAAAGCCCAGATTTTTCATATGCCCCTAAAACAATATAATAATAATACACAAGGTTGTTTTTACCATATACAGAGTGACTCATCAAGCATGCATATTAGCATTTTACCCTTTAATAATGAATCTATTAAAATCAGAATTTTTTTCATTTTAAAATATATTTTAATATCATCATTTGAGATACTAAAATATGATTATACTTTTATAATATTTAAGGAGTATCCTGTGATTTTTTTCTCAAATAAGAACCACCATTTTTTAATATAAATTGTTGAGCACATGGTTATTTTTACTAAGGATAACAACCTTAAATAATGGTTTTACATCAAATTTAAAATATATGTTATATTCAGTATAGTACTTATTATACTCGGACAATTTTTATATACATACAATTCTAATTTCAATAATGATTACTACAATTCCCATATCATCATAGCACTATATCGTTAAACTTATTACTATGGAGTATTATCCTTAGGTATTATAGGAGTTTAAATATATATAAACAACTCGTTCGAATTAAATACATCAACATTTTTTAAAAATAATCTTATTAATAATTTATTGTTAAAAGGTGAGTTCCGTTCAAAATATATTGTTTTATATCTATACTATAAGGATTAAAAAAAATCTATCTAGACCTAGAAATATTATAATGGGTTCTTATGTTCTATAAGTTAATTTAAACAAAAGTCAAAACTGAAATAAATAAATAATTGACTAAAGGAAAAAAATATATGGGAGAGCATCTTTAGTGAATCACTCTGTATAAACATATCGTACATGCATTAACTCTCTTATCTCAACATTTAAACCTAACGGATGAAATAATTTACTGAAAAAGTCAATATCAACTATATTAAATATTATAATATGTTGAATATAACTGGTTTTAATTTAATTTTTCAAACATGATATTATTTTACATTATAATAAACTTTAAAATATATACCTACCGGTTAGCAGTTAGCTGTGTTGTATGTAGGTATTAAATAAAAATTGAAATCAAGCAGGTAACTAATGTATACATTATATTATATTATTTTTACGATAACAAACAATTCTAAGTAGAAACTGTCTGACAGCCAATATTTCTAAGGATATTAATTAATTATCTATATTAATTTATTTATATTTTGTATATACTAATATTGCTTTTAGTAATACAGTAAATATTAGTTGAACTATTTTTTACTTTCACAAAAATTTGATTTGTATAATAATAGTTAACATATTACTAATTACAATTAAGCTGCTTATAATCTAAAAACTCTAAAAATAAATCAAAAACTGCTTTATATACCGACGTACATACATTCTGTATACGTATATAATAGTTTAAATATGATTATCTTAATATAGCTTAAAATGAATTTAAATAATATGAAAATTTCCTTGTGTAGATTGTGTAATTATACACATAGTGGAAAAAATTTTTAGGCCCACGAGAAATATTTTTTTAGTTACAGTAAAATAACTAATTAATCGTAATTCATTTCTGTTTAAATCTAGTTTTAAAATATGAACTTTAAATACTTTTATAAAAAATTATACAAATATGTATTTTAAATATTTTTAGTTTGCTGCAAGAACAACTTTATATGAAACATTTATTGTTATAAAAAGTATCTTCGGAAAACACACACACAAACATTTTTATAAAACTAATAGATTCATTGCTCATCTCAGAATATAAAATATAAATTAAAATCAATTAGTTACTACATTAATTATCCATGTATATTGTATTGATTACTAAAATTAGTTTAAAATTGAATGAAATAATAAAATACATTTACCTACTGTAATATATTAATATGTAGATGGTAGATTATCTTACAATATATTAGTTAAACCATTTATAAAATGATAATACTAGGAATACTATAATATTGTGATTATCATTATGATTGTAAAAAATAATTATTATCGTTATTACTATTATTATATGAGTACCATAGTTATTTCCACTAAAATTTAACTTGTTAAATCTGAGACTATGATAAGTCCATACAAACTTGTTTATTTTAGTTTATTAATTTATTGCTGCTATGTTTAAAGATTTATTCGATTATACACAATAAAGTAAAATATATCCTTGTTATGATTTTCAAATTATGCAACTCAAATCCAATTCCGACAAAACAACTTAATTTAAGTTACGAATTATCGTTACAACAAAATTTTGAAATGAAAAAGTTGAAATAGATTTATCATTTTGGGAAGACTGTCAAAACTGTCAAATTTCCAAGCATTTGACGGAACTTGTTTTTATAATACTTGTTTAAACGATTAAATGAACCAACTAATTTAAACTAGTTACGTCTATTATATTATAAGTAATATAATGTAATATTCTTTTTTTAAATTGAAGAAATTTTCATTATATATTTATTCATAGTGTTTTTTTTGTTTTTTTTTAATTTATAGAGAATATTAATAATTATATAACTAAATAAAAATATAAATTATACATTTTTTGATAAATGAAAAATTACTTATTTTACTATTGACCTTTTAACATATTTCTTTTATGTACCTTATAACATCAATAATGGTTTATCGCATTCACTTAAAAGTTTATAAAACAATGCCATCTAAATATGTTTCAAATAATTATACTAACAATTTCCAAGTATTTTAAAATTCATTCACCTATATACAATATAAATCAATACAAAGCTTATATTTGATTATAATTTGACGTTTACACATTTTTCTTTCAAATGTATATGACTTAAAATTGCTGAATAATTCATTGATGTGTATTTATATTTATTTACATTATTTATCTATTTTTATTTTTTATGATTTAATGAATTTAATACCAAATTGTAATTTATTTAAAATAATAAGCTCTAATCAAAATTATTTTTGAAAACTGATAATATAAAAATAATAATACATCCCTAACATGTTCGCATAAATAGCTTTTACATAACAATGAACAGCTTAATCTGTAAGTAATTTGTATGTATTTTATTAATCTATTTGATATTAAACACATTGTTTTAATAATTTTACTTTTTAGCTATATATAGATATTTTATATTTTTAAATTAGTTTTCTATAAATATTGATAGAAAAAATTTAGCTGGTAAAAAAGTTTTAAAATTTAAATACAAGGTTCTTCATACCTTTTTATTATAATTATTTTATATTTATAATATTAAAGATACATTATGCGCATACATTTTTTGTGATAAATAATCAAAGTTGGATTTTTACCTAAATTCGTTAAAATTATGAACATTTTTAAATTATTTTGTAGTTAAAAATGTATTTAAACACAATTATTTTTATCTTTTTTTTTTAAGTTCAGTTTTAGTTTCTTTGGATAATTGTTATAATATTTTAATTACACAACGATATTTCAAAAAAAAAAAAAAAAAAAATAGTATCTATTTTAGCTAAGAACTCATTTAAAATGTTCTACAGTAAATTGATTCAAAAGTTAATCACAATAATAAATAATATAAATACATAGGTAATATTATAATAATTTAATATTTGTAATTTTTGTGGCGAAAAATAATTCAACCTAACGTATTGCCTACTATTAGTAAAATAAATAACAATAATAGTAATAAAACAATACCTGATAGGATAATAGAATGTGTACCCTTAAAATATTTTTGTTATGCAATTATTTTATCATCGAATTTAAATTTAACTACATTACAGTAACTTCAGCAATGGTGAAGTACAATCGGCACCTATCCTACTATATATAGGAAACAAGTTCCTACTTTTGTTTTATTAAAAGATAAAGAAACATTATAAATAATTTTGTCAAGAAGGAACAGTTTTTATTTTTGGTGGTTTAAAAGTTATTTTCAACTTATATTTAATTTTTTATTCAAAAACAATAATTTTAGTAGACAGAATTCAAAATCCGCTCTCAAAACAGATGGATTAAGCGTGTTTTGCCTTAAATTACTGAACAAAACAATGTTGAACCCGAATGAGGTCGGTATGTTAGCAATTGTATTTTTCTAGTTTTATGCCTGCACTCTAGAAATAGTTCCATTTGTAACATAAAACAAAAAGAATACATGTAAATATAAATACCAATCTCAAATATAAAAATATTTTAATAATAAACCTTAGGTTATATCATTTGTAACACAATCGTATGTATAAATATGTATATAATATGTATAATGTACTATACACACATGCATTATAATTGATGTTACAAAATATATTGAGCCTATTTTAGAAAGCCAATAATCAATGTTTTAATGTACTTGAGTTAAATACAAAACACTAACAATACCAACATGTTATACTGTAAATCTTTCATCGTGTAGTTATAAAAAGTGTATATTATTATAATTTAATATAAATACATCTATAATATATTATAAAAAGTAAAAGAAATATAATTTTAAAAGAAATTGATGAAACAATGATGTTAAATGATCAAAAAAAAAAAAAAATACAACGGTGGGTAGGACAGTTATGTTAGGTTGATACGTCGGAAGTATCAAAGTATCATCTATACACTGAATCAGAAAATCAAAAATATTATTTATCCTCACGCTAAATGTTAGCATTAGGCAATAAAATTTAACACGAATGCATTTTGTATGAATGTACGAGCAATGAAGTGCATGGGATTTAACTAGTATATATGTATATTATATATAATTAAATTTAAAATCAAAAAATAATAGATAGTAATTAACGCACTTAATATTTAAACAAATAAAAACGAATTGGTTAAAATAAAAACCATTTTAAAACTAATGGATCTATTGTTCCTCAAATTTTAAAATAAAATAATATTGAACGTAAAACTTAGAAAATCAAGTAAAAATAAATAAAAGAAATGGATCCATAAACTGAGCTTTTATGGAAAAATCTTGTAAATTTATAAAAACAGTGGAATTTAAGAAAAATATATAATTACATCCATTATTTACTTTAAAATATAACAAATTAAGAATACAAATATAATATTTATTATAATATATTAATATATATATTATATAATAATTATAAACCATAATAAGATTAGGCAATATAGAATAAGATTAAAAACACGAAGTAATTAATGAAAAACTAGAATAAAAATATTAATTAAAACTTGAAATTTGTTACAAATAAATATATATATGTATTAATTGAAAATATTTTCTTTATTTTTTTTCGCTAATATATTTCATTTTCGAAACAAAGTTTAATACAATGTTTAAATAATAATAATAATAAAAAAATATTATTATAATACTATCAAATTCTAAATACTTAAAGAGTACTGAATGAATAATAAGTAATAATAAACTCCTATACGTTTATATTTTTGACAAAGAATCATATACAGTCTGAGAAGCAATGAACAAAAGCTAAAATGTTTACATTTTAAGTTTATCAAATGTTCTATTAACAAAAACAAATTGAACACAATATACAGTGTTCATGAGTTTAGATTTTGATATATATATATATATTAATATTAATTATACATTTTGTAATTTTTTATACAGTCAAATAAATAGTTTAATTTGAATTGGCTCGATTCAAATCAGATTAAATTTTTATTGAATTTCCACCCATGATTTTTCTTGTTAAAAAGGATATTCGAATAAGTCGAATTGCCTGCCGAATCCAAATCTATTATTCACTCTTTTGTTACTCCCACATTAAGTAGCTGACCCTTTGGTAATCGAATTTCTTCCAATAAGTATAATAAATCAATAATTTGAATATTGTTTCACTTTAAACATTGACTTTAAATCTTGGAGATAACGTTATCTGAATGTATTTTAATTAGATATTGTGAATAAAAAGTAACGATAGAGTTATGTTAAAATTTAATTTAGACAAAAACTAAGTGATTGTGTGTATAGTTTAATATACGATTAAATTTACACAAATAAATAATTATAATATTGTAAATTTACTAAAACAATAAGCATAACGACAAATAATATTAAATTGGTATTGTTTATATAGATATCACTGTTACATATAATTCAATATATATCATACATATTACATTAATCAATACGAAATATATAAAAATCAGTAAGCAAATTTTAAATAAAGTACTAATATGTAATGGAATATAAAAATATTTTTCTAAAGTGTTACAAAAATAAATATAGTGAACCAATGAAATGTTATTGTATCCTAATAATATTATATGGGTATATTGATTTTTAACTTTGGTAAGGTGAATGATGTATGGGTCAAATAGAGTTAAACTAAATAAGAAGTATTCTCAAATTAACTTTGAAAACAGCCGGATATAATTTGAGTAAAAAATATCAAATACCTACACTTGGAAGTTAATTCGTTTTCAGCGAAATAAATAAAGTGTAATTTTTTTTTTCAACCAAATTGTTTAAGTCATGTTTAATGTTTTTATTGTACATGATTTTAACACGTTTTATGATCCTCCAAGACACTTTTATAAAAATTATATTTTCTGTGTGAATCTATAAGTTGTTGGTCTTTCATATTATATATATTAATATAATATTGCAGTAGTACTAAATTATTGAAAATGAAATGAGATGATATTTTTTTTAACATTATTTATTTTTTGATTTAGAATTTTTAATCAAATGTTTTTTTTTTGTTTTTAATGTTTAGAATAAATATTAAATATTGACCCAAGTTCTTTAAAAAATATTTAAAGTTAAAATAATATAAATATTAAATATGGCATTATAGGATACGTGCTTAGATCATATGTTTTATCCGTATGTATAAACTATAAATGTTATCTTATTAAATAACTGAAATAATAATATAATATATTAATTTTTTCTCATTAATATCTTTTTTTCGAAGTTTATGTTAAATATTTTGAACCTTCAATTTGAATATTGATTTAAAATAATCGAAATTAAAGTAGAAATTGACTGTTTGAATTTTTAAATAACCACTTATGATTAGAAAAAATAAACAATTTACCAAATGAACTCTTATAATTTTCGCTCCATTAGTTTTTACCCTATTGATTTAATCTGTGCTTTTAGTTAAGACACACATGAGAATAATGAGCAACTGTAATAAATAATCAGTTATTGTTTAGTCAGTGTAAAAATAATAATAGTAAGATAATGAAATCAAAGGTCGTGTATATGTTTCTATATTATATTTGTGTGGATATAATAATTCGTTATATACGGTATATTGGTTTGCCTATACGAAACCCTAAACAATAACACATCTTATGACTAACGACTTTCAGCTATAATGTAGCCACATATTATTTTTATAAATTTTTGTTTTGTTATAATATTATCATTTTATGAATGGATATCATATTCATTTTCAAAATATTATAATTATAATCTATAAACCCGTGAATTTAGCTAAATAAATCATATTATTATGTTGATATCCCACAATAAATACAATAAATGATATTTGTAACCGATCGCACGTTAATAATATGATATTATTACTATTATTATAATTACATCAAAGAACACGGAATAGTGGATAACGTAAAGATATTATTTCCGCTGTAAATACGAGCAGCAATTGCTATCTAGCAACTCCTATCGATTGTAACTCTAAACGGTTAAAGACGTTTACTACACTATATCGGTAACTTCACAGATACTAAACGTCTTAAATTATTATGAATAATGATATGCTATTTCAGAGGAATTATATAGCCTCGTGTAATATGTTGAATTATTAGTTTTTAACAAACATTGTTTTTTTATTTTTAAACCGATACAACTTGTGTTTAAATGTAGGTACTTACATATAATATAAAAATAATTTATATCGATTTTTATTTCACAAAACGAAAATGTACCTTATATGACTATACAAACACAAATCGTGTTAATTAAAAGATTTCCAAATAGAAATGTAACTTAAAAAGTTAAATAGCTACCTATCGCTACAAAAATATGCGATGATTTCAAATTTATATAACAGAATAGATTCTTACCTTTATGGTAATTATAATAATTAATAAAATGCTGTATATTCGTTTTATGTAGTCTGGTTTTGAGTATAAGCTTTGAGAGTTTAAGCATAAAGGAAGATTGGTACTTGGAAATAAAATGCAATACTACTCAATAATATACATTTCTATACAACTCGATAAAATATTGTCATAGTATGATTAAAATAAAATTTAAATATATATAATAATAAAAAAATCTTAATTGTAATAATTTTTATTTTTCAGTTCAACATAATATTAAAACACGGATTTAATTACAAACTAAGCCAAATTAAAAACGCAAACCTATTTTTCAGTTGGTTGATAAATGGTAAATGTGTTGGTTGGCTCACAATAGGAGATGTTTTAAATTCAATCGTAAAGTGATTATACGATTTTGTTTAAAAAACTATTTTGTACAGAGCTCAGTTAATTATAGTGTTTAAGTTGTCCAAAATATTTTAAGTTCTTGTTGTTATAAATTAAAATAAAAGATTTTTGAATTTAATTAAATAAAATGTAAAATATAATACGATGAATAGTCTTAACATGTTATTATACTATAATAATGAATTAATAAATATATATTTATCGTTAAACTTTTAGAAATAAAATTTTATAAAAATATGTTTTTGATAAGCAAAGTTCTAAATTTTTAAAAGGATTTATATAAATGTAATCTTGATAATGGTATTGCAATCCAAAATATAATAATAAACATATAACAATAATAACATATAATAAACTTTATATGTTATACTTATTAAGTGTTCACGTGTTACAAACTGTTTATTTTGCCTTTTCTTATTTATTTTCTATTTTTAAATTTGAGCAAACCAAAAAATACGCTTTTTTAACAATAAAGAATTTTTTTTGTGAATACTATTTTGCGAGCAGCAGGAGTCAAAAAAAAATATACGTGTAGCACTTTTATTGATAGAAAATCGAGTCAAATGGTAATTTGAAAAGGTAATTTGTAGTCAACATAGTTTCTTTCCATGTACGAAAAAATCTAGCAAAAACCGACAACAATTATTAAGAAATGTCAATAAGCATGGTTTTTATCATCTCGAAATTCAGAATTATGATTCGATTGTGCTAATTGCTCATATTTTTGTCGAATTGAATACGAACAATTTAAAAGCAGTTAACAGTATATTAATTAATATCATAACGATGTTTTTATAAGATATAATCTTTACTGTTTAATATTTAAGTTTTAAAAAATGTAAAATTAAATTAAAACGCATGTGATAATTTATTTAGTAAATGTATAATAAGTAATATTTTTTATGTTATAATGTCAATTATTTCCTTTTAATAAATATTTTACTCCTAATAAGTTAACAATATATATATATATATATATAAAGTGAATATAGGTATTTTACGATTTACCACTCAAAATGCACAATTCATAAATTATTTAGAAAAATACTAATTGGATATTTTTAAAATAGTCGTTTTACCAGACTCAAACTTTTAGCGCGTAAATTGATTATACAGTTTAAAGGTTAAATCCATTTAATGTTTTCGAAATATAAGTAAAGTTGTTTTGGATTTCGATATCTAGTACCATAAACAATTCGAAGAAGCTTCCGGGTGAATACATACAATGACAGTTATTGGACTTATTCCAAATTGGTCACAACGAGTATCATCAATTTGTTTCACTTTGTAAAAGCAAATACTATTTCTACTGTTATTAGTGATAATACACAATAACTATAATAACTATAATCCTAATAATTAATTATGATTAATTTACTATTATTGACGTATCAAAATACATATCGAGTTCAAATTTTTTTTAATAGCAATAAAAAAGCCTTTAAAAATATTAAACTAAAAAGAATATTAACAAAATCACAGAGAATATCCTATAAAAAAAATTAATAATATATTTATTTTTCAACCCATACTTCATATTATTATGCTGAGTTCCCTAAATTTCATGTAAAATTAGAAATTGTATTTATTAAATAGTATATTTTTTGATCAATGAATAAATCAATACAATAATTTATTTGCAATAAAATAACTTATTCATTACAGTAATAAATTATTTTAACTCTAATCTTTTAACTCAAAACGTTAATTTGATATAAACACAATAAATTTCGGTCACTGCACAATAAATATAAAAATTTAGACATGCTTCTTGTAATTAGTATGGATCAGTTGTGCCAATAGTTTCGGTAGGTCCATATTATACTAATTTATTACTAAAGGGGTTAAAACTAACTTTCGTTGTCATAAATACATTTTCAAATTATCGAAAAACAATAGGTACTGAACCTAATTATTGTATTCTGATTTTAACAGTAACAACAAGTAACACATATTATAATAATATAATGATAAATGAAACAAACAATTCGTGACTTATGTAGACGTATTATATATAAGTGTACACAAATTATACTAGGTGCAATTTGTATGTTAATATAAAAATTGAATATAAAATATAAAAAATATTTAATTAATGTAATCATGATTGTCCTAATCAGGGCCTAAAATAGTGTGCAGTGCGACACTGTTAGTGTAGTACGAAATTGGTATAGTGCAGTACAAAATGAAAAGTGTGTTGATTATTTTAGTATTATGTTTAGACTTTGATAATTCCGTCAATTAACCATATAGTTAAAACTTATATTTTTAAATTTAAATTGTAATCTATGGTTATATTATTAACTTTTATATATTAATATACATATATATGTGATAATACTATTGACATTTTTAACTTATATTTTATTTTCAGACAGAGAGAACTCATATTAAATTAAGCGAAATTATAAAATAGTGTAGTACGAAGTTCTATTTATTTTAGAATTTGGACTCCTAATCTAATAAATTTAAAAATATTTTTAAATTATAAATTCTCAAATTCTAGTTTATTTTTTAAACTAATAAAAGCAACTTAAACATTTAAAAAATAAATATTATTAAAAATTAAAAATTAAATGATTTTCATTAATGACGAGAATAAAGAATACAATATTTACAACATCCAAAAGTTGATCATTTCATTAATTTATGAATCAATTGGCTATATAGAGGCTATAATTTATACAGTCTTCGAATAATTATTATCAAGTACCAAATCCATAGACATTTTTAAATTAAATAAAAACAATTAATAAAGTTATTTTGTTTGTGTGATATGTAAAATAAATTAAAATTTAAAAACAATATCGTAGAAGTCACTAAGCAGTATATAGTATGATGTTTGTCGAGTGTGTGTAACTCATCATTGAGTGGGTCACCGTAATGGTATATCAATTTAAATTCAATTATTAATCACCAAATACAAAAAGCAATTCTGAATAATATGTTTGGTCTGTCAGCCTATATTGATAAAGGTATCATATTATATTATATATTTATAATTTTATCAAAAATACTATAAATTAAACTATTTTTTATACAAAACAAACACATAGGTAAATGCTAATAAATATAATATAATTTAATATAATTTATATAAATTGAACTAATTTTACCAAAAACAAATCGCGTATATTGTATTTAATAATTATTACTTTAGAGAATATAACTAGTTCTCATTAACTTATTAAATAATAACGAAGTATCAATAGAGTGATGTGAATAGTATTTGTGAATTAAATAGCTTCCTTAAAATTAGTTGATTAATTTATATATATAAAATAATAATTAAAATTATAGTTAAATGTTTCAAGTTTATACTAGTTTAATATTTAAACAATAACAATAAATATTCCCATTTTTTTTTTTATTATTTTAAAAATACTGGCAAATGTATACTCTTGAAATAAAAAACTACCTAAATAATCGATTTTCTACTATAAACCACTCTTAACACTTTTAAGATCGAACTATTTTACTTCTATAAATAATATCATCACATAAATAAATAATATTTATGATTATAAAAATAAATACATTATTTTTACAAATAGTTCAGAGTCTGATAGGTATTTGTCTATCTTTTTAATGTATTCTGGAAGTTAATTATAAGTGTGTTTAATAATAAAGTAGCAGTGTACTGATCAAATTAGTGAGTTGGTAAATATGTCTTCGTCTAATATTTAATTCAAAAATATATCTTTATTATTTAGAAAGCACTGTAGTCGAATGCCACATTAAAAAAATGTTGACATAAATTTACAAAGCCTGTACAAAGTTAATTGGTATGATTAAATCAACAACAAATATTATAAAGAACAACATACTACTAATTGGTCCCTTCGGCAACAGACGGTTTAAAAAAAAAAATGTCCAATTATAAAATGTATTGAAATAAAAATTCCCACACTCAAACTAATATTCAAATACTATTAGTAATAATATTAAAAAACAAAAACAAAAAACAAAGCCACCAATCATCAATCATGGTTCAAATAACTTCATTATAAATGCCCGAATATTTGTCAACGTGGCAGCAGCTTCCGCTTATTATTGTTCATTATTTATAATTCCACGAGCTGAAAACCACCACCCACACCCTTATAATTTAGTAATTTATTTCAGAACCATATATCACCTTTTAAGTTTTAACTAGGACTTATAATGTCGGTTACTTGTTTGATACCATCCATTTTTTCAGACAATAATTCAGAAGGGTTTTAACAGATTAAAAACCAACTACCATGATTATACAAATTTAAACATTAATTCAACTGCATCTAATTCGAAAAACAATAAAATATAGTATAAATTCTTAAATTAAATCGTATAGTATATTATATTATTTATAATTATAAAAACGATGCATTGTTAATGGTCATAAGGTATAGTACAATTTTCAATAATAAAACAAAATAAATTAAAACTTAATTTATTTATTTCTTCTGATAAATTATATTCATGTATTATAACCTCAAAATAAATTACTGTGTATACTTATACCGTGTAAAATCAATTACCTGATATACTGATGTAATCTATATATTATTATGAGAATAAAAACTTTATCTTTTTTTTAAAAAAAAGAAGTTTTTTCATAATATTAAAATTTGTAAGAGTATTTTACTTTATTACTATTTTTCGCCATATATTATTTGAAGAAACAACTTCAGTATTTATGAGGAGGAAATTTGGTTTAAAAATATTATATTATAAGTATACCTAATATTTACATATTATATTACATTTCTTTAATATTCCTAAAAATATTTATCATGATTATTCTTGTATTAAAATTGAATTATGCTGAATTTGCCAAAAAAAGATTTAATGTTAATTAAATATTTTACAAAATAATAGGCTCTCAAATTATATTATGAGTTAAGATTAGAAAAACAAAATTATAATTTTGTATATTTTATATTGTATTCAGTCTAAAATATGCAAACAATTGTATAATGGTTAATAACTCAAGTAGACTTAAATTAAGTGTAAATTAATATATTATGATATAGTTACAATACCTACTACGTAAATTCGTTAATACTATGTTATATTATTGAAATAATAGTTGTTAAATAATAAAAAGTTAAACGATGTGTCCATTTATATTTTATTGATCTGATTTTTTTGCACTCTTTATAATTATAATTGATTTTATTACTTATTTCAATAATAACAATAATACAAATTAATAACCTTGTTTACTGAACCCGTAATTTATTACTATCGTAACAACAAATTGTGTCATCACAAAATACTACACAATAATAAATTAAATTGTATAAGTGTATTAATATAACAATGCGAGTATACTCATGTGGTAAGTATAATATATAAACGAGAAAAAGCGATCTAGATGTACAGGAAGCAGCTCGTATAGCAGCAAAGGAGTAAAAAGGGACAAGAAGTCATTTGTAGAATGTGGCGGATGTGAGAAAATAGCTTTTTCGGGAAGATGCACTTGACAGGTGGGTCGGAAAGCTAAGGAAAGATACCGGAACATACGGGAGTAATAATTAATTATCTCATATATACATATACAAACAAATATATTATATACATTCGTAAAATGTAAACACATCTTGGCAACACTGTATGAAGTCATGATAAACTTGCAGTAAGTGCATTTACCAGGATATAAATCCTCGTCGTAAAAACCATAGAAAATCTTATCGGATGATATTATGAGACATTTGAAATAGGAGCTAAAATAATGATTAAGACAAACATCGTAGTGCATAAGCTAATAAAAACCCTTTTTGTGACATTTGAGACTAATTAATTGTAATATTAAAATATAAACATGTTCTTACACAACACATTTTGGTTACTGAACATAATTTTCACTTTATATATATAATAGTAATGTATTTACCTGTTTAAGTGATTCATTCTATTATGTCTTGTTAGCTAAATTATTACGGCATTTTTAAGTGTTGTGCTAATTTTGCTTTTTATAATACAATTAACATTAAATAATGTACGACGATCGTTTATAATACGATATTAGTTTTAATTTGAATTTATAACTTAAAATGCAGCAAACAAAGTTGTTTTTAAAAATATACAATTTTATTTATTTTTAACATTTATTAGAATAATATATATAATTTGTAATGTAGTTTATTTTAGTTAAAAACTTTTTTTACTGGAGTTAATGTGATTATGCACTCATTTTATACTAAATGATAGCATGCCAATCAATCAAAATAATACTATTAGAGCTTTTTTAAATTTTAAAATTGTCTTTATTTATAAAATAAAAATTACAACAATAAAAACTATTAATCATGTCGCGGTTTAATTATTCATATTATACTAAACTAATATTCTTATCATATTAATTTATTATTAAAAAAATAATTTTTTTATTGGTATTGAAAGTTGTATTTTATGTAAATTGTTTTTTGTTGATTTTATTAAAATAAGCCTTAGAATCTAAAGAGTTATAGGAAATAACTGTTTACTTATATTTTAATATAATTTATTTGCATTATAATAATTAAAGTGATTCTAAAAATACAATAATCAATAATAATAGTAAATGTTTGTTTTAAATACAAAGATATGATGTTACAGTAAGTTATATATATACAAGAATATTATATACATGAATTTTGTTAATAAATTATAGAACTTGTTTGTAGATTGACTATTATTCTCTTAGTAATAATGAACTTAAAAATATTTTTTTATTTCTAAAAATTATGTTTGTTAGCATTCTTTGAGGAGATGGTTGCGCTCGAAAATAAAGAAATAAATGTTTATATTATAATAACTAATACCCAAGATAACTGAAGTGAGACAAATGACAATAATTCTGTTACCAAATATCTTATTTATGACATTAGTATATAGAGGTACAGGTGAGTAACAATGTTTTGGAAATATATAGTGCGTTAATACCAAATGATATTTTAAAAATATAACGTTAAAAAAAATAATTTATTAAAGTTTATTACACGAATGACGCTGATCAACTTCAGGAACATTAACACACTGCAATATATTGCACGCCCCTAAAGGGTTTCTACCTTACTATTGTTTGTATTTAAAATTCTGTATTTATCCCCCACTGATACATGTATGTATATTGTGATGTACTGGTGTTGTACCTATAACGGAAAAGCAACCATCAAACATTGTCACCCGTTTTTATTTATTTATTATTATTACATTTTTTTTTTACATTATATACATTTGATGTAAGGCCACGTAACCTAATGTGATAATGGCGCAGGCAGGGCTTTAATACGGTGGAAAATTTAAGTAATAAATAGATACCGAGAAATTAATTTTAAAAATACAAAATGTTCTTGAGGTAAATTATAACATCAGCAATAAAACTATCGCGTGGATATTATATTATGATAGTATATTTTATATCCAACAATAATATTTTTGATTTTCTTCATTATTAAATAAGCTTTTTTTATCAGATAAAAATAAGAAATATATATGTAATGACATATTATATCATATTTTTTGAATCGTTCGAATTTAACAAACGAGAGTTATTCGTACCATGAAATAATGTTCAATTTCAGTAAAAGCATAACAAAAACATATATTATCAACTTTAGGTAATAGTATGATAATATTTAAACATTATGATTCACTCGTAAGCCGTATATAGTTTAGACGTTTGGATGAACTTTTACATTAAAATGTTGTGTACAAATATACAATGCATATACATTATTCCGTATTATATTTGTTCATATAGTAATATTAAAAATTATTTACATACTGCATGAATCAATAAAAAAAAAAAAAACAAAATAAAAATCAAATGAAATATATAACATTCCAATTGAAAAATTCAGATAGATAAAATACAGATTTTGATGGAAGATAATCAGAATCTCATTTAATAATAATTATTCTTTATTGATTACTCGGATAATTTATAAATATTTTATTTGAGTTTTATTATTCTTATGGTATTTTCGATTTCTTAAAATAATTCAAAAACATCATTATTATTTTTTATTTATTTGTGACAAAAATCTATACTTTAGGGTCCAAATTAGTATATGTGTTTAAGTCGATGGTAAAATACATATACGCATTAATATTAATTATTCACGATAAAATCCTAATTATAAGAAACAAGTACATAATATTTTCACGATAAGCTTTGACGAGAGCCTTCATCCATTAATAACACTCACGGTTAACTTTTTTTTATTTTAACCGGTAATAAACCTAATCTTAATTATAATATGATGAGAGAGAGAGGTCAAGAAGATCACGACATAATTT
Organism: Rhopalosiphum nymphaeae; assembly: GCA_036289425.1. NCBI lineage: Eukaryota > Metazoa > Arthropoda > Insecta > Hemiptera > Aphididae > Rhopalosiphum > Rhopalosiphum nymphaeae. The sequence continues at coordinate 2,556,385 of JAZAQC010000004.1, forward strand.
TCGTTTAAGACGCCTAAGCGAGTTTCAATGAATGAAAGGGACTATGTGATTTCATATCAATGGGTTATTATTGGAGGTAAGGTGATTGTGAAAACCATTGATAATGCATTTTAGCTTCTTCGTGATCTAGTTTTAATTTTAGGGCAGAATGTACAATGAAATTTTTTCAGACGTAGGGGTGAAGAGAAGTCAAGTAGTTTTCTGAGAGCTATATTATGAAATGTTTAAATTTTGTTTAAGTTAATTTTTTTTTCTCCCCATCATACTGGTATAATTAGGTATTAATTATAGACGAGTGGTTTAGTGTTGATGATAGTGAGTTTATTATTATTAATAAATGTTTTAAGTAGAGGTAATCGAGAATTTAGATTGAGTATTTTAGATTTAATCTGCTGGACTCAGGTTATTATATTAGTCTACGGTCCAGAGCTAACCCGAGATACTTAACTATTTGTGAGATAGGAATTTGAATGCATACATTTAATCAAGTACATATATTAACTTATTACACTACAATAATATGTTATCTAAAAGTAACTAAACTATGATCGTAAAAACGTACTTAAATGCATTGGTTTATAAACTAATGTAAGTAGGCATACCATAGAATAATACTATTATTAACAACTTTCCTTTCATTTATTACGTTAGTACAAAAAAAAATTCAATAAAACAAGTTTATAGTTTTAGCTGTTTATATCGTGTATAAAATTCTCTAATAGTCTTGTGGTATCACGTGGTAACTTGGTAAATTAGTTCCGTTGAAATAGGTGCAGGCTGTTCAGTTTGAATTTGATTACATGGTGTTTTATATAAAAACAATCTTTCACATTTTGAAACTAATTTAGACTTACCGTAAAAATGTCGAACCATTTCTTTCGGTGCTATAAAGACTGATGCTTTTTTTTAAAATCTCGTTCTTATTATAATAATATGATTGACCGCGGTTCTTCTTGAAATTTCATGGACAATTACCGAGTAGCAACATTTGTTTTTGTATCCCTCATTGTATTTTGAAGATACCGTATTGTTTTGATAGTTTTCATAATGGCTTATTATGTACGCGGTAAGAAGTTTTGTTGTTGATTTACAGCTGGGTGCGGTGGATATAATATATCTCTAATTTATTGACATTCATAATGTAGGTCACATATCACACCATACCAATATTTATAAGATGCCATACTATAATATTATTTTAATAAGAACAATATTTAAAAAATATTTTGAAATTGTGTTATTAGGTTTATAATATCTATATTATTCGGCTTATTAAGCTGTAAAATATCTGTTAAAATTATCAGGTTAGATTAAGTGCATAATACGTTTTTTTAATAAAACGTAAAATAATTATACATTTTCAATAATTAACATTTAGTAACACTTTGCTATAATATGATACCTATCACACTATTAGTAGACTATTCAATAGGTTTTAAATATCGTGGTTCAAACTATATATTTAAAAAGTACAAATGTGCAATATAATTCTGTATGTATATTGTTTATCATAGTTTAGTTTGATCAAATTATTATAATGAATGAATAATTATTGTTTTATTCAAACTTCTTGATGACAATATTATGACCATTACTAATTTAATATTGAGTGGTTAATCGATTCATGAGTTTTCGACAACACATCTATAATAAATTTATGTTTTTATATTACAATTATATTCGTGAATTAACCTATAATTTTTTCCATATTGTGCTATGCATGTTTAATAAATCTTCAACATCTAAGAAATATATACATTTAAACATATGTTTACATTTTTATTAAACACTATTTAGAATACATTTATATTTTTTATTATAAATACAAATGAAAGTTATATGGGGTGAAGCTTGATTGATGGATTGCCTTTTCCTGGATTTTTTTTTCATAAAATGTAAAAAAATAATCAATATAATAAGAACTAATACTATTACTATAGAGTATGTACACTTTTTTGGTAAATTATTTAGTTAAAATGATGTGGGAATTGATTACTTGTACTAATCTTTAAATTTAAATTATGGTAAAATAAGATAGCGGCAAAGCCATTGAAAACTAAGACTTGAGAACTATTTAACCATTAAAAAAAAACTAAATGTATTTATATTATCTAGTACACAGTATATATATATAACGTTTATTAACCTGTTTTAAATAAATGTATAATAACCAATTTTTTTAAACTAATTTCTATAATTATTTTAAAAGTAGAATTATCCTATTTTATTGAGTATCAAAACTGTCTCATAACTTTTAAAACTAAGAAAGGAGTGAATTATATAGTTATTGTTACTTGTTAGTAGGGTGTGTATGAAGAAAAACACAATAGGCGTATATACTGCTACTACATATATATAGGTATATATACGTGTAAAATATTTATTATTTAAGACTAGGGTTTCCATGTTTTTTCAATGTAAGAGTTGAATACTTTAGAGAAATGAAAACAAGGTTATTTCTCAGTTTTTTTGTTAAAATAAAAGTAGGTATAGATAATTCAGAACAGAACTTTAATATATCAAATTAAATAAATTAACCAATTGTTTACATTACCTATATGATTATAATTTTTCTATTCCTTAATGGGTTATAAATATAATTATTTCTTGATATAATTAGTATATAATAAGTATTTATAATATAAGGTTTTAGGTGATTGGTAATGAGGTATTTACAATGGATAACGTAACAATTTTAATAAAAATCAACGAAGTTAAATTGATCTTTTGAAATGTAAATAATCAAGATTTTATTAAAAAACGAGGGAATTTTTTAATTTGTTCCCCAGAAAATACGAAAAACTATCTCATTTGTATTAACTCATGATATTAAGAAATATTTCATAAATTATTTCATATTTTTTTTAACTAAAAAAATAAATATTATCTTATATGAATTGATTGTTGTAAGACAATATTATAATTATTCCATATTTTTTTTCATATTTTATTATAAACTGTGAATTTTTGTAGCCATCAAAATATATAAACGGGTTTTTTAAATTTCTATTTATTTAATAATTATCTTGTTTTGATGTTGAGTTTTTTGTTGCTGTAAATTATTTCAAATTATATTCTAATTTCAAATAAATAGTTGTGTAAATAATTAGATAAATACAATGTAAAAATATTAAAAAAAAAAGTTGTAATAATTGTTATATTATATATATTTTACAGTATTTAAAATATTTATTACACTTTAATTAACTTGGTATATATAAATATATTTTTTTAATAGTTCAAATATATAGAAATATTACTTATAGGTAACTCAAAAGTTCCATATAATTATGGTATATATTTTAGAAAACACGCCCCCTTAACAATTGTATAGAGTATATAATGTTTTGAAAGTGATAACAAAACCCAAGAGTGCCATTTGTTATTATGCAGTATGACCCCGTTCCAATCTCATATTGCATTGGTTTTCAAAAGAAAAAATATTAACCAAAGTTCTTGACAAGAACAATTTATGAGGGTTAAAATATTATGTAAGATACAACTTTCATAGTATTTTGAAAACTAATGTGAGTTACAAATTGATTTATCAATTATTCATGTTTAAGAAGATTACGAAAATCCTATAAAAAACAATTTCAAAATGTAAATATTTAATCATGTTATTATTTGGCAATTAATAATATGATTATATGAAATAATCTATTATTAAAAATGAGGGATTAAAGTAATAATAATAAATAAAACTACCGACAGTCAAAGGGTTTTTTGGTTTTTTTTTTTAATTGCTTTACTTACACTTTATTTTAAATGGTAAAAGCTTTGTCTAATTTTATATCAAGATTGAAATAAAATGATTCACAAATTATAGATGTTTAGATAAATATGAATGTTTAAATTTTTTTTTTATTTAGTTGTTTTAAAAATAAAGTAGAAAAACTAATAGATATGAGTTAAATATATTGTATATGTACCCATTTGTTGTGGAATTTAGCTCTGTGAGTAACTATAACCACTTGTAGCTATAAATGGTACTAAACAATAAATCGTCTTATACTACAAAGGAAACCTAAGCAATAATTGTATCAAACGTGGTGATATTACCTCTTTAATTATATAACCTGGTAGTGGCACAAAGCTCTATGACGGTAATGCAATAGTTGTGTATTTTAGAGATTAGCTCTAATTGGGATTTTGACAACATTTGCACACGATCGTTTGCGATTCGATTAAATGTTGCCTTTGGCAAATACGTTTGCTATTATGAAAAAAAAACAATATCAACAATCGAATAAAGATACACTTCCCCTTCTTCCCATTATTATATAGTTATATGTTATTACTGGATTTCAAAGGCATTCGATAATTATTGTGCTCCAGGACTACGAAATTGTTATAAAATCAGACCCATTCGAAAGACAAATGCCTGATTTCCAATATGGTATTCTAGGGGATACCAATAAATAACCGAATCACAATGATGCACCCTCTCTTACTTCTTGGTGGTAACGAACAAAGAACTTGTGCTGTTATTGTTCTCCCCAAGCATTCATGTCGAATATAGTGTTCTATTTTGCATTTACCGGATAAATCATACTGATCGCTTGTTATACAGTTGAATTTAATGTTTAAGTATACAATATTGGTGACATATTCAAAGTCCATAAATTAAATTTAAAGGGATACAATCCTAGAACAGTATTAAGAAAATGTTTTATATATTATGTTTAAACTGTATGTATAAAAAAAAAATTATTCATATTAAAATCATTTATAATGCATATAAATATAGCACCGTTCAATAGGCATATACATTATACTGCACCTATTAAGTTTTAAATATGGTATGTTTTCCATTCAAGCAAACAGATGCATTCAGCCTCAGCTGATATCTTTATTGAAAATTATGTTAATAAATAATAACAAATATTGTGAAAATCATTTAGTATAGTTTAAACAATTGCTTAGCATTTGAACCATTATATATATTTTTTTTTTAATCAATAGTAAAAAAAAAAATTATAAAACATTTCAATATGCCTATATATTTATTAGTTTCCCAATAAGTAGTGATTCCTATATGGTATAATTTATTATTAAACATTTCGGTAATATTTTTGTATACTCTCATCTCTCATGACATTATTAGTAAACCACTGCAGACGGAATCTGCTTGTGTCCACACACATTCAAATCCATAAACATTTTCTACCGCAAAAATTAATTTAGGCCGCCTTGACACGACAGCTGTGTACAGCGGTCACCGATGATTGCAACCTTTAACACAGTGACTAGACAAGTAGCCAACTATTGTTGGGGGGGGGGGGGGGGAGAATTCAGCGGTGTTCCAGGCAGTCGGTATTCGCATGAATAGTTCAGCATTATCCTGAATAAATTATATAATATATGCATTGATTTATATTATAATAATCTGATAAAAAAAACGTCTTAATCTAGATTATTAATATTATTTTTATTTGTATACTCGTAAATGTCAGTCTAAATCTTATATTTTATACTATTATATTATATTTCAAGTAAAAATTATAATAAATTAAATAAACTTGAACATAAACACAGTTTTAATATTCGCGGGAAAAAATATATTATGCATACAGTCTTATTATTATTATTTTTTTTGATATATTATGTAAATGCGTATTAAATTTAATATGAATGCAATCCATTATTGTTTTATATCAATAAATTATCGATGAACTTAAATATATTACAAAAATGTACAACATGTTTATCTTATTACACATATATTTATTGTTACTCGGCATACATTTTAGTTACGAATATATTATTATGTCAAATAACTAAAATAGTTTATACTTTGATAATGCTTTGAACAAATTATAGATAGTTTGGTTGTTATTTGTATCGAAAGGTGTGTGCAGGATAACTTTTTAGAGGTATGTAAATATAAGAACAAATATGGAAAAATAAATGAAAAGTTATATTTAAATTTAATGAGGATATTTTGATGTTACATTTTATTTTCGTTGACAACCAATGTCATTTTTTCCTGTTTTCTTTCTTTGACAATTTGTAGAGTTACGCATTTCATATTGAAAGATGAAGTATGATTTTTTATTGAGATCATATGAGAAATTTACATTTTTTTTTTCGATCCAGTTTGACTATTTAAAAGTATATTATTCTCATACATTTTGAATTGAACATATTATTATTTATTATTATTATTTTTACTTTGGTAAACTGTTGACATAACTACAATAATGATGCGTGAATTATTTTTTTATTTGAATGTCTGTTTTCATGTTGAGCATTAAAGACATTCTAAAAATATTGTAAATGTTTTTAATTTAAGTAAACAGTAATTAACTATTAAACAATAATAGTTAACTATTTTCATTTAAGTTTACATGTAATGTGTATTTAACGCTAAAATCTTTTAATTCCCTTAGAAGTTGTAATTTTTTTGAAAATACTAGCAATTGATCGACTTAGAAGATTGTCAAAAGCACTCTGGTTGGTGGATTTTCGTTCATATGTACAGTTGAGATTAAACTACGGTGACGATACTTTAAGTGTAGTACGATCCAAAGTTATAAAAATCGATTACACTACAGTCATTTTTCCCCGCCTCAATGTCATTTGAATCCATTTACTACAAAGAATCTTAAAGACGTGTGTATGTGTGTGTGTTTATGTATGCACATATATGGTATATATGGCGCACACGTATATGTATAGTCTTCAGAGAGTCAAAACAAATAAATATATGACTGTATAGTGTATATCAAAGAGTATAGAGCTGAGTGGGGTGACTCTTGTCCACAGGGTACTATTTCGCCCGAAGCAGAAGCAGCAGCACCAGCAGACTAGTATTCCTTTTGTATGGTCGAAACGTGAAGTGCTGGTGAGTATAGCTGATGCGGGTGATGGTAGTGAAAAGGGTGTAGAGACTGTGAGATGGGTATATAGATAGATAGAGTGAGAAAGAGAAAGACACACACACACACAAATATAGAGAGACGTACGGCAGGCGGGGGAAGAGAAATAAAAAGAAGAAATTATTTAACGAGTGTCCCGAGGATTTATGCCGGGGGTCGGAAAATGATAGCTTATATAAATGTCAACGTATAAACAAGCAATAATTCTTGTTGTTGCCGAGTGCTGCCACCGAGTTTACCCTATAAGACTACGGGCGCTATATGCGCCGTACAACCCTGGGAAATCTTTGCAACGAACACGTGGTCTGCATAAAAATATCGTAAACGGCAAAGTGAAAATATATTGTACGAATAACATAAAATAAAAAAAATTGAATATATGCAAGTGGCTCGTTCGTCTGTAATCGTATATACATATATCTCAAAAAAATAAAGTAAACAGCGCCCCAAGCCACACACCCGCTGCAACGATATCCACGATTGCGACGAAGGGTTTTTAATTTCCTGACTACGCCACTAAATCCTAACAACAATAATATATTACTGTACAACGTATGTTGTGTATATACTATTTGAACCCCGAGGTGTAACCTTTTGGTAGTCGGTATAGAAAACATCTCCTATCAAAGTTACCGTCGTACCTATACCAAGTTATGCGTTAATACGATGATAATGATTGTATTGTTGTATATCGTCTATATCAGAGTTATTAGCATTCCGAATTCAAAAATATTAATAGAACTAATTATCGTCGAAACACAAACCTGAAGTATTTTTAGTGTGAATAAAAAAAATTATCTGTGTATCAAATAAAAATAATAATTATTGCGTGAATTTGATAAATCGTTGAAGTCTATGAAATATTTAATACGTAAGACCTACCCATGCATTATAATGACAATAAAAATAATACTCAAACCGTTTCAATAATATATTTATTATCTATAATATATCTATACTTGTAGAACATAATTAATTTATAATTTTGTAAGGTCACCAACATAACAAAATTATTCGAATAACTATTTGATCAAACACTTTTAACCACAGACGGATCCGAAAATAGAAGGCATTTTCAATAAATTTGATCAACTGGTACTTATATAACCATTATAACCTGATTGCAATTTTAATTTTTCTTATAGTTGTTTAATTTTAATTTAAAGGCCATAGATATAAACATTTTATCGTGTCATTTTTGCATCACAAATCATTCACTGGCGGATCGAGTGATAGTCAGCTACATTCGTTTTATGTTTTAAGTAGGTACCTTATTCCAAGTTTACCTATAGTGCATACGTTCATCCTTATAATGTCTATCATCGTAGGAAAGCGGCTTATTGCATTGAAATGTTACTCGTTCTCAAGATAATATTATCGTATTTTTTTTTCTTCTAAAATCACTGTGGCCCGCCTCGCTGGCGTCATCGGCACAATAGGGATGTATTCATTTTCTATTCGCGTGACAGCGGGACTTTTCGGAAGTGAGTGTTACAACATCAACTCTCAGCCCTGTCGACCCATTATTTTTTCACCGTGACGATTATTCGGCAGAGCTTTGTGCGCATGTCATGCCCCCGGAGAAATGTTTTGTCACTGTTAATTTATATATAAAGGAAAAACTCCGATCTAGTACAGCGTCGGTACGTATCATCGTGTCGTCTGATGACCGAGTGCAGTAATATATATACATTTCATGAATACCTACGCATATACCTATACCGGCCGCACGGAAAATGTGTACATCTCATTCCCATGGGACAAACGAAGCGCGGTATTCACCTGAAATTTTTCAAATGAGTCAAAGAAAATAAGGAAAAAGAAGAAGAAAAGTTGGATACGCTGCAATACGCGAACGTGAAGTTTTACCGACGTGCTAATACGCTCTCAAAACATTATGTCACCTACACAATAGCCGTCAAAAACACTGTTCGAGTTTAAAAATTGCCTTGGACAATTATTTTACGCCCTTTTGATAATATCTCTCACTAGTAAAAAAAAAGAAGACAATTTCAGGACCAAACAAAAAAAGAATGAATTAAAAATTAAGTCGGCTATTCGTACCTACGTTGTGCCATTCATTGTACGATTTTGAATTCTTAAGCACGATTTAAATAAGTGTCTGTCATACACCTTATGATTTTTTTTTTAATGTTATATACAAAAGTATAAAGTATGTATTTAATTAATTTCTTAATTTATTTTATTTTTATTTCGTATAATTATTTATTTTGAAATTATTAACTTAATTAAAAATACAAAAAAAAATAAACTAAATGCTCTTATAACTATATTATTATTTAGCTTTTAAAAAAACAGTTATTAAAGCTCAAAAATTATAACATTATGTTTAATAGTTACAGCTGTTGGAATATAAATATTTAAATAATATTACTGAATAATGAAAAATATTATAATAATAGTTAATTACAATAATAAATTAGTTATAAATTGTATGGGTTTATTAAAAAAAATATAAAAACGATGACCAATATTAAAATTGTGTATATAGAAATAACTATTTTAATGATTAATTATATTATAATAGTAATTAAGCAATGAGAAATACGTAATTGTTAATCGTGGAATATATTATTTGTTTAATATAACAGTTAAGTAGTGAAGGATAAGATTAATAACTAATGTGGTAAGATATGAAAGAAATTTAGGTATGATTTAATATCAATTTTTAATAATAAGATATTATTGGAGTTAGAAGCAACGGGAGCATGTGATTGGCAGCGAGATAGTTGGAAAGGAACGCTGAGTTTTTTTTTTTCGAAATGTGATGGTTTAGTTGATTAGTTTTATTGTGCTTGAGAATAAATTAATATATTGATCATTCTTAATTCATAGATATTACTGTGGAATTAGCCATAGTTACAACTTGGGTCAATAAAATATTCTAATGAAGTATAAACACAATTATTATTAAGCTACAAGTAGTTCGCAACCTAATTATTTAATCATATTTTTCTTGATTAATAATAATATAACAATATATTATTAATAATGTTTTACAATAGTATTAAAATAATAATCTAAATAAAACCCAAACTAAAATATTTTTTTATTTTATCAGTACTCGTTAACAATTAATATTTACAATACATTTTAAATAGAATCTTTAACTATTTTTTTTATTTTAAAATTCATAATGTTCAATGTCAAATTATTCACAATGAAAAAGTTTTTTATCTATTTTTTATAGTTCTATATTTATATATATAATATTTTAAGTGAAAAAAATATATATTTTCATTGCTTGTAGAACATTATTGGTTTTAAATAAATGTATACGAACTATATGAAAATAATAAATTACAATTGGTTTTATGTTAGTTGACATTAGATACTATGAGCAATGAAAAATCAAAAATACCTAGTTAACAAAGTATTATTTTTAAACCTCAAGCATGATTCTTTTTAACAATTTAAAAACGTTGACATAAAATATCTCTATTGTATGATTGCAAAGTATTAACTAAAGGATAACGATTCATTGATTAAGTAGATACATATAATTATTAATATTAGGTATTATTATAATTATTTTATTCCGCACAATATTTATTTGAAAGTATTTTAATATGTACATTTCACGTGTAAAGTGAATTATTAACGCACTACTATATATTATTTAATTTTTGAATGGCTTTGGTGAAAGTACTGGTTTGGAAATTTATATTTTACAGAAAAATATATATGTATACGACATACGTGTTGTAATATTAGTAATTTTTGATCATATTCATTCGATTTAGCCCACTTAAATTTTCATCGACTGTAATATTTTTATCCCAAATTAAATTTATATATGCGTTAAACGATTTCCTGCTATAAATTAAAAATAAATGGTTCCTTTTAAATATAAGCAGTATAATGTATTAAGTCAAGTAAAACATTAATTTAACATAGCCGATCATACATAAATATAACTAATAACTTCAAGATAAAAAATGAATTTTATTTAAGTTGCTCAACTTTCTTTCCAAATATTATTTGCATTTGTCCAACAAACGGAAAAAGTTAAAACTCGACAGTAAACACATACAAAAAGCTATACAAGGGGAAAACTGATACTTGAAACCAAACGATTACTCACGGTCTGCTTTACACGCGGGTAATTCAAGTGAAACGTTGTTTTTTACGCCCTCGTTGCCGCAGTCAAAGCGTTATAAATTTCATGAAAATCGCTTGAAGACAAAAAAATAATAATAATAATAATTATAATAATAAATAATCAATTGTTCACGATATTGTAGTTTTTGAGTATTGTAATAATGACTGATACAAAGCGTGTGCATACACATTATCCACATATTTTTCCGACAGTACTGTGCACATTTCTTCGCTGAAATTACATCAGAAATTGAACGCTCATCTCGTATTCTGCATAATATATGCTTTTTAGCTACAAAACTCAAAGTGGAGTGATAATGGTCGTCAATAACTTACTTATAACTAATACGCAGGAAAGGAATTTTATGCAATAGAATTCTACATAAAAATATCGATCATCAATTAAACATATTGTTAGTATCAGCTTAACATATAAAATTCTACACACACAAATTATTTATCAAGTATAAATTAATCGTACTAATTGAAACGGAATGATAAATAATTGTTGTCAGATTTAATGAATCGAAAATCTAGTTTCCAAAATTATAAAATTAACAATAGTATAGAAGTTTATATCAAATAGTTTCTCACGTGTTTCAATTAAAATTAATGAATATTAATAAACCTAATTAACGTGCATTAATAAATATTGTTTATAATACATAGCCATGAAAAACAATAAATTAAATATGGATATCAATTATTAAGTTTAATTTAAAATTAAAATAGTTAAATAAATAAATTAAATAAATTAAAAGTTTGAAATTTGTAAACAATAAAAATGCAACATAGTTGTATTTCAGTAAATATTATTCTACATCTTGATAGTGATAAACATACATTTTTTTAACAATAAATGAAAACCAAGAGAAACCAATTATGATTACACTAATCATAATGCACACTAATTAAAATGGCCAAATTTCAGTAAGATTAAGTTTTTTTTTTTCAATATCTTTACACAATATATCCCAATTAAAAAACTTTTCTTGTGGCTTACAAAAATCCAATTTTTGTTTTATATAATATACTCGCCTGAAAGATGGATTAAAGAAATTGAGGTTAAGATAGAAGTATCCGGATAATTCAAAGAAAATCCCTTCTTCGAAGAAACTAAGACGAGATATACTTTTCAGCTTATAAATGAACTAATATATATGGATAGTGACACTATATTTTCATCAAACTCCATTACACAATATCATGTAATAAATTTAACAAATATTGGAAAATGAACCCATATTTGCAGCACATTACACAGAATCTCAATTTAAGAACATATTTTGAAGGTATGATCATATTTATTTCAAATATAGAGGAATTTTCAACATTTCATTTCTGGTTATTATATTCAGCAAGAGGCAAGAAGATAAATCATTCGTTATGGAATGCAAGAAAATAGTGAAAATTACTATTGAATATATGTGAACATTAATGTAGAAAAGGAAAAATATAAATATCATGAAATATTCTCGTTAAATTGTCATTTGTGTTTCAAGCATTCAGTAATTTATATTCCCATTGGACATTCGAATTCAAAATGAATCTATCATTTTCAATTCAACCCTCCACACTCAGAATAAATAAATATTTCCCAACCTGCATAAAACATTAGAATTAATATTTATTGTTTATTATTTGCTTGGAATTTTCTACTATCCAATATTGAATGGGAATTGATTTGTATTAATATTTATGGATGGCTATTCTAGTAAGAACAATTAATTGTATTTGTTTTGTTATGATTATTTTACCTGTGATAATAATAATTAAAACAAAACATTCACAAATATAAAAAAGTGATACATTAATTTATAAATTACCTACAAATTAAAAGTTACAGTACAAAGAAAAATACAAAAAATACTAACTCGCGTCTTACGATAATTTTACGACCAGAGAAAACCATTTATTTATACATAATATAAATAGATTTACAAATAATATAGGTATACTTTTTATAAGTAATTATATCGATGGAATTCATTTACAAATACTTAAGAAAATGTATCGATTTACCTGATAATTTATACAAAATCTTGAGACCTTAGATTTAGTTACATTATATTTACATAAATTAAAAACAGAATATGTTTAATAACAAACCAAATTCGTTAAAAAATATATTTATTATAAATAACATGTATTAATTGTATCTAAAATCTGCTAAAAAAATTATTCATGTAAAAACTAACTTATTGGTATAACTGATCACCAACACATCTAAACATACCTGGCTTGTAATATAAACATTTTGTTCTATTTCGTAGTAGAAAGCTATTGGTTTTTTACAAATGTGTATTTTTCATTTTTTTTTTCTACTTTTTTACTTTTTTTTTGTGTTTCACAAATTAAGTATTAGGGAATTGAAAATCTTTAAGACTTTCTATATTGTTTATTCTGTTTACATTTAAAAAATAAATATATTTTACGATAACATTGATTTTAAATACAATTATATACAGTATATTGCTGGAAAAAAATGTAAATATTTAAATATTTTTTTTTTATATTTCTGTTTTAAAAAAAACAAAAATAGTACTTCAACATTTTAATTTTTATAAATTATATAAAATCATTGATTCTATAAATACTGGTTATCAATTCTAAATCATTTAATTTAAAATCATATACATTATTTTTTAAATATACAAAGTCTATTTAAAAACAATTTAATGAACGTTTAATTAATAATTATTCAATTTAATCATGTATTCTACAACAATTAAACTTAAAATATTTTATTTAGTTTTTATAGTTTTCGATACAAAATACTTTTACTTTAATCCAAAATTTGTTTGAATGTATTCAATTACGTTTATAGTAAAATACGGTTTTTTCATTGAAACACATTTAAATCAATACAATATATACTGAAATAAACCAACATTTTTTTAAATTCATATTTTAAGATTTTTAAAATAATATTTTACTGCATTATTTCGTGCTGAGACAAAGTTAGAGGAATTTAATATAATATCCAGTCTCTTAACGTAAGATTTCGAGGTTTTTAACTGCAAACTTCAAAAACTGAAATGTTCATAAAGTCATGCCACACGTGTGAAACATAAAGAAATAAATACATATAAACTATATAAATAAACTTTAAATAAAAAAGGAAGTGACCATTATTAACTGTAGAATTTCATAAAAGTGAAACAGTATTATAATATGAATCTAAAAATAACAAAAATATTTATATCATCTAACCTGTATCCAAAATGGTAAATAGAATCCAAAACTGCATAGGAACGATGCTGCTAATGATAATGTCGCCCAACACATTCCGGCAACAGTTAAAGTAGTTGCCATCTGAAATAAAATCGTTTTTTATATATATTATATATATATATATATATATATACATATAATATAAATACATATAAACATTTGGTTAAATAATAGCGATGCTAAATATTTTTGTTTTTGGTATATTTACTCTTTACTTAGAATATAATATTAAAATATTCTATAGTTAACAAAATAAATTTAATAATATACGGTGTTTGGTGAACATTACACATTGGTATTGTCTATAATTATAATCTATAATACAATGTATACAATGTATGTAATTTTATAAATAATTAACTACATATAAATAACCATTCTGTATTGAACCTTATTATTTATTTTAATTTAGATCTACGAATAAAAATAAAATATGAATTATACATTTTTATATTCACTAGTTGAATAAAAAATATAAACAACAATACGAGATAATAATAATTCTATCCTAAGGTATTGTTTAACTAATACTTTGAATTCGTAATAATACTTGATAATATAAAATGACATCAAAAGAAAACTGCAAACCATTATGAATTATTTTTTTTTTTATTGATAAAAGTTGTACGGGTATTTTTCTGTTTTTTTTAAATAATGATTAGTTATCTCATAAAATGTATAAAATAATACTTATCTTTACAAATAAAAATAAATATGTATATATACCATATATGCACACATGACACTTAAGTATTATTTAATGAAAGACATTGTAATATTTTTAAAAGTATAATATTTATTTGATATTTTATTATCATTAATTTTACGTATATTGTTTGATAAATTTAATTAAGAAAGAACAAATTTTATAATATGAGAATGAGTAAAAATGATTCGAAAGTTACAATTGTAAACTGTAGAAAAAATTTAGAAAATTTAAGAATATAAAATACAAAAGCATATTTTACAAAACTAAGTAACACATACCTAGTTATATTGCCACATGTATATAATGTTATATTTGGCTTATTTCAAAGTGAATATTATTTTATCTTTTCTCGTAATTTTATTTCGTATTATATATAATATGAAATTCACCAAGATTATCACTCGCTAAAGTTGCATCATTTATACAAATTATGGTTTTTTTTTTTTTTTTTAATTTTTCCACATTTAAACCATAATATATTCTATTTTTTTAGATTTTTATACCATATAAAAAAATATCTTCTACTGCTCTGTGATGACTGATGATACTATTTTTTTTTTAAGAATCAACTTTTTTTGTTTAAATTAAATGAGTAATTTTTTGAAAAATGTTGATGTTTATAAATTGCAGTTACTAAGAGTAGATTCTTAGTTATTTAATAGTATAACTAAATTAAAAAATAATCATACTTTTGGTATTTAGTAAATTAGTCGATTAATTGTATCTAGTTACATTTTTAATAACTTTAAAATAATGTAACTAACAACTGTCATTCCTGAATACATTATACTAAGTTTGGAAGATAATATATGAGCTAAGAGAAATTTGAAATTATGTTGATTTATGTTTATAAATCATATTTATAGTTAGTAAAAATTGTCTGAATTTAATAAGGCTTATTAAAATATAATATTATATGTTTAAATATTTTTTAAATAATTGGTGCACAATCTTTAGTAACTCAGGAAGTACTTAATTGAATTTTATTTAGATATATTAACATATAGGTATTTAAAAAAATTGTATTTTGATTATTACGTTATTGAATTTAAAAAAAGTCATCGGTCGATGCATGTGGAATACATCAATTGTATATAAAGTTTAATGAAAAATATATTCTAGCAGCTTTTATTTTATTAATTTCATAAACATAAACATCAATTGGATTATATTTAAAAATAAAAATAGTCACACAAGACCATAAATTATTGTTATTCGTGACTGTTGGAGGGTAAACAATATTTTATTGATAAGTCAAATTGTCGAACATCGTATTCGTTTCTTTACTTTCCGTAATCCTCCGCGCCTTACATTTCATATCATTAAAAGTTTACGTCGTAAACAAACTCCCCTTTTAAACCAATAGCGCTCATGGACACGCGCTCAAACCTAGATGGATACCATTATACATGTGTATAGATTAAGTTAGGTTATTTATTTATAAATATATACCTACACACAAATAGTGTAATACAAGTGGTGATCGTACCACTCTAGAAACTAAACTTTTACAGTAAATCAGTCAGAAACAGTAATTTTTTTCGTGAAGTAGAAATACTAGAGTACATTTGAAATAGTTACATACAAGTAAACTTGAAGTAAAGTCAGTTTTATTAAACACAAAGTGGTTGTCAGTTTGTAAAGGATAAATGAAATACTCTTTAAGTACAACTTTTTATAATTCAGTTAAATTAAATAACAATGTAACCAATAAAATAATTGCTATTCATTTTTGAACGACATATTTAATAATAAATATTGATTAAATATAAATGTGTGATATATTTTTTTATTTTTCAATTAAAATACGAATAGGTAGTCACTTATATTATTTATTGGTTTTTCCAATTATTTTTCAATTTTTAACTACCTAAGGTACACAATTTAAGATCAGATTTTTTATTTACAACACATGTTTTCGATGATATGATTGGTGAAACTTAAAGGGAACACAGTGTGCGTTTTTTATAAAGATTAAGATGGTTATTGATGATTCGACGCTCGTAAATAGATTTATAGTTTGGACATCCCTTAAATTTGAATGTTTATAAACACCCGCACATAAGGTTATGAATTTAGCTTGTCTGCTTTTATGTTTTGCACAGTGTTTTGAAAGGTTATCTATTTCAACACGTCTTGACACAGTAAGTTACATTATTAGAGAAGTTAGAAGTGTCCTCATAGCTGTAACAGTTGTGACACTATGGTGGACTGCTCTTGGTTTTATATTACATCTCTACTTTGATAACTATGTACACCATTATGTTATTGAAATCAGTGTAGTTTGTCTCCTGTTTATAATGTAGATTGGCGATTCTCTTACTAACAATTGGTTTCTCTTGATCAATAGATACATTACTAAACGCGTAAAATATATTTTAATTATTCTTATTAGTTTTCATTAAAAAGAGAGAGGAAAATGGTTTGCCTTTGATTTTCTGTTGTGCCCATGAATTTATAAAAAATGCCAAACTACGTTTTGATCTAATCTTTTGGTGAGGGGTATTGCTATTTTTTTTACCTAATTTAGTCTTTATTGCTCATATTGGATTCAGCGAGTGCACTGAATCGTTAATGGTATAATTATATTATATTTATGTAAAACTAATTTTGTTACCGAAATAGTCCCAAAAACTGGGTGAATATATTTGGCAGATGTGTTCATGTAATGGGTCAACGCTGATCTGTTTAAATATTAAAATCGTAAATCATGTATAATATCCCAATATCCCATTATTAGAATGAAGGTATACAGATATAATATAAATATATGTCTTGAATTTGTCGTATAAAATATCGGTTCATAGATTATAAAGGTTTGTAGATATATTATAGCTGCATTTACTATAAAATACATAAAATTACCTTTTTCATCCTATTTTGGCTATATGATATCGTTGTTAAGTAAATTTCTAATAATTTAAATTACTTACGTTATAATAATTCTCAACCATATTATCAATAATAGATTACAATAACAACGTTCAATCTCAGTATCTCACCAAATTTGATTGGAAACACTTGGAAAAATGGAAAAAATAAATGAAGAAATAATGTGATGATAAATTTAAAAAGTAAAAATAGGACTTTAGTGTAAGTATTATGGTTTATGTTACTAAATAAATTTCTAATAAATTTAAAAGTTTACTAAAATACATTGTTTATGTGTCTGATGGTGATACATCTACGTTGATAAATATTTAATATAATTATTATTGAATTCTACATTGCTGTTATCCAAAACGCGATTTTCTCTCTTTTGCACAATATCGATTTTATTGTTACTTTATACGGCCAAAAGAATAGACGGTTCAAAACATTTTTGAAGTCCTAGAATGTGAGCACACACAATAAAAAAAAATGATCCGTTCTAGTACACCCATGTATAACTTTACACGCAAGCTCAAATCCAAATTTATGCTGACCGTTTTCCTTTGAACCATTCATGCGCGAAAGAGAATAACAAAGGAAAAAATACAATAACATCCAGTCATATGAAAGTAAACGTTGTCTTTGCCTCTTCGGATTAATGATATGCTTTGAACAAAATAGCTGAAATAATTAATAATATGAAACGTTTTATTACAATATCTGATGCTCGAACTATCTACAACGCTCTTTATATTTTCCACATAATTGACAAACACACCATTTAACAACCGTTTAAATAAAAGTTGTTTCTAACGACGGCATTTTATTTTATTTGCTTAGCAAAAAACCTTGAATATATTTTGTGCCTCTTTTTTTTTTTTTAAGAAATAATAATAAAATCAGAAAATAAATTAAATTATATATTTGAGATATAACAAACGTATAAAGTAATGTATTAGCTATTTTATACTTAATAATACATTTAAAAAAAATTGTTTGTCCTTGATTAGTTTTAACTTTTATAAATTTATCTTTATTGTAAAATAAAATATTATACAGCAACATTTTGAACAATAATATAAAATAATAAATACATATACTAGTTTTAAATTGCATGTACTCTTTTTAAAGATCATCTAACTGATGAAATGTCTAATATTGGGTGTCCATACAAAAGAAATTGAAATATAAACTAATTTTTTTTTTTAGTTTAATTAAGCATATTTTTTGCTTTTATAATACAAAATATACATATAAAGTAATATATTTATATATATATGTATATATAAAATAAATATAACTTATATATTTTTAATTATTTTATATCACCTTAACTCTAAGTATTCACAACATCCATTTAATAATAATGATATGGAATTGAACTATAGTTTTTATTCAACTTATTAAACCAAGTTATCATTATTTGTATTCTAATAACGTTATTACAGTTAATTTAACTTATACAAATGGAATACGGAAAATAAATAAAATTCCATATTTATAAAACTACATAATTTTATTTCTGTTAGATAATGTAAGGATTTTCAACTGATAAAATATATCATGGTAATAAGTTACAATTTAAAAATATGAATAATTTCATGCTCACTTGAACTGAGTGTATATATTTTTCATGCTATAAATTGCATGTAAAACTAAAATAGTTTATCTAGTGTGATGGTCATTGCTGAAGCTAAATAAAAAAAAAAATAATAATAAACAAGGTTTATGTGGATAACAATGCGTGACGACCGCATAGTGGTACCTATCTTCCATAGCATAGAGGGAACACTGTACGTACGTTTCCGTTTTAAAATGCTAATTATAACTATAATCGCGTTGACCATTTTATGCAGATCCACCCTTTTATTGGATATCATAAACTTAATATATTACATCAAGAATACAATACTATTAATTCTTCAATGTATATAATACATAGTTCAGTAATATTATTTCTGACGATAAAAAGATTGATATTTTTAAATAAATATTCCAAATTATAGGCATTTATAATAATATTGTTTTCAAAAACTTTTTATATTCTAAGATAGTAACTAGATTGAAACTTTTTTTTTGACACCGATTCGTTTCCTTTTAGAATATTGATTATTATCGATTACTTGTTAATCTATTTACTATCTTCTAAAAGCCTCGTCCGAGT
This sequence comes from Rhopalosiphum nymphaeae, assembly GCA_036289425.1. NCBI lineage: Eukaryota > Metazoa > Arthropoda > Insecta > Hemiptera > Aphididae > Rhopalosiphum > Rhopalosiphum nymphaeae. The sequence continues at coordinate 2,576,366 of JAZAQC010000004.1, forward strand.
TCCATCAGAATGGGCGACTTTGTCAACATCATATATATTATTATGTATACATAACAAATAATAAAAATAATGTTTATCTATCTCGATATAAATCATTAAAGAGCTATTATTTAGTTTCAAATGGATAATAATAGTAACATCTGGATGTCTTTGTACACGTGTGCCCTTATGCGCTATGTATCATAATATTATTATAGTAACATGGTAAGTATAGTGTTTTTTAACCATCATAATTTGAAGCTATTCATAATTTATCGTATTTCAATAATTATATTTAATATTTATACATAAAGGAATTGAACAAAATATATTATAATATACTTGAAATATGCGAGTACATATTATATTGAATAACTTATAATTATTCGCGGGAGTCTAAGTAATAACGCTGGCTAATTTGTTGTACACATAATATTATGTAGGTATTATATTACATCTTTAGAAGAAATACATTATTATATATTAAGTGCATTCAATTTTATAATAATAATACATAATTATATATTGTTCATAAAATAAAATTCCTATACATTACGCAATTTATTAACAGTTTTATAAAATATATTTTCCAATTTCACTATTATCCGGACCAATTTTTGTATTAAACCGTAATAATAAAATATAAATAGATAACTGACCATGATAAGCTTACCGTATGTTCACTATATTATAATTGTAGTGTACGTTGCGCGTATAAAATAGTAATGTAGTGATTGTTGTTTGATTTTGTCGAAATATTATCAATAAAATTAAAAATAGTACGTAAAATTAATTTGGAACACAATAACGACCCGCTACACTGAGACATGTTACGGTGTGTAGTAGAGTACACACACACCAATGTTCATTTACACTCATTTACATTAACATAACCCAAATGTACTTGCCACATAATTTGTCTAATTTCTATTCTTTGGAATATGACCGACTGAAACCCCCTTAAAAGGGCGTTACACTCGCATGTATTGTCTCCGTTATACAAGTTATAAGTACGTAACATAGAAAATTTACGCTTTTCAGATTATGTTTAACTACGTTAGTTTAAAAATTAGATTGAATCAACCTATTATGCAACTTGATGGTAAGAGCATTATCTGTGTTTGTATGTTGGTTTTGCACGATAGTTCAATTTTTTAGCAAGTTATACGTGGATAGTATAGCGTAAATTAAAAGTGTTCATAAACCTGAATAATCGTAAAAAACCATCATAAAACATATTTTTAAACTAACGCAGATAGACGCGATCTGTTTAGCGTACATTTGCTATGTCGCGCATTTGTAATCCGGAGACAACACATGCGGGTGTTACGTCCTCTTAACGCTTTTTTTTTTTATGCTATTCTTTATAAAATCTAGCATAATATACTATTTCCGCAGAATAGATTAATTATAATCGGTTCTGTGTTATTTGTACAAGTTGGAAAAAAACAGTTACAAAAAAAAAAAAAACAATATTTATATTGACAAATTTACAATCGATTATCAATAATAAATCATTGGTTTTGCATTTAAAATTTGTTTGATGTAGAATGAAAATGTATTTAAATAAATCAAATAATCAATTACTAACTAAAAAATATTTATTTTAATATATTTAATAATGTGTTAATATTATTATAACTTTAAGGTATTAAATATAAAATTATTTTTATTGATCAGTGATAATATTTTATTTAATAAAACTTATAGTAACTATTGTTTGGTAATATTTGTATATTCAAATAATGTGTGATTTAATGTAGATCACTTTGTAGTTTATGAAGTATTGAGCATTATAATTCAATTAAATTATATTATTATATTCTTTTTTCATAATTTATTTATGATTTCTCAAATACATAATTTAACACTCTAATTATTCCAATAAGATCATTATTTATGTATAAAATTAATAATATAAATTATGTAAATATTTTAAATCCAACTATCAGAATATATTGTCTGTATTTAAAACTTAATATTATTATATACCTATGCACTGCATCTATAGATACTCTGTTAGTATCCCTGTGATCCCCAAAGAAGAGGAATCAACCTAAGTGATAAAATAGTAGTTAATCCGACTACTGCGTGTATAGGATTTTGTGATTTGTGTTTACCTCAATTGATGGGTAAATCGCACCTAGATACATAACTGCAAAATTTGACTATGGTAAATGAATTCCGTATTTTTAACGAATCTCATGTACACATAATAATGATTAATACAAAATATTCTAATGCTTTTAACCAGTGGTTTCTAACTTTTTTTTATTCTACACCTTCTTTGTAAATTTTCAAAAATCTTAGCCCCGTCTCTCTTTAATTAGAGTTTAGATACCTTATTTTTTATTTTAGTAATACAAAATAAGTATATATTATACATGATATGATGACTTAATATTTTTTTTTTGTAACTTTGAAAATAAAATATAAATCGACTTCATAATTAATAGTATTATTTTTATATTTTTGAATACAATTTTATTAATATTTTTATATTAAATATTATAAGTAAAGTATATAATATTATATTATAATTGGATTCCATTATCCGTTATCGGAGGCCAGTAGATAGCCATACGTTTAAAGTTTAAACAGTATGGTTAGATCAAAGCAAAAATATTTTACCGGGAACGCTTTAATATCAAAATCAAATTTAATTATATTCAACCACTGACAATTGTTATTATAGGTATAACTAACAACACACTAGCTAATAATGTGACGCATATTATCAAGTAACCACATTATTAATGTACTTATAAGATCAAATGATTTTTGAATCATCTCACTTAAATAAAGTCCAATTGGTCATTGCAGTAGTGTAACAAAAACGAGTTGCTTTTTTTCTTTTAAAAATAGAAATAGCAGGCTTACTTAAAAATCTCGAAATGTTGCAGAAGCCAGATCTCAATATTTTACATTGTAAGATTACACTATGTAGACATATAGTTATATATATTATAATTTATTGCATGGACGTGGAATAAAAACAGAATAATATAAAAAACATGTATGCAACGGAAAAGTAAAGATATAATAATAATATCCAAAAAAAAGTCTATGAATCTATTAAAATATTACAAATATTATGTTAACCTGATAAACTACAGTTACTTACAGCAATTAAATGAATACTTATTTATCAACATAATATAATATATAATATTATATAAAAGCTAATATAATACACTTTATTATACATAATTATAATAAACAAAATAATAATCATGACTTTTTAAGTATATTGATTAATATTTAAGTTCGATTATATTATAAGTTGTATTTAATTTTGTAAAAATATTTATTCACGTGATCATTATTAGTATTTTAAATTATATATAATAAATATTATGCATAGAGATATCACACACCTATACATATATTACATATTGTATACCAATGTAATAGATTGAGATTAATATTGAGAATAATAAATAATCAGATGTATATTAATGGAATAACCACAGATATATGACTGTGGGAATAACTGATAAACGTACTGTTCAATTAACTGATAACACAAACACGTAGGTACTACGTTTCAAAAGTTTTATAGAACTGGTAAACGCAGCGCATGTTAATAATAAATAATATATCGGTTCATGTAAGTCTGTGGGTAGTTTACAATACGTATAATAATATTATTCGTCTTATCACGTCTTAATTTAACAGATATCATCGATAACAAATAAAATGTATCTACAAAACTCAGTGGCCAGTTGTATGGATAAAATTAACTATATTTAATTTTATAAATGCATTATTTTTGTATTTCAATAAAAACCTTATTGAAATGCTATGGAGTACAAGTCAAAGAAAATTGTATGTATGTGGCTATTTTAATTAAATTATTGTATATTATTATGTAATAGGTACTCAGCTAATATATTATAGTGTCAACAGTAAGACTACAACCATATTAAGCGTTGAGATTGGGTAGTTATACTAATAAATAATGATAATCTATAATCGACATACTGTCCAATTTTCTTACCACCGGAGATCCCTTAATTTAAATCATTATCATAATTATAACGAAACCAAGTAATTATCTTTTATTTTGATAGCTATTGACGATACATGCCTGAGACACAGATGTGATTTTAAGAATTTATTATAAATATTTGTATACTCATAGATACAGAACAGTAAAAATGATTCAGGTTTAATTTTAAGGATGATTTTTGAGATTTTGGAAAAATATATACCAAAAAGTCAGATTAATTGTTTATGAACATTTGAAATTCAAATATTTCATTAATAATTATTATTCGTTGGGTCAGAATTTTTAAAAATCTATTACAATATCTCACATAATTTGATCTTATATTATTTGTAAGAAGAGAAATGGGCAATATCTCCTCTCGTAGACTCTGGTAAATTGTAAGATGTCGATTTTCGGTAGCCGATAAAATGTATTGTCTTCCCGATTGCATTTCGGCCATGTTCATTTTTATCGGTCGCCGTCCAAACGCTAATATAATCTGATCGAACATTTGAACTTGTTTGACACAATAAATATCTGGTTACTTGTAGTACCTACCTACTTTGTTATCGGTGATATTTATTGTGTAACGATAATTTGGTAATACAAATATAAATTTAGTTGACGTATAGGTACGATACGATACGCACAACGTACACGATCGCTATGACTGTCGACAATCAAAATCATGCGTGACATTTGTATAGTTGTTTTATTATTTTATAAACATGTCAAAAGGTAGTGCCGATTTTATACAAATTTTTCTTAAAAAAAAAAAAGTGACATTGAAGACAATGATAGACGACTCAGCTTCCATTGCGTCAAATCAACCAATAAAAAATTTAGACATTAACCTAATATCAAATAAAAATAAAGGTATAATAATAGAAAGTATAGTTGTAGATATAGGAATTATATTAAGTTCAAAATAAGCATTTTATGACTTACTAAAAATCAGTTACTTGAAAATCATTGGAAACTATCAATAGGTTGCAATTATTTTCCTTATTCAAGTCACACAAAATATTGAATTCTCAGTAAACGAATTTTGAAACTATTTAGATTTTAGAATTTTGGAATCAAAAATAATTAAGATAAATTTTCGGCTTCTAAATTAATAAATAATATACTTATAATTTTTTAAAAAAATGAAAACAGCGATGAAAATTTGAATTTAATTTTTAATAGTAATATGTTAAATTTTTTTTAGTAAAATAGGAAATGATGACGAGATTAAAATCCCAAAAATAACAAAAAAATAATGATGAATAGAGCCAATCTATCGACTACAATAACCAGAAGATTATTTTCATATTGTATTATCTATTTCTTTTTTAGATTTACGGCCATGAATACAGATTTGATGAAAAATCAGTGTCAGTGTTCGATTTAGATATAATTTAATTTTTCTATATTTATTCATAATAAAGAAGTTTTTAATAACCAAACAGAATTCCAAAATAAAAGTAACAATATGATGGCATAATTTTCTGAATTAATAGCTATAAATTTTAATTTATTAGAAGACTTTATAAAAATATATCAAAAGAGAGTTTCAATTATGGAATATTTATTAGACAAATGAAAAATAAATTTCAAATGCATCTTTAGAAGCTTTTGAAAAATGTGATCCCGAAACTTTCCCAATTATTCATAATTTTATTCATATACTCCCATTACCATCAATTTCAGCAACTGCAAAACGAAATTTTTTATTCTCTTCACCTATTAAAAACTTGAATCTGATAAAGAATATTGAAAAACGCTTGTATGAACTTGCATTATTTAATTGTAATAGGAATGATTTTATAACTGTGACAAAGTAATTAATGAATTTGTAAAATCGAAAAAACGAAACAATTTTGTTCTGTATAATCATTTTTATAACTTAACATTTTTATATTTTATTATCAATTATCATTTATTATAATATATCATGTATTATTATTAGTTCGACCATTTATTTTACGAATCTAATTATTATAGGTACTGAAAAATATTAATTAGAGAGACGAAAAAATTTTGTAATGTTTTAATTTTTTTATATACAATGTTTTATACTTAATATAAAATTAATTTAACCAAATAATTATTCAATTTTATTTTATTTAATCTATCTAATTTTAATGGTAAATTGAAATTTGTATTCTAGATTCACGCCTGTAATCTATTTGATGTCTACGATACAACAGAACAGTACACAATTACCTAATTTTTTTTATTTTCACGATGCAAACGATAATTTTTATATAATTATATCGAGTTTTCTGTCATCCATCACTAGGGAAAGTAAGATAGATAAATCCCTACTGGTAAAAAAGTAATTTTGTAATGACGTACTAATGAAGTTTTACCTAATTAAATGTAATTTTTCGAATGACGTAAAAATTGAGGTTATGACTCAATTACGAGTAGCGATGAAAAATTATATGATAATAACTCTTTTTTTTAGATTAAAAGTCCATGTAAAGACTATAAATTGTGCAATTCTGCAAAATATGTATTTAAATTTAGTAAAAAGTATTTTTATTTTTATTTTTTCTTTGGTTAAAACGTTGTTTAAAACAAAAATAATTTAATGCATTATTTCAATTTTAAAGTTATAAAAGCATTTTTTTAGGGCATTAAATTCTCAACACAAGTTATTAGTGTTATAATGTAACGTGTCAAGCTTAATTTTTTTTTTTTTTTTAATTGATTTTATTTGCAATTTCTATTTATTAATAGTACTATACAAGTTTTTATAAATGTGTTCGTTCCAATAATGTTATTTTTTTGTTTATTTTATCAGCTATAAAATTTTATGTGGATAATCTAGCTGATCAATCTGATATTATATTCTTTTATTTTCTTTTCTTTTAGTTCGTATCGGCAAAATATGTTTTATAGTGAGTATCACAAGTGATGCGTGTATAAATTATTATTCAATTGATTGGATGAGGTTTTATTTTGATCTCATTTTTATTATTATTATTATTGTTATCATTACAATGATATTTCGGTTTCAAATTATTACGCCACCGTGACCTTCTCCAGCCCATGCAAATTAAAATCAAATTATTTAATTCAATTATTGTGAATTTTATTTATTACTTGCATTATCATCTATCAATTTTGGATATATGTATATATATATATATTATGATAAAATTATACAAACATATGTTTGGGATGCAGTTTATATCTACTATGGAAATATCTATAGGTTTTGAATGGTTCTATATGTCCTTAATATATTGACGACTGTACATACAAATTCGGTAACAATAACTATAGACATTATAGCATGCAGGTTATTCGACGTCGATTATATTAGTCTGTGATCTGTGTGCGTTATGTATGTTTCTCTCAAAACACTTTTAATATTAATCCATATCTAAACTAAATAGTAAAAAATAACTAGTGTCTAAATTAAGAAAATAAATCATTACCCACGCGTTAATTTAAGTGAAGAGACTATATAAACGTCTAAAATATGTATACCAAGTAAAGTTTACCTATTTTCCAATCATATATACGAACACCTATCTAGACGCTTAACAGAAGCTTTTGTTTAAATTAATTTTCAGAAAATGGATCAAGGACTAATATTAAAACAAATAACTTGACATTGAAAAACGTATTTATATATCAAAATATTATACGTATCAAACTATCAACATCATCACGTATATCAAATAATATTTTTTGCATCGTCCTAACCAACTATATGTGGTTGTCAGAGATAAACTCAGAAACTGAAACAATATATTGTAAAGTAGTTTGCTGTACAATAAAAATAAATCAAAAATCGTTAAACATCAAACTATCATAAGATTATTATTGAACATCGTTCAAAAATTACAATACACCATTGTATATACGTTTACAACCAAAATGTTAAGTGTTTTTATTCAAAATTACCATAATAATCTAAACATTTATCAATAAATCATAATCAAATAAATTGAATATAAATCTAATTTAAATTAATTTAAAAAAAAAATCACAGAAAAAAATATTAACACTACAGCTAGTGTTAAGTAAAACTGGATTATGCAAAACCATTTTATTGCGTGTACATATTTTGATTTTAATTTTATAGTTGTTCTTCATATAACATAATACCTTCGTAATATATACACTTTTATTTATTTATGAATATAAGTAAAAACATAGTCAATATAAAGCCAGGTGCTTGACACTCGTCTTGGTTTAGGATAGTAGTGTTGATACGAATTTAATACCTACATAGAATTTGTACGATGATAATACAAGAATACCTAAGTTAAAAAAAAAAATACCACCGTACATTATTTTATACGATCTATAATTTTGATTACGAAGCATATTATAAATAATTATAATACTGACATTAATTATACTGACGTGTTACTATGAAATCAAAAAAGCATTTTGTAAAAAATATTATAAAATAGTTAATATTATTAATATCCGTATAAAATTATAACCATAAGCATTATACCATTATATCAAAGATCGATTTGTCAGATCTCATGTCACCTATAATATTATATTGTTACCAGTACAAATTCGGTATAATGAAATTATTATATCAGTGAATGTATTGTTATTTAAAATTTTGATAAACGATTTTGAGCTGATTAAATTCAAACCCATTTTTACTAATATTTATTCGAAAAATGTTTAGTTAGAGCTTTTATCTGCCAAAATGTATGCTTTCCCTCTTCCCATAAAAAAACAATAGGTGGTTTCAATTTTCCTAAAACGTTACTTAAATTGTTAATACTTTACATAAACAGTAAACACAACGCAAAAAACAAGACCAATGAGATATTTTTTTAGTTTCAAATTAAATTGAAAATTAATAATTTAACCAAACAAATTACTTTTAACCTAAGTAACTTGTGTTTATTGTGCCACAACAAAAGCTAAGTAACGTAATTACTTATTGTACGTTTAAAATTTAAAATTTAAATATATTTTAAGCTTAATACAGATAAATTGTAATAAACATTGTTTTAAATAACAAAATATATGTATGACCAACAACCCTACAGTTACCTAATAAGCTTGCATTATAAATTATTATGAAAATCGAATGAAAATACTCACACGAATCTTCGTGTGTAGTTTGATTAATGAATGATTAGATTATTTAGGGGTTTCCACCCTCAGTTAATGCTACTATTTTCGAGATTTAAACATTGCATATTTAGTCGTATTATGGGCTTCGCCGTAATTGATTTAAAAGTGATTAAAATAATTTATTTATAAGGTTTAATTGTTTTTCAATTCGTAGGACAATCATGAAAAATAATTTTGGATATTGATAAATATTTTAAAATAATCAATAATAATAATCATTATATATTACGGTAAGCAATTGAAATATTTGTATTTTTATCATTTTTCTAATATAATAATTACAATTATTTCCCAAAATAGATAACTTCAAAAGCATATATAAACCATATAATTACTCTATCTAATTTACAATTTATTAATACATTACTTTTAGAATATATTTAATATTCTAAAAATCTAACCAATAAATAAAAAAAATATATCAATAAATTTATTAAAAAATTGATTTTTACTCAAATAATGTAGGTAAAAATACTATTTTTACCGATTAAATTTAAAAAAAATTAAGAATTTGGTTCAGCTGTAACACGTAACGAAAAATTCCCACAGAAAATAATGGATTATAATTTAATCATTGTTTGAATAATATACGAGTATCTGTGGTGGATTCTTTTAGGTAGGTAGATATTGTCCACCATTATTACATTCGTTTATTATTTCATATTTACCCGATCAAAACATGATTTTTTATGAAATCTGAAAGTTAAATTTATACTTCAGCTGTATTAATATTATCAAGCAATAGTTTTTTTACGTATAATCATATAATAAAGCTACTACTTAATATTAATTCGAAACGATAAAAATATAATTATCTTGATAACTGCTAATAAATAAAAAATAAAAATACAGTTTACATAATTGTATATAATATATTCCTTTGATCATAGTTCTAATGATTTTGCTTTCGATATAAAAGTGTAACATAATGATATACATGCAACTTATATTCTCAACAAATTAAGTTCATTGATATTATAAAATCAATATTATTTTTAATAAATTATTTATGTATATTAATAGTATTAAATAAAATTATTATGACCTTAACTAAACCTTATGCATATTGTATATATATATATTTTAAATATAAAAATAACATAAATTTTAATATACATTAATCATAATGTTACAAATAAAATGTAAGTTTTGTATTATTAAAATATATTTAGTTTAAATAATTGTAATTCATCTCATGCTTGATCTTATATAAATATTAGATTTTATTTATTGTAATAATATGTTTAGATACATACATAATATAATATATGCAATTATTTATACCATATTGAAGATTGGATGGGGTGATTTCCACTATCTTTATTTAACATATACACTGCATAGAAATGTTGACATGTTTTCATTTTAATGTATCAATTGATTTAGTAAAGCGATAATAATATAATTCTAAAAACAGATTTTAATGCGAGAATATTTTTATTAAGTAGACTTGACAAAAAATTCAGTTTTTTATTTAAAAACATTATATTTTCAGAATTATTATTGCTTCACACGGTTGATTGATACCTTGAAATGAAAATGCATCAAAATTCCTATTTATCACGCGACAGATAAAAGCCTTTTAAAGTCTTTAAAAATCAATACATTCTCTTATGGCTAATATATCGTAGATTAAATAAAAAATAATAATTTATTCATAATAAGTTATGAGCACATAAAATATATATGAAAACAATTAAGTCTTCTACTAAAAATCATTTTACTACACACATTTTAATTACTCAACTATGTCAAGTCATATTACATTTTGGAGTCATTATTTCTCAACTCATTAAACTCACAGCACATTTTTGACAAGAAACACGTCACATAATTCATGTCTATACAGTTAGACGTGGCAGACATACAAAAAACACTAAAATATATTACGACCAAATTACGGCGGGTCTGTGCTTTTCGCGATACCATGAAACCATCATAAAGTTTATAATGACTTTTCAGCAATCTCTTAGGTGGGTAAGCGTTTTGGTGGTTAAAAATTTAAAGAAAAAAGAAAAAAAATAAGAAGTGACCTTCTCCGAAAAAACAACTTTGCGATATTTTAGGTGCAAAAAGTTTCAAAAGTTACACGACTATGGTTATTAAACGTTTTTTGGTCAACCACTTGCCTTTTAAGTTCCTTGCAATTCTGTCTACAGTACCATAAATGGATTATTCTCTCACAAATATCGCGTACGGGTGCGATATATCACTCGAAACTTAGGCGCAAAGACGTTCATAGTAAATTAGAACTGAGTACTGAAGGACTTGTGGGATTTAGGCGATAAATTATTTTGAAAATCCCAACTTTTAGCTTTGCTTTATAAGTCTTATCGTTTAATAGTATGTGGAAGCTCTTTAAAAAAAAATTTAAAAAAAACAACTATATATATTATAGTGTGAGTATATACTCACAAACTGAGTTAGTAAATTAACAAAAATGTTATCAATTAATCTATATATATAACGATGCACCTTTATAACTGCCATTTGGCATATTTATTGAAAAAAAAAATATTTAAAACTTTAATTTTGTAATAGTACGCCTATAACAATAATATAATATTCTATAATATTATAGTTAAAATTATAAACTTTAAGTTATACACATATTAGTATTATTATTTAAATTATAATACTTTTATTTTCTTTAAATGTTTATATATTATTAGATTTTATAACAATTAACTTAAAATGTTAATGTGGTTTGGGAAACAAGTATTCTACAACTCTTAAAACTAAATCATTAAAAATATAAAAAGATAATATATTCTAATAAACATTGAAGTGCAATATATGCATTTGAATTTATTGATTTTAACAAATCTTTCTAATATCATTAGATATCCTAATATCTTTAAATGTCAAGGATAATGGGTTATTTTCTAATTTACGCTGAAAGAGTAGTGTAATCATGAATATAAGCTGTTATGTGTTAGATATGAAGATATTAAATAAAAATGACAACTAAAAATTGGGAAATCACTACATTAATTAGTTTTGATAGAAAAGTAGATGAACTATTACGTACCGAAAACAACGAAAAAAATATTTAAGAATAATATAGTAGCTAAGTTTTCGGATAAGTTTTAGTTCGAACAAAATGCAGAGTTGACAAATATTGTTAAATGGATGGATAATGTTTAACAAGCAACCGGTGTAATATTATTTGTTTTCTAATGATAAGATATTTTGAACAAAATACGATGGATTTTTTTGAATTGTAAAAATAAATGTTGACTACGAAAATCAAATTGCAAATATGGTAAATTTTTGTGTTTCTAACTATATAATAGTGCATTAAATTACAAAAGTTTTTGACAAGATTAGGTGAAAACTAATACAATGATGGATAGTCAGGTGGTGTTTTTATTTTATTTAAGCATGAATATGAAGGTAGAATATTATTTTTATAGCATAGAAAAATAAAATTGCTTGCAGAGCATTGAATTAAATATGTATGTTAGAATTATGATTACTTTTTTGGTAGTATTTTAACAGTCATCGAGTCGTAAATTATCAATGATTTTTTCTGGGCATATTTAGATATTGCGTATTACAATCCAGCTGAGTAGAAATATTTATTATGGTGACTCGAGGAATTGTATATCTAAGTTATTTTTCGGAATGTAGAATATTATCATGTGGTTGGAAAGTATCTGCAAGACGATTAGCAAAAATGTTAGCTTTGCTTTCAACTGAACGCACTCAATTATTAATTACTATTGGAGTAGCACAAAATAGCGAGAGGTGATAAAAGATATTTTAGTAATGTTCTTTTAACTTAATAATATGCAATTTCGCGCGAGTATTAACATCCTTTGTGACAGAGAAATGGTTTTTATTACAATTATTTCTGTTCGATATGAAGAGCCTAAATGTTCTGTCTTTATATATGCATGTATATAAATTAAATCATTACATAAATAATAAATTTAATTTGCACAGTTAATATAAAAGCTAGACGATGACGTAATTAAAAAAAAAATACATTATATCAGATTTGATATTATGTTATATACAGGGTTGGGTTGCTTAATTTATTGTAACTGGTTACAAGTTATAAGTTATTTTTAAACTATGTAACTAGTTACACGATACTAGATACTTTTATGTTGTGTAACTAGATATATAAATTACAGTTATGTAACTTTGTTACATTTAAAGTTAAAAGTTACATTGATAAATAAAATATGTTTGTATTTATTTTTATATTACGATCAAGCATTTTAAAGGTTTTTATAATAATACTGTAATAATTAAAATTAACTTGTGTAAAATATTCTTTAAAAATTACAATTATAATAAAACAATTTAATGCATAAAGTATACGACATACCTATATTATAATAAATCACAGTAAAAATAACAATTGATAAACATGTTTATATAACATTCTTTAAAATATTTGTCAATTGTCTAACATAACAGTCATATATTTAGTAGTTATTCTTCTTATTAAATAAGATGCAACATAGGTAGTAATTAATGTATTAACAAAGTTAATGATATTTATATATTATGATAATACAATTTAAAAATATAATTGAACTTAAAATCAAATAAAAAATCAAATTGTAATAATGTATTAATATTATTTTCTACCGGGATGAATATGATTTATTTCTTTTAAGGAAAACTAACTTTTTAAAATTTCGGTCTGGTAAATTTCTTCTAGTAGGACAATGAATTAATTATTATATTCAATTCTACAAATAATTTTTTTATTGTGATATAATTATTATAAATCAATTATAACCTATTTTTATCATTCAAAAATTATATGATTTACTTTTGAATCAGCTTTTATTTGTTCTTGAGACGAAAATACAAAAAAAAAATCCTCTTAATTTGAAAAATCTATAACAGTTGTATCCTTAACAAACTTTTAAACAACATTTATACATAAATTATGTATTCTTTTTCTTTTCCACATAATCCATATTAATTATAATAATTATAATAATATATATAATTCCATATTCGCAGGCATCAGGTAACAAAAATTATGTTCCTTAAGTGATTGTATTCAGATCCTCAATGAAAATTAAGTGGGAATTAAATTATTAATATTACCATAAAAAACATTTGTTTCTTATTGTAAATGATTTAATGCAATAGCAATAAGCTTCATAAACTAAACATACACTGACAAATAATCAATAAATATCCTCTTCTTTAAAATGAAACTTCAAATCTAATTCTTTGGTAAATGTTTATAATTTGTCTATATATTTTAATAACTGAGATACTGAATCAAATAATGAATTCCATCTGGTTATAATAGGATTCGATAATAATTAACAATTTAAAATATTACTTATTATTTCTAGTAATTTAAGTTATCTAGATATATTCCATTAAGATGTATATTTGACAATTTCTGGATAGTGATATTTATTGGTAATTGAAGTTTTTAAAATGTTATTGAAATTTGTTATTTCAAGCAAACTTAATATAAGAGAGGCAGAACGTAATCGATGAGGAACTAAAAAAGTTTTTAAATCATGTCTAATTTGAACAAACATTAACACTTCGTTATCGTATGATTATTGAATGCTATGTGCAATATAATTTTTAATTGTAACTTGTAACTTACATTTAAAGTTACAGAAATATGTGTAACGAACTAGTTACAAGTTACAATAGTAATCGAGTTATTCAACTTAGTTATATATAAGTATGAATGCCAAACTATGTTAATACAAAAAAAGGTTCCAATTAAGCTACACACTATACAATCGAAACACCCATTGTATATTTATGATAAAGTATAATAGTGTAAGAGTATATACGCACATTTTTATACAATATTATAGTTATATTACTAAATCACATTATTTAAACTAAATAATGCAGAAAATAGTAATTATTCAAATGATCGTAGGTTAAATTAATATATAAAATGAAATCAACATTACAGTTAATTAATTTAAAATGCAATGATACGAACTGTCTGTTTGTATATAAGTTATAGGTTTTAAACAAATTTATGTTAACAGAAAATAATATTATAACACACAAATTTATGATGCATACCTGTACTAGAATTTCGCCATGTTATAGACATTGAAATATAATATATATATATCACTGAAAAACAATGTCATAATAACAAAAAATATCGTTATAAACTCATTCATTTTTAATAATCTATTTCTAGCCAAACGATGGATTAATGATTATTGATTATACAAAAAAAAAAATAATCATATGTATATTTAAATTATATGTATTTACGCCAAACATTGTTTATTACTTAATTCTACGTTTGATTTTTAGAGTCAACTATTATGTACTTTAACTAGTATGAAATATGACCACTAAACAAGCTGATGTCGTTATTATGTTTTTACAAAAAAATACAATGCTTCTAACACAATACAATTTCAAAATGTAGTAGTAGAAATAAAATTAAATCTTATCGAAAACGAATGTATGAGTCAAACATAATTATTAATGTTAGAATAACCATTTTATAACACGCAATCCATAACTGACAAATTACTTAGAAATACTTCGATAGTTGATCAAGTTAGGGTTAATGTTATTATTACAAAGTTACAACATCCCATGACGTAGTTTATCCGATCCACATCCGTTTAATCTATTCGCCGGATAAGTGAATTTACTTTTATGCATATTAATTGATCTAAGCTTCAATCCAAATAATTAATTAGGTAACAAAAAACGAACTTACTGATATATCATTTTAATAATGATAATATTAATTGTTGTCAAATTGTCATTTACACGTCTTATGGCTGGGCCATACTATAAATTTGTGTGACATGGAGAGCGTCACCATGACGTCGTGAACTTACTGTAGGTTTATGACGATGTGTATAATATTATGTATCACAGTAAAAAATATATACCTAGTACTTAAAAAATATTATATATAGCGGGAACGCCGAAATTTAAAACTCAATAACGGTTCTAATATTTATAATATAACTGGTTGCTGGTATGTAATATATAGGTGCGACAGGCGTGTGTATAATATTTGTTTTTACACGTGACAAAAAAATATTCAAGACCTTAATTAATTATAAGGCAAAACCAATATTGGTAAATTGATCAGTAGCCATAAGACAAAATATATATGACCGATGCATTTGCATGCAGTGGAGATACTCGTTTTCTCTTTTTTACAATATACCTTTGTAATTTTTATTTTTCAGAAAATCATGGTATTTATATTTAACATTTTATTTTTATTTATTTGTACTTATTCAATCCAAACACAAGCTACTCTTATTGGTGGGATATCATGTACAGTTATTTTATGTTTTTTTTTTTTATTATTAATTAATATTTTTTTTTAAATAAATATTATTATTATTTATCATATTGGCACTATGACGGAACACACCCACGAGGCACGAATGATGTAAAAATACAATTAATATTTAATTTTCAATTGTCAGTAAATAAGAGTGTTTTATTTTTATCAATAATAATATACGTGATATATTGGGCAAATTACAGTCAGTATATACAATATAATATGTTAAATCATTAATATTATTGTAGAATTTAAATGATTAATTATTTATTCATGTTTTAAAGATTTTAACCTAGTTGATTCTCATTATTGAAAAAAATTAAAATGTTCTTTTAAAACGCATATACATAGTTAATATTTTATTAATCGGAATAATCGAAGTAAATTTTCGCATAGCTGGATCGTATATATATATAGAATGTTTGTGACGCACGAGTATATTAACACGAGACATGTTCAAGTGTATATAACCCAATAACTCAAGACAGTCGTTTTAAGAATTAAGTAACTTGTAGAGTCAAAGCACATTAATAAGCTTTCTTTTATTTTCAAGTGATTCATTATCAAAATTGATTTCTTGTTGTTCGTAAAATATGTACTCGCGCCGTACTTCGGAATACGTTTAATCTCGATTATTATGCTAAAATGGCAATATTTTAATGATAATTCAAAATAACTAAATCCTATTCGAAAAAAGATCGAATCAGATAAAAATATAAACATTTTGAATTTCTAAACTTTAGACAATTACAGCGTATGAAACCATATACGAAGTGGTCTTTATCACACACGTCGTATTTCGCAGGATATCGCAGTACTTGTATTTATTTATTTATTTTTTATAAAATGTTTTGTTTCTTTGTCGAAAACTTTAAATATTCAATACTAGGTTCACTATGAATTTTTTTTAAACCAATTACAAAAGTACCAAAATTATCTATTTAATGTAAATAAAATTATAGTCACAATTTTCATAGGCCGTATAAATTAATTTTAGAATTTCATTTTGGAATTAATTTATACTAATAACGCTATAATAATATAAATATATTCTATGCTACGGTGTATTTATTAAGCGTAGCAAATTAAAGTCGGAAAACGTTCGTTTTCAAAAAGATCCATGTTTATTCTTAACAATTGATGCCACGCGCGAGCACGTTATACGAATTATCGGCTGAATTTTGCATTTATATTTCGATAGGCGTTACGTTTATTGAAATGTTCGAAAATGAAATGAATCTCCTCGCTGCCGGGCCAGTGACTTCGGGGTTCGCCACATCTGACGGACCTTCATTATGTGTATCATTAGAATCCTGCAGCCGGTAACGGTGACGAGGGTGGTGATGATCGAACCTTCGCTTTTGTGGCTTATACCATCACAACCACGTTTACAATCACAATCATTCACCGCATCTGTGGTCCTACGTAATTGGCCAACATGATTGGCGATGGACAATATTTGGGTAGTGCGTTAGGATCCTGTTGCACCGAAGTGGTGTCCAGATCAACAGAATCGCCGTCGCGACGGATGTTATTATTTTGGTATTCGGCATCGAACTAAAATACGGTTTAGTAATTAAATCTGAGAATCCCGATTTTTCTGAAGCATTTTTAGTCTGAGATTTTTGTGATTTTTTCGAATTGGTTCCCATGGAAATCGGCGTTATTTCGAAATCCAAACATCTTACATGATTTATTTAGAATACTCATATATTAATAAAAGATCAACGTCAAGAAAATCGAGTAAATTATTCGACGTGTATTCTTTTAAACAGATAGACAGATATCACATGAATATTTTGTATTTCAATATTATATATAGTTGAAAATAGCAACAGTAAATTTTAATTATTTATTCAGTTAATACTTATCGGCCATTCAGGCAAAGAGGGTACATAAAATAACACAAAATTCGCTACAAAAAAGAACATTTATTAAGAATATTAAAATTAAGTCTTACCTTACAGCAGTTATTTTTAATATAATAGGCACTTTTTAACGTACATATTATTAGATAACAAATAAATATATTTTTTCATTATAATAAATTATTATTATAAAATAATAATTAAGATCACAATTTTCTTTTTTATAACTACGCGTTCGTTATTTATTCAAGACAAAAAGTAAAAAACGATATTTTTTCATATATACCATTATGATTATAATAATATCAAAGAAAAACATGAACAAAATATTACTCAATATATATTAGTTAATACATATTACTCCTCAGAAGAGTATTATAAAATTCAAAACATCAAAATTTATTACGTATATGTTTTATGTGTAATTATTTAATATTTGTACAATAATATAAAAGTATACAAGCTAAAATATTTGTAAATATGAATTTATAAAATTATGTAAAAGATATGTATTTTTTTAGTTGAATTCATACTATCCGGGATAAAACTCACAAAAAAAAAAAAAAATTTAATTTTAAAATAAATACAATTCGGTAATGGTATGTGACGTTTTTTTAATTCAACGTACAGCGTCTGAAACAGCCTAGTGGTTGAAAACAGAAGATACATTTCACTGATCTTATTTCATCATTGAGAACGATGGTCTACAACCGGGAGCATTACACCACATTTCTATAAAGACTATTTTAGTAATACATCAACCAGTCTTTCTTAATCTCGCGTCTATGTGAGATGAACTGGTGGGTACTCGAGGATGAGTTACTCAGCCTATGTAAATATGTAAATGTATTACATTTAGTTTTAGGATAAGTGATTTAATCAGCGAATTAGCCCCGTAAGCAAAATCGTCAAGAAAATAGACCACAAAATACGAATCAATGAATTTATCCCGGCACCAAGACCTATTTAGGATATCATTACTATATGAAATGACAGCACTTACTAACTGGATGACGACAAAAACTAAAGATCGTATGCTTAACCGTGGATTTAATTAAAATAAATCTTCAGATGCATCACCGTGCGAGCCATGAAATTGAGTAAAAAAATAATGGCTACATTCTTAACACTAATTTCAGATATATAATAAAATATTAAAGAATGATAGTGCAGTAAAAATATCGATTTTTCAAAGTTTTTATCAAGAAACTGGCTACTCTTATTATGATTGCCAAAGACAAATGTTGGGCTGAACCTATCTCAGCAATATACGGATCCATCTGAATTAAAAACATTGCCAGGCCATATATACTTTATTCAGGTTAAGCTTACCTACTCAATCGTCAAAAACTGGTTGCGTTCACGATTGCCTGTCACTACACAAACACAGCGAGAGCTGATATCTATTATTACAACATCGACGACTGTGTAATATCGTATACACGTAGTGAACTATAATATCACTCAAAATACTTAATCATTTGGCACCCTCTACCTCTAAAATAATTCTAATGGTAGCTCGAGAGTATTAAACTTAAGATGTATAATCAAATGTATCGTGTACCATTACAGGAAGAACAAAATATACATTTGCATATAACTGAATTAGAGTACAAAAAAATTACCAAATTGAAGCTTACAAAGAAATAGTTTAGTTGGCTTTTATTTCTTTGTCTTACTATTCATTTTCAGAAACCATTTGTGATTTTCTACAGTGACATGATATATTCAATTATAGTAATCATTATTTCTTGCTTTAACCAATTTGAATACGGCATGGCAAACAGATGGTTCTTATGAATTTATATTACTGAATTACTGGAATATTCTCAAAATAAAAGAAATATGTTCTAATGTTATATTGAAATTGTTTAAATGCGGTTGCTCTAAGTTGTAAAAGTTATATAAGACAAGAGACTTATAGAATGAAACAAAATTAATGAATGTACATAATAGGGATTTTATAAACTCATAACTCCCTTGTGTTTGGATATATCAGGTACATATTTTAAATAAAAATTAATTTTAACTATACTTGAATGCAATACAATATTACGTTAACGTACGAATATATTCGTATTACTGAATGTTTATAGTTCTTATTTAACCAATAACAATTAGATTATTTAAGTAAGTTATTTTACCGAAAATATAAAAATAAGGATTAATTTTTATTTTTTAAATATGTAATACATTTTGTTATTTTTATTAAAAAATAAAAATATATCTACTTTTATTAATTAATAAACAAATTTAATTGTATGAAATATTAAAAAAAAATACAAACAAATTAATTAAAACGAAGGAGTAAAAAAAATAAGTAAAGATCTTTTGACTTTAAATACCTAAAATGCATAATTTATTATGCAAATAATTTAGTAAATATAATTTAATATCAAATTTTAAAATTTTGTAGAATAAAGAAACTATTCTCTGTTAGTTTCTCAATATATAATTAATTATCCTCAACCATCAGCTGAGGGTAATAATGAAATTCATATCTCAACTTACAACTATTGAACAAATATCTACACGGCTTAGTATATACAGTGTTTTCAAAGAGATTTATGAGTTTTGAACGGGAGTGCGTTTCAAATTCCTTAATGCCTAGAATATTAAATTAGTGTTTCTTATTATAACATTCTATATATATATACAACGATGTTTGTATTT
This sequence comes from Rhopalosiphum nymphaeae, assembly GCA_036289425.1. Lineage (NCBI taxonomy): Eukaryota > Metazoa > Arthropoda > Insecta > Hemiptera > Aphididae > Rhopalosiphum > Rhopalosiphum nymphaeae. The sequence continues at coordinate 2,597,274 of JAZAQC010000004.1, forward strand.
TTTTTTTTTAATGATCTTAATGTTCCAGATAAAACACATGTATAGAATCTATTTTTTTATTCGATAGAATATTATACAAGAAAAAATTAAATCTCGGATACCAATCATAAAGCACCATTATATCAGGGCACTCAATCAAAAAATTCCCTGGTACACGTGTACAATATAACAAGTGGATAATACATAGTATTATTGTATTATTAAATCTAAAATTAATTTGTATAATATTTGAATAATATAAATAACAAAATAATATCGTGTTGTAAAAACGCCAATAATTTTGGAAATTATTGAATATGTTTAGTTGCGTTAAAAACTATAAAAAACAAATTAATCATGATTATAAAACAATAATATAATAAAATATAATAATTGAATATGACGGTAACAATAAAAAATAAATTCGTTGGTAAAAATGCATTTAACAAACAAAGAACATATTTTTTGTTTTAAATAAAACGAAAACGGTGTTAAAATTAATATTTATTAAAATTATACCACTGTTATAACAAATGTATTCGATATTTAAATAGTAGGTGCAATTTAATTACTATATTGGCAATAACGATATAACAAGTCATCTTTAATAATATGAACTCGTAGAAAACATTTTAAATTACATAGAAACATTAGATTTATTGTGTTAAAAAATTGCATATACAAAGTGCCACGCTAAAAAAAATAGTTTTATTTGTATTAATTTATTATGATAATATCATGTCACACTTCAACAGGTTAATTATTCATTCAAGTTTGTTTTTACATTTTTTCGGTTGTAACTTATTAATTTGTTTATGAAAAATACAAAATAATAACGCTTGGCGGTCAAGTTAAGCTTTAATCTGAAAATTTACCATCGCTTATTATAATAAGCGTGTACAGCTTTACGTGTACATTAGACTTGATGGTAGCTGAGTCCTTAGTGAGCTGAACAAACAAGGCAAGGTCAATAAACCATCTTAATACGATTTTATGGTATAGTCTTGGTCTACTGTCCAAACCCGAGTAAGTTTTGAAGATCTCCAAACAGTGTTTGGTGAGCGTTTCCGTGTGCAATAACACTTTCAGCAAACAAAGTTTTTTTGAACGAATATAATTACCGTAACGTATACATTTTACCAAGTTTAATATAATTACATCGTTCACAACCACTCTGAACTCTGAGGCATTTATGATGTGTGAAAATATAACGTAGAATAATATAATACAAATTAACTACTAATAAAATGATACCAATATTTATGTGTATGTATATATTAATGAATTATATAGACGTTTTAGTTTTATGATTTAGCACAGGTTTATTAAATCATCAAAACTGAAAAATATCTGACAGCCTATGTATTTCATGTATTATTGTAGAATACAATAATTTATAATTATGTCATAGTTATACAAACTATCCTCCTTAAATTTTTATTATATACATTTCAGAGTATACAATTATGACAAGATTATTAAAAATTTGATTATAGTACAATTATTCATGTACATTTATAATGCAGTATAAAAATTAGTCATTGATTAGTGGATTGAAATTTTAAATGATGTAGTTTCAATTCAAAAACTTCGTAATAAATCTTGTTATTCGTCTTCTGTGATTAACAAATATCAGTTAATTTACACCAATCATTATATTATAGACATATAATTATGAGAAAGTGTATTTATAAATACAATACATTTACACAAAATAAATTAATTATTACAGAAAACAATGCCATTAACGGTATATTATACCATTTTTTTTACAAAAAGAAATACAATCAAAAATTGTATTTTATTTTAATTATATAATTATTTATTTTACTATGACATATATTTTATTTAACTCTAAAAATGTTTTTCAGTGTAACTCGTTATGACAAGTCTATGTAAAATTAAAATTTTCACCATACACATTATGTTATATTTTTTAGCCTAAACTAGGAATATAAAACATTGTATGACGATTGATGACTAATATTAAATGTATTAAGAATTAAAAATGAAAATGAAATTTACCATGAAAAAAAAATTATCTATAATCAAAATAATACAACAACTAAACCTAGTAAATCGTATATATTTCGTAACTTTTGTATTTTACGATATTATATTATTGTAACTTACAAGTAACCTCTAACGAGGTTTAGTTGTATTCTCTGAGGAATTTCAATTGTCCTATGAATTACAATATAATAATTTATTGCATTGTAATTATTACTCTTATTATAATCGAAATGATTAAAATTAAAAATTAAATATAATACTGAATATTAATGGATTACACTATAAAATGTAACTCAAGAGTATATAAGAAATCTATATATTATTTATAAATATATTATAACATAAAAATAAATTCCGAAATTAATAATTTATTAAAATATTGTTTTAAAACTAAAATTATTTGAAGTACCTATTATTAAGTATTTAATTTAATATACTGTTGTGCATTCATGGATTTCACCAATTTTTAAAGTTAAATTATAATTTAATACTACTAAACATATAAAAACAACTTATTCGTTTTGGCAATAGATGAAAAATACCTACTTTTAATATATCAATGTTAATCATCAACGAACATTAAGTATTAAATCTTTTGTTGTTATTTTCGTAACAAAATAAGATTTCAGCTACTTTATTATATTGTAAATTTAATCTTATAATATAATATTAAATATTAATATTTTTTCTTGATATAAGTACATAAATACATTCATAATGCTTGAATCTGAAAATGAGTTTAAATAAATAAATAAATAACTTTTAAAGTACACTCATTAATAATAGTATATTGATTATACAAATGCAAATGTAAATATTTTATCTTATATAATAATATAATATATTTTTTGAAAAAAATAAATAAAAATTCATTTTGTAAAGATGAAAAGTTTAATATTTTCATTGGGAATAATTTATATGTATTGAAATACTATTTGAAGTACCAAACTTTACAAATAAAATTCAGTTCATTATAAAAAAAAAATCTGGATTTTATACAGACTACTAAAATGATAGAGAATAACTTTAACTATAGTGAAAAAGTTGAGTTATTTAATAATTAATAAAACAATATTTAATTTCTTCATCAATGAATTTTAATACAAATATTATAATTAAAGTATTTTTTGTGCAATTTAAAATTTTGTTCTTAATACTTAGACTTTTTAAAAAAAATTTTTTTTATAGTTAGATATTATTAATTATTTAAAATGACATATTAAAACGGAGAAAACTAAGTATCATCTTTGATGTACTGTAAGTGAACTTTATCGTTGAGTAAGTCACTATAATTTATAAGTTAAATTTAAATTCAATGATAAATTATTGCATATGGAAACAATTCTTAGCGAAGATGGTTTATCATCCTTACAAAGTATATTCTATGATATATGTATATTTCTACTAATACGGTAGTTTGAATTGAATTTTACAAAAAAATTTTATTTTTTAATTATTATTATTTATATTTTATTATTATTATTATCATCAAAAGTAGTCATTCCAAATATTGTGTAGTTTATTTTTAAAGTATACTAAAAAAGTTGATCAATTTATAGCGAGAATTTTGAAAATTTACAAAGGGGGCGTAGAATAGAAGAGGTTGGGAACCACTGGTTTAAAGTAAATAATAGAACCTAAAATTTCCATAAAAATAATCATATATTTATATAATATATATTTTAGATTTTTAAGTTTTATCGTGAATAATTGTATTACATTTTCAAACTATAAGATTTCCAACATTTTTATCAATATTTATGGAAAAAATTTAAATTTTAAATGTGTACTATAATATAAATGCTTGTTGCAAATTTCAAGATTTTCCACTAAATTTTTTTTTTTAAATATAACAAAATAAAGAAATTAATTTTATCAATAACTGGTTTAGTGTAAAAATGTCTATTTCTCCTTAATTTTTTGTTGTGTTTTTCTCAATTGTTAAAAAAAAATTTAAAAAATATTTTCTTTTATCACCCTAAAATATAAACAAGATCCAATTTACTACCAAAAACCATCATCTAAGTTAAAATACGATGCATTTTTACTGTTACAAAAGGTTATCAAAAAAAAAAAAAAAGAACATTGATAAATTTATTTACTCTTCAAATTCATCATTAAACTCAGAATCTAAAATATATAATTATATAATACATAACAAAAATGGTTATACCTATTCTTATACTAAAATTAGAGAATATTGTGTAAGTTTAAAATTAATATTTATTTCAATATTTTATAACATAAAAAAATATTTTTTGATTTAATTGTTAAATATTTTTATTAATTTTTTTAATCTTGAAAGTTATTAACATTTTTTTAAATTTACATGTTAGAAATAATTTATAGAATACTTACAGCTATTATCAGTTATTAACTTCTAAGATTATTATAATCTAATAAAAACATTATTTTAATTATGAAATTATTAAAAAAGTGTTCTTAAGAAAATATTGTATACCTATACACAATTTAATATTATATTATATTCATTTTTAATGATTGTTTAGTTTAATATCCAATCAAGTATGATATTTATTACTATGTATATCGGTTATTATGTTTGAATTATGCAATTTGTACATTGTAAACGTAGGTTATCTTTAAAAAAATTGAAAAATTATTTGACATATAATATCTCATATCAAAAGAAGAAAATTATGTTTAAAAGTACCATATTATATTACATTTTTTAATATTAACATTCATGTAAATTTATTAAAATATATTGATTAAAATGACTGAATTCTCAAGTTAAACTTTCATATACTTAATTATGATAAACATTTTTATTTTATTTTATTTTTATGCCTTTATGGTATTCATCTAGAGTAAAATATGTGATCGAATGTCATGTGTATGAAAGTAAAGTGTTAGAAATGTAATTTGTTTGAAAATGTTGTGTTCAAATACTGTTTAAATTAGATATGCTTTTATCTCGTTTATTGTAGTGGCTGCTGAAGCTCAAATTTCATTGTGTAGACTAAAGTATCAATAGGCGATAGCAAATAAGAGGTAGTAGTACATATTACATAATATTATATGAAATAAACGTTGATATTAAACAGGCTATAATCGATAGTTCTTTTTATTTATTATATTTTTTTTGTGTGTATTACTAAATTTTATATGAAAATAAAAATTAAATTTCTAAAATCATTTGTTAAAACCACGAATTAAAGATGATATACATTTTCAACCAAACAAACGCACACATGAATCTAATAGTGAGCTTTATTTAAATATAAAATTTAATACTAACAATTAAAAGATCTGATTCCGATACAAAAAATTATCTAAACAGATTTAATATAATTATTTAAAATACCATACTATTTCTTCTGTAATTATTACATCAAAATTTTATTACTTCATCAAAAATTAATAAAAATTAATTAAATCATAGTGTTAAATAAAAAAGAACAAAAATAAGGTTTATTTCGAACTAAATACTATAGATTTCAACTTTTAACTAGAATTACAGAAAAATATTTCTATCAATATTTTGTTATAGAGTATTTAAACGAAAAAAAAATATAAACGTTTCAACAATATTAAAAAAAATATATTACACCTTAAGTCAAAGTCTCATTAATTGGATATAACTAATAAATCGTATTCCAACTTATATTCAAACTGATATTAAAGTTATATTAAGTCGGCGAATAGAGGTTTTGAAGAAATATGTACCTCATAAATGTTAGTAGTTATGAAAAATTATACCAATAATAATTATTCCTATAGTACATTTTTCTCATATTAATCAATTGATTTCCATTATATATATCAAAGGAATTTTAACTGGAGTCAAAATATATTAAATTGAAGTAGTTTTGAAATTTATATTATTTTAATGATAAATCAAGCATATAATTTGTGAACATAATCGCAAAAGTTAAAGGGTTTATAAAGCTATTATAATTATATAAAATTATACAATAAATACTAACTTTAAAATAAGTCAATTTGTATAATTATTTCAACACGTGTTTGATTTGATCATTAGGCATACTGTATTTCATTCCAAAGGATTTTATTGTAATATATATTATTGTGTCAATAAACCACAATACATAAAATATAAATATTGCATAATTATTAAACTTACCATTCTTCATAAATCATATAAAAAAAATATTAAATTTTTATTTTAATTGCATTGAATATGTTTTTTTTTTTAATAAATCATTTGAATAAAATCTTAAATTACCTATGTAATACATCAAATTAATATATTAGTAAATATTTTATTACGAATTATGGTTAGGCCCTTTTTTTACAGTATGGCTTTAATAAATTAACAAATAGTGAATTTTCGATAGATCAAATGTATAGGACGAAGAAAAAGATGTAGCGCTTTAGAATAATTAATTAAATAATTATATATATATATATTGAAAGATCCTTAAGATTTAAAACGTTTTCATAATTTTACATTTAACGTTATTAAAGTTTTGGCGGTAACGCTACCAAGATTATTATCGTAACTTTGCTTTTACATTTTACATGTTATGATAAATTAGAACATTATTCTATTTTTCCTGTTACCATTATTTTTTTATGTATGATGTATAATAACACTATTTTCACATTTAAACTTTCCTTCAGTTATAATTCACTCATAACCATCACTATTATGCATTGATTTTATTTTAAAAGCCCATCCCAAATTTATATTCTATAATCTTCATAAAAATTGGTTCTGTTAAATTAAAATTTTAATCACAAATAAATAATATTATATAAACAATAACATTGGTTATAAAGTCTAGAACTACCTTTTTTCACATATCGAATATATTCGGTTAAATTGAGGTTCAAAATAATTTCAAACTCATTTTTAAAAGCTTAACGTTATTATAATTGTTTGATCCTTAAATATATACTGATTATATACCTACTGAAATAAATTAATATTTTACTTAAACAGTATATTATTTCATAAATAATTATTATGTTTGTACACAAAATTGTAAAAATATGTATTTTTAATTAATTAACTTCTATTTAATGACTGGAAATCAAAATATTTGTTTAACAGATTTTTATACATCTTTTTGTTTTAAAACAAGGTCGTTTTAATTTTCTTTGTGTTTAGTTATAAATAATTTATGGATATACGATTTTAATTAGTTAAATAAATACTATTTTTAATAGTTATAATTGATAAGAAATTAAAGTTAATAATACAACGATAACGAAAAAAAATTACCGTTGTTTACAAAAAAATAAACTTCAAGAAATCTTCATAAATTTATGTGGGTGTGGACATATAATATAAAATTAAACGTTATGGTTTGTTTTGTTATAATTTTATACCAATTTATACGATCAAGGATGATATAAATACATAATAGGATGTTGTTCAATAAAATGTTTTTAAAGGATTAACAAACTGGTTAAAAATTAATTTAAATCAATTTTTGTACAATTATATACTACATATAGGTTTTGTATCATTTTAAAAAGAATGTAACAAAAGCAATACTTTATACACATAAATTTTAACAAATAAAATGTTTTTCCTTAAGTTTAATTACTTTTAATATGAATAATAATATAGAAAATAAGTTATCATAATATAAGAGCTTTACTATTACCTAAGTTCGAAAATTAACATTTATATTAAATTACTTAAATAAAAAAATCCATCAATAACTCGACTGAAATTTTATCGTAAAAAAAATAAAAATATTATTAAGATTATTTATATTTTATAAGTCTAATATAAAATGAATGAAAAAATAATACACGACAAAATATAGGATTTATAGATATATTAAAATAAAACTAAAGCAATATGACCTAAAGTCTTTGATAAAGACTGAAAGAAAACCATACTTTATGGGAAATAAAACTTAGTTATATAAGTATAGTATAACATTTTATGTGTTAAATATGTTCATTTTTGGATTCTGAGTGAAGATTGTTTTTACAACATTATGTGTTGTTTTATATGTTTATAGACATATACATACAAAAAATATAATCTATACCGTCATGTTTAGATAAAAAAAAAAATTAACATGATTCCGGTAGAAAATTTAATCTATTCGGTACATTAAAAGATTAATAGAAGAACATGTCCAGTTCTTTTCCCGAGATTTGGGAAAAAATAAAAATAAAAGAACTGTATAAACACAAAAATATTCATGTATCATCAGTTTTCAACGAAATTAATATTTTTTGTAATTCTGAAAGAAATAATTTGTAGGTAATTAATTTATTGTTAAATTATAACCATGTATTTATAATATAAATTACCCATTCACAATACAATATTCATAGTAGTTTTACTAATTCCAACTAATTTATATCACAAACGATTACACGAATTAATTTTTAATGACTTTTAACTTATAAACCACGTAAAAATGAATACAATATATTAATTAAAGAAATAAATATAATAAAATACAATATTACATAAACTATTCTTATAAAATAAAAATACCAAATTTTGATTTCCCGTCTTCTTCACTCGTTACTTTATTACATACCGCGATTTATCATTGGATTTCAATTTAACACATTAGTTATCAACAATGGTGAAGCATATTTTAAACTTACTATACAGTAAAGCCAGTTCTTGGATTTTTAATTTATTTTTTTCTAAAAATGAATATTGGTTTTAAACACACATTCTACTAAATTATTTGTTTGTTACATTTCTATCACAAAAGAATAATTTAATTTATCACAAATATTATGCATTTGCTAACAATACTGTTCAGTATTTTATTTTACTTATTTATTTATTTATTTATTTTTTTTTTTTTGAAAATGCATAGAAAGAATCTTACCTGTACATTTCAACTCTTTTTAACAAGAAATACAATTTCAAAAATAGAATGACTATACAGTGAAAATGTGTGAAACATTCGTTTCATTTTATTTGCTTTATCGTAATATACGTTGTATTTTTCTATATTTAAATAAAAATAATTATAAACTAACAGAAATTATATATATATATATTATTTCTATTAAAAAAATATATACATTATTACCCATGGTAAATAAAGTTTGATAATTTAGAAACTACTCGTTAACATAATATTAAAAAATCGTATTTACATTAAAAATATGGTTTCTACTTGAAAAAATTAGAGGAAATTGTTGAATTTAATAAAAGAATTTTATCCATGTTACACTAGTTGTCATTCCTACTTACTGTTGATTAATTCCCTATCAAATTGTCTTATTATACAATACACATTGTATACTTTATAAAGATAAATTTACATATTTAAAATTAAAAAAAAATAAATAAATATTTTTCAAAAAACAATAGATTCAGTACTTGATAATAATATTAATCTACCTACTTCATAAATTATTAAAGAGAAAGTAGTTTTCAATGATTATATTATAATAAATTGTGCTTATTTTATAATTAAATAGATTACAATGGTTACAAATATCGTTTTTTCAATACAAATTCTATTGTTTAGTCCTCTCAGTAAATTTTAAGGTTTCATTATAATCGGTTATTGTAAGGAAATGCTATATTATTATTGGCTATCATCTTTTATGTTGGTTTTTATCATCAGCTCCATATTACTAATTTGTAGTTACCTACTCAATTACATAGTATTATATTAAACAAATTTAATTGTACAATCTTTTGAATAGATAACAATAGTAATTACAATACAAACAACAATTAAAATAATGTTTTGCATAAATTACAATAAAAAATGTCATTTATTTACTTTATTAACGCTCACTTTCTTGAATACACTAATTTGAGCAACACGTGCCTTTAATATTGTCTTATTACAAGCTAGTTTATTTGACGACATTTTGTTACACGTAAGTATGAGTGAAAACCAAATTTAATTCACGTATTAATACAACTCAATTCAATATTTATTCATCCACATTTAAGCTTCTAAAAATACGGTCAATCATCAATAAATTCAAGTTAAAGTATTATAAACAATATTAAATAAAGTTAAAATAAAAAATATTCTTATCTACGTTTCTAGAAAATAATATTGTAATAACCTAAATTCATTGAATTAGAGTAATACAATAATATGCGTTCATAAATGTATGCAAGAATAACATTATAGGTACATAAATTTGAATAATAACGTTTTGTAAATGTATTACTATCGAAACCCAATAATTTAAATAATTTATATTTTACACTATCAATTGTATAAATAACCACAAAAATGTTATTTTGACCATTTTTACTAACTACGCGGCCTTTTTTGACGGGTATATTTTTCCATCTAATAAAGTTTTCCGGTTTAGGTAACACGGTTCTCGGTTTTTTGTCAGTTTCTACTACACTTCATCTCACCACACTCCCTCATGTTATCTCCATTAAAGCACGTTATTTTACTTCGTACATAATTTTAGCGCTGGAGACCCGGGATAGCAGCCGCTATACATTATTCATTCACCATTGACACGAGAGTCCTAAAACCGGAGCTCTACATACTTACATGTATTAAGGTAAAGAGGAGAGGATAAAAAAAAGGAATAACATCTATCTTCTCTCGAACGACATTATCAATATACACATCGACATAAGGTCACAGTGAATGTAAGTTTGTCGTAAAGATAAAATCCGACTTTATACATATAATATTATGCTATTTTGATGAACTCGTTATGAGATTGTCAATCTAAATGTGTATATTTTGTTGATAAGATGAGAATTCTATACGAAATCCGTATTTCCTTTTTATACGTTATAAATAAAAATAACAATCAATTGGTTTACAGTATATTAATTACATTTTAAACATTTTAATATCCATGACTTCAAAATTTTAAACCAGTCAGTAATAATTTTAGATTCAATACCATACCCATGGTAGGTACATCAAGGAAACTATAACAGTTTATATTGCTTCTAAGCAATAAAAAAAACTATAAATGTAGTTATTATACACCCACAATTTTCTTATCGTTGAAAATGTTAGTTATTTTTGATAAAAACAGAAAACCGTGAAATTATCAGTATTATTGAAAAGCCACTTGGTTTTTATTCTTTGCTATAGGTTGTAATAAATATACACATCATACAAAAGTGTATACATAAATGTGTTTTGATTTGTTTAAAATATTAATTTAGTAAAAATTAAAATATTCCATTCATAATACTTTATTACAAGTTTATTCGAAATATCATATGAATATAAATATATTAAATAAATTTATAAAATTTAACACTTGAACACTTCACAGAATTGTTATTCGTATTTTAAAACTAGAAATAATAATTAACCTCTATATTTTTCAATGGTAGTGAAGTGAAATAAGTGTCTAATACAATAATTTCTGTTTTGTTTAAATTAAAAAGTACTTATAATACATAATTGTTACTCATAAATATATCATATTTCATCTATTTACTGATATAAAGTTATATATAAGTATGTAAGTAAATATATGTATAAAATGTTTCAATAAATTTATTGTACTCATTTTAAAGAATAGAAAGAAAAATAATTTTGTTTTATTTCCATACCTTTTATTCGAAAATCTCAGAAATATAATAATTGTAACCGATAAACTATAATGTATACAGACATTTATTAGGTACTTATTAAATGTGAAATGCACCAAACGTTTAAAAAAAAAACAATTTTGAATAATAATTTAAAAATTAAGTAGATATGAATTTAAAATTTAAAAATCAATACATTCATCGCTCTGCTCAGAATTTAAAATATATGTGTATGGGTTATTGTAATTATAAATATGATTTATACCAATAAGATGTAAAAAAAAGATGTTGAGTTAGTAACTATTATGGATGTATTGAATTTGAAATCAATGATATATCATTGTATACGACAAATAATTCTGAGCGGAAATGGTCTCTGTCAGTCAATATCACTAAATATTTTTAATGATATATGGTATAAGGTAAGGTGATTTATTTTACTTTTAGTAATAAGATAGGTTGATATAATTTTTCTTCAAAAATATTGCATTTATTTTATTATTAGTATTGTTATAATAAATATATATTTTTACTATATAATATCAATGTATACAGTTCAAATTTTATAAAATCTTTCTGTATATAAAACATTAAAAATAGATTCATAGTATAAATAGATAATTTCTTAAAATAAATAAAAAAACGACATTGCGTATAGTAAAATGCATAATATAATAAACATTGAAGTTTTAACTATTATTTTTAAATTATAAAAAAATAATTAATATAATTTGAACTTAAAATGTCTATAAAAAATAATTGTCTTTATTTATGTTTAGATTTTATAGTTCCAGTATAAATTACTCATGAGAAACCTTGTATTACATTTTCAAAACTTAGATAATATAAAATTAAAAGTTTTTTATGAATATCTACTGCAAAATAATTTACAATTTTTTGCAAGTTTAACAAATTTCGTTAAAATTGTAACTTTAAAAATAATTTGCGCTTAATATGTATTTTAAAATTTTTATACAAGTATAAGAAAAACTTATGAGGGATCTTGTACTACAATTATACACAGAAAATAATTTTAAATCGACATTTATAGAAAAACTAAAACTAAAAATAAACTGAAAATTTATCATCCCGATAAATATCACAAAAATAGTCAAAATATTTTGAACATTCTATTTTTATTAGAAAACAATAATATACACTTGGGTTAAATTGCATATATATACATTTATTCATTTTTGAGTTACTAAAAATAAAAATCGATTTTATCAAGATTTGAGTAAAAATTCCTGTTTTTCCAGATTGTAAGATACAAATTCTAAAAATTTATAATTTTGACCTCTTTGAAATATAAACTAGATCCAATTGTCTATCAAGCATAGTCCTCAAAATTAAAAAATTGAAGTATTTCTTATTTACTTATCGTTTACACGTCATATACACACACAAAAAAAAAAATAATAATAAATAGAATAACATCATTTTTACACATTTATCATGCTGCTCAGAATCTAACATTATAAAATGAAAATGTTGTTCACTAAACATAATAATTTTGGTTATTATAAAATTAAATAAAAATAAAGTGTTATAATTACATAATTATTATGTGAAAATAGCGTTATTATTATAAATATAGTATTATGTATTTAATAACATTTTGTATGATTGTAAACAACAAATTTTCATGATAAGAGCCCACATAAATATATAATTTGAGTTCAAAATGTATATATATTTACGTATAAATTATACATACAAAGATTCAGAATACATTATAATAATACCTATACATATTATATATTGTCGCAACGTGAATACAGTGGTGACATTCGTTTCCATAGTTACCAATAACACCATTCTTGACTATGAACACATTTTTATCAGACCATTTTTGTGAACTGGACTTAACATCACGCATATATGTATATCTCAATAGTTGATCTCCAAAAATTCAGTGAATTAAATCTTCTAAAGTTATTACTTTGACGATTTATACCATTACTAGTAATTTTAACTAGTACATATCGGTATATTTTTATCATGGTTATTTATATAATATTAACTTTTTGTTGTTGTAATGCACTAATGCGGTTCATTTCTACATGTTCAATTTAATAAAATAATTTACTTTAATTGTTGGTTAACTACAGAAACTTCTTTTGTGTTATACTGAAATATTTTTTACCAACTTGCTTAGCTTTAAAATTGCATAACACTATAATACTATAGTCACATACATTTTTATTATGAAATAACTGAATCATAATATATTTGTTTATTTTTAATTTGTAAAAATTAAACATAAAAGTCAAATTTTTAATAAACGTATAAATATTAACAGCGTAAAAATGTATTTTCAAAATACTTCTTTATATACGATTTTGTTTCTTTCAAATTGTAATATTCAATAGTATGCGTCGTTTAATTATTTATAAATTATCCTAATTAAAGTAAAAACATAATAATGTGTAAGGACTCTGAGCTTTTGTATATGTCATAATATAGTAACTATACATATTATTTATGATCTTCTCTTGACCTACTACAGTTTATAAATACTTGTTATGATTAGGTCATTTTATGATTCTTGAAGGATGTTTCAGATCAACTCGATTTTCTTATCAATTAGTTACTTGAAAACTAAGTACCTTTTGTCAAACAACAGTAATGATTCCAAATTGTACAATTATATAGTTCATAATTTATCTGGATGATACCTTTAATAACAAATCTATACTTTACATTTTTATTTATTGTTTATCATGACTGTATAACGTTATATAAATAATTCAACATAATTAAAATAATAGTATTTTGAAAATGTTTATACCACGCCAAGTCGGAAATCTAGTCAAATTGACGTTTATGAAAAAATAGTTCTTAAATAATACTACAGTAAACAATTTTATTGTTCCCAACGGTATACGTAAAAACTCCCTTAAGATATTTTCAAAGCTTCTCATACATATTATAATTGTAAAAGAAAGTTAACCACATTATTTGTAATGTCTTTAAAACAGTATTTTGTTTTTCTCACAAATTTTATGTATTACCTATCATATATATTTGATAACCGATATAAATACATTTTACATATTTTTAGCAATAACATATAATATTATATTATAGAAAGATAGTTGAATAATCATAAATTACATTTTATAACATGACAAATTTATCCCGATTTTAATATGTTTTGTTAAAACTAAAATGTAATTAAAATGTTTGCAATTTAAAAACAATCCTAAATAATTGACAAATATCAAATTTCTTATACGTGGTTTGAAATTAAAGTTTTCAATTATATCACATTTCCAATATATATATGCCCAATAAAATGAAAATAATATAAATAAGACCTTCTATGAGACACGAGATGTTAAATGTATTAAATTCATAATTTTGTGAAATAAAAATAAAAACAAATTTTACATAACATAATACAATATTTAAGTAATTTGATCCACAAAACAATAATATATTAAATGAGAATTCGGTACGTCGTACAATATAACATTGAAAATATGCTTACTCGTAATTCTTAATGCATAATTAAGTTGAACACAAGCAGTTTTTAATAATATAAATAAACAAAATAATATCAGGGACGACTTACGTTAGCCAAAATTCACCTGCAGAATCTATGAGACGAATTCAATTTAATTTTAAACGAAATACTCGAGAGAACACACACGAACACCTCCCCACACTCGCACACACGCGCGCGATCGCGATTTTATTTTCCGTCCGTCACAGTCGTCCTGAAATACCGGCGCTATCCCGTGCGGCGTAAACGATAAATATGCCGACCCGAACCACGCGAATATCAATCGGGACGAAATAACCTCGTATCATGTGCGCGGAAAAAACAATAAGGACTCCAGCCGTGACACCAAGTACGTGTGTCGCGCGGCGCGTTGCTTGGCTTACTGTCGATGACGCCGACCGCCGCCGCCCCCGCCCCCATTGGCCATCCAGCGACTGATACGCAGCGGTGTTCATATATAGTAGTCATCGCCGCCGCCGCACAAAGCGTCTACCACCGTCATACAAGTCTAACGTCTCGTTTCCGTCCTCTTCGCGAAGTTGACACTACGAAAAAAATAAATAAATAAAACGTCTCGTCAAGAGTTTGACGAGAGACCCACCGCCGCTGCTGCAGTAAACGACTTCGTTTTCAACTCGCGAATCGCACATTATTATTATCAAAATTTATCGTGATATGCGTATACATGTCTGGCTGATAACTATATTATAATTACTAGTACAGCTTTCTTCAATATAATACCTATACACTATCCATCGGATGCCACAGCTAGATTCGTTTAATTCGTATTTTACATTTTTTTTTTTCTGTAACACCTTGTTGGTTTCATTTTTTATACAACAAAATCTGATAACGTTTATTTTCTATCGTCAGACTTCTAGAACAGTATAATAAAATTTTATTGTACCCACATTTTTCCGCTGACGTTCTACATTTGATTATTGAACTTTAACAAAAAAACACAAAAAATGATAAAATGATACCTATATATTGCTTATAGCAATACCTAAAAGTCCTTGACAAAAAATATACTAAAAACCCGATTAATAATATTTCTCTATCATCGCGATATTTTATTATATTATGAACATTGTTAGCCAGCAGGAAATTAGTTTTTTAGAAATATATATATATATATATATATATATAGTTTAATATGACATACTAATATACCTATATATTATTAAATTTAAGGATCTACAACATATATAGATCATTGAAACAATTTTTAAGACTAAATATATAAACGGTAAAGGTAATGTAAAAATATGTCTTAATATTATGAGTTTCTTGACTTTTCCTCTGAGTAATAACAATATAGCGATGTCATAAACTACAGTTCTGTTTACTATCAAATTCTAACCATTTTATGTACAACCTGGGTTTTATGAAGTATTTTTACTACCTAAAAAGAATTTTCCGAAAAAAAAATACTTTGTAGTAAAACCAATATTTCCTCGTTTTTGAATAGGATCTAAATCAATTTTTGAATAAATATATTATGTTAACTCATATAAAGTGGCTAAGACTCCATATATTTCAATATACCCCTCAAATATATCCGTCATGTGGGATTTACAAAAAATAAAGTTTCCGGACTTATATCATATATAGTAAAGCTTTAGGTCACTGAAACCTAGGAACATATTATTTCAATACATAAATAACTATTTCATATATAAATATTTTATTTTTTTATTTCAAATGTTGTCAAATGTATATTATATCTAATCATCAATCAATAAATATATATTTATACGATTTTTGAGTAATTTAAGTAATGATGTTTTTATTTTAAAACCAACTTTAATATCGATAGTGTATAGAGCAATAGAGCGATCATAAATTTCACGAAAATATAATGAAAACTTAACCGTGTTATATTACATATTATTATAGTATATTTATACCCAACGATATTATACGAGTATAAGAAAAATACAGTTAGGGAAAAAATGATCTACGATATAAAAGGAAAATATGAAATAATTATAGACTGTTAAGGTTAACTGGACAAAATAAACAAGATGTTATGTGTTACCCCAGATACGGTAAAAATAATTTATCAAAAAATAAAATAAAGTTTTCCTACTTGTATAAATAAGGTTTAAAGAAAGAGCTATAACTATAATAAATACTATATTAACATAAACAAAATACAATTACATAAAAAAAGTGTAACTTAAATATGCACATCTAAGTTATACATATTATTTGACATAACATAAACATAACAACTAGTATAACAAAATAAAATTTAAAAATAAAAATGATGATAATATATGTGTTTATCAGTGTAAAAAATAATGGAAACCAAAATGTCCAAATAGCATATAAATCATTCTGCAGCCTGGTGAGATACTTATGGTAGGGGACGGATACATAAATTATTAAATGTTGATAACACTTATCACATTTTTATACAACTGTTAAATCACGAAAGTACCACATATCACCACGATCTAACGCAATTTATAACTTTCAAGAATTCATAAATAAATTCCAAAAATGTTTGTATGAATTATAATTCTTTAAAGCAATGAAATAAATAATGTTGGTTCTATAGTCATTTCCTCGTATCGTGGAAATAGTTGTCTTATTCAGATTCTTAATAGTAGAATACGTTATTTTTAATTTTATTCGTTAAACTTTATTTTTATATTAAAAATTACTTAGATATCTGCTAAAAAATAATTAATCAACGAGGTTTGTGAGTGACGGTAAGTAAGAGGTGATCAATAAAGAGCAACGGATTAAATTGACTTTACTATACGTGAACTCTCGTATTATTATGTATTCGATTTTATTTTTATTTTTGTCTAGAAATGTTGATAAAAATTTTAATCACGAATCTTACAAATCATTAAATACAATATTTTTAGAAAATTGTAAACGCATCAATGTGTAGTATCTGTAATATGTACATGTACTCGTATAATAGCATTAATAAAGAATAATTATTTAAAAATGCTTTTAATGAATAATTAATTTACTGTTGAGTAAATTATACCCTTAAGTGTTCTCAGATAATTATTTTCTACTTATTAATTTTACTGTATTATTTTATTATAGTAAGTTACATTTATCATAAATTAAGTGTATCTGAAATTCTAGAGATAGAATAGTATATAAACTGAGTTTATCAAATGTTATATTTAAACTTTGATCAATATATTGATTTTACACACACGTATAAAATCCTCATCATACACACATTTATAATTAATAATATTATAAGAAAAACAACTATAATATTGCAGTAGTTTTAAAGGCTTATTTTAATAATAAAATATATAAATGTCCAATTCCATTATAAACTAATTATAAACTATATAATTTTATTTTTATAAAAAATTGTAATATAAAATCTATCTATTAATTTATTAATAGAAATGAATACACGAAATTTTATTTAACTAAACAACTATTTAATTAAAACAAAATCCATACTTTTATTAAATTACATATAATAGTACAATAAAAAATATATATTATTGGTGTACTATGAACTCATAGTATATATAATTTAACTGTTATTTTATTAAAATAAGACAAGTAACTAGTTTTTATAATACATACACATGTCACTATATATTTGAATGATTCACATAAATATATTCACTTTCTTGTAAAAATGTTTGTGTATTATATTTCATAGAATTAAACTTTATCGAGGTATTTAATTAACTAAATCTGGTCTACTAAACACGAATTACCTAAGTATCAATAACAGTCCGAATCAAGAAATTTTTTTATACAGTTTTCTTTCACTAAAAGTTTTAACAATACTTGAATAACTTCCTATTTTTATAGTTAAAAATACATTTCTTACAATTATTTTTGAAAATTAAAATTTGGTAAATTTTATGTTGTTGTAAATTTAAGTATTAATAGGAACTCATTTAAAATGTAATGTCTGTGATTAAATTTGTATAACAAATGACAATTATGTAAAAATATAAATATAAACATACAAATATAAAATTCGTTTGTTTGTTTATTTCAATATTTAAAGATAGAGAGAACGCCTTATACATTATTTTATAATTATTTAGAGAGTCTCCTTCAGAAATTTCTCAAAAATGTTATTCCTTTATTAATGAACAAAAATCCAATTAAATCGATAACTATTTTGTAAGTATTTTTGTATTACTATTTATTTTTTTGTATTTCATGTTATTAAAAATGAGTAATAATATTATATATTTTAATAACTTAATTATTAATAAAATCAAGAAACTATTTTAAAACAAAAAATTACTACATTTTTAAAATAATTATTATAATAACAATTTTTTTTTTTTTAATTTATTCCGATTGTAAACCAAGATAATTTTATTTGAGTAGTGTAATAACCCACAATGCGGCCTAAATAATAATACGCAATTAAAACATATAAGTTAATATTATTTAATAATATACAAGGGATGAGATGATACGCAATTTATATTTATTTAATTATTAACATTTAAAAAAAAATTGTTGTTACACTATTTTTAGTTCCTACATAACAAAATAGATGTACAAAATAAAATTACAAACAATTAGTGAATTATGTGTTTAAACAACTGTAGACGAGTGAAATGAAATTATATACCACTTTATTGTTGATCTACTATTCGTCTTATATAAACTTTAAATAATGAATTATAATAAGTAACTACTTGTTAAAAATGTATATGTATGTTTTGGATAATCAGGCAAATATTATGTGAGATTAAAAATGTATACGAGACGTACCATTAAGAATCTAAGATGCTTAGAGTCTTAAATGATAGGAAATTATAATAGTTTATATTATTTTTTCAAAAATTTTGTTTTATAGTAATTTTAAGTAGCAGCATCCTTGGAGGAGTAAGTGAGAACTAAGCCTTAGACTTACATTTTCTACTTATATTTGAAAATCTAATGTGTGAAATAAAAAATGATGGTATTATAAAAATGCTAAACTATATACAATTTTCGATACCGGATCAATTCCAATCCAATTTAAAAGACGCGGTCAAACACTGAACGTGATGAAACTATAGCTAATTTAACGATAATTGACTGAAGAGAAAGTTTATCGATTCCATAAACCAATGAAAAGTGGACATTTTTATTTATTAAGTTTTGGTATAGTAATAATATAACATCTAAACACTACATTCGTGTTTATTATTGTTTGGTAGATTTTTACAATGGAGTTCGCATTTTTTCTGCCAAATGTATGTATATATATATATATATATATATATATATATATATAACTAATTAAAAATATTATATATGATATACAAATTGTATTTTCAAAAAAAAAAAAAAAGTACTTTTATTAATTCTTTATTTTAACTAATTCAATAATTAAAATAATATAAATATAAAAATGTATAATAATATATATATATTTATTTATATCGAATAAAATTATCCAACACAAATAATATATACAAAAATATGAATTAAACAATGAAAAATTATTTTTTATTTTCTAGAATATTAAGCACTCCATTATACAATTCAGCTACCACCAGTTCAGATAAATTACTAGTGTACAATTTACTTTAACAGATACATTTATCTTTCAAAAACAAAATACACCAAGAGACCAAGAGTAGTCAGAATTTATAACTACAAAAATGTTGGTTATATCATTCATGATATTATGTAACCGTAGTTCTCAAAAAATCTTCATTATTTTTAATTTTACCACGAATTTCTGTATATTCCTCGCAGCGTGTTTTCAAGGTAAATTATGGAAATAGATCAAAGTAAAAAATGCTAAGCATATCTAACTACCTAATAATACTTAGACAAAAAAAACGCTATCGTCATCATCTGAAAATAATAAAAATAAGTTATCACTTTTATTGAACCTAAACAATACAAAATAACATATAAGTTGACGGACTAGAGAAAAAGAAAAAATATTAATCAGTAAACCTCTTCAAGCTGAAAACCCTCTCCACTCTTATATAGACAAATTGTTCGTTCTTTATTGCTTTATTCGGGACCCGTTTAAGGTTTTTGTGCCAAAACATATATAAATACAATATTCAAGTGTTCCAATCAAAAATATTAAGAATAGTTTCAAATACTCTCCGATTCGTAAGAAACGAAGTACTTCAACCGTATTCAAACTATCTCCAATTAAACCATATATTAATATACTTTCAATAAATTTCTTTGACAAAATAAAGCATGCCAGCAGCGCGAATTCTTAGCACCTAAACAATAAGCTTACCTTTAGTTAGATCAAACGTGAGCTATCCTATTATATTTTCTTAAAATAAAATAAAAGAATGTTTATTATATTATTATTATTATTATTATTATTATTATTATTATTGTTACTATGATTAATTTACCATTTAATTAATTGTATTGTGTCATTAAGTTTAAATGACTAAGTCACAGAAACTTTAAATTCGTAATATTATGATTAAAAAAACAAATAACTAACAAATTAATGACAATAAATATTAGATTAAGTAATTTAATATAAGATTAAGTTTGTCTTTAAGGAATAAATTATTCGTTGTTGTAACACTTATCTGCAGAAAACATTTTAAAATTAAAGGTAGAAATTCTAAAATATATTTAATATTTATTTTCAGTTTTAAAAGGTATTTTATAGTAAAATTATAAAATAATTTAATAATGTAGACTTTCACAAAAATAAATAATCAGAATAACGTGGTTTAAATGTAATTTCCTATTTACCTTACAAATTTTAACTTGTATCAATTCAATTGAATTAATACATTTCTTATTTTAAACGGTTCATACATTTAAGAGGTAACGTGAGAAACTAAAAACTAAGTTGTTTGTTATCGTTTAGAAGATAATTGTATACTATATAATAACTAATAACCAACCATATCTAGGCTTAATTTTATAAATATTTATTGTTACGCGTGGTTGGATTATATTTTTAAATAATTTTCAAAATCACGAAAAAAACGTCGAATAGATTTATTTACGTCCAAGATTTTATTTTTAAAATAAACATAAAACCAACAAAGTGGGGAAATCAAACATTAATTTTAGATATTAAAATAATTGTATACTATTTATTATTTGGCAGAAAAACCATAGTCATTAACGACCCCATCCATGAAATGTTAAAATTATATAAATACTATAGATAAATTATATCTTTTTTTAGCTTTGTAGATAATGCTAGTTTTTAAATAGTTTGTGCTGAGTTAAATAATTTTGAAAAAATACATTATACATATTATGGTTACACCCGTTCGGAGCACTATATGCTCAATTCTTTGCTATAATCTTAACCATATTATATTTAGGCATATAACAATGATAATTATAGTGATTGTATTTTCTAAAGATTTTATTTCCCTTACATTATGATAAAAATTATAACAAAATTCTAAATTGGAATGATAAACAAGTATACAACTGCCTATTTTTGACAAACACATTTTCTTACGAATAATAACTTAATAATTATCACTATTTAGTTTTCGGCAAAAAATTATCAAACTATAATATAATAAACGTGATACTGGTTTAAATTGAATAATTAATTTTATTGTTTATTTGCTAAAGCTATATATTGCAAGAATATGTCATAAAATAATTACAAATCATATTTATAAAGAAAAATATATTTATTTACATTGTTTCATTAATTATTCAAAGTTATAACTGTATATAATTTTTAATTAATGTTGATAATCTGTAAAAATAAATAAAATATATTTTATATACATTACACAAATTAATATGGTTATATATTGCGACAGTGGGAAATGTACGTTATATATTATAAATAGTAATTAAGTTATAAAAACAAACAAAAGATGTATAAAACATGAAATTCAAATATAATGTACATTTATTTTTATTTAAACACCAAAAATAAAATTATTTTTGTATGTCATATAATCAATAACTTACTACCAATCATATAAATTAATAACGCTACTTATACTAAATAATATATCCAGTACAATTCATACCTTAATCGAATACAGTATACTATTTGAAGTAGTTAAAACATATTCTAAAACGTAAAAGGTACATTTTTGAATGATTTTGTTCTAACATTGAATCTAAGTTTAATATTATTTATTTATTTTATGTTTATAAACTTTGAAGAAGATAATTTTTAAATAAAAATGCAAAACTATAAAGATAATTTTTAATTTAAAAATGTTTTATTTAAATTATCGTCAGTTCAATGGCTACATAGGCACTATTAATTAAAAATAAAAACCAATGAAGTATAATAATTGATTTATAGCAAAAAAATTTACGTATATAAATTTGTATTTTGTGAAATTTTTAATATCAAATATAGATATTATAGGCATATATAGTAAATAACAAAATCAAAAGTAAAATAATGGAATATATAATATAATATATTATTGTATATTTTAAATAGGTACCTATATAAAATCTGGTGAGTAATATTTTTGATTAAACCGATTACAGTACAAAATTGAAAAAAATAAAACAAAAAGAATAAATAATTATATAACCAATCATATTACACCTAGTTTCTACTATGCATTATTAATTTATAATTCGTTTTGTTACTCGCAAAACTATACATTATATTATTATATTTTGTGTGTTTTGTCAACCTCAAAACGAACAACAGCATTTCAATCAGATATGGATATACTTATACATTTTTGACATGTATAAATACGCGATATGATTGCAATAATTGTGTCGTTGAACATTGATTCCATGTATAAAAACCGAAATAAATCCCAAACAATGAATTACTCACGACAGACGACTAAAAACTATAAACGGCCAACGAGGTGTACGTGAGCAATCGAGAGGCTGCTCCGGTACACCATTGTCGACATATTGTGTTTAGGAGCTTGCGATTTATGGGCGAAACGTTTACGGTATTTTTCCGACCACGGTAACGTGGACGTGCTCGGAACAAGTCGCTAAAAACCCATTACGACGAAAACTATAAGTCACGCAATTGTATCCGGACAGCTTTTGTGTCATACAGAAATATTGAACGCGGACGTAATTTATTTTATTCATAATAATACTGCAGCCGTATTATCGTAATCGAATACGAGCGTTATTACGTCAATCTACAGTGATAAATACATGGACCATTGTTTTATTTGCAATCATTTTACAATATTAATAATTTACTGATGTTTATTTTGGTCACCATAATAATTCGTTACATAAATATTGTTACTTATAAAAACATCTAACGGTGGTCGATTAATTGGATCATGATATATGTGCTAATGCCACATAATAATAGTAATTGTACAATTCAAACATTGGTGAAACCTTGTGTTAAATTAAAATGCGTACTATCCAAAAGTTATGTATAGCACATATATTTTTTTTATTTTTATAGAAATAATAAAGTCTGAATTTTTATGTGGTTTTTAAAAGTCAGATTAAATATAAAAAGTTTATTCGATTGAAAAATTTTCAAACATCTGATCATATAAGTTTAAATTTTGAAGAAATGAATAAGTGTAGCGATGGTTAAGAATTCTGATCTAATATAACTGTGAAAACTACTGAGTACTTTATGCACAATGATTATGGAGTTGGATTCAATAGAATTTATGATTTTAGAACCTTTTATGTAGAAACCTCAGAGTATAATGATTCCATATCATTGTAATTCATTACAATAAAATAAACTGTTTTTTTTTTTTGCATTTTTAAGCCATATAAAATATACTTGAATTATATTCAATGTGTGTTATTTATTTATTTTTTTACTATCTTTTATAATTTGTTTTATTATATGAATAAATTTAAAATATATATTAACAATTATACTAATGAATATACATATTACGATGACTAGATCTTAACATTAGCTATTAATAGGTACATTTGCCATATCAATGGGATTACGTATTTAAAAAAAAATACTATTACGCTGTGAAATTGGATTAAATAAATTAATAATACTGCTATGTTTGGTAAGCTTACAATTTCACATTAATACGTGCACTCATGTTTAAATTTAAGCGGTGAATATATGCGAAATATAATGACGTCAAACTTGAAAATGGTAAACTGAATTGCAATGCCATGATTAACTGTAACCACATATAGCTAAAAGAAGTTCAATAATAATTAATATTTTTTTGTTTAGCCACTTTGCTTTAATTTATAACAACCCCGGTAAGTAAATTATTAAACTATTGAATATTAGTAGTTATTACTTATTTATTGTAGGTTTTACATTTATAAAAACTAAAGAATTCGGAGTATACCGAGGAAGGTCTCGATTAGAAAAAAAATGTGTTGTATAATTTTTCTTTATTGTATTTTAAGTATTTTTTTTTTTAAACAAAGTGTTAAAATAAAATAAACGATTTTCTTACTTTGTTTCGTTTCGACCAACAAAAAAAAAAAATTCTAGAACGTTAACATTTAATAATTTACTTAAAGATGTTTCATAAATAAATTCATTATTTTATAACTTAATTTAATAAATACAATTTAAAAATAAATCGGACAACTATGAAATATTAACCAATCTTAACTATACATAATATTATAATTACACTGTTATAGTATCTAATTAGTTGGTTAATTGATAAGTAATAGCTTACACAATTATATTATAGTATTCTGAACCGGGTATCGGTTGATTAAATTATTAAACTTAATTCGCTATGGAAGCAGAGGATTTGGGTATATCGCTTTACTCTTGTCGACCGAAGTTCGGCTCAAACGTAGTAAATAGTCGCCGTATAATGTAATACAATACTTCGAATTCTTCATTACTCGTCTTGAAAATCGTTTCCTGAAACACTGTAATATTTTATCAAACTTCTCTACTCTCTTTCCGAATCAGTGAAAACCCCTAGATGAACCATAATGTACAAAATAATTAGAAATACACGCTTCAATTTTACGCGAAAATTTATCAAAAATATGGAAAAATTTAGTACAAATTTTGCTTCTATGAATTTTAAGACAGTATATTTAGAATTCTTGACTCTATTATTGTGTTTGTACGACAATAGAAATATATTTTCTAATATCAATTTACTATTGTGTTTCATGGTGGTACTACCGGTATTTACAACAACTACGGCTGAATGATCATTTTATACGATATGTCCATTTAAGTTATATTAAAGCTTCACAGTTTCACAGTGTGTGAAAACTTATAAATCATAATTATATAACAATGTGTGATTAAAACAAAATTGGAAAATTAATAAATATTGCTACAAACATTTAAATCAGCACATTTCATATATTTTTCTAAGTCCCTCCTTGAATTATTCCTACACAGGGCTTAGCAATTCGTTAAGATAATATAATTAAAATACTATATAGTTATTTTATATATACTATACTTGTGCATCATGATGTATAATATTAATTATATTTATCATGTGAATTTAATTTTAGTTAATTACACATAAAAATATTTTCATGCTAATTTTGATATGGTTTCAGTATATCAGATTTATGTATACGACCAGATAATTAACACAATAAAATAAATGTTCTTATAAGTACCAAAATCAATAATTAAGTAATATTTATTCAAATAATTAAAAAAATATATAAATTCTAGATGTTGTAAAACAAATGAAAATTAATTTTGAATAATAAATAGTATATTGATACTTACTTTTAAAATTGTTTGATCTAGCTTACATCCTATCTTAAGTTCTTGAAGGTTTTGAATCTTTAACGACTTATAAAAAATATTAACTTAATATAATATAGAAGTAAATAATTATTGGCTAAAGTTTTTACTTTGATAATATATATAATATATACATTTATAATATAAGTATTTTAGATTTAGATACAATAATTGCTCAAATGTTTTGCTATGGAACATATTCCACAATAAAAACAAACTTTTAAACACAATTGACTATGCTTTGAAAGTTTGAACAAGGTTTAATGGAGAAAATAAAATACGTATATCATAGTATTTCCAATCTCAAAGCTTTTGATTTTAGCTAATTGCAACATTGGTGTCTATGTTATACATAAACTTTATAGTTTAAATTAAAAATACATTAAATTAGTAACTGATATTTTGTGCATTATTAAGTACTAGAGACATTTTTAATGAATATAAATGTATACATAATGTGAATAATGCTCAATGCATCACATGTACAGTCAGTTTTTTTTAAGTGGATTAAAATAAGCGTGAGATAACATTAAGCTAATTATCCTTACATTTTGCGTTTTCATAAACTCCAGAAATCCTATAACCGATATTAAACTGTGTTGATATTCATGTACATTATTAGTGATTAAAGTACTTAGTGTTTATCTTTTATTTTATGGTAGGTATTGTCAAATTATAAATAATTTATTATATTTTTATTAGAAAATTTAATTAATTTATATCGTTTATTTGAAAGTTTCGCATCATTGATTTTTCTTAAATCTAATAAATAGATAATTTTAAACAAAATAAGTAGGTGGTGGCTAATGATTACTATATTAAATGATGGCATAATATCTTACTCACTTCTAATTTAAAAACCATATAATTTTGATACGTCTTTATTGACATTCTATAATATTATTGTAATAAGGCATATTGTGATTCTCGTGTATCATTAAATGGTTTACATTATGATTGAATATTAGGTTAGTATTAAACACTGTTGTTATTTGAGAAACCTCTGTATTTCGAATACGAAGTCGTTATTATAGAAGAATTGCGTTGCTACCAATAATATTATCATAATATATTCCATATTATTATTATAATAATATTATTCGATGATGACAAAATATAATGCGGTTTGTCTCAGATAAGTGCATATACATTACTAATATATAAAAAAAAACACAAATATACAATATCATGTATTTTAAATTATATATATTTCCTATAAAACAAACGTTTTATTCCATAACATAATGTTTTTCTGTTCTCGTAATAGTATTTTGCATTCATATTATTATTTTAAAATTCTTATAATATACGTCTGAACGTAACAAATGTTTTACAAAACTAATAATTAACCAACAGTTTTTATATTTTATTATTAATAATACTTAATATAATCATATAGAATTATTTTTACAATTGACTACATGTTTGTTTATATTTATAATTATAATATATTCAGTATAATGACATTATTAATAGAGGTAAATATAACCTTAATTTTGTAATAGTCTAATCAATCATATATTATTATCGTTATCTATGTTTTTCATTATTATTATATTAATCAAACGACCGCTATGGAGTGGTTAGCCCTTGCCCCTTGGTCTCTACTCAAGTGGTGTAAAAATACCTTAAAACTTTCATCTACAGAGCACTCAGTTATTTGTATATAAACTCATTAGTAATTATTAGTATATGTACCTAAAAAGCTATAAAATAATTTTGAATTTTTTTTTTCATTTTATGAACAGAAATAGTATATAGAGTAGAAAATTAATTAATATTATATTTAGTTGTATGGCTATGTACATAATTGTAAGTAATAAGGACGGTCTTCTCAAAATGAAAAATTTTGTACCACTTTTGTGAGTTTGATGTGTATTAAATATTAGCATATTATTTAAGCCACATATTTGCCCATCATCATTTTTCTAATCAATATTGTGTATTTGCTTAAAGTATACTTCATTTTTTCTTTATACATAAACAAATTTTGGTACCCACTAAATTCATTCGTACATAATTTCATACAACGTAAGAACACTTAATATATTTTACTGGATATCGAAAAGAAATAATAACATAACAAAATTGAGTATCACGTTTTGTGCCCAAATTGATCAATATTTGTTTTTAATTGAATCTTTTATAACAATTACATTAACAGTTTCAAAAAGTATTTTAAAGAAATATCACATAACTGTAAAACAACTAATTTTCTTTTATCGAGCAAATGCAATAAACTGATATTGAAGAAAGATGATGGGTTCATTCCGACAAGCAGGCTGGTAGGTTTATACCATAATTTCTTTGAGAAATCCGTAATTTATTATATAGTTAAAAAATAATCTTAAATAATTTATTTCAAAATATTAAACCTACAATAATATACTTATAAGATTTGACATTTCTTTTCATTTCTAAGTCTATCAATTTTTACAATATATATTGAGCACTTTTCTAATAATATTGACTTAAGTAAGATTTAAATTGGCACAAAAACAAAAAAATTACAATTGAAGGGCATGAAATAAGATTTGAAAATAAATTGCTCAATTAAATTTAACGTTCTGTAGGCCGTAAGTACGAGATATTGTTTATAAACTACAATATAATATGTTTGGACGGAACTACCTACAAATAAAGCTAACTCATATATATATATTTAAATAAATAATATATAGATATATTTATATAAATAATAAATATATATATACATTTATTATCTATAGATAATATATTTTTGCAACCATGTTTACCTAAACCAGTCAAATTATAAAAATTAACCCTATATTTATTTTAAATTATTACAATGTTTGTATGTTATATTTATATTTGAACATATTAAATTTCACAACAAATTTTAGCATATTTTATAAATTTAAATTCTAACAGGAACAATATATTTTTAACACTTTCCGATTTTCAGGCCCAAGAACATTTTTTTTTTTTTTTTTAAGGTCCTATTCGTAAGTTTTTTCTATGCGTAAACGAAAACAACAATAATATTATTGTCTTAAACAAAATTTAACTAATTTGTCTCCAGCAATTCTAAAACATTAATAAAACACATTTATTGAACATATTAAATTAACAAAAAACTTAAAACCATAGAAGCTAATAATCACAATATGCTAAAGATCACCCGTACGAATCTATATAACACGGGACATACCTACTATTTAATGACATTCATTTTTATACATACGTTCAATTATTATTTTACTTAAAAAGTAAAAAATACAACCTATATCACTTACTAGAAAAAAATAATTTAAAAAAAACTTTGTGACAGGTGCCTATCGCTTTGAGGAGATTTAATTCGTTTTTATAACTTGTAGAAGATGAATACATATTATGATTTTGAAAAATTATGGAAATGAACACAAGAAAATTTTTACTTATTACAAATATTTAAGTTTATTTTATTTTGAAAAATTTTAAATTCTAATGAAGTGGGTACAAAAAATCCCCAAATAATTATTGATTATTTCTTGGAATTGGATCGTCTTAAGAAATCGTTTAAGTAATTTAAGCGCAATATATCGTTCGAATGTCTTAAAACAGCACACTTGACAGATAGCGTGCATTAAATAGGTAAAGATGAAAATCACATCAATTTTGAGTGTAATAGGTACATTTAATATTAAGATGAAAACGATCCGTGTTTCCGACGATATCAATTAATAAACTTAAATAATAACTAATAATTATTATAATTGATCGTCGTTACGTGACTATCAGATTTTTCTTATCCAACGTTCAGATTTTTCATTAGATATTGAAATTAAATTTTAAAAAAAATAAATCAAAACAAGAAAATAGAACGATAAAAAAAAACAAATGCGTGAATCCGTTTCTCACTCTATACAACTTATTCGGACATTGAGTCATACAACTCATTACGACCTAATAGTATAATAGTGGTAACGCGTAGGTATCTACGTTATAACATTCTTAGCACTACAATAATACAATAATATTTAGTTAAATTATATCTGCGTTGAAATTGTTATAATAATATATTAATACGCTACGCCTTACGCGTTGTTTTAATAATTATATTAATATATCCGTCAGTATAATCATTGCGCACGTTCGTCGTTCGTTTATATACTGTAATAATATTTTATTGGTCCCGGTCTGAAAAAACCTGCGGCACCAACGATCGTGGTATATGTGTTTGTAAGTATATGTGGTGTGTGTGTGTGTGTGTGTGAAATGGGCGTAACCAGATAATCAAACTCGGCCAATATGGTAAAACATTTATAATATAATATATTTTATTACTTTCAATAGTCTTCATATTTTTTTTTTTCAATAATTTTAAAGGATACTGAGAGTTGAATTATTTTGAAGGGGTGAAAAATATGTACCGCTCACCTCCCCCCAGAGTTTGTCACTGGTATGTATGAATGTGATACGGCCGTAGTAACGAAACAACTGATCTCAACAACTGAAGATGAGGTTAAAACGTATATCATATATTTTTTTACAATTTTGATAGCCTGTGTAATATTTTTCAATGATTTCAATGGATACCGAGGTTTGAATTATTTGTTGGGAGAGGTGACAAATCCACCCCCAGGCCATCTTCCCAAGTTACGCCTCTTGTGAGTGTATATGTTTGTGTGTGTGAGAGTGTGTGCGTTTTTATAACAATATAATGTATTGTATAAGTATTTTAATAATAGTCTTATCAGGAACGAGGACCCTGTCAGAGAGGTGTCAAGCTCCCTCCGGTTCACCGGCCGCCCTCAAGCAACGATGACGAGCCATTATAAGTACTGCTCGTGCCCGCTGCATCCGCGTTCATCGGACGGGCGGTCCGTCGTTATTTTCGTTATTATTTTTTTTCATACTATAATAATTATTATTATTATTTTTTGGTATCGTTTTTTTTTTTTTTTTGAGATAAAAACCTCGCCCGTTCACAAATGACATTACAATAATAACAACAATAATGTATAATAATAATAATAATAATAATAATAATAATAGATTTATAATTTTGCGGAAATCGTATTTTTTGTTTTATATCTCCGTGTTTCCCGTCGTCTGTCGTCTTCGTCGTCATCGTCTCGTCAGCAACTACGTGACGACCGCCACCGCTACCAACGCCAGCCCCGATGCCGCCCACAACAGGAGCTGCAGTGGCAGGTCCGGTCGACCACTGCTTGAGGACGTGTCAGTTAGACTATAATCGGTGCACTGAGACTCCTCGATCGCCAGCGGAACGTTTTCCACGCACACCGGTCTCTGAAAGTCCGCGGCGCTGTCACTGACAACGTTGCACAGCGTTTCGTTCCGTACGCATAGACCATCCGCACAGTGCTCGTAGCAGCATTGTTCGGTCACGTCCGTCGCAGACGTCTGGAACCATATGTCCGGATCTATATGGACAGAAAATATCGAAAACAGATTTTTTTTATTATATCACTCAATATTATTTTTCTTGACCGCCGACATAGTAATACAGGAAATAAGCCAGAATTTATTAATACGTTGAAAGAGGGTTTTTACTTTATTCAAACAATAGCTTATTTAATGTATTACAAGTTTAGAGACTTGTTTTTATAAAATGCAAGTTCAATTGATGTATTTTAAAATGCTTATAATTAATTTGTGTTGAATACTAAAAGTTCAATCCTGTACTGGCATACCAAATTATATCAAAAATATATATAAGGTTATTGTTACTATAATAATAAAAAAACAAATGAATTATTACATATTATATTATAGTATTCGAATAATGGTAACGTAATGTATCAAAATTAAATTATAATGGATCTTCGAGTAAATATTACCTATTATTAATCATTGATGAAGATATTTTTGGTTTTGTGATAACCTACCTTTGTTTGTATTTTCAATAAATAAGAATAATTTTATATTTTAAATACATGAAATATTTACAAAAAAAAAAACAATTTAATAACATATACATTTTTACACAAAGCTTATAGTTTGAAAAACTGGTTATTACGTTAGAGTCGAAGGGTTATAATGAAAATATCGACAATTCATGAAAGCAACGATGTTTTTATATTATTACACGCTCAACGATGTTTTCACAGGGTCAACTATTTTTTTTTTTTTTTAAACTTGCTTGGCATTTCGCATAATACGTGACTGACACAAAAAGCCTTTCGTAACCGGACGAAACAAAGAATAGCAGGAAACACGTATTTGTAAGACTTTTTTTTCTCTTTTTGTTTACAACTTTTTTTTTTTTTTAACAAAACGTTATATTCATAAAAAAAAACACTTTGTGTAAACTATACACATGTAATGACACAAATAATTATGATACTCTTTGAATATGGTCAAATGATTTAATTTATTTATATCAATGATTTTATTTATAAAAAAAATGATATTCTGAACGGGTGAGCTACACTAAAAGGAATTTTAATATTATATTTTATAGAGTTTATTGAAAATTTGAATTTTTATCAAATATTATATATTTTGTTGTGCGTTACACGATAATTATTTGTATCCTGGATAAAATTTACTTTTACATTTTATTTACAAATAATAAAAAAACACCGTGAATGTAATGTACTGTACAATGTACAATGTACAATATATATTACGAAACTGTTTCAAATCTGCCACGAACAGATTGTATTTTTTACCACAAATTTGCTTTTTGACAGTTTGAGTCCAAACTACTGACCACAAGATACCCGACTGAGCTTATTTGCTTATTTAATCACTGCAACTACCATAAAAAATGTTCTCCTAAAACGAACTACAACCGAAGATAGGTGCACTGGGATTCAGGTCTATTATAAAATAAATACTATAGAATTTTAATTATATCATATCTAGAAAAATACTATATTGATTTAGATGTATTTAATATTTTAATGCGTTTCTGAATTTATTGCAATTTATATTTAGTTTAAATTGTAATTAATACGAGTTATGTAAATTAATTAAATTAATATTATATTGTAATATTAAAACGTACGTCTGAATCAATATTATTTATAAACGTTTCAACTAGGTGTTTAATGATAGTGGTATTCAGAATATTATAAAATTATTATTATTTACATTATTAAAAATTAAGTCTCCGCGAGTTATTATGTTTTTTTTTATTAGAAATGTTAAATTATGTCTATTGTAAAAATAATTATTTCATTGAAACAGCATCCAAAATTTCAAAAAAACATCAGGTTTGTTGAGTTTAAAATGTGTGTGGTGGTATAATATACCATATACGTAATAATAATTTACCCGATTTAAAAGGCTAGTCGTAGATAAAACGCACAGAAACAATACTGTTTGGCATCGTTGTATCGGCGAAATAAAGGCTACGGTTGCCAACTATGAATACTGTATTAGTAGATATTATTATATATTGTTTAACACGCGTACTCGGACCGTTAGAACGGCAATAACGATAACAAGAACAACAATATTTCTGTACGTGCTTATTAAAACCGTTCAAATGAAGATATTTATATACCATTGGCCGTTGTGGTTCTTATAGTGATAATAACAATAATGTACGGAAATGACAAACCGGAAGAGGAAAACGAAAAAGTGATGGCCAACTATATAACAATAATAATACTTCGAACCGCGTCTGCGTCGTTTCTGAATCAAAACGCATTACAATGCCACGATACTACCGGTGCTAGTGCTCGCACGTCCGCCGATGGCCGTATCCGAGACGGGTACAACAATAATAGTAATAGTGATAGTAATAATAACATATTATTATGATACGTTATGATGTAATATATTATTATTATTATTATTATTATAGTTTGGAAAAGGGTAACCCGAAAACCTAACGAGAAGACGGGCGCGCATGTATAATATTATATATGACGTATCTGTCCCGCTCGCCGCCCGTACTGGGGAGGTGCGAAGCGGAGTGCCCGAGTTTTTTACCTCACCCGACGACCACCCGCCCGTCGTATAGGGCACAGTCACACACACACACACACACGCAGTACACACACTCACACGCAGTACACAAACTAGCTGGCGCTCGTCGGCGAGGAAGGGACCCTTAGCAACAACGATCGGTGGCGCGGCGGTGCTGCTGGTGGCGGTGGCGACGGCGCGAACGCCAGGAAAGAAGGCGTCACGCCGTTTCTCTCAGCACACGCTCATCCACATAGATATAAACACGTGCGCGCACGCGTTATGGTGCACGTATTGGCGTTCGATTTTTCAACGTACATTATCGGCGGCAGCAATTAGTAATATTATAAATTAAAGTTCGTCGGCGGTGTGGAGGCGATGGCCGTAATAATATACCAACCCACAGCTGGAAAAAAAAAACTACAGAGCAGACGCACATTCAACCGCTATAATATAATGGCAACGTAAACGTCGAACATATATATTACATGTATAGTGTATATGCAGTACACGAAGGATATTTTATACTAACTGTTTTTTTTTTTTTTTATATATATTCAAATTGTTCGCAGTTAGGTACATCCCGTACGGTAACGAGTTATTGACAAAAATATAGTGTAACGTATTACATAAGATATTATAAGTGGTAGATTGGAGACCGAGCAAATATTTTTCCTGTGCTACGCCTTATAATGGTTTGTTATTTTTCGACATTTTTTCAGGATAGTTGTTATTCATAGTGTTCCAGAAAACGACTCGATGGGATTATATTATACAAACCGAAAAGCTGTTATAAAAAGGTAATATGCGATTTAATACGCTTCTACGGTTATATCATTGAGACTATTTCGGTCGTTTTACTGCGATCCAAAATATATACTGCCATTTTGGTAACTTTAAATTAACTCACCCGATTCTTTAATTGTACTGACCGAGGGGAGGGTGTGGAACAGTATTATACCGTCGCATGTTATTTACCTATACAAGTGAACGATGCCTCGCCGGCGTACGGGTTGGCGTCATCGGCTACCGGAAGTAGCCACGGACACTTTTGTTCGGCCTCCAGACATACGGACCGGCAAGCGTTCACCCTGTAACGGCCGCGGCGTCCCTGTTTCGCCGTCGTCCGGGTCCAGTGAGGCAGGACCGCGGCACACGCCCACAGAGCATAAGCGTCCTGCAAATACACATAAAAAACAAACTGTGATTATTGTTGCTATATAATATACGATTTGTTTTATATTTTCTAGTTTTGTTATTATCGTCCTACAATATTTTCACTCGTATAATAATTTTTGAGATTGTATACCTGTTTTTTTTTTTTTATACTCAACCTAATTTCCCTAGAGGTCGTATAACATGATATTATCCGATATAGTTGCGTGATATCGTAATTTATGCAATAGCATTATTTAAATACACTAACTATTACAATAATATTACAGGTTAACCTATTGTATACACTATACATATATGGCGAAAATGTATTATTTAATTTGTCTCAAAACACATACTCCATATTAATATGTCTGTCGTCTTCTTAATTTATTATGAATATAATATGTAGTGACTAATAAACTATTATAGTCAAACATTGTAATTACTCGTTAGTCATTAGGTTCCTACGCGTTCGAGTGTTAGAGGTATTGATCACATTCACATCCGACCGTTCATGAATAACTGTAGGTTAGGTGCATAATTTTATATTCCAATAAATTAGTTTGATTTTCAATAATATGTTTTATTCTTAAATAATTATGTAAAAGCATATCGTATAGATATTTAAATGGTTATATGGTTATAATATTTTTATGTATATATGGATTTTAGAATTGTATAATACACAATAGTAAAAAAAAAAAAAATATTCATCGGGATATTTTCAAGATAATTTATAAAGTAAAATCGGATGATATATACATTTCAATTTAACTTCCCTTCATGTTATTTCTTTACATGGAGACGTTTCCTTGGAAGGTCACCCATCCACAACATGTTTGATGTTTGTCGGTTTATGATATTTTAAAATTTGGCCATCAATCATCGTCATAAAAATCTTGGCAGCTATTACAAACGGAGGAACGTACAAATGGAAAGGAAGGGGATTATATTTTATTTAGTAAAAAATTATACGAAGTAATAAAATACTTGTAGTTATACTATTGTAATATTATGTGTCCTTAATAATTTCAAATTAATTTGTAAAAATGAAGTTAAATTACTTTGTGCGATAACTTAAAAATGTCTATACAAGTACACTCTTTCTGTTATTGGTAATTTATCATTAGCATAATTTAGAAACATATTTTATTGTGATTATAGTTCAATTATATTATATAAACCATAATTTATTTTAAGTAAACATTATTAATATATTATCTCATAATTACTCAAGCTTAAACATTTTAATTTCTATAAACGATTAAAAAAAATGTATTGATTAAAAAATAATGTTAAATTATTGTATATTTTTCTTACATTTATTAAATTCAATGTATTAAAGGTATAAGTGAATTTTTTATATGTATTTATGTATTTATGTAAATGGTTAGAAATCCAATAAAATCAATATTTACAGCCTAATCACGAAATGTTTACCTTAAAAACGGATATATTTAAAATATAATTATATATATATTAAAATCATGGTTATTAATAATAATACTAAGTTACAATATAAAAGAAACAATTTAATTATGATAAAATAAATCTAAATCAAAATTATAAACCAAGTACATTAATATATTTACATTATATTAGAGTATTTTAATTTAATTGGTACGATAAAATGATACATAAAAGTATTTTTTGTCTAGTTTGAAAATTAGAGACTAAATTGTTCAAATTAAATATGTATTCTAGAAAATGAATATTTCCATTCAATTAAAAATAAGACAATGATCCAATACTTCTGACAGGTAAAAATAATTCTAGTTTATTATATGTATACTGTTTAGAATAATTAATGTAAATATGAGTGTTGTAAATGATGGAATCAACTTCTAAATGCTAAAAAACTCAAGATCATAAATCAAAATATTTTAAATTTGGAATTGATTCATAAATATTTAATCAGTGTCATCATGGAACGTGTTTAAATTGTCATTATTCGTTGTATGGTGTATTAAGAAATACTAAATAACAGATAAATAACATTCGTATCAAATAAATATATATTATAACAGTATTTGTTCTACGATTAAACAATCTTTATAAAAGTATTATGTTGTGATGAGTGCTAATAAAATATAAGATGATCATAAAAGGTTACAGTATTAGTATTAAGAAATTATATAAACATTGGGTGAGCATACAGTTTAAAAAAAACATAATAATTAAAAACAAAAAACAAAATAATACAGTAATATACTGATATGTTTATTAAAAATGGACTGAACAAATATGTTGCATTATTTAAATTTATTTCTGTCAAGGTATTGATAAAAAATAGTTATACATATAGAAAGTACGTGTTATATATAAAATACCCCCAAGAGTATCTGAAGATTGTTTTGTCACGCATACTTTACATAATAATGTAGGTATATGCGTGGAGCTATGTTGAGAAAGGCAAGATGACAAGAGGAAAGGAGTTTATAGTGTCATTTGCAGATGACATAAAACCAAGTGTTTACTGAAGGGAATAATCTGCTATTCAAGCAATAAATCAGTGATTCTTAAACGGTGTGAACTTTAAGTAGGCCGAATAGCACAATATTTATCGGCAAAAAATGTAGCAAAGAATATAGACATAAAAACGCGAAATTCAAAATGTTTGTATCCGCCAAATTATAAACATAGTGTAAAACAATAGTGAAATGATCAGTATTAAGTACTCGTATATCAGTCGGATTTTAATTTATCGTTAATTATATTAAAAGCCACGAGCATACCTCATACATATTATAAATATACAATATAACCAAAACTATCTATTCCACATAATTAACAGAAGCATTTTAAGCATTTATTGTCCTTTGTAGAGGCACGTGCATTCATTTTAATACTTATTGCACTGAGAAAATGTGAGACGATTCCTTAACGTTTAACTTTTTCAATTAAAACTCGACATTATTTTATTTTTATTCTTCCCTTTTCTATTCCTTGCTCCTTTCCTTTTATTCTTTTTCTCTTTCACTATTTTTCGCTTACTCTTTTTCTCATCTGTTCGTGATATAATATCCCTTCACCTCATCTTTCAGATAGGTTTGCCTGCCACTCAGGGATCATAGAGACCGGAAAATAACACTGGAAGGCACATGCTAAAGTGGGCTTACGACTACAGACTCTTATAGTCTGACAAAGGCGTGACGGGTGTCGATCGGAGTTCAAGAGGTCGGCCCTCATTTTATCTTTACCTTTTTTCTCTTCTCCGTCTCGCTCACGCTTTCACACTATTTCTTACCCTATCTGTCCATCTATTTTCTCCTACTCCCTCTCTCTCTCTTTTTCTTTTCCATACTCACTCAACTACCATCGCTTACCAAGCTCCTCGCACAATGGCAAATAGTGACGCTGTAAAATTTACTCAAACACCGTTCCTTCAATTCCTCTAAGCATAAACATAAGAGGAAGCTTATTGTTTTCATGACTATATTTTTTTCACCGAACTCAGTCCAACAGTTTATAGACCTGTCAGAAAGGTTTTTTAATTTATATTTACGCCACATAATAATAATTTACATTACTACAATTATCTAAATTGAAGTGTATTCAATTCAAAACAATTATCACGAAATTTCTAATTCTAATATTATTCGTAACAATATACGTATTCATTTAATACTCACTTACTTCAGTTTGTAATCTCAAAAAGGCAGAAATATGTGTACCGCTTTGCAGTACATTAGGTGCCGAGTAATACTCATTATTGAGTATAGTGAGTTTTTCTAAATTTAAGTTAAATGATAACCTATTTCGTACAATGAAAAACTATTCTTAGCGAAAATTATCTAAATTTTGGTAACTATGGTTAAAACACAATAATTTTAATAATAATATTGGATTTGCATATGAATTCCCATTTTTGTTTAATATTTTGTTTGTTTTTCACGATTCTAAAAAAAAAGTATTGCGAATATTTAATTATGACCTATTTAAAGTATAAACTAAATCTAATTTTCTATCCAAAACCACCTTCAAAGTGAAAATTGAAGTATTTTATTATCAACTTATATTGTACACTGACACAAAAAATATACACACACATACACACAGACACACACACACACACACACACATTATTATTAGATCAAATTATTCATCACTTCACTACGAATTTAAATATTAGTAACTGAAGCTATAGTGATAAAAATAATAGTAATAATAACATTTTTCGTCCGTGAACCATTAAAATATTGAATTGTATTTATTTATAATTTTACTTAATAAACATGCATACGTGTAAATACGTATACTCTATATAAATGTATTATTGTTATAATCATAATTATTAATAAAATATAATGAATTCATTCAAAATTATTTAGTTGCTGTAAAATATATTTAATAAAATATAAGCATGTTATGATAAATAGGAAAACATAAATGTTTCTCTTAATTAATATTTATTATACTCGGGGAAACATTATTATCAAAAGTTAAAGTTCACAATGCTAATAAAGAACAGTTTGATTTGTTAATATTAAAAGGTACAACATTGATACAGATATAATGTACAAAATTACTTTTTAAAACTAACATTTATAACTTAAAAAATAAGTAAATTCGTGAATTCGTGGTTGAAAACAGTATTACAATTATTAACTAAAGCAATTATAATAATATTGGTGTTGCTATAAATTGTATATATTTTTATATATAACTAAATCGTTTAGTTAAACAAAGAATGGTTATATTATTTCGAGTAAAATAATTGTATACATTTAATTTTTAGTACAATATTCCAAATACAGTTTCTACATGATTTCATCTTTTTTTTTTTTTTATTGAAATCAGAATATTAATTAACATCAATAGGTATCATTTATATTTTTCATTTACCTTATATTATTATCTGAAATATTTTATAAATTTTATACATAACTTGTGTCATTAGCTTAATAGAATATATAATCTATACAATAATTTCATGTTAACTGAAATTAAACTAATGAAATTACTCATATAGTATCTATTCAAAGAATTTTATAAAAATTAAATTTTAAATAAATGAATAGATTAAATCGTTTTCACTTAATATGTAAATATTATCTATTTTAAAATGAAAACTATATTTTGCTTTTAGACATTTCGAAAAATAAAAATGGTATATTAGTGATTATTTGGTGCGTATATAAAATTAATACGCCTAAAAAGTGTAATGTAACACATGTAAAATAATTATTTCATGATATTATCATATTTTTAAAGATAATAACTATCACCGTTGCATTTATGGCCGATGTTTATTATACTAATTGCCAAAGTATGTTTTCCATACACATATTGTGATAGAATTAAATTATATACATTAAATATATTTATGTACCATTTTTTTAAATAATGTTAATGAGAATTTTTTCTCATGTTCCTGGAATCTTAAATTAAACAAAATGTTAATTAATAAAACAACAATAAATATTTTATAATAGCCTTTTTTGAACGCATAACTAAAACTTGATATCAAACATGTTATTTATTTTAAACTTTAAAATAATTTACTTATTTATTTTATAACTTTATATTTGAGGATAATATTTTACCAAAATAATTGAACTATGTCACGCAATAAAATTATAAAACGATACGATGTAAATTAATTATTTTTAAACACGTCAATAGCCTTTAAAAGGTCACAGAATATAATAAATTTTAAAATTCTGACAAAACATTGAACTAATTGATAAATAGTAATATATATTGTTGATTCTCGTTATAAATACGAGTAGTTGATGTGATTAAATGAAATATATGTGATTGTCAAACCATTATTAGATACTTAAGTACGATTCATATGATTCAATATTTTAAAATCGAAAGCAGGGAAATTTTCGATCATCGTTCATCAATTAAATTATTTTCTAATTTATATTACGATCATTAAAAAACTTTAGAATCTTGAATAAACTTATCATGATATTCAAATCTCAAATACTTTTTTTCTTCATAGTCAATTTTTTTAACACTAAAAAATATATTTAAATAATATATTGAAGTTTTGAAAAGCAATATTAATCCAATGATTTCATATGTCCAATGAGTATTTAGTTATTACCAATGTACAATATTACACTATAGAAATTAAATCAAGTCAATTTTTTTATATATTAAAATACATAAATCAATGAGTTTATTATAAATTGGATTGGATTTAAGCCTGGAAAGTTAAAAGAATAGAAAAATAAAAGAGGTGAATAATAAATGTATTTTGACATAAAATGTAACTGTAATACTTGGGCAGAATTTAAATTAGTTATACAATTTGTTAACATTTCCTTACTTTGTGAAATATTTAAAAAAATACTATGCAATTTGTAATTATATTATTGTAGTCTTATTTTAACGTGAATTTTGATATTTTTAATATAAAGTCTTGACATTTTAATGCAAAGATACAATATAATTTAAAAAC
This sequence comes from Rhopalosiphum nymphaeae, assembly GCA_036289425.1. Lineage (NCBI taxonomy): Eukaryota > Metazoa > Arthropoda > Insecta > Hemiptera > Aphididae > Rhopalosiphum > Rhopalosiphum nymphaeae. Next base: position 2,639,332 of record JAZAQC010000004.1, read on the forward strand.
CAAATATTGTCTTTTATAGTCTTTATAAATGGTATTTGTGGTTAGTTTATTAATTTCATGACGATATTATTTTAATTTAAACTAAAAATTTGAGCGATAGTTATTGTTAAATAAATAGTATCATTTTAATCCTTACAAAAATTGAATATGTTTAAAAATAAAAATAGTTTGGAAAATCAATTCATTACCATAATTATTTATTTAGTTATTATGATGTATTTTTATTAAATCTTAATATGATTATCATTATTAAATGTAAACATAAGATTGAAAAAGTGCTATAATCATTCAAACTTTTTATATTAATTAAGGTTGGTGCAATTAAACACATTAGTTGACTCAGGGTTTTGGCTAAAATATATATTTTTTTTTAAATCCAAACTAACTATTAATCTTAAACTTTCTGTATTTTTTTCTTTAAGAGTACGTTATTATGTCGTTAAGAACGACAAAAAGCGTATAAAAACATCAAAATTCCTCCCTTCACTTTCCATATCAGAAGAAAAGAGAGAAAACTGTGACAAGAGGGTTGATGGATATTCAACAAAGGGGGAACCTCATTGGGGAATATTTACCCCAATTTCTGCTGATACACAACATCTTATAGAAAAAGAGATGTATCGAACATTTCATATGAGACAAATTAAACAACGTTTAAAACCATTTTTAACTAAGTCTCATATCAACCTGAGCTACTTTTTTTTATTAACGTTTTAGTGGGTAAAATATAAACATTTATATTATTTAATACAATTTTCAAATATTTACAAGCTAAATAGTTTAGTAAATCCTGATTCAAATTTTTGAATCATAAACGTCAATATTAAATAAAAATAATCAACTACATAACAATTCACATTAAAAATCTAGTTTTCAGTAGAATTCTATAGTTTAATATTACCAATGAGATGCTATTAAATAAAATTTTAAAATATACTATAATTCTAAAAATCATTGTATGGCGAAATTTATAGTCATAACTGAAGAAATGGGAATAATCGATATTATTTAAAATTAGATTACTATTAAATAGGTTTGGTATTAAATAAAGCAACACAAATTATTTTCAATCAGTCAAATTTAATTATAAATGTGTGTTCAAAAATAATTACTTAATATACTAATATTTTTATAATATCATTTTATCATCAGTAAATATTCATTATGATTAGTTTTAAAATATGTTTTGATCAATTTTGTTATAAATAAATAACACTAAACATATTTGATAGATTTAAAACTTCAACAGTCGTAATTGAATTTTAAAGTCATAACTTGGTTGGATTCAAGTATGAATCTGACCCGGATTACAATTACTTTTTCCTTTGGACGGACGTTCGAAACACGTGATCTCATAACTTTGTTATGGACTGCAATAAGCATTGTTCATAACTATAGCATTTTATTGATCATCAGACTACAATACCATCTTATATAGCATGGACGTTAAACAAAACGAACTTTTCCGTCTCCGTTTCTTTTACAATCGAAACAAATATATATATATATTGTATTATTGATTTTGGTTTAGTATACTATTTGAAGTACCCCTGAAATTTTTATTCATAACCCTAAGGTTTTCTTAAACGAAATCATTGTGTTTTGATATTGTTTTAACTACGGACATGTTAAACCAATTAGACAAATGATTTACTGATATTATATAACTTAATTAATTAGGTATTGTTGCGCGATGAAGCTTTCAACTGTAATAATAATGAACATGTCTAAATGGAATGTGATTTTATGAAAGTATATTATTTCCGAAATATGTCATGTAGTCAAAATTTTAATATGACGCAATATATTATGAAATTTAAATCTGAATATGAATTAAAAGAAGTATATCCTACATTTTTCACCACACGTATTATCTGTTTATATTCTTATAATATATTATATTATTTAATTGTTTTTGTGTAATATTGACCTAAAAATAAATTAAATTTTTGTTAATAAAAATATTTTTTTGGTAATACATACATATAATGTGTATACCTAATTATTATAATTGTGTCAACGACATGTAGTTGTTATTCGTGTTTAATGTCTCTAAAATAATAATAAATCAACAAATGTAGTTATTTGTTGATTTTATATGTCTAAAAAAAATTTAAAGTAGATAGTACTTAATATAATAAATAATAAAAATAATTAATTTGTATTTTATGCTAACAACTATAATTATTATATATTAATTCAATTATAATATATTACTTTAAACGCATATACAACTTGTTTTAATATGTTTTGTTAATCATTCTTAATAATAAACTATTAGTTTATGGTAGGTTTGGCTTTGTTTTAGATAAGCTTACTGTTAGCGATTCAGCGATTTAATCGTCATCAAATATTAAGTCGAGTAGTATTTTAATGATTACCTTCAGTTATCTTTATGGACGAAATTGACAGTCAATATTATGATACTATATATTATATTTTAAGAATACAAGCGGAATTATAGTTAAAATAATTCATGGTATAGTTGTATTCAATATTCTTAATGCATAATAAAGATGTAATAAAAAAGCAAGAACAATAATCTATATTATATATACGTATATTTTAAGCTTTTAGGTTAATTCGTTGTATATTATAATATTGAACAAAGTATTGCTTAGGCAAAAATATTAAAACCATATAATAAATATATATATATATATACGTGTGTGTATATACTAATGCATCAACAGTTATTCTGTTACGAATGTAGCAGACGTTATTTTTCTTAAATAACCGGAAAGCGTAGCACACAATATAATACTTTAGATTAATCGAAATCATATTGTGATTGAATATGGTCAGCAAACGATTTGAATTCAAAATTATTTTCGTATGGTCGAACTCGATATAACTATACTAGCACAGTGCACCGACTACAGTCCGATAGGCGATTGTAAAACGTATACCTGCAGACGGCGACACTCGTTAATTTTAGAAGAGCATTGCGATTTTATTACACGCCAATACGTGACACGTATTGCGCACCTATTGACGATATTTTTTTTCTCGCCGCACCTCTACCGAACAACAATAACACGCCCGTCGAGCAACGAAACGATAATATTTTAATGCATACTATACGTCGTCATATTGGACTGGCTTAAAAATCAGTTTCGGTATATTATATTATTGTAATGTCCCCCGTGCCGTACATGTGCCGCGCCATTGCGTGTGCGTATATGGAAAGAGGAGTAAATCGATTAACGGCGTGTAGCGTCTGTAAGTCGCAAACCACACGTGACACCCCCGTCTGATGATACTTCGGTCGCTATAGTAACCCGACCGGAGGATTATAACCTACGTTCATCCAGCAGCGGGCGCTTACACGGCCTTTCGGCCCGGCACGGTTGGCCGCCGCCGTTGCCGACTCGGCCGTGGCAATAAATGCACACCCCGGACTTGTCCTATCTTTTGCGTCTATATTTTATATGCGCACACATACACATAAACACATACATGACCACCGCCGTCGCCGACAAAAGTTAGTACAGCGTGGCGGCTGGAGGTAAAGTGGAGGTGACGATGGTTGACAGGCCAGACACCATCTCTCATTCTCTTTCTCTGCTCTATCTCTCTCTCTCTCTCTCTCTCTCTCTCTCTCTCTCTCTCTCTCATACTCACACACACACACATATATACACACACATATACGTACACATACGCTGTCTCGATTTATATTGCAATCGCCTGTGGTCAAACGGACGGGCAGAAAAAAAATAACCATTGTTCTTAATTTTTCTTTATTGAGACTATCCGTTACAGTATTCCTCCGTAATAATAAACACTCCTTCGACCGGTCATTTCATCATTATTTTCTCACGAAACATTAATATATTTATATAGGTTCTTGAGGTCGGGCTGTTGTCGATACTTCGTTATGGGGACCTCACTGTTCAAAAAAAAATTAGTTTCAAAAATTATATTATTTCATACTTTTTATAATTTTACGTTTCATAGAAAAATTTATAGTGATATTATCACTAATATGTCATAAATAAATAATCGTGACGGATATATATACGAATACGAGTCAAATATGGTAATTCAAAACCTGAATTAATGTAATATTTTCAAAAAACTCTAGAGTTTTTTCATTCTATGCGCTACTTGTTTCTTTAATTAGTGTCTTGGCGTCTGGAGTTATTGTACCGTTCATACCTGCTATGTCGGTGTAATATAAAGATTAAACTACTTGTTTCTTAAACCTAAAGTATTATATTAACCTTCTAAATCAATTAATATGAATACTAAAAAAGTGTGTATTTTTAAAATACATTTGTAAATAGAAGTTTATATTTAGCTTCACAAATCTTAAGAACGGGTTTATCTGAGTTGGGGATTATATTTTCCAGTCATTGTCGCAATTAAACACATATAGTTATTAAGATATAAAAATATGTGACGAATAACGTATAATTTTGTTATCGAGTTCGATTTAGATAACTAAAATAACCACAAAATTAAAGTTTCACTTAATATTATATACAGTCAAAATCAAACTAATATATCTGATTTCCTGACTGGTATGAAAAATGATAATTTAATATTTGTGAAACACTAAGATATTTTTGATCTATCTATTATACTCCAAATACAAAAAAAACATGCTTTACTTAAGAATGTACAAGAACAAAAAGCTTCTTAGTATAATTTATATATTTACGTGGATAATTTAGGTAGGTTTTACTTCTTTTAAAAGAACAAGATGTTTAAATAATATAGTTCGCACCATTACGATACGAAAATGAATACGCGTATTTTAATTCCAGAGAACTTATATTTTAATACCTTCTGTTGAAGTCGTATTATATTTCAGTATATTCAAACATGCATCAAATAAATCATGGTGCATTTTTTTACTAATACACTAAAGTAATACGTATAGATTTATGTTTTAGTGGTGTAAACAAATAGTTTTTTTTGTAATCTTAACAATAAGCTTCTAAAGTTTGCGTTGGAGAATTATCGACACAAGACGAATAACGATGTTATATAACGTAGTACTTGTGCGTTGCTAATAAATATATTACGAAAAACAAAATTTCATAAAAAAATATTGGCTTGTAAGAAAGTAAAAATAATGCACATATAAACATAAGTTTATAGTATAGAAGAATTTATTTTAATTTATGTTTTGTGATTTGTATTCAAAGGTATGTGATTTCTGATAGGTATCAATAATAATATTGCTATGTCGATATATTAAAAATAAATTACACTTATAAAATAACCAACAACTACTCGCGAGATTACAGTTACAATATAATGTATCTATGTTAGATAATTAAATTATAATAAATAACTAGATTGTATAATATTATAGAAAAATGTTAAACATTGGAATTGTGGCATAAATTTAAGAGTTATTCCAAAATACACTTAATTACGTAAAACTATTCATTATATTAAATATTTATATATTATATTTTTTGTCTGATAATATATAATATATTTTATTATTATTTTTATCAAAACATAAATAACGATTATATTTTTAATACTTTACGGTTAAGTTATTGAATTATTGTTTAATTCATTCAAGTATTACATTTTCTTATGTAGGTACTTTAGTAAATAATTTTCAAAAAATAAAGACAAAATTGTAACTACTATGATATCGTTTTTTACTATAGATCCATGTTTCTATGTCAAATTTTGGTTGTATTTATATATAAACCTGAAAAAAAAAACGTCTTTTGCCTAAATGTATTAATTTATGTAACATTTCAAAAATATACACAGCAATAAGTATAAGTACATGACTAAGTGTCGTAAAAAAATCATAATAATGTATGCCCAAATTCAGGAACTATTTTAACTACACTGTACACTGCATTACCATTTAAGTGTAAAAAGTTTTTAAGGGCTAAAAATCATTAATCATTATGTTTTTGTTTTATTATTATTAATTAAATTGTCATTATGTACACAAATAATACCATTATTGAAGTACAGCACAAATAAAATCTTGGAAAAATCAAATTCTGTATCATTAAATGGTTTTTAGTGAAAAACAATTGAACCAAGCATACATGATATTACTGAAATACAATTATGTTTAATCAACTCTGTATAATATGGTATTACGTGCATCAGTGAATAACTTATAACGCACAATATGTATCCGGATTGTGTCTTTTAATATTTTTAATTTAACGCAGATTTATCGTATTTCTCGAATCGGGTGTTTAAAATGCAGTATATTTGTTTACTCCGTACTGCTTGTGTTGTTGTATTTTATTAGACCAGTCTATTTTATCGCCTCGTGATCGTTAAACGAATTATAAAACGTTAACATACTATTACAGCTGTAACAGCTGATGAGCTGTACTACGGAGTGAATAAAACATATAGGATAGATCATCAACTTACATCTCGTATCGAATAATATTATCTTGGTGAAAACTGAGAACGTGATGCCATGCCACCACCGCCGTTGTTTTTACGGAATATGTTACCAAACTTTAACGACTCACAGCGTATAATTTTATCGCGATAGCAAAGCTTCGTTCTGAGCAAAACGAACAGACGACATACTGTTTGGAGCCACCACATGGATTCCCATACGTGTTGTCACATTTTCCGTCAATGTACGCACAATGATTTTATTATTACTACATAATTTTAATAATTCAAACATTTTTGTTTTTATTTTTACTTATGAATAATAAACGCCCCTGTAATAATCGCAGCGTACCTATGAGTGTTTATAAATTGAATAAACATTGTAAATAATATTGATAACATGATAGTATGATACATCATCAAATTACAATTGAATAACAAACTATTATAAAAGATACAATAACCAACAACCAAACAAATCAAAACATTTTTTTGTGATGTACGTTGTAATAATGTGTTTTAAAAATATATTTTATAACAAAAATATGATGAGAAAAACCAAGATCTAACCCAACCAAACATTAATATTCGATTAAAAAGACACTAATAAATTGAATTTGCTTGTAGGTTAAGAAAATTGAACGTAAAAGAAGATATTAATATGAAATTAATTATATTTAAAAGGATTAAAGATCGATTTTTAGGACAGTAAATTTTGAAAAATTAAGCAAATTATAAAGCGTCAGTCTTTAAATTTACTTTTGAATTTCAATTTTTCAATATTTAACTCTTTAGCAACCTAATCATTTTTACTTCGTTTTATAATAATATATCAATATACGTGAAAATCGTGATATTTATAGGTATTGTATCAGTATTCAGTTTTATTATCAGATAACCTTTATGTTTACAAATCATTGATACATAATATAAAATTTATCGAATAAGAGAGAAATATATCATATATATATTTAAATATTTTTCCAAAACACGTTAATACCTATAATATAAAATCAAAAAATAAATAGTTATCATATCTTATAAATATATCAGCCAATTCACGAACAACATGATACAAATAATATGAATGTGAGAATCCATCCTTATAAATTAATACTTGATATGATATTGACCAATAACATACTTTTATGCTCCATTAATATTAACCCTTAAACAGGTGCCGTAAAAACTAACGTTCATAGTTGCATATAAAAATAAGCACAAAACTATGCGCGTTACTAATAATTAGTATATTATAAAAATATTGGTTTGTAAAAAAATAAAAATAATAAACATACAGACATAAGTTTATACTATAACAAAAAATTTTTTTTAATTCATTTTTTTTTTTTGTATTTCTTTGAAATCAAAGACCACATGTGTTTATTAACATTATGGGTAAAGTATTTACATTTATACAACCGTTATACTACAACATTCATAGAAAACTAACATTATAATCTAACCACCATAAAATGTATTGACACTATACAACTGAAAATTAACTATTCAAAAGTAGATAAGTTGGTACCTATGTGGTTCATAACAAAATACATAGATATTATCTCAGTCAGCCTGGTTTTCTAAGTACTCTAAGTTGTAGTGCAACACTTTCATAATTAATCTAACCATGTATTATGTAATAACCATTTATTCTAGAAACGTTGTCGCACAATCAGCCACAATCTTTTTTATATATTGAACTTACGTGTACATATATATAGTTATAAAAATACAAGTTCGGAAAAAAATGTATAACGCTACAACTTTCCAGGGGTTAAGTATGACCTGCCTCCTTTTTGACGCATATTTTGAAGCTGTTTAACATATTTTAAAACTTTCTATTATACAAAAATCGATTAAACATTATCATACGATCCATCTTTTAAATAAATAACTATAAACAAATTATATTTTTTGTAATATAAATGTTTTAATTTTGATGGGGTACACTTAGAACTCAAACGACTGAATATAATTAATATAAATTGAAAACATATATGACATAGATTTTTTTTCTTTTGTATAATATATATAATATATATGTATATATTATTAAATTTTCTTTAATCTAAATGTAATTTTTATTCTCCGAGACAATTTTTTGTGAATACAGTAATAAGGTTATCTATTGTATTTGAATGTTACAATAAAAGGATGTAAAAAATAGTTTATCAATTTAATCACTTAAAATTATTTTTTTCTTAATTAATTTAAGTTGATTACCTAAATATATATTTACATTAATAATTTATTTTATTATATAAATATACTTTGATAATAAAATCATATTATTATTAGAATTATTATTAATAAAAATATATATATAAATATAATTCACAACTTTAATCAGTTAGAGAAAAATGTAATTTCAAAGGATTATTGGGATTTCAAATACAAATTCCAATATTTTTTGAAATAAACTTTAAACAATCTTTCTTTACAAAAATACTATCCTTCTATTTCAAGTCTAGCGTTATTGTATTGTATATTAAGTATCATAATATAACATACATATTTAAAAATAAAACAAATTATAATTAAATTCAGTTCATACAACCATACTAAAAAAAAAGTTTAAGAATTAAAATATTATTAAAATATACAACATTTACTACCATTATACTATTAGAAGCAATAATATTGTAAATTTTTTCCCAAATGATTTTATCTAACATATCAGATCTGTAAAGTAGTTGATTTTGTTATTGTGATTCTATATAAAAACTGTAATTAATACTAACAAATAATACCGAAATGATATCGTCCTAACAAATAATGTTTATATTTCAAATATTTTAATGGACAATAGAAAACCATGCCTTTCATAAATCCGTCATTATTTTTATTCTAAATTTTTCAAAATATTGTTAAAAAGTTTATTGTCAGTTCTAAACTATTCGGGTTTTCCATTAAAAACCAAGCCATAATTATTTATATCACGTTATATAAAAGCAAATACATGTTTTTTTTATTGTGAAATCTGTAGCTAATATATAATGTTCAACTCAGTGTTGACTATGTTCATAATTGGTTAAAACATATAAATCCTCTTTTTATTAGCATAAAATAAATATTTAATCACTAAAATTATAAAATAATTTACAATATTAACCAAACTATATAAAATATAGTGGAAATGAGAATAATTTAAATATTAAATTACTTTATAAATAATAATAAATAATAATATTATAAATAAAAAATATTAAATTAACTCAAACATATTATACATAAATTTTAAAAACAAGAAATAATCAAACAAAGATAACGTTTAAGTATTTATGAAAAGTAAGTTTTAAAAAGTTTTTGCGATAAACATTTTTATAATTCTTTAACTCCTGGTATTATATACATATTTATATTTATTTATATACATAGATTCTTTTCAAAAAATAAACTTAAGTAATTTCAAAAATATGTGTCTTACAAAAATAATTATAGAAGAGTTAAAAGGAAAAAGTAAAGACGTTTCATCTTATATCATTAATATTTTAGGAAGATTTCTTATCTTATTCATAACCAATTTTCAATAGATTTATAGCACTAAAATTTGTAATCCACCAATATTCAACATGAAAGCATATTTTTATGCAAACAAAATCCATTAACGTATAATAAACAGTTTTTTTTATTTCAGTTATTTGATTAACATTATTACTTTAGGCTAAAAATGATTTTAAAACATTTAAAACGTTGCTTGCTATTTGGGTGATTAATATTTTCAAATCCAAACAGTATATTATTACGTCATAATTTCCGTAAACATTATCATGATGATTTTAAGTAATAAAATATATCAATTTAATAAATATTGTTATTATAGTTACACGATACAAAATAGATATAATTTACATATTATACAATTTCCATACGTGTATATTGTATTATAAAATTAACAATCCGTGTGTTATAAGGTTTACCTAATTTTATTTAGTTACTGTGGAACTATGATGCATACAGATCCGAAATAAATGTAGGTTATCTACACATAATATTAAAAATGTGTATAAAATCATTTTACCATTATTATGGGGGTGGAAAATCATCTTTTTCATTGTATTCGTAGAGGCGGTAAAAGTTACGCATATATATTGTACGTCATGTTATTCAAGTGGACTTTTTAACCAGCTGCTGCGAGGAGGGCTGGTGTTGCGTGACTGCGTTTTGTTGAGGGGGCGACCGGCAGTAGCGAGAAACGATTTTGGCATACACGACAGACCGATGACTGTGCATGGTGACCTAGATTTTTCCTCTGTATTTTGCACATCGCATTTTCCCCGGGTCAACCGAGTATTATGCTCTTATCGCATATACGTATAACCTCCCCTCGGCCTATATGATCGCATATATTATATGATACATATGTGTGTGTGTGTGTGTGTGTGTGTGTGTATATATATATGTATTATACATATTACTATATGTAGTATGTATACGTATAAATATATATATACATATTATTTACGTGACGCTCGTGTATAATTCGTATCAGTAATGGAGTATAATGGTAATAATAATAATATACTTGTGCAGTACGCTGCGAGCGGAAAAATTAGGCGTATACGACACGATATTATTATAATAATATCACATATAGATGGTAATGATATTATATGCGTGCCACTAATTATTTATTAATTTTTTCCATCCACATTGTTTCGTTAACAAGCAATAACACATTTTCAATCTTTTTTTCCCGGCCTCGACCTCGAACCCTGTTCTCAATTTCACCGAGTTGACACACACACACACACACACACACACACTCGCGTGCACACAAAACACACACATACATAATATAATTAACCTAAGTGTACCAGTGATTTAATACCGCTCTCCGTGCACTGCAGTCTGCTACTACACTCCTTTCCATACTTATGCACACCCTCCTCGTGCAACTTCGACGACGTCCATCAATCAATTTGTGGCAGCGACGGTGATAGAGAAGGGTTACGAGTGAACGGCCGCCATGCCGCGCCCAATCAGCGGAGGTGTGGCAGACCTACACTGTCGTCGGGTGCTGCTATTTCTACGGGAGTTTTGACTTAATAACGCACATAATTCGCCGACTCGACACCTTCATTTCCGACCAATATTCTCCTTCAATATAACCCACAACTAATGATATTATGGGGGTGTCAAAAAGCCTTCATCAGGGCTAAAAACGTGACGAAATAGCTATTGCTGCTGGCACCAGCTAGTGGGAACTATAATTATATATATATATATATACAGCGAGACGCCGAAAGAGGGTAGGAAAGGGTGGTTATACACGCGTTAAAACGATGTATTTTTTCCTTGAGCATTTCCTATCTTTTACCAACCACAAAAAAATCAAAATCAAAAATATGGATGATTAATGACATCTTTGTCTTAACGGCGTGGCCAGAATTTAAATTCGAGTAACACCAATTTTTTTTTATCTAAATAATAATAATAATATCTATTCTTTAAAAACATAAATTTTGTCCAAATTATGATCAATTAACAAATTTTATCAAATATATATTAACATATTGTACATGGTTTAAATATGTTGGTCAGTTACACTCGTTTTTTTTTTTAATTTAGACAAATTACTAAAAAGTGAGGTTAAAAAATCTACAAAATAACTTGTAAATTATTACAAACGAAAACAATAGATATACTATAACTAACTACATTTGTACAGTTTTAAATCTATACATATAATAAATAATTCAAATTAACTGTCATTGTTATTTAAAATTGATGAAAAGATTTTTAAATATATTATATTTCAAATATTCTCAACAAATATCTATTAGATGTACCATTCATATTTTCTACAACTGAATTAATTTAGATAAAGTTAAAAAAGTTAAAAATAACATATTGTACAACACCATTCATTTTTATCGTAATAAATCTTTAAACGGATGAGCAATATATTTCTATAGTAACATTTAGTAAACTTAAAATTAAATTAAGTTTATAACAAATTATTTCTGATTTCCATATGAATCATCGAAAATATTCAATAATAAATTATAAAACGTATATAATATTGAACAACTTGCTGAAACTTGATTAATCAAGTAAAGCAGTATTAAAAGCATATACGATTTTATATATTGTAAGAAAAATAATGGATAAAACTATTTACACGATAAATCACTATTTGAAACTAAGATAATATAAATTAAATCTAGGAGCATTTTAATGTGAATATACCATAAAATGAAATTAGGTTAAGTACCCGCGATATAAAGAAATCATGTTATAGACGCATTGTCAATTTCAATCAGTTAGGTTGAAAAAACTTCTTGAAGAAAACTCAATTTAAAAAATAACTCGTTCTTAGTAAAATTACTTTTTTCATTACTTACACAACGCATCGCATATGCCATAATATAATCGAAATTTACGAATTATACCCAAAATGATCGAATATATCTTCATATAAGAATATACAAACATTTGGCAGGTATATGATTAAAATATCTAGCTGTATAGTCGGCATATAGTAAAATATACAAATAAAATATTTAAAAGTTAATTTCATTGATATTACATTTGAATATTTGGTATATCATTATCAATTGCACTATAAATAACCAATGAAACAGTAAATTAATAAAGTAATTTTATATCTTGTGCATACTTGGGAATTTTGATATACTGTTTAAATAACAAGTATGCAATAAACATATTTATGTTATTAATTCTATACAATAAAATAATATTATTTAAATTCTGTATTTCGTAAAAAAAAACAAAATATATTATACTATAGTTATTATTTTCTTTAAAAACAATATCAGTATATTATTATATGTTAAATATAATTCTTTAGACATATTAATTTAAGTTAAATGTATAATTAAACTAATGTAACATATTCTTATTTGTATGAAAACTACTTAAGATCTTATAGATATATAACTATTAATTTGATATAAATTAATTCAATTTATATATTTATTATATCAAAAAACGTTATCTAAAAATTAATAGGATAGGTTCCAATAATAAAAACGACTTGTTGTACGAATCTAACAACGAACAATTGAAGGAATGAGATATTTAATTTATATAACGTGTTGTTCACATACGTATATGCCTCTTGAATGACCAAAAAAGTTAAAAATAATAAGATTTAGTTTAAAAAAAAATATTCTGTTATACTTTAGCATTTAGCAATGTTTTCAGCATTATGGTGTATATTTTCCATATTTTTGTTTCGTTTATAGAAATTTTCCTAATCTATACCGAGATATTATGATTGTTATCTTGAAATTGTAAAAGTTAATAATTTCTTAAATTTGTTATTAAGATTTGTATCTATATTATAACCACGTGTATTTTAATAATCTCAAAAGAAGAAATTTGTAATGCCTACTGAAAACAATATTGTTCAAAGTATTGGTACACTTTAATAAACCTAACAATATATATTTATACGAGTATATTTTACATCGAATAAAAATACTGAAATTAATGCGATTAACGACAGCGATAGTGTTAAATTGCCTAAATAGAGCGCCGACCAATTGGAAACTTGGTGGGGTAGAATTTCATTTTCAATAATAACTTTGTCAAAACTACATAGTAGCCTCATCCCTATATACACGTGGTTCGTTGAAATTTGTATTTTAATGTTCCGTCAAATATATATTGTATCGATACTATGTAACATTAGGTGATGTGAATCATGATCCCTTTTAGTACGATTGCCAGTTTCCGCAGAAGTTAATAATAATAATGCCTATGCGTATAACGTATATTATAAAAGAGAGATTTTTTACATTTTGAATTAAATTTTGTTTATATTAGAAATTATTAAAATGTAACGTTTTAACTTTTAAATCAATATTAGTTGTATAATACATTTTATACCATACCGATTACGGTTATGAATGAAATTTAATTTTGTGTAGATACATATTATAGTTGTATACAATAACATCAAATAACTTTTTATGTTATCAGTTTGCAAATATTTAAATGGCCAGGCAATATATAAATATAACTCTACTGGAAAATACCTATTTTATTTTAAATATATAAGTTAGTTTTATCCAAGATCTCTTAAAACATAATAATACGACTTAATTAGATTTCATTTAATTCATAAATATGAATTTGAAAATGTAATAATTATTTAATTAAAATTATAAATAAAACTATTGAAATTTCAACACACATACGCATAATATTTGTGTGAAATTTACTTTTGAAAAAATATGATTATGTGAACAAAAATATAATAATAATATAATGTAATACAATAAATACAATTAACACATTTACACGCCACTTTAACACATTCAAACCTAACAGGCTAGCTTGGAATTTTTTTAAGCTGCTTTGCGTTCTTGAACTTATTATCATTTTTTTTAATAATACCATAACTTAAATAACAAACAGAATAATTTAACGTCTTTAACTCATAAACTTAGATGTAGTGAATATAAATGATTGTTCTTATAGTTAATATATATCATAAATGAATCATAATTCAATTATTCAAATACGTCATATTCTATATTAAAGTAGATTATTTTGAGTGATGTAAAAAATAATAAGAGATTGATTAGACTTATCCAACGATTATTTTTTTTCGTTAGCAGGTAATCGATATGCCTAGATAGATTGTGAATTATTTTAACTTATTGTTCACGGTAAATAATAATCGAAATGTCAGTGGAAATGTTTTTAAGTATAATTGATCGCTTTAAAAATTATCATATTTTTGAATCAATTAAAATACTTCTCATATCCATCCAGATTACTTTTTTTTCTGATCCATGACAACGCAAAAAATACTAAAGACAATATTTTTTTTAACTTTCTTTAGATTTCGTGCTATAAATGTACATTGTATTGAGCTACATAGATGTATCAAGTTTTTAAAATTTAAATATGAAACTTATTTTTTTTTACTTACCTTTAGTATACTTAGATGTATTTTTCGTTTAATAAACTAAAAATAGGAATTTATTCCGTTTATTTTGTTAACACCACTTAACCTCAGAAAGTCAATAAACGGCTTTCCATTTACCATTGGCTCCTCAGTCAATTTCAAATCAATTACGTGATTTCGTTACACAGTACTAGCCTTCATCTCGTCAACGATTCCATGTAAACGTAGAACGTGTATATTTGTATTTAAGTATATGTGTATTATATAGACGTTTACGGGTTTTTCTTTCTATCCTAAATCTAAACGTCGTTTTTCGGTGATAAAAATAGTATATGAAACCGTTTTTTCACTATTTCATTTTTATGTTTTCATTCCTTCATAAAACTATATGTAATATATTACACATAAAATTCACTGAAAATCAAAGTTTTTAACTGAATAATTTTTTATAAATTTGTCAAGTATATTATTTATGTATAATTTTTCATTATTATATTATATTAAAAATCGAAAAATTGTTTATTTCATAGTGAATAATAAGAATCTGGTAATGAAATTATATTTTTTGATAAACAACAAATTAAGTACAAAATATTTATTCATATGTTGCACGCTATTTTTCAGAAAATTAAAATAAAAGTTCCATTTATACATCATAGCTAACTTACGGTACAGATACATGACAAATATAGTTTTTTTTATATTTATATTATGCACTAATTAATAATATTTTGTACTTATAAATATTATTTAATTCAATATAAATATTAAGTTGATAAAAAAAAAATATATAAATTATATATAAATATTATATAATTAAAAAATATGTTATCCAATTAATTTTGAATAAAATATAGTTATGATATGAATAATATAATGTTGTATAATGTTTATGTTTGTATTTCTACTATAATATGTGATTCACGGGCATAGGAGGTTTAAATGTATGTACAATCTTAACTTCTCTATAGAAATTATATTAAATGTCGTGTTTGACAGTCAGTGGCCATCAAAATCATTGCCTCAGGGCCCTAATTACAATAGCATATTAGATAACACTAAGTACAAATCATGATTTTTACTTTTTAATGATAATTAATAAATAATTTTTATGCATTTTTTACTATTACTACTAAATATGAATACCAAACAGACAGATTCTCTAATTAAACTAATACAACTAGTATATTTTCCGCTCGAACATTATACAAGTATTGCGAAATGTTTAATAAGTTATAGTGTTGAATTATAATACAGCAAAATAGTTTCACATAGTTTGAATTGGTTTTTGTCAGTTAATAATACATTCAACCTAATTCAAGAAATACATTATAAACATGAGTGGGTGAATGTGTATCGAATGTGATTGAAGCGAATAAAGTAAAAACTGATAATTTATTTTTTCGTTTAGGTCATTAAAGAAATGCGAAGGAATTATATTATCACATAAAAAGTTTTTATCAGCAACTCTTTATTCTTGCATACCACGTCTTTGTATCGACCAAACTTTTCAACTTTTTATAACATTTGAGAACAAAAAAGGACAAATAATTAATATTATATATATATTTTTAAATATCACAGTGACTATTATAAAATTCAAAGCGTCTCAGTGGATGCATTTAAGCTTTTATAATTATTTTGCTATTAGATATTTTAATCATGAACCACACAATATGTATAATATTTTATAAACAATAAATTACATTTTTGTACCTTAAAAATATATTGTATTAAATTGTTTATGATTATCTGTATTTGTTCTTAAATTTAAAAAATGTCTTATATTTTCTAATATAATATACTGCCTATTTTATGATAAAAGAATTATCTAACTTATATATTATAATATTATGTATTTATATTTCATAATATATTATATTCGTCAATCAAATTCGAGTTTTTTTTATTATTTATTCTGTCGGTAAACGTTCCATTGGTCTTGTTACAGTGAACAAAAAAATGGCCATAAAACGTTTTATACATGTATATTATACAATATTTAGACCAGTGCTCTATACATCAATACGTCCATTTATAACGTTTGCCTTACCGTGAGTAGTTGACCCATATTCTCTAATACATTATTCTAATATATAGCCATTTCGTCAGAAAAACGACATAAATCACACTGGAGTTTTTTTTTTGCGATATTATATCAGCGGGAAAAACTTAATATACACTCCTTAGATATGGTTATGGTGGACCAGAAATATACTGCTATCCGAATTTAAACATCTCTCCCTTTTTGCAAGGCTACCATTTGACCATTACACTTCATGTATATATAGTTGATACAATGATAATACTATAAATAATATACAATTGTCTTAGGAAAATAATTTAGGGCTATCGAATTTTATCGGACCGGATTCGTTGGCGATGCTCCAAATATGTTCTCCTACACAATCGATAGAGCGTCTTTAATGAAAATATTTCCCAGGATACAGGTCTAGGCCGTTAATGAACAAAATAAATGGATTTCGAGGTTAGAAAGACACCAACAATTTTAACCGTTACTTATTTAAGAGTGATATCTATAGAATAATATTAAATGTGCTTATATACAATAATAATAATGTTTATTATTTCTTTTGTGGGTCTTAATAAATCTGACATTTCTACTGTCTTGATACACGGGTTAATAGAAAACTAAAGATACAAAAATATAAATACATACAAATGATAACGTTTATCAAGTGAAATAATAATTTTAATATACATTTTTTTTTTTTCAAAATGTTAACTCGCTTTAAAATGCTATAAACCCATAGTGAACTAATAGTTTTAAATAACGAACAATTTTCTCTATTTTTATTATATCGATGTTGGTTAAAATAATATAATAACGCTAAAAGTTTATGCGATATATATATATATATTTATATATACTTAATATATTATCATATAAATAATACAAAGTGACGATATGAACAATCACAATTAATATTTGCAGCATGTCATATGAATATTTTATTAACGTTTTTCTTATACCTCTCTAACATAGTATAATATAATATATATTTAAACATGATATACGTAAATACATCCAATTCAAAGTAAATGTTATAGAGGTATACGTAACGCTACTTCTACATGAACCTATGAATAATATAAGTAGCTCCACCATTACGAGACGCCCTGCGCGTAATCCTTTGTAAACAACCTATTGTTTCGGTGGCTCAGAAATGATATGGTGGCACATTCAAGAGTCGTTTAGCCGAATGTCTTCTGCATTTCAAATCATTATACGTATTTACGGACGGTGGCGTTAAAAAAATAACAATTGGTTATAAATCATAGCGCATGGTTAGAATTTGATCGCACTACATAATACATACATTGTAATAGGTTCGTAAAACCATAAAAAAAAATTGATTATACACCGTTTTAAAACGAAAGCCAGTGTGACGGATGCTGAGGCGACGAGTGGTGGTGAATCGGACACTGAAAAAAAACGAACAACTACCACAACTGTTGTAAGATATGAAGACCGGCGGAAAATATCATGGTTACCCTTTCGCCACAAATAACATGTAAACAATTACCGTAAAATACAGTGGATGCTGATATATAGAATAACGCTAATTATTTACAGAATACCCACCAAAAAAACATTTATTATCTAAGTCTAGAGAGCACGGACCAACTACAAAAACCACAAATAAAGCCCTTAAACATTTTCTGGAATCTACAAAGTAAGATGTATCTACAGTATTATCTACATTTACTAAAAATTGACTGCTTCATATTATCTTCTGCGACACTTATTTAAAATTCGTTTCGTTTATATGTTACTATGATGTGGATAGATTTCGAAAATCCAAAAATATAATTGTTAAAATAATCTCACTTTAAACTTATAATAATTTAAGTGGATAATTACGTAAGTATTACCTATCAGCTAGCAATATTACATTATTACGAATAAATTATATACCTACATAACTAAAAGTGAGTTAAAAAATATGAAAATAATTCTGGATCATAACTGATAATAATTAAAAATATCTAAAATAGTATATATTCTATGTATTTCCAAGTAATTCTATGTTGTAATTCACTAATAGTTCAAAATATTATATTTTCAGTACTCGTGAGCTTAATTATTAATTATAGAAATATGGTATAATATTATTTGGTTTAAATGTATCCCTAAAACAATTAATCTAATTAGGTCTTCATTGTTTTTCTCTCTAAACGGTTCAAATAGAACCTGCAGCTTTTTACATTATATAAATAATGCGATTACTGAAAAAACTTACATTATTATCATATAAAGGCATTTCGTTAAGTATACAATCTCGTTCCTGTAAACAATAATCCTATAGTAATTCTATAGCTACCGAACAAAAAATGTAACCTACATTTTATATGTTAAGTATTGACGAAGTATCGAGTGTAATATATTTGATAAAAAAAATATGCGATCTGAACACTTGTAAATATAATATAATACACGCGTGTTATGAGTAAACTTTTTTTTTTTATTATTATTAAAAAACTCTTTTTATAATTTACTATGTTTACTCAACGCACGCAACTGTAAAACGTCTGACCGACTTACCTTGCACGAATCGCATGACTTGGCGGAGTACTTTTGCTTGCAGTCGTACCTGGCCAACACCTCGTTGAACTGACACGACATGGCGGCCGCGATGTCGTCCATATCGAGTGCCTTGTTCACCTGGTCGACGCACGACTCCTTGTCCGCGTATGGCTGCTGTACGACCGACTCGACGGTGTGGTGGCAGCAGTGCCGGAGCCGGTACCGGGACAGACGGCCGGGCCGGCGATACGCGCCCGGGTCGTCCGGGCACATGGCCGGTATGAGCTGCCGACGGGCGTATTCAAGGCACTGATGATTACTACTATTATTATTATTATTATTATCGTTATCGTTATCGTTATCGTTATTATAATTATTAATACTATCGTTATCGTTATTATTATTGTAATCGTAATTAACATTATTATACTTTTTATCATTATTATTATTATAATTATTATTATCGTTATCGGCACGTCGGGCGCACGGGATGGCCGCGGGACACCGCGGAGGGCCCGGGCCCTCGCTTATCTGCCCGGTGCACGCCGGCTCCCGGAGCGACACGCGCACCAATTCGCAGGCCGCGGTGTCGGCCGTCGCGTTGTCCGCGGCCGGCGACGGCGGCAGCGGTGATGGTGATGACTTTGACGACGACGGGGACGGGGACGGGGGCTGCGGCCCGGTCCGGCGGGTCGCTGCGACCGCGGTGACCGTGGCCGTGGCGGCCGTGACGGTGGCCGTAGCGGCGTAAACCGCGGCGGACGTTGGCGAGGCGCCGGTTGCGGTCATGACCAGCGCTGCGAGCACCATCGGCCAAATGACGACGAGACGGATGAGACCGCCGCCGGTGCTGGCAGCGCGCATTGTACCGCCGGAACCGGCGCCACCACTCTATCACAACCGATCCGGCCGTTTCGCCGCGGAATCCGCATTTTTCCTCCTTGTACCTGCAACACACAGTGAAACGTTTCAATTTCCATTTCATCATCTAATCATCGCGATGTTTATTGATTTACTTATTTATCCGCTCGCGGGGAGGGCTTAACAAAATTATTACGATACAATACATGACCAAAGGTGCGCTACCCTAAACTGTTATATAAACTACTTAGTTAGAAAGCTTAAGTTGAAATAAAAACCTAATTTTTTTTTTACTTTTTAAACCTAATTAGTTTAATTGTCAGTCGAAATAACTTAGCTTTTTCAGTTGATTTAAAAACAATCCATCGAGTTAAAATTATAAATGCTGTTAAAATGTTCGGTTTTAATGGTCTTTTACTTTAATGAGAACTACTGGATACGCGGTTTTAAATTAATATTATAATCGAATGCTATAATAATATACTAAAATATTATTGCTGTTATATTTCTTGAAAAAAATAATGCTATAGAAATATAATCACAAAATACTCTTTATTACATACTAATTTAAAAAAGTTGTTTGGGTAACTTGTTTTATACTGAGTAAAGTTTTTATTTTTAATTATAAACTTAGCGTGTTAAATTTATTAATTGTTGACTATTAACTTCTGAAGAATAACATTGTGATAAGTTAACTTCAATTAATTATTTTTAATAACTTGACCACCTTTATTATGACACGTTGAATAAATAAAAATTTAAATACTATAATATGATACTGACATCTTTTCTTGTAAACATTTTAATGGTGCTAGATATTATGTCTAATATATTTTTTTTTCAATGTTTGTAATAATATTGATTAAATTAAAATCGTGTTTAATGTATTAAAATAAAAACAATATAATTTAAAATGTCATTTTTAATTTCGAAGTAGTATATTTTGTCAAATATATTATTATACTGTTATTATATGTGTTACTATTTTTAAATGGAGTTTATTTCAACAATAATAATTATTGTTATTATAGTTAATGGTACCTATAGCGGGTGCACGAGATGGCCGCGGGACACCGCGTCGGGCCCGGACCATCGCGCTTATCTAATAATACTAATAATAATTATTATTATTATTTCTATATTTATAATGATATATATATATATATTGCACATTAAATACAAGAAATTATAAATGATATAAATTAAAAATGTGAGTGATGAGAAATAAATCAAAATTATTTAACGTATTACATTATTAGGAGATGTGTTCAATGGGATTATTATAATTTATAACTATAAAGAGTACGGTGCATTGTAAATTGTAACTGAGAATATAGGACAAGAGTATTATAGGACTTGATAAACAAATATAATATAGAAATAACAATTATTATACTAATAATAAAAGAAAATCATTACGTAATTATGCACAGTAGCAGATTTAACGGAAAATAAAGACATTCTCAAACTCGGCACTCCAACAATTTTTTTAGCGCTATTAAAAGTGGAACGGAAAATAATTTGATGTAATAAATAATAATACCAGGAATGATGCATCATATCATGTGTATTGATGTGTTAAAAACTACATCTAAAACCATATTTACAAATTGACGCATTCCGTCTATGACTGGTACATATTACGCGCGTTATAAATGACAGATAATTTACAACAAGAATATAATTCAGCAGAAATGTTACAAACAAGTAGTATGTATTCATAAATATTATTTTATTAATTACCTTAACCGATGATTATTTATGCATGTATTATACATAATATAGATATAAATATTTCCGTATGGAAAGTTCGCTTAAAATCAAACTTATTAGTAATAATTTTAATGTGGAATTTAATAGACGGGTACTTAATTAATTCGTACCTATAGTTAATTTTTATTTAATTTAATTATAATTAAGATAATTTTACATGAATAATTTATTAAAAAATAGACATTTTGAATTACCTACTGAGTAATATAATTATATTATTTGGCTCATTGCAATGGTAACGGACTTAGAATTTTTTCTTAATTCACCTCTTATAGTTTAAACGTCGTGTACAGAAATTCATTGAAATGGGAATTGTCTGTACTTTGCAATCAGTAGTCGATAGTTGTGGCGAAATGTGTTTTGTGCTTTTTTTCATGATTCAATTGAACGAATTTATTTTTACCTTAAGGCCAAAATAGTTGCGATAAAGAAACTATTTCAATTTAATTATATCAAGTATAGACGGTATGTTATGGTTTAAGTTTGACAACTTAACCAAAACTTTAGTTGAGGTGAGCACAAATATACAGAAGAGTAAACTAAAAACAATAAGAAAAAATGATTTAAATTGCTATAAAACAAATATGAACAAGAGAACAGATTGTGTACTATTACGAATTGTATATGATTAATAATTGGTGTCTGATAAAAAAAAAAAATATATACTCTTAAAACAAACCTTTGCAAACACTGTAGCTGCTCATTTTTATGTTTAAAGTTTGGAACTAATCACATATAATCATTGTATACATATTTATTATATTAATTAGGTGCATAACAACTTTCATCCGGGATATTCGCTAAAATTATCACACAAATGATGTGTATATATATATATATATATTTGAAAAAGTCAAATCAAAAATAATATCGAAACTATCAAATAACAATAATTTTATTATAACAACTTTTATAATTGTGTCCTTAAAACATACTCTATGTTTAATTTCACTCTGAAATAATTATACAATAAAATTAATAAAATGTCAAGCACATCATTCTAAAAAATTTTAAATAATGAAAATTTCACGTGATATGATTCTTTTTTGCTCGTCAGTGAATAAATAATGCAAGTTAAAAATAAAATATAAAAGTTTCTTCGTCCTATTCTTTTTTGTGAATTATCAGAATTAAAATTTATCACGCTTACGATGAGTACACTTTACTATAACAAGGAAGGAACCATTGGCTCGTTAAAGAATTTGCATTTTTCATGAGATTACGCGTATACGAGTTTTGTCTATATAATGTCATAAAAAGGAGTATCGAATCCTAATTTATAACCATTTAAAGCTTAATACAATTTGTTTTTAATAACAATACTTTGATAATGTAAACAAATAAATAACTTCAAATTATTTTTAAAATATGAAATAACAAAATATATTTAAAAAATGCATTATTTAAGTATTAAGATATGAAATATTTTATTAAAATATTAATAAATATATTTTCTATAAGTAACGTTTCGATAAATTTTAATAACTTAATAATCACATTACGTTTAATTATTATAGATTATCAAATTTAAAAAATAATGTTATAAAACTACATTATGATGTTACAAAAAATCGTACGCGTTATTCAATTATATAGCGTTACAATATTGCTACAATCAATGATATTGAATACCTATCTATAATTTCTAAATCTCTACATTGTCTATTTGTAAGTGAAAAGTTTCAAAACTAATTTTAATCTGTATAAATATTTTATCTTAAACACATCAATGTTTGATATTATAATTGAGTATTTGTATAATGTATACATATATGAATCAGGTAAACTATAGGGTCATCTTTAGTATTAACACAAACAAACATTTTGTTTTTTCAGTATAACTTATGAGGTACTTGACAAAATCGTTTCTAAAACCTTTCCCCGTTAACCAAAATCCTTATTCGAATTTAAAACAAAGGATCACCGCGTGACATGTCTAAACACAACCCGTTTAATACGCATTTGGCGACGTGTGCAAAACCTGAATCAGCCGTCAGCTTATACCTTTCAGGATTTTTATCTCATTCAAAGATCAAAAAAGAGTGGTCGACAAGTTCAGTCTCAGATTGTAATCTTGGATTGATTGCTTTTGGATCTTTAAAAGTCATTTTTAAAATGTGGTACATATTGTGTAGTATTCTATCTACTCGCCGAAAAATAATTAGATTGTTATTCAAATTCATAATAAAGTGAGTTACATAAAATTAAAATTACTGAAAATTTTGATTAAGAAAAATTAAGATATTGCATACTGTTTATGCTAATTACACATTTTTACAAATTAGCAATGTAATACATATTAAATGTTAATAATTACAATTGAGATTTATCTTAAAAATGTTTTATTTGTTGATTTTATTAATTTTTATACATTTCTGTTTTTACTGCAACTTTGTATTTTATAAGCTTTCCAAGTGATATCTAAACAAACGACCAACTCATTAGAATTCATATGGAATGGGAAATACAAGAAAAAAGTAACTACAAAAATGTCAGCTATCAAAATAAATTAAAGTACTTATTATTGTCTTAAAGCAAAAATACCAATATTTGTACATTTAAAGTTTGTTTGTTTTCAATCAGCAATACTCTTTGTCATCTTAAAAAATGATTCTCCGTATCAGAGTTTTGCATTTTACGTTCGGAAACAATAAGAAATAATAATTATAAAAATTAAAAATAATTATTTGATAATCCTATTAAAAACAAAAAAAATGTTGCATTACTTTATGCGTTTATTATTTTACAATTCAATAATACTTTCAATTAAGTAAAAAAAAAATTGGTTATTAAGTGGATGCATATCGTGTCTGCCACTATTGTATAAATTAAATCGAATCATAAAAAAAAAATATGCAATATTGTCAAATTAAGTATTAAAATAAACGATGTCACCAGCTTATCGATTCATAATGCTTGAAATGGTATTAACACGTCATATACTTTTGTACCAATCAGTTTAATTAATTTTTTTGTTTCACAACCCTCTATTCTATATAAAATATATAAGACTATATGTATTGCGTTACAGATAATAATATTGGCTGGTCATCATTACATAAAATGTCTAGTTGATTTAATAAAAAATATATCAACACATATCAGAACATCCACAATAATATAATATACACATTACATAATAGGTATACTACAAATATAGCGCATGCAATATGGTGTATATATTGTATATTTTAATAGTTATATTATACACCTGCGTATTATGTTAGTGTTTTGTAGAATATAATGATATGACTATACGAATATATATATAAATAATATTATTATCCATCACGACTGAAGGTAATAGTAATAATATCGTTTATAAAGCCGGTGGTAGTTCGACACCAATTTTGTCGAAAATATACGAGGAATACCGATATCGTATTGCACCGTCATACCAACTATATTATACGTCACTTAAAATAATTTAATAAACACACACATTAAGTAATCATAAAATATCTTCCTATTTTATATTATGTATTATGATCGCGGGACGTTTAATATTTAATATTGAAACCGAATTGGGGGAAAAAAAATCCAACGGCAGAGAAGATTTATAAATTATTATATTTAGCCCTACCAACATCTAAGGGAGTAGCCGGGATAGTGTACATAATATTGTGGTGTCTCACAATAATGATAATAATAGTTAGTGTCACGTCATCCAGCAAAGGTATACACTATACCACACACACACACACACACACACACACAATATTGCAATGACACCACCATGTTTAACTATTCGACGAGCGGTTCGTTTTCATCGTCACGTGTGACCTGCTGTCTTTACGCGGTAGCCTCGAATATCGCATTACGGATTACCTCGGGATATGCAGCTGTGGCTGTGTGGCTTGCGGGGGAGGTGTGACGGATAGTTGGACGGGTGATCGGATGGTGAGTAGGTGTGGAAGGGCCGGTAAAGGCTCGAGAGAGTCAGAGCGCTATTTCCGAGAAAATTACTGAAAACAATGTCTGAACAATATCCAAAGGTTCGAGTAAGTGTGCGCATTTATTGTTATTCATGTATATATATATATGCACTTATAGATAGGGACACATTATTATTATATTCGCCGCACACACTCCCGTACACTGCACACTGTCTACATCTACAGCATTTGAAATTAACATTGTCTGATCGTATAAGAGCATTTGAACCGCATACATTATACGCGTCCGAATATTCTCGCTGTAGATGCGTTATCCTTACTATGATATATATATCCCGGAATACGTACATTAAGGACGATAAATTGTAAACGTTGTGAGCATGTTATGTGTATAACGTCGAAAAAAATTGACAAAAAAAGCAAGCGTTTGTAACCCATTCGTGCACGACGACAACGATGCCGATGGTAATATATTATTGTTACAACATTATAAAGGTACCAATAGCAATAATATGTAATATATATTATTATAATGATATATTATTGTACCTACCTACATACGAAATAATACGATATAATACATAAATATGGTTAAGAGTGATAATGGCGTGCACGGCACATTTCCTTGGGCCGTTTTATTGTCTTATCGATTTTCGTAGCTGCGGGGACGCGAAGGAGGCGACCGAGACGAGCGCGCGATGCACATAATAAAATAATATTAATATCACTGTCTCCAGATTGTTCATCGTCATTCGCTCATACAGATATGCAAATATTATGCACTTTTTATACTTAATAATAACACAGGGTGACGACTGTAAGGTTACCGTAACGTGATTTCCGGTGAACTATGCATGGCAAGCACAGACGAGGTATGCCCGGAAAACCAGCCATAGATGGGATGGAAAAGAGATGACAAACGATTTTAACGTTTTGAAACGATTTTTGGTAGCCGCCATGGAGGTACTGTGTAGAGGCCAAGAACGTGCGATAGAAGAAGCGAACGATGCACAAGAAGAAAACATATTTTCAAAGCACTGTCGTACGATAATGAAAATTTATAGGTAAACAACATTTATGTAACTACAGTTGAAGGCTCAAGTCCCTTCCACCAAATATATTAGGTGTAAAGTGAATTAATATTTACATTAACGCAACGACTTATCGACGTACAATTTACAGAATCACATCGCGGTTTTAATATTTTAGTATAATATAAAATACGCGTGTTTGATTAGATAGTCTATTTTAAGTCGCCTTTAAAACCGTTCTATCAACGCATAATATCGCAAAAACGAGCGCCAAACGGATCGTTCGGTGAGAGACAATTGCAGGCACTATACGCGCTATACATAAGTCCACGAATCGTGCGAATTGATAGACTTGTTATTTGGGGAGGGGGGGGGGGTGCTGGGAATTCGGAGTGGTTAAATAACTACTAAAATCACTATAAATCAACGTGGTAATGATTACTTGACGGATGAGTCGGTAGCGCGTAGTGGTGGCGGTGGCGATGGTGATGGTGATGTTGTACAACAGCTGCAACTGCCTGGGGAAACGACGATTTGACGACTGCGGAGATGCGTTGTAGCGTCGTGTCGACGCCAGAGATCATGTCGCGTCGCCGGGCTGGTGACCCGCACAATCGACCATAACAACACAGAGCCCGCGACGGCGGCGGTCCGCTGTCCGCACACGACGACGACGTTGCCGTAAAACGGTGCGGGCTACGCGGCGGCCCATAATATCAGTGTAGATGGTGGCGTAACGCGGCTGACCACCGAGTCGTTGTCGCCGCCACCGCTGTAGTGGTAATAATAGTCGTTATAGCACCGGTAAACGCAATAATGGTTGTGGTGTCGCTAAGAGTAGTGGTATTCGCAGTAATATTGGAAGTAATAGTATTATTAACAGTTTCCGTAGTATTAGTAGTATTAAAAATAGTGTCGGTAGTCGTAATGTCGGCGGTGGTTATGTCGTCGGATGTAGTAGTAGATGCGGCGGCAGCAGCGGCGGTAATAGTACAGAACGCAGCGACGGTGACAGCGGCAGTGGCGGCAGCACGAGTAATAATGATGCCGACGACGGCGGCGGCGGCGGCGGCGGTAGCGTTAGTAGCGGCGGCGGCGCTGGTAGACATTGACGCCGCGTACGTCGACGACACCGCCGACGCGGTCATGACCACAGTGGCCGGTGCGCCAGCGTTCGGCGTTAACGCGCGCTCCTATCTCAATTTTTTTTCTTCCGGAATCAACGGATATAAATGGTACGGATGAGACGACGACAAATCGAAAATCAAACTACACGTGACCACTATTTCGACCGCTCTCCCCACGCCGACGTTGTGATGTTACTCGTTGTTGTTATGGTCTTCGTCGTCGTCGTCGTCGTCGTCGTCGTCGTCGTTACTTTATAGTATTATAATAGTATAACGATGTCTTATCGTACGCTTCCGGCGAGCGAACCAATATCGCTGCCTAGCACGGATACACGAACACTCGCGCCAGTGCACGTACACACACACACACACACACACACAGAGGAAAACACGCGCGCGTAACACGCGGCCGCGACGAGAAACACTTGGAAAAACCGGTGGGGGGCGCGACCGTCAGCGAGACTACTCTATACTGCACCGCGTCCGGGGTATAATGTATGGAGTGGAGCGGCGCGAGAGGGCGCCGCGGCGGTGGCCATTTTTCGCTGCCGCCAGCCGATCGATATGACGCGCACGCCGAGCACCGTCTTCCTCTACTCCGCGTCGCGCCGCACGTGAACCAACGCGGTTTTCCCCGGCGCCGGCGCACGCACGCGCCACCACGGTTTATACTACTGTTACTATATATACTTTTGTTATGTATACACGTACATTATAAGTACATGGATAGATGTATATATATATATTATATACGCATGTGTGTGTGTGTGTGTGTGTGTGTGTGTGTGTGTGTGTGTGTGTGTGTGTACGTCGGGCGTGGCGAAAATCTCCGTGGCGGTGGGTGGTGGGTCGAGAGGTGTGGCTGTGTGGGTGGCTGTGTGGGTGAAAGGGGAGGGGTAGTGCACGGTATATATACTGTGTAGACGAGCGTGCGGGGTGACCGCTGCACCGGCACCGCACAGTATTTTATCGGCCGACAGTGAAAAAAGAGAACCACTACGACGGCGACGACGACAACGACGACGACGACGAACAGTATATACGGCAACGAGCGGTAATAGTGGTGGTGGTGTTGGCGGTGGCGGTGTATCAGGATGAAAAAAAACCTCTAATAGATAATGTGTTCACTTTCTTTCAACCCCCAAGCCCCGCGCTCGCTATCTGCCCGCCGCTCACGCCCGTTGCTCGCTAACCCTCTCTCGCTCTATCGCTCTCGTCCATTTCTCTCCGTCTCTTTCCTTTTACGCTCTCTCGCCCACTATTTATTTTCTCCCTCGCACTGCCGAAGCCGCGTACGATCAGCCGCCACCACCGCCGCCCACACGCCACTCTCCGATACCGATAGTTCTGGACACATTCGATCACGGTCGTAAAACGAAAATATATATATAAAAAAATAAAATTGAAACAATCGCCACCCGTTCGGCCGCCTCCGATACGGTTCCTAGTCCGGTGCCGAGTTGATTTTATCGCGGCCCAACGGTCAATCGAAACCGAATTCGTACACGTAATACCTGCATTGCGCCTATATATTATAAATTAATAGAATTGATAATAATATCTTCCATCACTCCTCTACAAAGCATTACAGTGTAGAAGTAGTAAAAAACCGCGGTGTAATTTGTTTTATCATTTCGAAAATAGATACTAGAGATATTGGCCAATTCTCCCGTGACTATAATAACTGCTGCAATACTCGATGAATCTATTACACAAATTAAAAACCAATAAAATACAAAACAAAAAAATTACAAAAACAAAATCTATCATTTAAAATGAGTCCAATGCATTATATAGTATGATTCTTGAATTTAACATTTATAATTCAATAGTGAAAATAATTTCGGCGATAAGCCTAACTGTAGCAGATAAACAGATAATAACAATAATTTATAAATTTAAAAACTAATAAGCATAAAGAAAAACGGGCGGTGGGCGGCTCCCACAACTATCTCCCCTCAAATATGACACAAAATGCGTTTTTATTATTATCGCTGTATGCGGTCGTTTTGCCACTGATTATTATTATTATTATTATTATTATTATCATCGGATCGGTGAACAAAATGTATCTTTGACTACTCGGTATGAAAAGCTGATAAAACTCGCCGGTAGTCGCTTATTGAAAAACGTTGTACAATGTACATATGTGTATCAAAAATAAATGCGCTATATGAGCAAGAAGACAAGGAGCATTTCATGTTTCAATAACTTAAACATGATTTCTTATTTAATAAAAACGCGATTCTTTAATTTGACACACAAAGTAATCTAATTCTGTTGTCGCGTTTGAAATATGACGTATTCATCATCGGAATCATACATATTATTTTGTCTGTACTTTCATCTTTTCAGTGATATATTATATTAATAATATGATACTTAAATGATTTTAAAATAATATATAACATTTGAATTAAAATTACTCAAGTTTGTCTAATAGAATTGTATAATATTTTGTATAGTGTCGATTGTGTCAATTTTTGCTATCATTTATTTTTATCTGAAACTATTTACTACATTATAATCAATATTATTATTAATTTTCCTGTTCATCTGTATTTTCATATTAAAATACAATAATCCACATTGACGCGCAAATAACTTCAAATCGTCACCATAACGAATTATTAATTCCAAGTGAAATTGTTACGGTTCATATATTTTTTAGTACAGAAATATAATTCTGTATTTCTAAAATAATATACTCTTACAACAAACCTATTAAATGAATATTTTTAGTAAATATTTATCTTTCTTCATCATATCCGAATTGATATATTTTTGTATTTTAATGACACAATATTTTATTTTAAAAATAAATTACAAAATGTATTAACGATAAGTAAGTTATGTAGGTATTATTTATTTTTATATAATTTATATTATAATGTAACATTATTATTATTTGAATTCGCTACTTTTTCCGATTCAAAAAAAAATTGAAATTAATTTTCATTTTATATTTAACCATTTTTTAATTTAATTGTTAAGCTTTTAGTTAATTAATCAAACAATAATATTTCATGATATTCAAGTACAGGATATTTGGTAAACCTATTTTTAATAGAAATTTAATAACTAACATCATATAAAACATAATAAACATAAAATGATATTTAACCAATAATCTATCATGACCAAAAATATTTTTTTTTAATTGACTTAATGAATGAAAACTTTAAAAAATAATATTCTGCTTTTTAAAACTAAAAAATAAAAACAAAGTTATGTGCATTTTTTGTGGTAATATTGCAATTCTTATATAAACATTTCAGTAAAATTACACTAAAGTTTAAAAAACGGAAATTAATATAATTATAATAATTTATGTACAATTAATGTTTTATTCGTGCATTTAGCATCATTTCAAACCAAAACATTCACAATATTTATGAACTAAATCATGTATATTATTGTATATACTAGGGAAATATTACTCCATAAAAAAGTAAAATTTTATCAAACTGAAAAAAAATAACAGACAAATTATCAATATCCATTAAGTAAATTGAATTATTACCTAACTACCTTTAATCTACTTTAACTTTGCAGCAAAGTAAAAACAATTATTTTAAATATTTCACATTTCGAACAAAATATTTTTCGCTTGTCTTTCAGATTTTTAGAAAATTATAATTCTAGATTCTATACTAACCGATAATTTATTTTATTATTTTAAAGTTATTTGTTGTAATTTGATTTTTAAATATGTATTTGTTTTTTATTTCATTACACAATTTTCAACTTTAATTTTAAAAATACAAAATTATAACAATTTTGTTATAATTTATAAATGTCACAGTTATATATTACAGTTTAAACATAGACTTTATTATAGTTCGCCTACAACTTATAAAAGAAAATATATTATGCTATAAATATTTAAATTAAATTAAATCATAAAAAAAATATATTAAAGAACATGAAATGAATATGACGTATTGCTTATACAATTTCTCTAAATAAAAATATTATATAAAATGTATATTGTTTAAGTAACCTCAATATAAATATTTATATATATTTTAATATTATTCACTTCGTGAGTAATAAAATATATTATTTTACCAACTATTCAATGTTTTTTACCTCGTTTTCTTTCGTTTAAAAGTAATGATATTAATCTATTTGCGTGATAAGGACCGTTTAAATCTACTTAATTTTCAGCCGTATTATCCATTATCATTGTCTGAACGGTTTCTTGGCATCCGTTTGCAATTCTATACCATTTGGTCTGTCGCCGTTAAAAAGCCACTCCTTTCTATATAAAACAGATCGTTTTCCTTTAGAATTACCCTAATGTATAAGACAATCGTCTTACGTATAAGGAAATTATTAACGACCATGATTTAATAAATTGTTGAAAATGGTAAAATAATATCTTCTTTTAAATACATCTATTACTGCTTATATTTAAACATCGAGATTTACAATACCTATCAAATCAATATAATTTAATTAGAGTAAACCAGCGTTTTAAATATTATTATTTTACTATAACTTACTTTTTTTATATTGATTAGATCAAAATCGTCTAGGATATTAACCAGCTAACCTAACATTTACCAATCGTATTAAAATCGCTGTTAAAAAAAAATGTCTTAAAACTCATCAACCATATTATACAAGTGGCATTAGTAATCATATATTGGTAGTTTACATAATCCCGCCCACTATGTTGTATAAACTACAATAATTCACATCTTTAAATTTATATAACCATCATGTGAATTATAAGGACTGCACTTCATATAAAAATTGTTTAATCTTTTATAAGTAGAATCGCCCTAAAACTTTAAGATAATATTTTTAAATAAAAATAAATTTAAAAGATTAAATTAAATATTAAGCTAATTTATACTTGGATATTTCATTAAAACTAAAATTTGTTATGTTATTTTTACTTTTTTTATAGGTATAAAAAAATATAATGATGTTCACGCGGCATGTTGAATATGCAATTTAGCTACATCACTGTAATAGTTATGTTATACAGGTATTTTAATGATAACATAAACATGACATGTTTCTAAAATAGTAGTGGGACATGATAATAATGCTCATACACGTGTTTCTATGAATCCAATTAGGTCACTCTATATTATTGAAAAACAAATATCAAACGGTGTATTTTCAGACCAAAGTAAACTAGATCTAGTCATATGTGAAGATAATATGAATTTCTAATTTTTATACATTTTTATACACATAATACTAATAATCTCTAATAATTTTATAGTTTTATACATTTAAAACTGTAAAAAAAACCATATGATAAACGAAAAAATATAATATACATAACGCAGAAAACAAATTATATAAAGTTTATAAGACTATTAACATAAAATATAGAAATATTATAATGTTTAATTGCAAGAAAAATCGTTCAATATTATAACTTTAAATTAAGTTAAAAATCTCGCTGATTAAGCGTATTTAACTCTTTAAATTTACTTAAAATTACATAAATATTTTACAAACATTTCTAAAATAACTCATGGATAAATTAATATAACAAAAAAACAATAGTAAAAGTTGTCTGAATTTAATTTTGATAAGAAAATTGTTTATATTATACAAAAATCATCAGTATATTTATAATAATATAACCCATACATAAAAATCATTTCACTTGAGAAGCGTATTTGAAGGAAGACTCCCATGGTTTCAATATACACTAAATATTAAACACAAAAGAAAACGATTAAATACGTGCTCGGTCTATGTTTTGAACAAAGCTCTTCGCTAAGACTAGCAGTAAACCCTAAACAAACATAATATGTTTATAAGTCATATTATAACTATATTTTTCAGTAGAATTAAGCCCAACCTTCTAGGACAAAACTAATGCATATAAATTATAAATATTTCGACCACGTCAATTTGTCGACTAAATTGTGTATAATTTAAATTACATCGACTGCAATACACGATCCCATAATAGATATTAAACTATGTATTATCAAAAAAAAATTTAAAAAAAAAACATTTATACTTGCTATCAGTTGTTAGCATATTTCATCCCAAATCATATTTAAATCCTATTATTTCGATAACATTACCTTAAAGGGTCTGATTGGCCTTTGTATTTACTATTAGACTATCTAGTATTATTATGATCAAAATATAATACTACATGGAAAATAACTTTATATCCAATACATTAATGTTATTCAAATAGTATATTCATAATTATAAAATTATAACTTTCAAGAAATAATAGTAAGTTTTAAGAATTCGTAATTATTAAGTTTTCGCAAGACGAATTATTCAGGTTGTAATTAATTTAATTTATAAATTATTGATATATTCGAAGTGCACAATCGTATTTATTTTTATTTAATCCAAAATAATCAATAATATTAAATCAATTCGAATATTCTATTGGATTATTTAATTTATAGGTAAATGTAATTTCAAAAATATATTTTATCAAAGTATTTTGGTTAAAATACATTGAAAATATTCATGTAATACACCTATATAATAGTAAATGCTTTATTAATCCATAATAATTGTTACATAGTTTTTATATTATACTAAATAAATAATATAAACGTATAAAATCTAAATAAAAAGCAATTAATCCTAATTGTTATATCTTTATACAAAGTAGGCAAATGGGAGACAATAGACAATAATTAATTGTAATTATATTTTGTCTTAGAATTCACCACGCCCTGTAGCGTAGACTTGAGTGTTCTGTATTTAATGAGGTTTTTTTTATATATTATTGTTATACGGTTGACAATCACAAATTGCCATTTTCCAGTGTCGCAGTCTTTTTTAAACACGAAGACGCCAAGAGGCCTGACAGTGGCACGAGAAGCAAAATCGTGATTAACGACTCGCTATAACGCATTGACCATGTCATAAAATAATGACTATTGTCGTCTTACATTATAACCCTAATCAAAATATCAAAAGCGATATTGTTTTTATGAACTTTAGTCAATACACAGAGTACAGTCAATACAAAAACATCAACTTTGTTTTCACGTGATAGCCATTAGGTAATAGTAATTACGATGAGTACTGTACATATAAAAATATCAGTTTTCTAAATTTAACATGGAGTATTTTACTGACACTCTAAAAAATAGATTGTGAATTTTGTTTGTTCAAAATAAAGATATTACATTTCTATTATACTTCACAATGTAAAAACAAAATTCGCTTTTTTAAAAAAAAAAGTAATAATAAATTTGTGTATCTACTAAAATTAAAAAGTTGATATTATATTAGTTTGATATAAGCAAATAGTGTGATGTTGATTAAGCTAATCGTGGTCTTTAGAAACCGAAAAAAAATTGAATGCTTTTCAGTCATTGACATAAGCCACGAATAATTACCAGAATTAATCAACATTTAAAATCACCTTGAGAAGGAAACGACATATTGTATTGTCGATATATTAATTTTTAACGTATAAACAATAAAATATTGAGTTAGTTATATATTTTGAAAATTTAACATTAATACAAGTTACATGTCAACAACATACATTTTTCATTCCAAAATCAATAATTTTTATGTATGTGCACGACATATTATATAATATTATATAAATGCTAAGCTATTCTGAAATAATAACATTATGTATTATTATATTTCCTCATATCACGTAGTACCTATAACAAATAACGAACGCACTAATATTGTGCACCTATATATTGAAAAATATATTTCAGTCGATATAATTACAGCCACCGTAGCTAAATTATTACAACCTTATCACATGTCACGCGGGAATATAATATGTACGAACTAAATTAATTTTGATTGGCTTTTGATGTCGTAACCGCGTTATAGTGCGTATAACCAAATATCCAGCACGTTGCACGTACACGTGAAACAAAAACTTTATTGAACAAGATTTCACGTGCATGCATCTTAATAGCTTTTGTCTTAGTTCAGGGGTTTTAAGACAACAATAATTGTAATGCATATAGTTCTATTTGTGAACGGAGGGGAAAACGTGTAATATTGTTTCTTCAAAATAAGCCAACCTCATAAAAGGCGCTTTAATATATTATTATAGCAACGTTGTTTTGATGTTTTAACGTATATTAAAATTTTTAATTAGGTAATGATAATCTAACTTATCGAATTACTTCTCTTTTTTACACTATTTATAATACTGTAAGACATCATCAAATATTTATAGATTTCAATTTTGGTTTTGATTTGTATTCTAAAATAATAAATAATATACCTATCGGGAATATAATATAATAAAATTGTACTTTTATATACTATCCCGGTTTTAGGAATAATATAATCTAGTTTGACCATGGAATACTCATTATTAACTATACATAATGGTTTATTTTTTATTAATAAAACATATCGTGATTAACCATCCTAGAGACTCGAAATTTCGAAAGACTAAAATACGTGTATAACACAATATCATACATTACAATGTCAGAATTACTAAACCATCCCGAAATGTTGAAAATGATTATATGATTTACAAATAAAAAAAAAATGGGGCAACTGAGTACTGCTCTACTGTACAGTAGGTGTCGAGTGGGTTACTGTGATGGATGTATTAAATTTGAATTCAATGATATATCATTGTATACGAAAAACGATTCTGAACGGAGACAGTTTGTCAGCCTATATCATTAAGTATATTTCATGATATGTTTTTTGATATTTCTATTAAAATAATTTATTTTACTATGAATATTATTGTAAAGTTGATTTATTTTTTTCCGAAAACATTGCATTTATTATATTGTTAACATTTAATTATAATAATAATAATAATAAATATAATTTATACCATAATATATTATTATTATTATTATTAATTTTTAACTCAATATCACATTACCGTAAAACATAAATAATAAGCTTATGGTATAAATTGATAATATCTTTAAAAAAATTTTTTAAATACCATTATGTATAGTAAAATTCATAATATGCATAAAAGTCTTAAATTTGGACAAATACATGTTTTTGAATTATAAAAAAATAATACCATCGTTATTCATCGTTAAAATACGTTATTTAGTTCAAATTCTTACATCATATTATGTCTATATGAAATAGAAAAAAAAATTTATTGACATCTATAAAAATAAACCTAAAAGTTGTAATTATTTATAAATGGCAGAAAAATATAAGAATATATACACTTGATGAAAACTTAAAGTTACTACGGTTATTGGTTTTTGAATTATAACAAAATACAGTAAATTTTTCAAAAACTGGTTTAGTAGAACATTTTTACTTTTGACCCTCACCCATTTCCCATTTATGGTCCAACAAGATCCAATTTTCTACTAAAAACCATTCCCAAAGTGATACATTGAAGCATTTTTACTGCCCAAATGATGATAACAGACAAAAAAAAAACCATACATAATTGTAAAATCAATACATTCATTCCTTCGCTCATCATAAGCTAAAACGCATAACTAGTAAGATCACGAACTAAGAGTTTTAAAATATTTCATTTAAAACCAAAAAAAAATATTAATCAGTCATAAGAAACAAATATGAAAACAGTCAAATATTAGTATTGAAATAATATGTATTATGAGTGTTAACAATTAAAACAATATTATTAATTGTTTCAACGAGAATTTTTTCTTACCATAGTAACTATAATAACTATGACTGGGATGTATATTATTGCTTTTCATATCAAATGTAAAATGTAAAACCAAAACATTGACATTATTATAATACACAAAAAAGGCCAATTGTCAAATTATTAAGTGTTATAATATATGTCGCCAAATATTTTCTTAATTTAAAAAGTCTATTTCCATGTTCCAAATAAGGCGAGTACCTTTTACGACTTAATACAAATCCCAGAAGAACATGATCGCGTTTTAGTAATTCTAATATTATTTTTCCTTTTCATTAAGTACAAATAAAAAAAAAAAATTGAGAGAATAGTATTTTAAATTTTTGTTGCACATTTATATATTTTGATACTATATTTAAATTACGCAAGCATGAAAATCGCCATATGTTATTGTCAAAAGCCATATCCAGCCATTTTGTTTTTAAGCGATTCAAAAATATTGTCGAATTTAATTTGTTGATATAACTATGGGTATAAAATATTGTAGTTTATGTCAAGGTATACGTTACGTCTAACAATAGTAAAATATAGCAAGTGTAATTTACTCTATTATAATATTAATATTATTATTTTTGGTCTGTCAGTCGGTCCGTGGCGGGTACTCGAAGTACCTACGTATATATGTTTATATTTTTTTTCCTCTTCCGTGTTCAATGTGTCACACGAGTCTTGATGGTCAAGAGCCTATTGTCGAGAGCAATATGTACACGATATGTGTACAGCCGTATTGGCGAGTGGACTACTTGAATCCCAGTGAAAAACGACCACATCGCACGTTTCACGACATTGTCGACTTCCGCATTACATTCGGATGCTAAGTAATATTATTCTAAGTGACAAAATTGAATGCATAAAGCTAAACTGGTGTATACTAGGTTTTAAGTAAAACGTTTTGTCTTATATTCCTTGTGACCGAAAGAATACTGTTATGAACGTATTGTAATCATCACAAAGTATAATATTATATTACAGTGTTTTAGTTTTCCATACAACTAAGCATTTTAAATCATGTGAAAAATAAAAATATTAAATTGATTACAATAAAATAAGTTTAATAAAATTATATTATGTAAGTATATTAAATTAATATAATATGTATTATTTTTATTTTTTATAAATAATTTAATATATCCACAATGCATACGTAGAAGATAATATTATTATACCAGTATCTTTTAAATTAAATCTTTTATTTAAATTGTTGGTTAATTTTTTTCCCTTATTTCTTTCTGTGAATATTAGCATTTATGTAGCTACATTAGATCCACAAATTCTATAAGCCAACCACGTCTCAGTCAACTGATTTTTCTTCGTTAAATCCACTTACAATTTTATTTTTTCTGTAGAATAATCTGTCAACCACTTTTTATACATTTTATTAAGATTGATATAATTGTCACAGTCACAAACTTTAAAAAAAAAAATAAGTTTTAAAATAATAATTTTCACTATACTTATTATACTTATTACTTACTAATAATGAATTACTCTTGTAAATATTATATCAAATTAATGTAATCAGTACGTATAAATATAATTATTTTATATTCTTAAAATATAATCAAAAATATTTATTTATACTTTGTATACATTCTTATTAATTTTTACATGTTCATAATTAATCATGTAAATTATTTACTATCCTTTGAATTATATTCTATTTTTTATATAGCTTAAATTATAATTAGGTATAACAGTCTTATTAATTATTTTATATTTTGATGTTTTAAAAAAATAACCATGTTTATGAAATAAATATGATTAAATGTTGAAATAAAACGTTTAAATAGAATTTAAAATCTAATTACTTTCTTTCTTAATTTTCTTGAAAATACATTTTAACATTATACCTATTATATATATATATGTACACCATTCGATTTTTTTTCTTTGAGTTTACTTCGCTTGGATTGTTGATAATTCGGTCATTTTATTTTCACACTAAGATCATCCTAAGTATAACTCGGTAGTATTTTGCATACTTACGTGACAGATGAGTTGTAGTCTTAGATAATTATAAATACACCGTGTTTCAGTGTTATAAGTGTAATGTAATTTGTAAGTATAAATTTGATAGGATTGTGTCGTTTCTGAATAATACTGGAACGCATGTACATACAATTGAACATTCGGTATATCATATAACATATTTCAACTATATACGAATGGAAAATACACCATGTTCTCATTAATAAACAATAGTGAATTCTTAAAATATATTTATAAATCCTAAAATCAAATAAAAAAAATAATAAATAATATTTTGTATGAAAAAAAAAATATTATTTAATACTAACATTAATACTATAAATAATTCACATAGTATAGAACTATTGTATAGTTTACAATTTTAAATAAATAATGACAAGGGTTATAAGAAATGTATTATTTAATATGTAAATAGAAAATAATTAAGAATTAATGCAAATTAAATTTTTCATTTTGATATTTATTTACTTTATCTTATTTTTATTATTTCATACAGAATGAGTTCTATAATATAGTTCATTTCATTTAATTTTGAAAATGATCTAACACATATTCTCGAGTGAGCAACTTAAACCACTAATTGTTGTAGGTATAAGTTCAACCCATATAAATTACACATGTATCGTTATTGAATTGATTAGTCTGTACGTTGGATACAATGACATAGTACATTTATAGGCCATTTTTTAATTAAAAATCTAATTTAAAAAAAAAAAGCAGCCATAAGAATCCACCATTCAATGTGGGTTTTAAAAGGCGGCAACGCTATTTCCTTTTCAATTTCCTGGGCGGATATCCTAGGATTTGTTTTCTTTAAAATACACACCAACAAAAAATTTCACGTACTCTTAGATTTAGAATATTCAGTAAGTTTTTTTTTCGTAGGTATAATAATACATATAATATACAAATTTTTGTTTAGTGTTGGAACACTGAGGTCATTTAGTAATGTTTCGTTTGTTATGTGTGCCAGCCGGTAGACCGAGGTGATTAATCCGAGACAGATGGTCTGAAAAGCATATACGGTGTTAAGCTAAAAGGCTATGCCGAACTTCATAGTTGAATTCCTTAATAACAGTCAGTTTAATATGTGTAATATAAATTAAACGTTTGGTTCTTATTGGCAATTATAAACATATTACCATAGAATTGAGCAAAAATGTAATTTCAAGTTTATCACATTGTATCAATGTTTTAAAAAAAGTAAATAATAAAAATTAATAACAATATACTAATAGATATTTTATGTTTTTTTTTTATTAAATTATATTTTTTTAATATTTATCATCTTTATTATTGTTTATGTTTTTACTTTTTTTAATTATAACATGCATTTTTAAATGCATATTCTGAAGTAGAATATTTTTCAAAGTATTCCGATTCATAAACATCGAAATTCACGTGAGTATAGTTTATGAGTTATAAGTAGTTTAAGTTTAGG
This sequence comes from Rhopalosiphum nymphaeae, assembly GCA_036289425.1. Taxonomy (NCBI): domain Eukaryota; kingdom Metazoa; phylum Arthropoda; class Insecta; order Hemiptera; family Aphididae; genus Rhopalosiphum; species Rhopalosiphum nymphaeae. Next base: position 2,680,844 of record JAZAQC010000004.1, read on the forward strand.
TGTTTGGAGTAGTAGTCCAACATTTTGAGAGATATGTCCGTACCACTTCACTTCGCTTACTTAAACTTGAATTTGTTATAAATCAATTTTATTCGTCCAAATTTAAAAATATGCATAGAAATATGTTCAGAAAATGAAATTAAAAACATATATTCAAATTTAAAAAGTAAAAACTCAAAAAATAATAATAATGAAAAATGTTAAAAACCATATATTTTTTTTTAAAACAATGATGTTATATTTTATCTAGAAATTATGTAAGGAAAATTTTTTCGAAAACGTTAATAGATTTAATGAATTATATGATAATAAATGATTTAACGGTAAAATCATCATCGCCATATTTGTAATATATCTCTACGAACTTGGTTCTTAGTCCAAACTTGCAAACTTTTTACAATATGTACAATTTTTGCGTAAGTCTCGATTTCTACATGTAAATCATTAACGTATTTTTTTTTATATCGAACATCCGACAAAACATTTTATATTATTTATTTAAACGAATAACGTGTCATGTATAACCGACTGCAAAGTTATATTACCATACAGTATAATACATTATATTATAGTCGTGTAAATGAATTCCGTGTGTGTATGTATGGGTGTCGTTTTGGAACAAGGCTGAGAAAAAGTGTTTGCTATAGCTCATCGTATATTGTCGGTGAACCGGGGTGGCCATATCGCATCCGAAGAGCCCTTAACACATTACACACTCACACACACACACACACACACTTATATGAGCGGTGTGTTTAATTAGGCGTTATTGTGCGAAAGTTTTCACCGTCACCGTCACCGCTGCTAAGCTCACTGAATAGGACAAAAAACTTTTTGTTGTCTACCTCTCTTTTCCGATGTTATTATATATGTATAATGTATCCGTGACTACGGTGGAGGATGTCTTTTTCTGTGTATAGGTTGTTCGAAAAACGTTTTTCAAGTTTCGACTATAATATACCGTTGCCGCGACGATTGGGAGAAAACGCGGTCGAGATCGTAAAATAAAAAAGTAAAAAATATCCTTCGCGAATTTTCGCGCTAAAGATAAAATAACAATAATAATAAATACCGGCGCCCGCGATTAAATACAATATCCGTTATCTTCTTTATTTTCATATTGAAACGAAAATCACGTGCGCCAAACTGTTTTATTTTCTAGTTGAGTTTTTATTCCTCTAAAATATATTTTTATTATATAAAATCGTATGTGCAGTTGAATAATTTCATACACCATTTAAACTATTTTTATTTTTAATGAAGTATAGATAACTCAATTTAATACCACCAATTAATGTTATTTCAAAAAAACCTTAATAACATTTATTTATTACACATAATTTATACCTATAAATATTTCGAGTATAAGATATTATGTCACAAACACTTATAATTTAGCTCTGCTTGAAATTATTTTTTAAATGCGATTGTTAAACGATGTTTTCAAATTTTCAAACAATATATAAAACATAATAGATATACTACAATCGTGTACGTATGTAAAAGAGCTAATTGAGACGAGTGCCCAACTAATGTCATGAATAGTCGTGTCTGGTCGGTTATTTTTAAAAAAACACAAGTTTTATGTAATAAAAGTGTAATTTACGAGTATATAATTCACATTTCACTTACCCAAAAATGTATTTCAAAACATATTCATTTAAAGACATAAATAATAATATATTAATCTACTAATTATAATATCTGGTTTATTCAAAGAAATATATTTTGTTCTTTTATTTATCGGGAATTATGCAATGGTGAAATAGTAATTAAATTTCTATAGATTCCCAACCCAATCTTTCACCACCCAAAAAATTCAATTTTATTTATTTTATTTTTTTATATATATTTTATTATATTGTGTTTTATTCGGTACGCCATTTTTAAGACTGTTATTAGAATTCGAATAACGTTTTTTTTTTTAAAGAAAACTAATTTAAGTGGCTGAAAAAACGTTTGTCCCCAATGCAATGTAATAATATTGACGTAACTATAATGAACTGATGCGTATTGTGTTATTCGATTTGTTCATAATAAATCGTCACCCATCGTTTATATTATATTATATTATATAGTTTTCGTTTTAGATTTGTATATTTTTCGCTAAAATCCTATCTATTACATTATTATCCTTAGGCGGTCAGTATCTATGTATCATTTTATAATAATATATAAGTATAAAAGTATGTATTGTATATGATGTATCTCGAAAATATTTCCCTGGGGCGTGATGGTTGTCATCATCGAGATGGTCGTCTATACGTTACTGCATTGCCAGTAGAATATTTCATAACCTCGTTCCACTCAAACGATATACACGCCGTCGCATCTATTATTTTCGCGTAAAATAACCAATTCGGTGACTAATATATTATATTATTGTATACCGCATACCACTTAGTACTTATCACATAACATATTGTTTCGACGTTCGTTTTGTATATCGATGACGAGCTTATTGATGCACCACTACCGTGCGTGTATGAAAATGAAAAAATAACATGAACAAGAAAATTCCACGCGAAACAAAACGTTACGTAATGTTTATACTTGAAGAAAAAAATGTATTATGTATAATGTACTTACCTTCGGGAACAAAATACGTCGTGTCTCGTGTGTCACCGGCTCGTGGCTGGTGTAATTATATTACGAGTACCTAAACACGACTGATCACTGTGTTATTATTATACGAATGTACATAAGTTGTTATTGTAATCTGCTGACCAATTTCAAGCCATAAAAATAAATTATCGCCTATTATACTAAAATAGATTTATAGTGATTTCATTATTGTTGTTTGTTTTAATATAAAATAAAATATTATTGAAAACTTAAATTCAATTTATTTTTATATTTATATCATACAAAACTTAGGTAATAATAGATACCACACCAAGTATATGTACTATCAAATGATAATAATAACCGAAGGCCAATGTTAATATTTACTACTGACAAAAATTAGTCTCCCGAAAAACAGTATTTTCCAAAAGTTGTACAACTTGTATAGCGCAAAATATGTTATTGACACTGATTAAAAATGAGCTCGGTTAGTATTTAATGAATTAGTGAAAATTTAAAGAATACTATTTCTAAAGATTCTTATTTTCTTAAAAATTAATAAAAATCACATTTTGCTGTGTAACATATTACGTTATTTAAAATTACACTGATATCGGGGGAAATATCATATTCGGTCAAAATATGTGCCGCCTCCCGGATAAATTGTCATTTTAAAGTATATTTGATGTCACCGAATAAAATTATGGTTATACCAAGTACGTCATATCAATACCGTTGGCGTAGGTTTACAAATAAATAAATAAACAATTTGTTGTGCTAACCGTCACAACGGCGTCCAATTTCTGTTACGCGGGTTCTCCGTTCCGAATAAAACCGTCATATTATTAATACCCGATGAAGTTTTTTCGGTTGGTTTGTTGCCAAACGAAAAACGTTTTCAGTGTTGACGCGTACGGCGGATCTCGTTATGTTGTTTTCTCGGTATACCTGTTTTCGTGCACAGATACACATTATAATAATATTATAATATGTAAATATGTAATATAAATTGATATCGTATATACGTACACAACTACACCACCCGGCCGGCTGAGGAAATTGCGCAACACAATAAAATCCTGTCGCTCGGGATCTGCGGGGTTCCGCCGCGTATCATACAGGGTGTATCCGGCGACCGTGCGGATAATAACGCTCATTTGGTCCGCGAAATCCTCCAGATATGGGTACTCTGTATACGCAGCGATCCACCATCTCCCCCCCCCCTCCCCCACTCCCCCAACCCCGGTGCGCTTCTTTGTCGCCGTTGTCGTCGTCGTCGCCGGTATTGCTAGATAACTACTATACTATACGAATACGAGCGCGCGCATGCTCGGGGGGATTCGCACGGCGATTAAACGACTGGAAGGTCCGCCGAGCCGCGCGACCCGATTTAATTAAAACTTACACCGCCGGCGAAACGAAAACCGCGGCGAGAACAGTGATTTTATTCCCATGACGTGTGTGTACAATGATATTGTTTGTGTACACGTCGTCGTCCAGCCGCCGCCGTTTTAATATTATGACTTTATTAAACAATAATAATAATAATATCTATCGCGTTACATAATAAAATGTTATTATATTATATTATGTGAAATCGGTCGTTGCGCCGTCGAAGAACCGACAAAAATTCGTACAACGGCAAATATCGATTACGGCGACTAATATTCAACACATCATACGAATATGTGTACACGCAGCCGCGAAATATTACACACGCTATAGCCGGAGACCGTTTTCGATGCAGTTTATTTTGCGTTACAACCGGGTTTTCGAGTCATTTTTTGTTTGTTTTATTTATTTTATTACTAACCCGAACTTCTCAGTTCATTTCACGACTTATTTATTTCCCTTTTTCACTTTCGTCCATCAACACGTCGGTCGTCGAGTCAAACCTCGTCAGTCGTCGTTAAATCGTATATTTAAGAATCGTCTGCGATTGTTAGTGCCGATACACGTCCATGTCGTATCGGTGTAATATACTGCACGTTTTCGATACGAATTAATAATCGATGACCACGTTAGACAAATGTACTTAAACGCCTAGGACGTTTTCGACTGACCAAATAATTACGTATTTGGTTTACGATAACTCATGGAAAATGTTTGCGTGGTTTTAATTTTAGTTAGTGTTTGAATTTTTTCCTTGTCAAAAGTTTCAGTCTAGCATTAAACTTGGGTATTTTTCTCTACTTTTGAATTTATACTAACAGTATATGTATGTATATATATACGGTGTATACCCCTAGGAATGGATGGCGATCGGTGAAAAATCGTGGCAGTGAAAATCGACCGAAATACGCACTCATTCAATGTGCAGACATAATTAGTATTGTAACCAAACATAAAACCCTATTTCTTTTCGTTCGAGAAAGCAATTTTGATTTACACATTTTTCATCTGGTTCCGGGAAATAAATATTAAAAATAAAAATGTGGTAATAACGGAAACTGTAACAACAGTAATTGTGTACAGCCATATTAAATTAAAGATAAGATTTTTATCAATACATCAGTAAGTAAATTGGTTTATTATATTACATTTAATATTTTTATTTAAAAATGTATTAAATATTATATAAATATTGTGTATAATTTGATGCTCTAATATCAAAAATTATTATTTCTTATTTTTTCTAATATTATTCAACATTTTCATATATTATAATTTATAGTATATTATTTAAAAAATACTAAATCACATAATAATGATCAATATATTTTTCTTATTACATTTAATTTAATTAAAAAAAGTCAACTCCTTTCCGTGAAATGATTTATGAGAAATATATCTTGAACCTATTCAAGTATACAAATAAATATATTTATATAAATTAATGTCAAACGTAGAATGTGTTTATATAGCATTCAATATTCTAAAATATTATGTATTAATTATCTGAAAATAAAATAAAAACTGTGTTTATTAACACCAAATGCTCATAATTTATTTTTGAATAATTAATTGTCAAATGCCAAACACACTCATTTAAAAATCTTATGTATAAATTAAATCATTAATACATTTATACATTTATACATTTATCGAATAATAATTAATTTATGTTCAACAATACATTTTCAACTTAAAAATTAAATCAAACATTATTGATATTTTATACACTTGAAAATGTAAAATAACAACCAGTATTATAACATTTTCATACAAATTAATGTGTTTAATCTTCAAAAAACAAAATAATTAGGTATTGATATACATTAATAAATACGTACAATAAGAGCATACTACACAATTTTTGATTCTAAAATGACTTATAATTATTAATTAATATTATCTTGACAAGCAAATTCAATATTATATAAAAATTGACTTTGCTATAAACACGTTATCGATCAATTCACTGGCTTTTATACAATATAAAATAATTTCTATAATATAATATAAATGTACGACATAAAATAAGAAGACTTAATTAATTTAATGTTGATGAAATAATAATAAGATTATAACATTAAAGACAATTAATAATATATTCCAGATGACATTTTAGGAGATTATAATATTTTAAAATATTTTAAAAATAGAATCGTTATTATTATTTAAAATATTCTAAAATATTCTTGTAACAATATAATTTCGAAATCCTATTTAATATAGCTGCTTAATTATAGGAGTATAGGAAATAACGTAGTTGAATATTATGATTATAATTATACAATATTTAATAGTATTGGTGAATGACAACCATACCAATAAAAAATTTAATTAAAAATAAATAGACTAATAGGGCAAAATAGTAGCAATATAATTTTACTGTGTTATAATTATTAGATATGAACCCAAAACTTAATTTAATATACTTAATAAATAGTATTACAAACAAATTGGTTAGGTTTTCAAATGAATCGGTCATTCAATAAATTATAAATACATAAATATAAATATAAACATACAAAAATATGAAAAATATAGGTATAATAATCATATAAATGGGTAAGTAGTTTAGTTTTTATCACAGTTATGAATTGCGAACGGTTGAGTATCTGAAACACTTGGAACACTGAAACTCTGGATCTGGTTTCTAAAGTTCAGGAAATGCACCACCACAACGAGGTCAAGATAATACACAAGGCATTGACTGTGTGTTTTGGTGAACTACTTCTAGCAAACCTCGACTGCGTCTCGTTGAATTTTCTAGAGTTATCTTTAAAAAAAAAATTACAATTTTTGCATTTTTCATTTGTAAAATATAGCACAAAATTAATGATCCCTTTTTCACGGGATGAGAAGGACATTGGAAGTCACTTGAATTATTTTACAGGGACACTTGTCTATGTACCACTATCGAATGTATCCCTTAATAAGGCACTTGACCTTATTGATTGCTACTCTTCGGAAAAACCACGATATTGTAGTGTTGATATATGCGCCCCCTAGTGGAGTATTCATATTCAGAACCAAACTACTAGTGTTTTTTCGAAATTAAAACAAATAACTACTAAGAACTTTTTATTCAATTTTATAAATTATACGATAAATTAAAATATGGTAAACATAGGATAAATATGTATTTATATAAATAATGTATACTTAATTCATGTTGTAAATTAAAATATGATTCTTTTCAATTAAATTAAACTTAAGCTAAACGCTCTTTAATAGTCTTTTAGATAGTGTATATGATGGTGTTATAAAAATATTAGTCTTATAAATAAAAGTCGGTTAAGCTCTTATTATTTTGATCTAACTTGTGATTTTTGTTTTTCGTGACACATACCATTCGACATTATATGAAATTATAAAACTTAGAACTGAACATTTAATGTTAAATATTTATGTTAAGTACTTCATAAATCTTCGCAAAAAACATTGTTTAAACTTTTTTTTTTTTTAAATCGTATGTTATAATAATGAATGAACAGTTATAGCACTAGTAGTACTTTACACGTTTAATATAAACTAATAAAATATATTAGGGAAGATTACTAAAATATTTCTAAGTATGTATCATAGTTGAGATATTTGTATCGGAAAGCTATTAAAAAAAAATGTGATTATCTTCTGGGAGTCACAAAAACATTGAAATTTCAATCTTGTCCGACTTTTCATATATATTTTTGTCATTATTATTTATTTTTAATCACTATTTAAAAAGGATAAATTACTAGCTAGAAATTCAACGGTTTGTATAATTGAAATTTTGTGGTCCTAAACAGGATAATATTATTTTAAAAATAAATTTTAGTTATGTGTTCTTATGATGTGTATAGCCACGTATAGTTTAGATTAAATAATATCGTACTCCTTATAGTCACAAAATAGATTTATTAGTATATTTGGAGTCTAGTCACTTGAGTTTGACTTACCAATACATAATAAGTTATTATCTTGCGAAAACCCAATTTGAAAAGAACTAGTAATATGATAATATTGCCAGAAAAAAAATATTTCAAAGTAAGGATGAATAAGTCAAATGAGTAAGCCTACAAAAAAAAAAAATGACAACTCAAACCAGATTTCGATGTCAAGAGTCTCTGCGCCAGCCAGTGCTTCAAAAAAGCTATTGTAACAAGTAACTGCATTTTTTTTTTTTTTTTAATTTTGAACCACTCTTTATGTTCTTTAGAATACATTGAATATTACATATTTACTAAGATCTTCTTTTATGGTTATCTCAAAGTAGATCACTAACTAACGAGACAACCGATATCTCAAAAAAAAAAAAAACTAAGCGCATGTCTAAAATCTTCATAACGGATATATAACGGTAAAATATAGTACCTATATAATATATTACATTTCTTGGAATTGAATTATAGCATTTAAATATTTTAAAATATATATTTTAATTTTGATTGATAAGGTTAGTATAATTTATCTCTACCTCTTACATATTTATTTAAAGTAAAATATTAAAATTATTTTTCTTTTAAAAAACACTTGTTATTGAAAAAATAATTTTCTATTGATTTGATTAATAACTGTAACTAATCTATTTACTATTTTCAATAATTAATAGTAATGAAATTTAAATTTGAAAAGTATACATTATAAACAGCTTAAAGGAAAATCCATTTTTCCAATTATTATAATTAATTCTCCATCAATTCCATGAATGGTCAAAACATTTTAAATTGATGCCTATACAGTAAAATACAAATCAGCCAAAATGCCTATAGAATTATTAAAAATGTGTAAACAAATTTCCTCGTACTAAAATCTCTCATATGTTAGTATTAAGTCCGTGGTTTAAAAAATTACTAAAATTCCGAAAATGTTCATATTATTTTTAAATACGATATCTATATTGATATTATTTTAAGTTATAACACATTTAAGCCCAAAATTTGGCATTTTCTGTTCAAAAAGTGAAACATAATAAAACAAAAAAATTAACATGATTAACTATATTAGATATGATTATTTAAACATTTCAAACTCATAAAATACCTAAAGTAATCAATTAAAATTTATCGAATATTCAAACGAAGATGCTAAAAAAATACGATTATAAATCAGCTTAAAAAGTGCATATCATTCAATAATACAATTTATCGTTTATATTCCAATTTATTGTCTTATACATATTATATTATGTTCCATTTTTTCTTCAAAAATATAGTTTAAAAATCCTATTATCATTATTTACTTAATAGGCGTAGTAAATTATAACTTATAATATTGGTAATAGTTTACTTTTTTGATTTGATTTAATAACATAATTTAGAAATAAACCATACTTTATCAGCCAAAGTTTCATAAAACTTATAACATAATATTCGTACTTAGAATATGAAATTATTGCTTGGTAATTTTTTTTTTCAAAAGAATAATAGTTTGTAATTTCATCAATTTTTTTAAGGGGCTCTCCACACGTATAATCGGCTAAGCTTCGTCTTCGTCGGTTCTTCGAATCTTTCCGCTCCGCCATAGCTATTAAATTGCCACATGCCTTTTTTCCTACGCATCGTCGTTTATCTTGCTTTCGAGTTTATTTTATAATACTAACACAACATTGTATTTCCCGATATACATTTTTTTTGCATATTGCCTATGAAAAACTTTTGCCGATTTTTTAAATTTAGAATTATTAAATAAACAATTTTTTTATCCACCAATCGTACAACAAAAACAGTATTTATAAAAGACCGGGTCTTCATAATTTTAATTCAAAACTTTTTTTTCATTCAAGACGTTAAAATTATTCATTGTTTTTAATTACGTAAACGTGTTTAAAAACAACATATGATTTTACAATAAAATACACTTAAATCAGTTACAGTTTCTATATTTTCAAACAATATTTCAAGTTTCATTCAAAAACTATAAAAGTTGAACAACGTACTAAATATATTAATGCAACATAGTATTATTTCGTGTATCATGAGATAATATTATTAAAATAAAATACAAAATAATAAAAAATAATATATCTACAAGGAATGAGAATAATATTAATTTTCAAACAAAACAAATGTATACCTATGTATTACAAATAAAATAATATTTACTATAAAAATTAAATATAATGATATCATCTTAAATACAGGTACATATAATATTATATAACGATGTGTAAAATTCAGTCTCTTAAAAAGTCGACCCAACGCTGAACTCGTACATTCAAAGTTCGGAATAAATATTTAAAGGCTGTACAAGGGCCTTTTGAATCCTAATAACAATTATTTGTTTTTTTTTTTCATATTTGTATAGTGGTACCGATATATACAAAAATATGCCTCCGGCACGGTGGCGTTGCAGTCGGTCGATAACTCGGTAGGTCCAGTAGTTGTACTCGGCACTTGACGTGTAGGTAAGGTATTACACTGTGTCCAAAACATTCAACAAACAATATAATAAATCGATGCGGTCCCCCGCACAGTATCACATTTTCAAAATACTTGTGTGGCCACTATCTTCTTCTGTTAACACAATCCAATACTGGTGGTTTAAAAATTGTTGGTAGACATTTAAAAACAATTTTTTTTAAAGCGGTCGGTATATTTATAGATTTTTTGCAAACCAGCATACACCAGCATACCGATATCCATAATGCGAGAGAATCATTCAGCACCAAATAACTTGTTTATGCAGCTACATGTAATATAATAATATACAATGTGATGAGTCTATAATATGATCGTTTACGGTTCAAAATATATAAACTTTTTTTAAGTTGTTTTCTAAAAAAAAAAATTTTAAAGCGTGTGCAATAAACGAACGTCAATTACATAGCTACAATACAATAGTTATTCGCACAACATAAAAATAGCAATAAATCGAAACGCGAGTGTCATGCTGAAAAACCAAGTGATATGTAAAACCGATAAAACAGTTGTATAGGTTCCTCTGGGTTGATTTTACTCTCAAAAATAATAATCGATCTTACGTGTTAATGTAATACACATACACACCCATTGAATTCGTGCAACTTTTGCTATATAATTACTATAGTATTTATATACATTCCACTTATAATACTAAGTCTGAATCGGCGAGTTTATATAATTGTATAATAAAAATATAAAATATATAAATAAATTTAAACATCTTATAAACATTTAATTTTATTTAAAACACAACACTGAATTATTAAAACACCATACCATGCATTTGTACCAGCATACGATAGTGGGTACACAAGTATCCGTAAAAAAAAAAAAATAAGCAAATCCATAAAAAAAAAATAACCGTTCACAGAAAAAAAACTGACACCCAAGTACGCAAATACATTAACCGATTACGTTAAATGATTACAATATTTCCGGTGCCATGAAAAGGGACATTATGACAATATTTACAATGTGAAAATAGTTGCCATTGGTCAATAAAATTTGACGCGTTCAACGATCCTGATCAAACACCGGGAGCATTATTTTGAAATTCATAATACCGCCATGCACCCAAAACAATTTACTAGAATAACTTCTACGGCGATACGAATCGTATTCATTATAAACGCACCGTTTGTAACACGTACTATTTACTGTACCAACCGAACACCAAATATACACCTTTATGCGAGTGCATTTTTAATTGCTCGATTGTCATCGCAAAGGGAACGTGCGTTCGATACCGAGTGTTCGATTACAGATAGATATTTAAAAAAAATCGATTAGATTAATTTCGACTGTTCGGCAAACACATCGTGTACACACACACACACACACAAAACATATTTGTATACAGTTTATTTTTATTTGCACATCTAATCGTTCAGGTAATCGAATACTCGGTATAAATAAAAAGAATAACAGACAAATTAAAAAGAAACACACCGTCAGCAATTATATCTAAGTCCCATTCAGCATATTTATTATAATGCGTAAAATCAAAAAGCCTCACCTGCGTCCAATATCAGATCACCGACATCTGTGTTTTGATTGCCCTTGTGATCCCGTCTCACTTCCAGCCACGACGGTCTGAGTACACTGGGCGCTGCAGTCATTTCTTGCCGATGTCCCTTATTTTCAGCTCTACAACCAAACCACCAATATCCAGCATTACGGGGGAAAGGTGGGTCTGCAATATCAACCTGGGAAATTGAAACAAACGATTGATATAGATACGTTGAAAACTTTGATAATTGATCGATGTCAACGTTTAAAAATAATAATAATATATTATACTAACTGCAAACGTCCTGTCATTGAATCTGTAATAATTTTCGTCTTTGAAGAAGTATGTATAACCATTCGTGTAATGCAAAACTGCATCTATGTTATCTGGTATACCATCCCAATTGCTAATAGGTTTCGGGTACGTGCTCTTTACAGGAGGCTTTTGCATTGGGTCGAATTTCCAAAACTTTGAGCCTAGAATGAATAATAATTATTATATTATATTATATAAATAACAAATCATGGGTTGATTTTTTTTTATTTATATTTTAATTATATTGTTAAACTTTTAATACCTAAGTAATGTTTTTTTTTGATTTATGAGCGATTTCAAAGTTAAGTATATTAAAGAAATATAAATACAAATTATTATACTTCTAATTAATCATAGTCAGAAGTTAATATCGATTAGTTTTTAAACTTGAAAAAGTGCATGAGAATAAAACATAATTCAAAAAAAAAAATGTTATTTAATTAATATTATTATCTAAAAAGTAATAAACTTTAAGAATAAAATAGAAATGTAAGTTGATAAATAAAATAGATAAAAATGCATGTAGATTATTGAATTCGAATGTGTTAAAATAATACCAAATAAGACGTAATATAGTAAATACCTACTTATAATGATTTCATAATAACAACAATAAATTAGACAAAATCTTAATTTTAATACAAAATTAAATTAAAAACCAAGGAACTCGCTCAGATGTATAGTAGATTTAAAATGTACTTCGTCAGCGAATGCGTTACTCTAATGGATGTGTTCAATTTTAATAAAACATTGCAGAAATACGATAAACAATTCTAAGCGAAGGAGACTGATGAATCACTGTCTATTACTAAGAATAGTTTGTTATATTATATTCATATTACTATTATTATTATTTTCGTGATTTACTAAGTTATAATAATTTTACTAAAAATATCGTATATAACTTGAATCAATACTAACATAATAAGGTTATATACATTCAAGGTATAAATATATTTTTTTTTATTCAAAAACACATTTTTTATAAAAAATTAATGAGCTAAAAGAAAAATTATAAACAGATATTGAAATATGTAGAAAAACAAAATATCAAATTTCTAATAAAAAAAATAACAATTTACAGATTCTTTTATACAAAATGGAAGAAATAATAAAATAATATAACATGAACTTATTGAACCTAAATAAAAATAAAACCCCAAGTCGTAACTATTATCCAGTAGTAGCTGACTTTTACAGATACATTTATAGATAAAGTATAAACTGAAAAAGTTCAAATTGTAATATACCTTGGAAATAATATAAATAATAAGGACTGTATGAACAAATTCATGAAAGTGTATACAAAGAATGTATAGAATTATATGTCTATGACACTTGTATATTGGATGCAGTAGATAAGTAGTTGGAGATATTTGAAATGCGGTAATACTAAAACTATCTTCAATAATAAAGAAAATTTCACAAATTTCGCTACAATACGAAAGGTCGGATAAAAAAAAAATATTTCACAGTTCTCTCTTCGCTCAGAATCAGAATTTATAAAAGTTAAAAATATTTTGAAACAAAAAAATTTAATTAACATAGATTGTTAACTAATTTTTACATTAAGAATCATTGCATGTAATTTAACGTTTATGAACTACTCAGTTTACATTCTGCCTCTAAGTAAATCAAAATGTATAGTCAAGACAAGTAGTTTAAATTTAATAATTTTTATACCAATAATATAAAGTTTAAAAAAAATTAAATTGAATTATTAATCAAGTTACAGTATATGTTTCAAATTATTGTACTAAAAAATCTTAAAAAACAAATAATTACATGAATTTAAGTTGGTTATTTTTTGTTGCTAACCTATCCAAGTATAGTAAGCGAAAACATTACTAATCTTATAAAATAATTTACCTACTTAAGTATAGTATACGGTATAAGTATATGTGTTATTTAAACTCAATAAATATAGTATAATATTGTTTGTGCTGATTGTTTTTTGTGTTATAAATGTTTTTAGTAACTACTTACCATCCAATAGAAGAAAGTTCAAATATTAAGTTTAAAAAAACTTAGTTGTCGTTGCTTAGTTAAGATAATGTAAACGGGTTAGTTATGAAACACATAATATTAGGTAACATTGTATTATTAATAAAATGTCTTTGGTAATTAAATTCGTTTTTATCAGACGAATGTAAGAGGATGAAACGATATATGTCCACAAAACCAACCTTTGAAAAAGTAAATCTTTCCATTCCCGCTCCAAACCAGAGCGGCGTCAACATTATCCGGGATACCGGCAAAGCCTTCGGCTATGTCTTTTGGGTACCCATCGTCCATTGTAGTGTCAGTGTACTTCCAATACTTTGTGCCTTTGAAGAAATACGTTTTACCGTTTTTATAAGTAAATGCAGCGTCTATGCTGCCTGGAAGGCCAGACCACGTGCCTGCAATAGGCTTGGGAAATCCTTGAGCGAGTCCGTCGTCAGTCAACTTCCAATAATAATCACCTATACAGAGAACGCAGTTTTTTCATTATTTTATAATATCGTACAAAATAAAAACCGCACAACGACCGACGGGATACCGTACCTTTAAACACAAACGTTTCACCGGCGGCTGAATTGAACAAAGCGTTCACTTTAGTGTCTGTGCATAATTCGGCGTCGCTGCCCTCTGTGCCGGGCGGTTCTTGCGTTGTTGTCTTTTTACCCGATCCTTGGCTAGTACTGTCGTCGTCGCTGTCTGATCCTTCTGCGGAGGTGTTAGCGCCATACAGAGCCTGGAAAAGTGGGAAAATATAAATGTGTTATTCATGTCTCGTTGAGTTTAATGTACTATAGGTAATTATTTTGATGCTCAACCTGAATGGCTTCTACGTCATCGCTATCCAAATTAAATGACGGATTATAACCTCTATAGAACGGTGCCATTAATGCGGACCGGACATCCGAGTGAGATAATCCTAATGAGTGACCAAATTCATGAGCTGCTACTTGGAACAAATTAGTACCTATAAAAAAAATACACATGAATGTTAGTACGTCACCATCTGTAGTACCTATATATTGAGTTATTTTATAATCTTTTTTCATACAACTAATTTTTCAATTATATTAAACAGGTGCAAATATCGATATTATAAAATAATAATAATAATAATTGTGTATTAAATAAAAAACGAATTAGATATTTGTTTCATATTTTAATTTACATTGATTACAGAAAAAATTGTATTTTTCATTTTTAATCAACTTGTGTTGTCAACAATGGTTGTCAACCTTACTGAATATACTATCCGTCTATTATACAATTGAACGTTTCAATACTTTATAAAAATCTTCATTCATCTATTATTTTTTTTTTTTAATTAAGACCATTTTTAACTTTGAAAATATTCTTTTAAAAATGTTTCAAAAGCTGTATCACTTTACAAAGATCTTTAGTTAAAACAAAAAGCTTTCAAAGGTAATTTTTAAAAGTAAAATAGTTATATTCAAAGTGAAGAAGGAAAGCCATTTATTTTACAATATTGTTTTTTTTTTTTTTTTTTTACAAGAATTTTAGGGATAATTACATTTTAGTAATTAATAATATACCAGAAACTTTCCATGTCCCCATCACTATTCACTAGTCAATTTTAAATTGTATATTGACGCACCAGGCACGAGTGATTTATATATGTTTAGTCATATTAAAACACTGTGAATAATAATGAAATTATCGGTAAATTTCAAAATTAAATTATTAAAATCATATTTCGAAGAAATAAAAAGTATTTATGCGTTGCAGCATTCGACTGTAAAATAACTATAAAATATATTTCAAATCAAAAACCTAAAATGTTTTTATCTCATTACATATTCATGTAGCAAAAATTAAGTAATTAACATTTGTAATAAACTAAATACATAATTCCACTGCATTGTTATATTGATGTATTTTGTCATAATAATTTTACTTGAAGTTTAAATAATATGTCCGATATTTATATTATTTAATACATCACATATATAGTAGTTAATAAAAGTTTTTTAAATAACAGTTAAATGAAAAAAAAATAATAATAACTTATATATTTATAGGCTAGGTTAGGTTGTGATTAATAATTAATAATAATTTTCATATTTTAAGAAGTATAATAATACACCAATAAATAAAACTTACATGAGTATCTAACTTTTTATTATTTATATTAAATATTATCCATAGTTATATATTTTGGAAATAATTTTTTTTTTTGGTTTATTTATATAGAATATTAATTATTATAGCTATAAATTATTTATGATACACTAAATAATATAATTTTAAAATAGTCGAACTAAGATAACAATCTAACCTTTAAAAGAACCTATTGACCATTTTTCTGAATCATCAAAATGAGCGTCACCACCGTACACTGGAAAGAAAGCATGTGCTAAAGTTCCACCTGGTCCGTCGAATGGATCCCCATCACCGTGTTCGCCTTTTTCAAATCTGATTTCAATGTGTACCTATTTTTACAGTTTTTAAAAAACTATTAAATACCAATATTGTACAACAACATTATCAAACAATAAAAATTAAGTTTTCATCATATTCGACATATAATAAATCAAAGTTAGTTTATATTATAAATTAATCATTTCGAAACAGTGGTATATTAATGTATTATAATATATTCCAAACTTACTTGTCCGGACTTTTTGTGAGTAAACGTCAACGGTGTAACTTCAGACCATACGTCGAATGCTTTCCGGATTTCCGAGTCCGTTTCCGACTTACCCAGCAGTTTAGGATACTTGGATATTTTATACGTCAAATCTTTCACCCTCCACCGACTACCTATAAATACATATATATACTCGTACATTATATTATGAATATTATGAATAATATACTATACAACATGTGTAATGTGTATATAATATAGATACATTTGTGTATGACACACAGCGTCGAATAATTAGAGAAGATTAATCGACTAGGTCGAAATATGCATAATTATCATAAGCACAGTTTATACAACCAACAATTCTTATGTGACAAATATAATATTGTCTCATTTCCTTGATCCTACTAGTATTTCCGAGTCCTACATTATTTATATTGTTCAACGTACATGTTTAGAATTTTTAAAACAACACAATACATTATTGTTATTATTATTGTTGTTGTTGATATTATTATTATTATTATTATTATCATCATAGTGAGAACTGTATACACATAGGACATAAGTACGGCAAATCTGTCGGATTTTTTACGGAAATTCGTTTCATTTCAATGTATACTCATACAAGCGTAAAAATGTTCAATATAGTTTAAATAATTTTTTAGCCTTATATACAAAAATCAAAATTCAATTGGTCATGGCATTACACGATAATTGCATACATATACAACGATAGGAAAAAATATCAATAGACGTTCATGACGAAATATGTAACGATTGTATTGTTTTTTATTTATTTGTTTGTTCATTTATTTTTATTTAATCTAAATAAGGCCGTTAAAAATAAAATAATTTAAACGACATTTTTATTTAATTGATCATATTCTGGTAATATATTAATATTATTCATTAAAAAATAATATAATATACAAATTAAATATTAGGTTTTTATATACATGTTCTTGTATTATCAACTAAATAATATTAGGATGTTAAGTAGGTACCTACAATATTATCATACATTAACGACCATTGTTGTTTAAATGAATAATTTTAAAATAATAACATTAATCGACAAAATATTCAGAAAATAAACAAATTAATATATATATATATATAATTAAGACAAGAAATACCATTTACTTTTTTTTATTATTATAAAAATAAAACAATTAACAACTTACGCAAAATGTAAAAACAAAGAAATACCTTCATTTATTATGAACACTGAATATTGTAATTTTATTAAATTTAATTCGATTTATATTATGAAATATAATACAATTTTTTATGAAGGCAAATATATTTTTTAAATCAAAATATTGAATGTGTTCAATCATTGTATACATTTAATACATATTTTAGTGTTACCTTTTATATTAATTTATTGAATATAACAAAAATATTGTAAATGTTATTCGGGATCATTTTAGTCATAAACGTATTCTAAACAATGATATTATTACCCAGGAAAGTTACAATGGCATGCGTGCAAAACAATTATTTTATTGTTGTTTCAGTTTTGGCCAGAGGATACTTGACAATAATGATGTTTGATTGGACCGGATATTCAAACATCCGAGTTATATAATTTGATGTAAAAGGGCTAATTTCGATAGAACTATAATAGGTAGGTACATACAAACAATTTACATAATAATATACGTCTTTCTAGGCATACACAGCAATTGTGCTAATATATTAGTCGTACTTATGGGATAATTGGAGAATTTTTAATTAAGACTGTTATCTTTTATTGGATAAAATAAGAACCCACGTTTACCCGGAATACGCTCAACATAATATCTATTCTTATATAGATATGCCAAACAATTAACGGCAAAAATTTACTATTTAAACCGAATTCTACAATAAATACATTTTTTTTTTTTATTATTATTATTATTATTGTACAATGATATTATATATATATGATACTGCAATTGTCTGAATTATTATTTAACTACAGACATTATATAAGAATTTTCTAATAGGTATAAACATACGATAAAATATGACCCAGAATACACATTGAATAAGTCAGTACCAGATTTGAGGGACGGTTTACACACATGCACACACTCACACACATATAAATATATAAATATATATTGCAATATTACGTTATCTCCTCGCAGTATATATATAATATATGATGAATGTGTACGTCCTTTGTCCAGGACCGACAAGACAAGTGGAAAATTGGTCGCATTGAACTTGACAAAATAGCGTAAAAGAGATTTAACGCGTACGCATTATAAAAGAACAGGTAATATGGACCGCGTTTAAGAAATACTCGAGTATGTCTGTGTGTGTGTGTGTATGCGTGCGTGCGTACGTGCGTGCGTGGAAGGAGAGATCTTTTTTGCCACCAATAACAATTACAACGCGTTTATATGTATTATTATTATTACAGTCTATGACTAAGTGCAATTATTTATTTTTCTATTGTAGAAAAAAATATGCGGAAATTTGTATATGTGATGTCATCGAAACAATATTTTCAATCAAGTATTTTATGTCAAAATAATAGATACGGTACACGCATAATATTGTGATGGAACTCATGCAGAATACCTGTTGCAAAATAACATTATTGGCACAAAAACCGAGTACCGTGTTGAATACAGAAGCTGAATATTTTGTAGTCGATCGTAATTGTTATTGTTTCGTTATTTCAGAATAACTTGAAATATATTTTATTTTAAATACATAATATAATATATATATATATTATATATGTGTGTGTGTGTAAATATATTTCAAATATTATCATGGTTTTTTATATCAATATAAAGTATTGCTTAAGATAATATAAAACACCTAAATCGACGTCCCAAATAAAATTATTATTTATTTATTTTTTGTATTTTTTTATGCTCTACTTTGTTTCCATTTTAAACTTTATCGCTTTGAAGTGTATAAAAAAAAGTATATAAATAAAATCACATATAAAATTTATGGTTTTTATTAGATGATTTTTTTTTTTCTAAAGAAAATTGATTTTGAACCAGTCATTTATTTTTGATTTCAATTCCTACACTTGGTTGACGCTAAACAAATAATACGAGTAGGTAACTTCAGAATAATAACAATACTAAAATAAAAATATTAATATTAATAATATTCCAATTATTTGAATCAGTTATGAAAAATATTTCTAATTTTGCTTTAGCTAGTTTTTTAAATCAAATTCAAAAACCCATTTCACATTAAATACAAATATTCGTATAGTTGAAAATATAATAATTGATAAAACAATTTTTATATTTCAATATCACGTATATATAAACCAACTGAACAATTTAATATAATTATATTAAATATATAAACACATAATAAATGTATTTGAATTTGAACACTAAATAGAATTTCAATCGGAAAATAGAAAATCAAGGCTACAACAATTTTGAAATTGTCGATGGAATATTATGTTACGCAAACGTACGTACTTTATTGTGTTTAGTTCAATGAATAAAAATAATATAAAAAGAGTAAGCATTTTTAAACCTTTGCTCACTAATGTTTTTAATGAATAATTACATTTTTAATTCATTGGTAGATTATAATTTTCATAAATCAAATTTATTTCTCATGTTTTCCTGATTATTTCTGTTAAGATATTTAATGATTGAAAAAATAACGAGTTGTATACATTTAATATACAACGTTGATGCATAAATTATGAAATGCCTATTTCTCTTTAAAATTTTTTTTTATTATTTTTCAAAATTAAAATATTATCTATGCATCTTAAACTAAATATGGGTTCCTATTGATTAAGTTATTTATAATAAAAATAAAGTTAATTTGTACTAAATTTCATATTTACCTTGTAGAGCATATCTTCTAGACCTGGAGTCTGTAGCAAATCCCACTTTATCTCGTACACCACATCTAGGCATACTCATATAATGTAGCGTTTCGTCATCCAAATGACCTTCAAAAATAAAAACAACGTGATTGATTAATAAACAACTAAAAACTCATGTGTCAACCTATAATTAATATTAAAATGGTACGAATACGTCATACATAATCGATATAAGAAAATATCAATCATATACGAGTATACAATAATAAATACGATTTTATATCGGTTTAATTATGTAATTTTAACATTAAATATTATTATTAATATTTTTGAACTTAAGAGCTACATAGTACATTTATTACAATGCATTCCATCTGAATTTATTTTCAAAAAATGTATGAAAATAAAAGTGTGTTTCTTGTTAATTGCATTTTTTTTTTATTATTATTAATATTAATTTTCACTGTACAGTATACGAAGTTATAGACATCAGCTAGCACATGACTTAATCGTCTATGCCAGATAAATTTAAGCATTTATTATTTGACTATATAATTGACATATTCTCTGCTATTTGGTTAGAGACACATATATGAAGTTAAAAATTCAACTTTTTATCATAACGAAATATACAAATGCATATAACATGATATAAATAATGAATTCATTACACTTCAGTTTTGGACCATAACTAAATAAATTGAATGAAGAACAATTTTAGAATATTATAAAAAACGTATTTTAAATTAATCACAGTTAATGAAAATACATTAAATACAATTTTTAATTATAAGCCTAAAGGCTTGACAATTTTTAAAATCAAATAAGTTTAGTCGAATAATCATCAAACTTGATGTGAATATTTAATCAAAACCTCTAAAAATTAACACCTAATGAATAATATTTTAAATTTAAATTTTACTTGAGTATTATAATATTATTTTTTTTAAATACAAAATAAATACGTTGCACGCAAAAATATGTCCGTTATGATTAACTATAGATTCGAAATGTATTATTAAAGCAATTTATTTTCATCAGCGCTTAATTGTTATTAGTTATTCAATATTTAAAAGTTAGTATTACACACAAATATTATATAATATTAATATAACTGTTTTTATATGGCTGTCAATTATTACTCATAAATATAGAATAATTAAATTTTTGTGACTCATTTGGGAATTCAGCATGAAATATTCATGATTCAAAAGTATCAAAATATTGAACAAAATACCAACTATATATTATGCATAGATACATAATAAAATATTATGTACGTTTCGCGTAAAAACCTATTGAACAAGTTTATTTGACCGAGTTTTTTTTTTTTTTTTGTCTCAAGGTCTACCGGAAAAAATCATCTTATACATTTTTGTTTATACTATATGAATACCTAATGAAAAAATACATAGGTGTGATGGTATACGATTAAAACACCGTGACAGCGGTGTGTTAAGGAAGGTCATTAATCTCCATGCTCACGCCCTTGGATCACGATATGAATCATTGAATCATCTCGTTGATTTACATTAGTAATTGTATATATATATTATGTTATAAATTATTATTTCATTTATGTATTATATAAAAATATATAATAAATAAACAGTGTTTATGTATTATATAAAAATATATAATATCAAAGCAAAAATAAATTTAAAAAAATATAAATACTTGATGGCAATTTTTTACGTACTATGGTCATTTTGCAATTTAAATTCACTTTTTAGGTTCACTGACATTGAAACCATTTCTTAAATGATATTTGGATGAGTCAGGTAAAATGACGCACTTACCTGTCAGATTTAGACCAACGAATGATTGAAACTCCATTAACGCTCGAGCCATTGTTTCCTCAGACATGATATGACCTGAATTTGGATTTTTCATCGAAGGGCTCAAGTAACCAAATTGAGACAAATACATCTGTAAAATAATTTTTAGTATTGAGTTTAAATTATAATACTTTTATTACTTAAGTATACTTAATTTTGAAGATTGGCTACAGTTAAAAATATACATGTTTAAAAAGATTATATTTAATTTTCAATTCCAGTTCAAAAAAATAATAAATAATAACAAAAAATCTTATCTAAATATATCGATTTCTCTAAAAACGTGTACCTGCATAGTGCGTACCCATACATTTATAAAATCAATAGGTATACGAGTATATAAAGCGTTATAGAATAGTAAAAATTAAATTTGAAAAACATAATTTTACAGAATAATTATTTTTAAGCTAAATATATGTTTTCTTATTTGATGTTGTAAATTAGTCCATTTTTATTTTATTATTAGTTTATTTGTTAGAAGATTTTCGTTATTAGGCAATAATTAATTTAAAAATAAATAAACAATGCAAATAATAATTGACCTTAAGACTGGTCCTACGTGTTTATTTTTATAATATAAAAATAATTATTTTACACACGTATGTATAAATTAAATTATTATTTACATATATAGTATATTTATCGAAAAAGTATTGGCTTGTTCTATAAAATTTGAAAACACTGTTACGCGTGTTATAAAATCAATAGGATCGTTCAGAAGCATTCTAATATTGGTTATTAATTTGGATAAAATTAAAAACAACGTCGACATCGATGAACTTTTGTAACGAGTTTCTCGGCCCTTTGTACCTGTATTACCTGATTTACCTTTACAGTAACAAAAATAATATTGCCATACTGACCATTGCTTGTGCGTCCGTCTGAACTGCGACCGCAGATCGCGGTGCGCAGGATAACAGGACTAGTGAGCTCATCAACACGATACAAGATTTGCAGGTCGTCATGATGTGTGCAGCGCGTCGTAAAAGTGTTGTACAGTTTCGTGGCGTGCGAACGTTTTCGCGAACTTCTCTGCTATTGGAATTTTCGCGAAATTTTCGACTTGCGTGTGAATATGGTAACAATATTATACGGTATCGTGTTAGCCTCTACATGTACGCTCGATTCGACTAGCAAATAATTTATGCACGTCGAAACGATCGATCTCGGGAACGAAAAAAAAATCACGGTTCACGTGCTAGTTTTCGTATGTGTGGGACGCGCGTCAATAAAACAATTTTTATAAACATAAAAACCAAGAAAACGACGGGCGATCCCCGAGTGCCTGCGAGGTTCGTCACGATTCTGAAGCCGATTCACGCAGTCGGCTGCCTATTATATCCGTCTCCCACACCACTGGGCAAAACGCGTTATACATTGTACACGTTGTACTGCGGGACGACTGGCGGGCGGTAGGGCGATCGGTTGGTCGGGCTTAAGTACCTGCTTGACTGCCATACCTGTATACCGCATATGTTCCTCTACATGTTATATCAATGTGATTTTTCCCGTGACAATTTCAACAATTATAATTAGAACAGTATAGTTAAATAGATTTTGTTATGACGATTTTTTCATCGAGGTTGCAGGTATGGGCACGTTTGGTATTGGATTTTACCTGCTGAATGTTTTGGTTTTGTAAAAAAAAAAAATACTTTCTTTTTGAAGTTGAAAATTATTTTGTGGTAATTTAAAATACGCGCGCTTAATACTGATTAATACTATAAAATATTATTGGTAAGCTTAACAGTTGAAAGTAATAAAAATACTATAATTGATATATAACTTATTTTATATACCTGTGAAATTATAATTTTATAAAAAAGATTAATACTTTAACCGTTTATTTTTACTCTCATTTTCGGTTTAAAATTTTCCCGAATATATTTCGAATTGTCTTGTTTCCGGATGCCAAATTTCTGTCTACCAATGTATGAATATGGTTTAGATTATACGTCAATTATACTTCATATCCTTTTGTATATTATACATGAGTCGTTTAAATGTTTAAAAGGAAAATAAAAATGTTAAACTAAAACCTTAGTCATGATATACTGTCTAGTGGAAATTAGCTTGTTTATTCTAGCGACGTCTATTTTTTTAAACACTGATAAATAATCATTTCTTTTCAAACACAAAAGACTGTTTTGCTATTCATATTATAAAACAACCATGTCATTAATCATTGTTCTAAATAATAATAATAGTATTTCATTATGATACATTTCGATATCATATTTATAAGTGTTTCTATCTTTTTGATCTTTTTGAAAGGTATTCTTAAGAATTTTCCTTGATAAATTAACTTGCATTTTGGTGGTTTAGGTCCTACGAATAATATTGTCAATTACTTTAAAAATTGTATATGTCTAAATTCATACTTGCTTATACATAAAACTATTACATATATTTTTTTTAATTTGATCTAAACCTAATACATTTTAGAATTTTTAATACATACTGTACGTAATACGTCAATATTCTATACACATATTTCATGTTTCGTAATATCATGTATGTCATATTATACTCGTATGAATGTATGATATCATAACAATTTTCAAAAAGTCTTTTTAAATCTTCTATCATTATTATTATCTACAAATTACTTAACTATATTCAAAAGGCTGTTATAAATAGTTTTTCTAGCGACCTATATGAATTTTATAGTTTGTTGTAGCATGGTTTAGCTACTGAAATAAATAGTGATCTGCTGAACTATTCGCCGGATATTGATTGTAAATTAAATAAAATTAGCAAGATCCGTGCAATAATCAGAAATATATATACCATTCGATTTTATTTTATGAAATTTCCAACACATGCTAGTAGCTTGGAATTTTATTTCACATGATTTTTTTATATATCCCAATAATGAACAATATGTCAGTTATAAAATCATTTAGTCACTTTTCAAAATAATTATCTTCTTTATACACATTTTATTAGGTTGAAAAACACAACATGATAAATTTTTTCAATCGATACTTATGCCCTCGAGCATACCCAACTTTACTACTTCTTACTCCTCACGAATCGTTAAGAGTGGTAAGGAACCGATTGCTCACGAGTCTCCAAAATATGAGCTGCAAAAAGTACACTGTGTCAGTGATATCATTGATAATTATATGGGTATGAAAAGTTCAATTCAAATAAATTATTCATCAGCCTTTCGGGGCAACAGAAGAACACAATTAGATTTCAGACATAATTTTATGATACTTTCAACACATTCCAAACATTTGAATATCGGTAATCAAAATGTAAAATTCCGTACCTACTATTTTCATCAAACCTCTTAGTATATTTTAACTAAAACTATTAACTTATTAATCTTAGAAAATCTATAAAGTTTGCATACATGTATTTTGTATTCTGCAGACAAAATAACAAATTGCATAAAAAATGTTCATATTTATTTTATTTTTTATATAAATCGATTCCTAAGAATAAAATCTAGAATAAAACCCAACAATAATATCGATTAGTAACTGATAACTCTAAAAGGTTAAAATTAATACAAACTCCGTGTTTCTATTAAACTGTATTATTATACTAATAAACAAGTTTGTAAAAACGGATAGATAAAAAGAAAATTAGAGATAGATATAAATAAATTGTGCTCATAATTTAGTCAAAGAAAAATTTCCTCGTAGAATTACTCATTATCTACACGACTACACATCAAAAAATCTAGAGGCACTTGTTATCTAGCAAAAAAAAAAACAATTACTATTTAATATTCCAACCAAATTTTTCAGTAAATATTATTTTAAACTATTAAAAATAATATTATTAGAACGTTTCATTATAAATGTATCGAAATCATTTTTTAAATTGAATACCCATAATATAAAATTAAGTTATTAAAAGTCATAACTATGAATTATAATATTAAGTAATACTAATTATTATCCATATACCTGTCAATTTAATTACAATTTTAATAATAACATTATTTAAAATAAAAATATTATTATTAAAGAAATATGTCTTGTATTAAATTTCGCTCAATAGTCAATAAGCGTTAACTTGATAGTATCAAAATTTTCAGAAAAAACGTAAATGAGTTTTCACAGTTTTAAAAACCAATACTTAAATGCACATTATTCATTGTTGAATAATGAAATAACCTTTGCATATTATTTATAAATTACAAATACAAAATAAACCTTTTGTAAAAACTACTACTTACATTATTAGTAGACTAAATAAAATAACTTCATACGTAAACCTATAAAGTATTTATAAATTTTATTTAACTACTTAGCGTTATCAAACTGTGTACTACATGCCTTATGTAGTTTAAAATTACTTTTAAGCTATAACATATGTATTCAAAATTTAAAAAACTGCCAGTTCACAATAAACTCTTTATAGACATCAATTATATAAAACTCAATGTTATTAGTATATTTTTATCATAGAATATTACTAAAGATAATACCGTTATAAAAATAAATAAAAGGCTTACAATTCTATATCCACGCAAGCAAATGGAAAAGTATAACTTAATCTTTTTAATTACATTTTTTCTACAGAAGTAGGTTCTGCTTCAGCACTATTCAATATAAGTAGTATGAATAATGTCAACAGTGTCATTGTATGATATCAAATGTTTTAAATTATACTCTTGTGTATATTGTATGAGTAAAAAACATTCTCCACTCTATAGGAAATGTCGAACTTTTCAAACTCCTTAAAGTAACACTAAGTTTTTGTACACAACAACTTAATATACCTATATGTACTTTTTCATTTCGTAACATGTTTTTTATGTTAAATATAACAATACGCAATTATCTGTATACACTAAATAATAATATATACTACATCACATAATGTTTAGGATATTTTTTTATTCAATGGCAAGAATTAAATGAACTATATAAAACACGTACCACCACTCAAATAAAAAAATACCAAACACTGCAAAATCACTGTATAATATATAAACTCATAATTAAAATTAAAATTTTACGGACTGTTAATTATTAATATTAAACATTCAACGTTGGTTAAATAAACCACGTACGTATTATGTAGGTATTAATTGTATACCTAGTAAAAGTCACTGTAAAAATAAACTGTTTTGAAATATACGTATGAATTGTTTTTGACCTAATTTTTGAAACCATTGACCTACCCTGGATCTTATCCACCTATTTTAAACTCAGATTTACATCCGGTAACTGTCTCTCGCCAGTCTTTAATTGAAGTTGCGATGAACTAATTGAATTCTAGACGCAAATGATTCCATTTCGAATAGCAAGTAACAAAAGGTCCTTTCAAAATGACAAATCGTATTTATCTTAAGCACGAAATACATAATGTAGTTAGACGACGAGTTGGTGTTTTTTAGCAAATGTTTTGCGAATAATTCGCTTTTATCAGTTGACATAACTAAAACTTAAACACAATATTAACCCTGTGCCATTTAATAGATTTTGATAGAGACGCATACATTTAAAATACAAGAGATTAGATGCAATCTAAAATAGGCTCTTTTTCTTTTACCTTTTACACATTTCATTTAAATGTTTACGTTTTAAAATAACTAAATAATGCCACTATAAAAAAAAATTAACTTACCGTTCAAACTAAAAAATATAATTTTTGTTTATGGTAATTAAATTATAACTAACTTAAATAATTCACACTAAATATTTACTGAAGCAAATTTAATATATAAATATACTATTATAATTTTTTCAATTTATATTTTTCTTAAATATTTGTTTCAAGAGCAATTTAAATATTTCTTTAATTTTTTAACAGTTTAATATGTATATATTACCTATATATTAATTTAACATTAATACATTTATTAGATTGGAGAATTATTATCAAATTTGTTTTGAAAATTCTATATTACTTATTTCGAAAACACACATTTTTATTACATTATATTCTATATTAACAAAAAATAAGTAAGCTAGTAAGACTATTTTTGATGAGAAATACTAATATTTTTCTAAATCTCACAATACGATATTTTTTTTATTAGCAAATATTGACACGCACAATATAAAAAAGTGAATACAAACGATGGACACTTCTTACCGGAAGCGATTAACTCCGGTTTTTATTCGTGTGTTATTATTATTTTGTTACTTTTTTTTTGGAAATTTTGATCTTATTGAAGAAAAATTTCTGTCTATAAAATACAATTAATATGACGTTTTTGGGACAAGTACCGTTTAATAAATTATTTCATCATACCGTAAAAATCAACGACTTGAGAAATTTTGTAAAAAAAAAATAATAATAATAATAAAATATGTCAATTAAAACTCCTCTTTGTTGACTTTAGTCGAAACACGAGTGCCTGAACGAACGGAAAATTAAAATTAAATATCAGTTCATTTACATACTAAAAACTGTAAAAAAAAAAAAATCAATGATTGTCAACAAAGACAATAAGAATGTCAAAATGTAACATTTTTATTCATCTATAGCAAACTTGTTATAAATATTTGATTTCAATTTTTAGAGAAAAGTTTAATTACTTGGTAAAGTTAAAAACTATACTGATTACATTAATTTTGTTTTTATTTATTGTTATTAATTTACATTTCACTGATTGGTTTATTTTTTAAATAATATAATATTTTATTAATAATAGTTGATTTTGTGTTTATTTTATAATACTAAAAATAATACAAGTATAATAATTATCTACGTACGAATATACTTATTATGACGTTTAATGTTATATAATATGATATACAAATATGATTATAATATTATTTAAAATAATAACGTATAAGCCAATGTTTTATCAATTCATATTAATAATTATTGTTATTACACCGAACTTATGTATTTTTTGTAAGTTAAAATTTAAATGAAATTTATTTTTAACAAATAATGATTAAGATATATTGGTATTTTATATTATCAAAAAATAAAAAGAAAACTTTTCATTATTTTTTGACTTGGGTATCTCTACTGGATTTGTCAGTCTAATCTTTGTAATTATTAAAAAAAGTTTTTGTCAGGTTTCATTGAACAATATAATAATCAAAATAATTAAATCTCGTAACGATTACTGTAAACAAAAACACTAATTATTATCGCAGTTCATTTAGCTTAATTTTCTTAGAATCATATCAAATATATTTTACACACCTAGGAAGTGTTCGTTGGTTATCATTATTTCATTGAAAGTACCACAAAAAAATCATCTATTGTTCATTAACATTGATTACGAATGCAGGTTTTTAACATTTTAATTTTTAGCTAACTACAATCTTATAATACGCATAAAATATATTTTTATACTTGGTGAAAAATAGAATTCTATAATCATAAGTGTTTATTCCTATTTATTTTACATATAATAATTATTATGTTATTATAATTATTATGTTTTTAGAACAAACGCATAACCGAATCAAACTTGTCAAAAACATCAAATTGATGAGGATTTTATTTACTGCCTAGAAAATTGTTCGATTTGATTGTAAATTGAATTGTTTTAGTGTATAATTATACAAAAGGTATACCAATATAATATATCTACTTGTAGAGGTTTTACAAAAAACAATAAACTGCGATTCAACTCATTCGTAAATACTCAAAAATTTACAATTTTCTGAAAAGTAACGATTAATGTTTTCATTGTAAATTATACCCAGTCATTTTTGGTAATACAAAATATATATACATAGGCATACATTATATTGCATGGAAATTGGTGCTCTATTAGTCACTGACGTGATACACGACATTGTTGTAGTGGCGGCAGCGGTATACAGTAACTCGTTCGGTTAAGAAACCGCAATCATATTTTAGAACAATATCTACCTGTTATACGGCCATGTACACTTAGGTATTTTAAACAGTTGCGTTTTTACTCCTACAACGTATACAGGGTGATCATTATATCATCAAATGAAATGTACTGAATAATATGATTGAAGTATGATAAAATTCTAGTGGTCAATACCCATTGTTAAAATTCTAGCTCGGTATATTGTTGATAATCAAAATGTAACAGTTTTACCATTAAACTCTTAATGTATGTAAATTCAGGTGTTGCAAAATTAATTTATTCAAACTAAAAAAATAGATACACATCATTACAAGATAAAAATAAAAAATATATGAGTATTTCATGTTATAGAAGAATCATGTTTACCAACAATTATTTTATTTTACCAACTGCATTAATCATATTATAATACACCTTTTAAAATAAATGGGTTGTTCCATACAAATTCAATATTTTTAATATTTTTTTAATATTTTTAATCACCATAGAGTCATGTAATTTTAAAAATACTTTGAAAACATACAAAACAACGTAACAAGCTTATTGACAAGAGTAATTTGACAAACCTTGATGAAAATACATCACGTAGAACTACATGCATGGATTACCAATAACTGATTAGTTGCCCTTACAATACAAAAAACAAAACATTTTGGCCGTAACTATCTATCACGACATTTATCAAAGTACAAAGCACAATTAATTATTGTAATCATATTAATGTTTGCATTTTAATGTATTTTTGTAAGGTAAATCTATAATCCACTTTTTTTTTTTTTAAACTAATTTATTTTTTTGATAATAACATTGTAGTTTAATTATGTTATAGCATCAATATAACTATCAATTATACAATTATTAAACGATTGTTCTTTTAAAATCATTTAGGTATTGTGCTTAAACTTTTTAATTTTAGCGCTCGTAAAATTAAGTTAATTAAATTATAATATCTACGTTTTAAATAAAATTTAATTTATCTAATATTAACTTAAGTTTATCAATCAATGACATTGGTCCGTGCTTAAATTCTTGTATTAAACATATCTACATTTAACAAACTAATTATAATTAAAAGGAAAGTTTTTTACGGAAATACACAAATTAATACGCATTTGTAATACATAATACATTGTATTATGTAATAAATAAATAAATAATACACATTATGTCGTTGTATGAAGATCAAGGACTAGGAAATGGCAACGTTATTTTATTCTGTCTAGAGGTTGTGTTGAATTTGGAATCAGATAAATTAATATACTCCGAATAACAAAAATAAAAAAAAATTATTTCAATCATGTTCGAACAATAATAATTCAAAGAACAATATAATATGCTTTACCTACATAGTACATTAAAGATAAAAATCACTCTAGAAATTAATTATTACACTCGCAGTTAATAATTTGAATTAGTTGTGCTTTTAATGTAATTAGTAAAAACACAATAAATGAAATAAAATATAATACAAGACAATTTCGAAATGTAATTAATAATGTATTCAAATCCAAGTACATGTTAGATATGACCAATTTACTTGGTAGGTACATATTCAAAATAAAAACTAAACTACGTTTTTGGTTCGAAAAAAACATAATGTTTTTAAAATAGAACTAATTGGTTTATATTATTGTTGCTTAAATCTTGTATATTTTAAATTTATTATATTTTTATAACTATTCATAGATACTTCAAGTATTATCACTGGACAGTGATGATAATTTAGATGTATCTAACATATTTGTAGTCTTCAATTTATACTGAATATCACTAGTAACGATTAAAGATTAATGAGATTAAAATACATAATATATATGAATCTGTTCATGGTAGTTTATGTGAACCGCTGACCCCTAAATCCTAATACAAAGTTAGGGTTTCAAATGAACTTAATATATACACAGATATACGTATATAGACAATACTACGTTTAAATGTATTAAGATGACGTAATGACCGCCTGAAGTTCAATCTCTGACTTATATACATACAACATTGCAATTTTGCGTTCAACAGAAACAATATTTTGTGTTGTTACTTTCAATATCACAGTAAATTGACCGATAATCTAATTTAAAAACAAGAAATAAATGACACACAATAATATTATGTATGATACTTAGGCGATATTATAATAGGTAAATTTGCTATCCTATAAAAACTAACAACATAAAATGTAAGACAGAGATAATTCAAACAGACATAGAAGTACGTTTAATACGTTTAATATTTTATGTTTGTATATTTACATTTAAATATCAAAATTAGCAATACCTACATAAAGTTCAAATGATCGATTAAGTTTGAAATATTAAGTTGACTAAATTTTTGTACTAAATTTACTAACATTTATTTTATGAATGAACAGTAGAGAAGCCTTTTAAACGCTTATTATAATAACAATACAAAGTATTATCAACGATTCAAAATTTCTACATGATCGTTATATTACACCGTAGCATGTACTAAATCAATAATATGACTAATTAAGCTTAAAAATGTTAACCAATTTTACTTAAATAAGTATAAGTTTAATAAAAATTATAATAGGTATAAAACGTTAAACGTTACATATATGGACATTGACAATTATTATCTTATTGAATATTTTTTTTTATTTTTTTTTTTTTTAGAACCAGGTTCTAACAGGTCCTGTTACATGTTTTGAATCATATAAAATAAATATCGGCAACCAAGGTTATTTATTTTACTATTACAATTTAATGTATTTTCGCTGGAAAATAAGCAAAAATTGTTCAATCGTAATTTATTGCCAAATATTTTCATTGATGGTACGGCTACTACCAACAAAAGTTATGAAAAAATAATAATAATTAACGGAAATAGATTTCAAAATATCCTAACCCAGAGAAGTCCATCGCCGCAATGTCACAATATTTGTTTGCTAAGTTTTTACAGTCCGCTAAACACCAAAACCATGTGTCCCCAGGGAGTAGGGGACCAGAGAAAATGGTCTATAAAAATCCACTAGGTCATAAATATAGGAATGATGCAACGGACACGTTATTATTTAATGGAACGGTAAACATGGATTAGTCTGCGAATCGAATGACTGCCTGACGCAATTACAGGCGAGAAGAGAAACCCATTTCTTTATATTTCTTGTCTTCTCAAATTTCAGTTAAAATATTTTATGGTACAAGCCAGAATAATTTAATTTAAGAGCTTTCATATGTTCAACTAGTGTTAAGTAGAATTACGTATTCAAATTTAAACTACGAAATAACTATATTAATTTTACTAAGCTGACTACTTTATCATACTTTTCAAGACCTCCTTTAAGTTTCATAATATTTTATATTATTTTTCTTTAATTGTAGAGAGTGTAGTAAGTAACTTTATTGCACTGTTTCATTTTATGCTGAACATTTTAATACTTTTAACTAGTATTATAATATATCATTCGTTATTTAGTTATTTATTTCAAGCAATTTAAAGATTGGTACACATATTAAATATTAACTGTTTTACATATATTTTTAATATTTGATTATTCTATAATAAATAAAATAATATAAAGTACATATTATTAAGAAGAATAAGTAAATAAAATCATTTATATATTTTAACAAAAATATAATGATTAAAAGTTTTACAAAAAATACAAACTAACTTAAATTAACTGCATAATAACTCTAACTCATTTCAATAATGTACGTATTATCAACATAAAATAAACCCAAATTTAAATTATATTATCTTTATCAATATCACATAGTCTATCATATAATAGAATTCAACAAAATCACTAGACCAGGCAAATTTAAATATCAACGACATTATTAGTATTAATAATTGTAATGGTATTTTATTATCAACTTTTAATTTATTGATTTCCTAATATTTAAAAAAAAGATAATTTTTATGAGGCTATAAGTCAGAGCAATGCAAATTGTTCACCCCATAGAAACGTGTGTATAATATTATAGTAATAATTAAACCGCTCCAGTGGTTTGCATGTTTGACAAGTACCAACTAACAGCTCATTTCACTTCAATAAGCCCAATCAGTTGTTTGCGTTACAATTACCTCGTCAATATTTGACTGTAATACTGAAGTTCTCCAGTAAATATTTTTTATCATAATAGTTAACTTAAATGAAATACTATAGAATGTAGGTTAAACAATAATAGATAATTGTGTTAAATCATCACAATTACATTCAACGTGGTAAAAGTATATGTAATATATATATGAATACATGTATGTGTAGATCACGTTATTCAATGTCAACTGTAAATTTGTACATTTTAATGGTCCCCTCAAATAAAAAGTCAGATAATAATTAGTTTTTATTTTTACGATTGAGTATTAAATGTAATCGTATAATATAACCTTTTACATGTTTTTTTTTTTTTATTTTAGTTTATCTTTTATAAAAATAAATATGTTTCCGTTTTCAAATTTTGGCCTATACTCTCGTGCTCGTAAACTGCAGTGGGTGTCTAACCTATTTTAAAAATCCCTATTTCTATAATTATACGGATTTTACTATAGGAAAGATATTTTTAAAATATAGTAAGTTGGTACTTTTACGATTTATTGTTATTTGACAATAAATACATTATGATGATGGATGCCTGCACGTCAATTAGTCAAGGTATATTTTAATGTATAATAACAAATAAAAACGTAAACACAATATTAAATTTAAATAATATACATTTTTTATATGAATTCGATCAAAAAAAAAAAAAAAAAACAACAACATATAAATACATAAAAAAAAAATGTTAACGTATGTTTCATTTGTTGTTTAAAATATATTCTTTACGCCTATATAATATCAGCGACATGCGTGCTTGTGATCGACATAAAGTTTATTTAACAATTCCGTTATGTCGCACGATCGCGACAGCAAAATAATTTATTATACTCATTATACATCCACAAGTCATTTGCAAATCCTGCCGCCGCCGCCGCCGCCGCCGCCACAGCCACAACCATCTCGTGCGTGACGACGACTACAATAATACGTACGCCTAAATATAATGGTAAAATACTGATTTATACAAGTCAGCCGATTAAAAAATATGATTTAACGGCACTCCAGTGGAAACTCACTGGACGCTGTAATAATATTATTATTAACATACTCTGCGCGCGCAGTACTCAAACGCTTCAATATTATAATGTACGGTTAACGATATGCCCACGGCTGACACAGCGTTAGAGGCAACACCGTTCTCGTAAACATACACCGTCAGATATGTAACGTAATATTATTGTAATAATAATCTGCCGTTTCCTATTTACAGACAATCGTTTTTATTGCGTCCGCGACACAATATTATGGCCCGCGCTCGTTTTACATCTGTTTATATCGGCCCGATCGAAAACTCGGCTATTATTATTGTTGTCGCTGGTGCTGGTGCTGTTGTTGCTGCTGTTGTTGTTACTGTCGCTGTTATTATTACTTATTATTTTGCGCCCAGATAAATAACCCAACCACCATTTTATACACACACACACAATATTTTATACCTACTCGTTTGACCGCGACCAATTTTCCACTATCATTTCGCCGCAACCAATATGCCGCGACAAATTCACGGGACGCCGATTATAATAATATATTATTCCGACGTTTGTGAATGGCCGTACAATTATAAATTCAAGCCGACGTGATATGACACGAATTACCGCGATCACGACTGTATTATTATCGTGTGTACACATCGTATACACACACGCGCGCCACACTATCCCGATCCAGTCCACACACGCGACAAGCAGGTATACACGAGATAACAAGAATATTGTAGAGCACAACATGAATCCGCGACAAGATTAATTAGGTACCAATAATAATTTCAATAGTTTCCGCGATTAATTCGTAAACGACGCAAACTAATAAATACTGCGCAGAGTGCCAGTGCACTCCATCATCAATTTTCCATTGAATTATTGAATGACACACTGTGTACAGCATTGTTACTCGGGCTCGATGATGGGATTCGTCTATTGTCAGTGACGTGGAGTCGAAAATGGATGTTTATATTGTAGACTACTATGTGTATATAAGCCTGCCGCCTATGACTAAGTCAATTTGATGATATTTTTTTCTCTGGATATTGTATTTCTTTTTTTTATTTCTATGTCTTTGTGCCTATGAAATAATCATAACTAGAAATTTGGAATTTACATATTTTCAATACCATACTATACGTCTAAATCGATCACGTTTATGAAATTCATACTCTCCCCCGTCTCCACGCCATACATCAAAAATTAAATTGCATATACTATATACGTATTTGTTAACGGTCACTCCCCTCTCAGCTATGACTTTACAATATTTCGAGTCAATCAGTCAGCACCGTGGTATTGGAGTAATAGTAAATAAATAAAATGGAATTATATTTTTTACTTGCCTAAAAAAACAAAATAATTGTATTTTTAAAACGTAAAATTATTTTATAGAAGTATACTAACTCTAAATAACATTTTATGAACTTTAATTTAAATGACAAGAACCATTCGACAGTAAGTACTACAAGATAAATGTTTGATAAGTTCTGAAAAGTTTATACCCTGTTATAAATCTTAAATAAAAAACGTTTAAAGTAAAACAAGTTCCAGATTAACGTTTTATATCTTTGAAAGAGAAATTGTCTTGGGTCACGTTAAGATTAGTTTAGAACCAAAAAGGGTTTTACTTAACATTAATACATGATATATTATATTATTACATATTATAATACTGCTAAATAAAATAATTAAATAGTTTTTCTCATATACTTGCCATAGTTTTGAACGATTAATAATTCAAATAATTAGTTTTAATAAACATAAAATTATACGAAATACAGTAATTTCATTATTCATTCAACAGTATTAATTACATTGATTAAAATCACTAATCAATATTATAAATTTAGTGCTACGATGTTTTACACGATAGAAAATTCTATGTTTAAAGTAATATAATATAATCATTTACACAATAATAGTAATTTAATTTGTAATAGGTATATCATACTATTAATTATTGTAATTAACATAAAGTATAGAATTTTTTCATCAACCTGTTCCTGCTTATACATTCGATCCACAGATGTTTTAAATCGTAATCGTATAATATTTTAGACATAAATTAATGCTCTTATTTATTTAACTGTATATAAATAATTTTAATCAATTAATTAATTATATTTATGCGCAGATTCTTGTTTAAGTGGCAAGTACAACAATTTATTACTCGGATGTAAGCTAAACAAGGAAAGAAACCTTGGGATGAGTGATATGACGTGTGCATACATTATATACCTAACTTTGAACTTTCAATGATTAAAAAATGTTAATAATTCAATGGAAAAACATTGATAAACTTAGATTTTCACAGATAATAATGACATTATCTATGTAAATACAATTACATATTATGTTTATTTTGCACTTGTATGATAGGATAAATAATATAATACCATTAATACCCAATACCTGCATGTTTAATATGTGGCTCGAAAATATTGTTTCAAACAATTTCAACCTAATTACATTCTACGTACTTATCAGTATTGAAACTGAAGACATTTGATAGTAATTACGCAGTGCCTTTACAGCAATATAATATAAACCACTGACTCAATTAAATCGTGTGGTTAGAATGGTTCAGCGGTAATATTAAAATATAGTACTAGCTATTAATCTATCATACTTCAGCGATTGAACATAATTTATATTTGTATAAATAGAACTTCATTATTCTACCAATCACAAGTAACTTTGAATAACCCTGATATCCTATATTATACAAATTTAATAACAAACTAAAAATAATATAAGTTTTATCTATAGTACAAGTCTCATAGATTAATTTGACACGAGCTTTACAATATAATATTCATGACGTTATAAGTATATTATATTTACTGTCTATTCATCTGTATATTGGGTTAGTAATTTATTTGTTTTAATTTTGTAGTTTGTTATCTTTTTGTGGTCCAGAAGATTTATATACAGGCTTTTTAAACGTCAAAAAAACACAAGTGTTACTTTCAAAAGTACTCACAAAACTTTTAAATTACAACAATAATTTAGAAATACTAATGAAAAACAGTAAACTGACTGCGAGATATTTACCATATTATTATATTCGTATTTTAGGAAATAGATTTTACTTATCTATTTTTGTAGCTCGAAAATAATATTCATAGGTAGTGAATTGTAATCAATTATTTTAATTTTAAAACGTCATTACTGATATAAATTAAGTATAAAATATCTATAAAAATATTATTTCAATGATATTTATTAAATTTCTACTCAATTGACCATAATATATAGATGGAGATGCGTAAGTCTGAGTCATTCTCGGGTTGTATGTCTTAATCGTCACGTATATTTAAATATTGATAACATTATTTTAACAAGTGTGCTTACTATGTGTAAACCTTCATCAATTTATTTTTAAAACTATAATTATGCTATTCGTAGTATCACATCACAGTAACGAATCCTCCGTTCAAATGTACCGTGTTATTATAATAGCGGTTGATCTATAGCCGGTACTTCATTATACCTAAGACACGTTTTAGACGAAAATGATTGTCAACACTCTGGTAGTTTATCATCTCATATGCGTAGTCTACAATGGGCAGCATTATTCTTTAGATCTATTGTCGTAATTTTCATTAATGAATCTCAATTGAACTTAAAGAACAATACTTACATTTGTGACTTGTTACTTTTGTGAACATAATTATTCATTGGGTTTAACGCTAACATATATGATTTCAAATAATCTAAGTACAACAAATTATTGTTATTCCTGATTGTGAGTAAATAGCAATACAATAATGAAATAAATATAATTTTAATATGTTAGATACAACATCATGTTTTTGTAGGATTTTACGTCTATAATCTTTAGTTTAAAACAAAAAATAAACAATATTATCAACGATTTGCGATGAAAATATACGAGTTCAACAATATTTAACAAGTAAATAGTTCAACGCAAGATAAAAAGCTTGACATAATAGCCATAAATCGTCGGTGGAAATTGACCCCTTCTTTACCAAAAAGACAGTAACCCTTAAAATTCCCCTATTTTAACCTCATCAGTATATAATAAACTATATTATTTTAATATTATTCATGGCTTTACGTATTAATTTATAATTTTAATTACCCTTCACTGATTTTTAACCATACTTATGTCTATGCTCAACATGATACAATGATCATGTATGACACACTAAATCAAATAACGAATGATTGTGAGTTGTAATTTAAATTACTATATCGTTTGAAAAACGATTCTGAACGAAGTTTGATACACCCATAACACGTATTAGCTCTTTTATTTCATCAAAATATTTTGTTATTACCAATATAATATTTAATGTTACGGGCATAATATAATATGCGTACTGCGTATATTTTATACATTATATATCATTATAAAATGTGGTTTTTCTTTTAGATGCTGGTTAAACTGGCTAAACAACTTGCAAAGTACCGTTAAAACTTAAAATTGTTTTTTTAAACTATATAAATAAGAGTCTGATAAAAATATTATTTAAATTACTTTAGTATACATGAATGATATTAATAAATACAGTATTTATTCGCCGATATTATTGACTACATTATATTGTTATTATAATAGTAATAATATTGACATTTATTCCCATGCGGTGTTATATTTTAATATTATAGGTATATTTCCATATTATCAATGTTTATTATTATAATAAAATTACAACAGGCACAAATTTAATTTTTTTACGGTGCACTATATATTTGGTCTTCACTAACAAATACGTAACTATTCGACCAACAACAAATGATGATTCGCGTAAAAGTTAACGTTTAAATTAATATGTATATATATACATAATTGTAGTCAATATTTGTATTGGCACTATTGATAACTGCACTAAGAGGAGTAATAATTTACACAAAATATGTGGTATTACACAAATTAACACAAACCAACTACTGATTAGTTGAAATGGGTTAGTTTTACAAGTAAATAATAATGTGTACATTTGTACAATTGTGTATTTACAAGCTATACAATTATTAATTGATATGAAATTATAGAATTAAAAGTTGTACTAATTAGGTAAAGAATAATTTAATGTATTATTTCAAAAAGTATCAAAAGACTGTAATTATATAAGCTGGTTTTTTTTTTTTAAATAAAAGGCTTAGTGTACATAAAATCAGCATATCGCAATTTACAGTAGAATGTATTTGTAAACACATGCCGTTAAAGTTAAACAGCGCCGAACATTGTTAGATTGCCTTTGGGTGATTGATTACTCTAGATTTTTTCATTTCCCTACTTTTTTTTCACGATAGTAACATAGATTTTAATATGAATAAAAAAAATTGCCATTCGATATTGTTTTGAATTTTGAACACATACAATTCATACATTGAAAATATGAAATAAACCTATTAAAGACATAAATAAATAAATCTATTAATGTATACTGCATATGATGACAGCAATATAAATCTATTGAAAAAAATAAGGTAGGCATTTAAATGTAAGATGCGTATTAAATACGAGCGATATTTGTATAATAATTCCAATTATTATTAGATTCAAAGTATACGCCACATATTATATCTAGAGCTTATATCCCAATATATTTAAAATATCAAACAATGTTTAATACGAATTTTTGTTTAGAAAAGTCAATCTAGTTGTTTATAAATTGAAACACTTGAGATATAGATATACCATCTATATCTGTACCTGCTAATTTTATTATGTTACAATATCAATAGCATTAAAAAAAATACCATATAGCATAAACCCTATGTAATTATTATTTACAAATTAACAAACCTAAAGTGAATACCTCCTTTCTTCAACGCTTCCTTATAAAAAAAAATAAACAATAAAACTAATTATTCGTTTTGCCATTTAATATTAAATATACAATTTATATTATTATTATAACGAGGAAGAAAACAAATTAAGAGAAAATATAACAATTATTACGAAATTTGTCAATACGTAGTTGTATAAATACAAATATGTACAAAATATAATTTCATATTATACGTCAACAGCGACATCATCCGTGAAGTATATAAAAATAATTGTATCGTCACTGTCAATGTTAAAATATATTTTCCAGCATTATTATATAATATAAAAAATAAATAGTCCTTTTTTTTTGATAATAGCTGTAGATGCATATACCTATATACTGTCACTATTATAATGTATTTTAAATTTTGTATTACAATAAAACACATTAGACTGTAAAATTGTAAAGGTACATAATCATTATCTCAAATAAACTATAGTTAATCAAAAAACCGATAATGTGTGTTCACTTCTTTAATATATTTTATAGATTGAATATCATTTAATTTGTTTAACTAATAATAATTAAATAAACACCACATGACGTTTTGGTATTTTAGTCAATAATTAAACGTTTATGTAAAATATATATGTAGCGGATTAGTCGTTTAAAAATCCATTCCTATACTTTCATTTCATTTCGATGTATTAAAAATTGTTCACAAAACTCTCGTTTGACTCATTATTATTACAATGATACAATCAAATGGATGACGGGAAGTAAAAAGAATTAATAAAATTTCTGTAACGAGTGAAAACCGGTCTGGCCGTAAACTACCGGACGTGAATCACTGTACGCTATTTGACAATACCTATATTTTAAATTATAATACCAATTTCGATATTATGACTCATAATAAAAAGTGTTCTCCCAGTCTTGGCGCCGCCACTGTAATTATATATTCCACTCTCAAATATGATAATTATCGATAATCTCTGCGCACATATTTAAAAAAAAGTCGGTAAAATATTGCATACCTTTATATTATTATAGAAAAAAAAATTAATCTATATTTACTAATATTAAGGTATATTTGTTAATAATGTTTTGTGAGTCAATTAACAAGCCATGATCAACAATCCATAAGACTTATCAAAAATAATAATAATTGACGTACATGACACCGATGCATTGTGTATTTGTGTGTACAAGTACCTTTGGTGTTTAAAACATGTAATAAATAAACAAAACGACATTTAAACAAAGGCAATAAAACTAATGTTTAAAATAAAATAATCTAAAAGGTAAAAATATCACGTCCTTAAGATAATATCGCCATTTAAAAAATAAATGAAATCATGTATTCCATTTACACGTTGCAATTTATTTTCACATTAAAACACATTCGGATACATAATCAGTTTAAATAATATATGATGTATTTTATATATTTCTACCTGTCTAATGTTCCTATACATTTTAGTATTATTATAATACAAAACAGTCAATAAATATTATTAAATATTATAAACTCGTATATTCGCATTTTGAAAATTGTTAAACAAACGGGTTTTTTTTTTGTGAAAAAATATGTACGAGTGTATAACTATAGTTTATCGGGTTTATCCTAAGAATCAAACTCCATATTATTTTAGTAAGTACTTAAATAATATTTAAATAATCTATATAATTAATGGGTTAGGTTTATCTAAATAAATTTGATTTATTTTATAAGTTTTAATTATTCATGCAAACATAATAATAGTACTC
Organism: Rhopalosiphum nymphaeae; assembly: GCA_036289425.1. Taxonomy (NCBI): domain Eukaryota; kingdom Metazoa; phylum Arthropoda; class Insecta; order Hemiptera; family Aphididae; genus Rhopalosiphum; species Rhopalosiphum nymphaeae. The sequence continues at coordinate 2,723,634 of JAZAQC010000004.1, forward strand.
GCATATAAAATATAATAGTGGTAACTTCAATTTAATTTTAGCAAAACTAAATTAATTAGGTGCAATAATTTTATGAGTTTATTCGTTTAAACATCGGCACAAATATTTAATCTAATTAAAATTAAAATTTAAGAAATATTTAATATGAATACAATTTTAACTTTAAAAAATGGAAAAAAGTCGGAGAAAACTTAAATACAAACCATGTCTCGATGTCTTGCACGAATGAATAGGTATTGTATACTAAACATTTTTTGTTTAAAACTCATATGCATATTTTGCATAATAAATAAGTTTATAGAAAAAATAATATTATGAAATATTATTGAAATATTATAGATACAATTATAATAACTTAATTTTTTATCAGTGTTACGTACATTTTTCAAAAAATAAAGCTGTTTTTATAGTTTTAAATTGAAGTACTTCATCATTTTATATAGTTACCAATGAAATGGCTACCTTGATAATATATTTTTAGGTTCTAAGTGACAATAGTAATGTATTGGTATTACAATAAATGTTTTTATAAAACGCACAATATGATCATTAAAATCAGTGATGTAACGAATTATTCAATCTTACAGCTGAACTAAATATTTAATAGTTAAAATTTAAACATGTAATGTTTAATTTAATTTTATTATATTTATTATTAATTTTAATGACTTAACATTACATTTTCCTTCTAAAATGAAATTAAATAAAAAAATAGAATCCTTAAATAAATTCAAATTATTATCGTCCTGAATTATAAATATAGATTTATAAAATTTTGTTGCAAAACTTTTGTTTGTAGTTCTGGTTCGATGTATGATTTAACTAGTTTTATTTGATTCGAATTCAAATAAATAATTACAAGTTTCGTTCAATATGAGTGTGCTTTTGAAAAAAATTTAGATTCAAATTCGATCTGCGCATAAAAATAAAGATTTGTACTGTACCTAACATAAATTAAAATATTTCTTGCAAATGGAGAAAATAATATTAAGTTCTTATTATAATATATTCATTTATTTTTTACCATCAAATTTTAATGACTGTTTATATATTGGGTTTTCCGTGATCAAGGTTAAATTTAAAATAGTAGGTAAAACCACTACTATATTATTTATTATCAATACCCAGTGGTAATACATTTAATATGTATATAAGGAAAATTAAATTTTAAAAATCCAATATACGTCTTTATTTTTTAAGGTTCATTAAATTTATTGTCGTATAGAAAAACCAAACAGTATTTTTTAATCATATTATTTTTGTTTATAACTTTATTGAATTAAAAAATCTAAATATTTGATTAATGACTGTAAAAATAAACCATACATTTGGTCATCAAAAACGTCAACTGAATATTTTATATTAAAGCCCCATTCTCTAAAATACATAAATCGGATAAATCCAACAATATATTTTATCAATGCTGTATACATTTACACTAACTTTATATAAATAATATAATATATGTTTTGTACTTGCATGATTTTAGTATACCTATTTGAATAGAGTATATATATGTGTGTGTGTGTGTGTGTGTGTGTGTGTGTGTAAAAAATGGAATATTATAAAGTTAAGTAATTATAAATTTATATAATATAACGTAACTAACATCAATTTATTACTTATTCATTCATTAATAGATTCAATTATAGAAATGTTGAATTAACTACTTGTTATTTTAGATAACACCTCATCCGTAATCGTTGACTCCGTCTTACAAACTTACAGCATGTCCAATTTTCATCCAATAGTTACAATTCTGTATTATTAGTTTTAATATTAGAGTCAATTGACCAATAATTATCAAACTTAAAAGTAAGAACATTATCTGTTTTTTATAGTATCCTTTTTGATATTTTTATTTTTATTCGAAATACGAACATTTTTAAATCGTGGTATATTGTATTCTATAAAATGTATAAATGGGGTTATATCTCAGATAAAAATTAAAAATAAATATCAAAAAAATCACCGTAAAATAACAAATTATGTTCTTACAATTAATTTTTATTATAGGTGTATTATAGTATAAAATTAAAACTACTGAAGATAAATGTATTACATTATACTTTTGTAATGTAGAGAAGACACGGTTTATGGCGGTTCAAAATATTGACGACATAAATAACCATAAGTTTATTTTATATATTCAAGTATGTTAAAATATATAAATTACATTATATTATATATTGCGAATGTTTAAGAATGATTGGCATATTTTTAAATTATGTAGTTTTCATCGTCAAGGTCCAATATTAATAAACTATGTATGGTGTATACTTACAACTCACTACTCACTACTGTATAATATTATTAAATATATTATGTTAAATTGCAATGTATATGAACAATACAAAATGCCTTTATTACATTATACATTTTATTGTACAACTTCAATCAAAACGTTTTAATTAGAAATCATTACGTAGTAAACGTTAATAATACTATTTTAATGTAAATTAATTATTCAATTTTTATCAAAATAACATTAAATTATCGTTTACTGAGTAAAGTATAGTGTTGAACCTCCAAGATGGAAACTGGTATACATAATATCTTTGTATAGCTTCACTACTAAACAAACCCATTCAAACGATCACACCCCATTTTAATATAAAACAATAGAGTTACGTTAAACAATAAAGGCCAAATGGTTTTCCCATCATGAGATTTTGGAAATGGATCTGTCCTGGTCTCCTGGAGAATAATATAATAATAATTATCAAAAATCAATATGCCAATCAAAGTAATTTCTATAGATCCTGAAAATGGGAGTCTTTCATTTAATCAAATAAATAAATATATATTAACTCATTCTTATATTATATTTCATGATATTTAAATACCTAATATTAATGATGAGTCGAACCTGGTTTTGTGGTGTCGAGCCAAGCATTGTCAAAGTATTGCGAACCCGAACCGAATCAAACTATAACATTTTATAATTAATGATAATAATTATTAATTATTAATTAACAATATTTAATATTCAATACTATTATTTCTGATAAAAATTTTAAAAATATAAAATACCAACAATATTTTAACTTTTATAAAATATTAAAATAGGAAATTATTAAAAATATTAGAATTAGAAATTATTAGAAAATACTGATTTAAAATAAATAGTAAATATTTTTTAAACGTTAACATTTGAATAGTTCAACCCATTACTACCTAATATTTATGACGGTTAAAATGATATTTTAAATAATTAGTTATGGTACTATTTATTTTACATTAAAAATATTATAAACTTTGTCTTTTATATAAATTTATAGGTTTAAATAATATAAATTATTATTAATTTACCTAGTTATTCATGCTAAAATAGAACATAACAATAGCTAACATAATATCTTTTGAATATTATAATGGTATACTTTATGGACATTTTTTTAAAAGATATTCACAAAATCCATCAAAATTACAAAAAATTGCTAAAATGACTTGTCTAAAGTATGTACCTACTATATGTATCACATTTTGACATTATATAGGTACTCTACATAAAAGGACTAAGTATTCGTTTTAGTGTATTTATACGGTTCGGGAGTGCTTAAAAAAAAAATAAAAAAAAACTGAAACAAATGGCTCCTTCCTATATATTGTACCGCATAAAATTTAAAACTGAGCAAAATAATCTTTGATATTATGTTTGGTTAAATTTTGTGTTTATATATTTATGTACACAACGTATATATATATATATATTATGTTAATTTTTTTTCTTTCACACCGATTTGGATATATTCCCGGAGGTTCCAGCTGTGGTATTCCTGCATTCATATTAAACAATTCTAGTGGACACAACACGAAGAAAATAAAAAACAATAACCCCCTCGATTTTTTTTTTTTACCACAAAGATGGTACACACGAGTCCTTCGTTTGCTTGCCAAACAGTTTAGTTTCGTGTACGCGGAAATAATTTGGTACGCAAGACTCGAAGCAGTGACCTTATGATCAATAATAAAAAAAAACGATATACATTGTAAACGATCCGTGAGTTTTTCAAACTATTTATATATATTCATGTGTGTGTGAGTATGTGTATCCTCTGCCCATTTTAAGTGGATTCTTAGTAACCATTTGCTCCGCAATAAATTGGATGCAATACTCACCGTCGGTATTACGACGTATACAGTATACATACATACCTTTATTTTATTATTCTATGACAATGAGTGTGACAATAATCGAACAAATTGAATAATTTTTTTCAACATAGTTTAGTTATTAACAAGACGCAGTTTGGATGTTAAAATAGTTTATACACTCAGAATGCGTCACCACTTCGTAATTGATTTTAATTTGTTTATAGTTTCTTTGATAATTATGTTCTTTTATTTCCATCCAAAAAAGTATTTATACAATACGGACAGAAAGTTCAGATCCAATTCGATTGACTAGGCCTACACGTCATCACGGTCGGCACGAGTATAACTTCAAGACAAATATAGTAGGGAATGTTTATTACCTAACGACAATTATTGGCAATTTTGGATGGAGCACTATTGTTTACACGACTACTTAAGAAATAAGTGGCGTTTGTGATAGTACGACCTGAAAACCTGGCTAGAGCAAGCGCGGGGAAGGCGTGGTGTGATAGTTCAAAAAAGTGATATTTTGTGGTAGATTTTATTAGATTGAGTTATAGATCGATTATTCGTCCGCGTATCCAGAAACGCTAATTGTTTGGTATTGGGACCCACGATTCGTTGATGAAAAGTCTGTTTAGCCGTGGACCATCGCCCAAGTGAAGTTGTATAAGGTAATCCTTAGCGCTTTCCGGACTTCGGATTGGTAACCGCCTATGTACGTTTCAATGGACCACTGGATCATGATCGCCTATATACATGAATACGGTATGACGTTATCCTGGAACAAGGTCGGAACTTGACGCCGTCCGTTGGTCAAGTACGCAACCGAACGTGGTTCAGTCATTGGTTTCGGTGAAGTTTCGGTCATAGCATAATATTATAACGCTTTTACACTATTGTGTCATGTCGTCCATAATCTAATACGTCATGTTAAAAAATCAGTGTTTTAATTAACCTAATACTGTGGTTATGTCTAGTTCAATATATCGGAATTAAAAATGTAGTATAATAAGGTTTTGAGGTTTAATAAGAAGTGAGTTTTCTGGATTAATTACTTTAATTTGTTTTTTATAATCTGTATCAGACTAGGTTTTTTTCTGAATAAAAATGTTCAAATTGTAAAAAATGATTTGTGAATCTGAATATAAGTACTGTAATAAATTGATCTTTGGATTCTTATGATATCTACAGTGACGTTAATATTCTGTTTTTTAATATAAAAGTTAACATCGGTTTGGTTATGACGTACAACTTACAAATAATCTTAAATTTTTACACAAAAATTAAAACTGTTATTACATAAATCTAAGGAAAAGCTGAAAAAATCGAATATTTAAAATACTTACAAAGAGAACAAAACATTTTGAAAATTATTCCAAATCAAGTAAATAGTAATATAAATATTCGGTAAAAATTCAAGTTTTTACAGTTATTCACTTTTGAGTTACAAAAAAAATAACAGAATCGATTTTTTCAATAATTTTGCATGTCGTAAAAAGTTCTGTTTTTCATAATTTTTCTTATTTTTCCTTGTTATTTTTAAAAGCAAAAACTTTTAACCTCTAAATTATCAACTATAGGTCACAAATATACTAACTAAAAATAATCTTGTTTAATTCAAATAAAATTTAAACTAACTATATATGTCCATAAGAATAATATATTGTATTAGATAGCAATTATGTACATAAAAACTAATAACTTTAAGTAGATGTTATATTTTGTTTATTAAAATAAAATATCTTTTTCGTTACAGGTACAATATGTATTATAGGTATTTATTATGTTTTAATTAACTACTTAGTTATTTTTTTATTTTTTCATTGTTTTAACAGTTTGAAGCACGATAAATTTAATTAAGTACAAAGTATAATCAGTTATCGATGCACAGCCAAGTAACACAAGTATCTCTGAATTCTCACGTTTAAAAATAAAAAAATAATTATTCACCGTTAATAATTTATTTTATTAGAAGTTTATAAAATTGTTTGATACTGTACTGTGTCATATAATATTTTTAAGTTCGTTTCAAAAATTACTGTTAAGTATAAAAAATATAAGTTAAAAATATTATTGTTGTGTGCTATTGTAGTGCTAAAATATTGTGTCACTGAAATATAAATTTCTAACTATGAAATTTAACGAATGCCTAATAGTATGGGTGAATTGTAATGGACAAAAATATTCCCATTTTTCTTTTCATATCAATATTTATATACCCAAAGCATTTACTGCAGTTATCTGATCCTATTTAAATCAAACAAATTTATAACTGCTATTACGTACTAAAAACACAAAAACATCATTTTTCAATTAATTTTAATTTACGTTTATTCCATCGATGTATTGGACACTTTGAGCTCATTCATTCTATACAAACTGATTGTAAAATATGTTGTCATTAAGGATACCATATATTACGGTATTTTAGCCATAATCGAATCAAATATCAACAAAAACTAAACTTAATTCGTGTCAAAATATTTATACTTAATATAAAAGTATAAGCAGTTGCCTGGTGTTTTTTTTAAACATTTTACAATCATTTTCCCTGTGTATAATTGCTTATAAAATCTCCAGGGATATTATTTATTAACTGTAAGCATTAAGTAAAAATACTAAATATTGTAAGCCTTGAAAAAATGTTAAGTTTCTGCACTAATGGTCTGCATTACTTGGAAGAATACATGATACAAATTAATAATTAGTAATAGATTTTTTTTTTTTACTTATTGGTTCTTTATAGTTGATTTGTTAAATACAAATTGCGTACACCAGCTTACGATTCGTGTAATATTAATATTAAACCTAAATACTAGTACATTTTTTATACCTACTGGCTACTATACTGTATAGCTGAAATTATACAAAAATTACAGAATTATTTTAAATCTTTTTTACTCAATGAGTAAACATTGTTTTATACAAAATATTTGATACTTTCAAAATGTCATCTTACTGTTTCACCCGTATGAATAAGTTCTATTGCCTCGTCGTTCCAAGATCTCAAATACGGCACCATTATCCAACTAAAATTTTCCTACGGAGGATTTTTACTACCACCACCAGTTACTCATGAAGTTAGAACATTATGCCATAAAATAATTTTTAAATTAGAACAATATTTTAATAATAGATACTTATGCTTTAATTATATAATAGTAAATTTAATATATTAATACTTTTTTGAACTTCGTTCTCTATAGATCCATAATTGATATAGACTTCAATTCTTATGATACATAAATCAATTCAATAAGTTTATGTAATTTTAGTTCTTTAATATATAACTAAACATGATTATTGAAATACGTATTTCCATTGTAACGTTATTTAAAAAAAAAAAATAATTGTGTCATCTTAAAAAATTCAAATTATATTATGTATTTAGACCTTACCTTAGTCAGTAAATTAAAATAGAATTCCCATATTGGTAAGTATTATAATATAAACAATTTTTATATTTTTTATGATGTGCATGATATATTTAATATTTATTTGAAATGAACGATACATTTATTTTTGGTATAATCAGTTATTAATTATGGTATTATTTTTCGAATACAAACTTATAATAATTATCATGTTATTTTTTTAAATTTATTTTTAGGATATCTATAGGATTACAAATAATACATTTATTTATCGTTATTTACTTATTATTAAGTATTTATATTATACACATGTATTATTATCCCTTTTATAAATGATAAGTAATATTAATCGTGTCACTTACAACTATAGTACACGTTTCAAAGAAAATATAAATATTAATGTTCTTATCTTCTTTAAACAATTATTTAGTATAAAAAGCTCTATTTCTATAGCAATTAAGCTATTTACGAGTAGAAGACTTGACATTAATATAAATAAATTCAATAATGTAAATACACCTAAGTTATACTTAAAATATGTCGATTTTACTCATATATTTTTATAATTAAATTTAAATTTTATTAGAATTAGATAAACAACAACTCAATTAAAACTCTCCAACATAAACTATGCTTATAAGGAAATTTCAATTATTTGTATTATTATATATAAAAATAAATTATATTTATATTCTGTTTGTTGATTTACTAAAAAAATATTGTATTATTATAAATGGAATTTATCATTAATTAGCAACTATTATAAAATTGAGAGTTTATCTCGTGGAACCCATTAAATTAAATAGTTTATTCCATATTAGTTAGGTACTTTGTTTATGATTTAGTTTTTAGGTTCAACCGTTTGAGAGTATGTCTTATGCAACATATGTTTGCAATTCTATGTCAATAAATATTGGTATGTAATTATTGTTATATTTAGCATTAAAGTGTAGTGCTTTTGGATTAATGTTTATATTATGTTTATTAATTGTGTTTGTTTTTGACATTAAAGGGGAACAGTTTTTCTCCGTATAATTGTTTAGCCTATTTGTTAGTATTTTGAGTATGGAAAATATGTTCAATAATTTTTAGATGAAAATCCTATTTTTATGTCACTAAACAAAAAAATTATTAATTTTTTAAAAAACTAACGAATATATGTAATATACATATATATATACACGCGCGCGGGTATATGTATTTTAAAAAATAATAGTATTAAAATATTCAATAAATATCTAACGAAAATACTGAAAATAAACAATGATTTAAACAATTGTGCAGATTCAGTGAGTTATTATCAACAAAGGTTAATAAGCTAAAAAATCGAAGTTAACATCTGAATTAATTAAAATAGGTCTCTAGTAACTACGGGTACTGTCTCAGATTTAAAAGCTAGGTTACTTAAATACTTTAACAAAAAATCAGTTATAACAGATTTTGAGGAATAAAATTTTGCACTAACCGTTAACGAAGGTAAATTAAATATAATAGACAGCAAAAAACCGTAATTCAAACTGAGAATATTTCTAGGACTTGCTTTAAAAAAAAAACTCTTTCTTAAAAAAAAATAATAAGGAGTGCTTACGGCGGTGTCGGCATGTCTGGGAACCTCCTGATATTTTGTGATTGGGGCCTTAAAATTTAAGTCCCAGAATAAGGAGGTCGTATTTTATCTGATGTCACTAAATAAAATGTAGTTTTTTCTAAAATATTATGTATATAACATATAGGTACAATAGTTTTTTAATTTGCGTGTAAAAACCTATTATCATATTATAAAGTCTAAAAATCTTAAATAAAAATAGATTTAAGTCAAATCTGTTAAGTGTTATAAAATTATTATATTACTGTTTATTATTATGTAATATAAGTAATTATTATATTACTGTTTATTATTATGTGATATAAGTAATTATTATATTACTTAATAATAAGATCCGTATGATAAGTGGTATACCATCATTATACAGGATTTTGAGTTAAATTATATGCAATTTGAAAAATTAACATATTTGCTATTTGCTGTATAAACATAGAACTAATATGACCATTTTATTATATTTGTGAACATTTTATAAGCATTGTTATATTTATTTTAAATTAAATTCGTGTCACTTAAAATCGGTTTTTAAAAAATAATAAAAAAATTCAAAAAAAATGCAGAGTTGAAAAAATAATTATAACAATCTAATGGTACTAAGCCAAGAAAATTATATTTTAACTATAATAATTATCACTAAAGTTACTAATAGTTATTTTTTTTCACTAAACGACTATTCCTACACAATTTAAATTATTTCAGCACTGATTTAATTTTAATTAAATTTACTATTTATAATATATATATTAGTATTATTTTCTGATGATATTTTATTTTTAATACAAAATATAAATAGTTTATTAAATCATCATATATTTAAGTATATCTAAGTATTAAAAAATATGAAATAATTAATAGTTATAAAAAAAAAGTTTGTATGCCGATTTACTCATAAATTCAGTTATTAATATGAGTATAATAATTTAAATAAAATGCGTATATTATTAAAATTATAAATTTGTGATAAATTGTTATATTGTTAAACAGAAATATCAAAGCATCAAAATTAAAGTACCTACCTAATGTACATATACGTAATAATTTATTAAAATTAATTAACTTATTCAGGAGAGGGCCCAAATTAAAAAAAGTCCCAGAAAAATTAATATTCGAAAATATGAAATGGTAGAATTCACCTGCGAACTACCACAGATTTCAACTGAAATAAAAACTTTTATATTTAAAGAACAATGAAATAATATCAGTAATAAATTAATGGAAAACATAAAATAGCAAATGAAGACCTTCTAAAAATATACGAGGAAACTAATAAAAAAAAGATTAAAAAAATAAAAATTTACAATAAAAACATATAATTAACCACAATTTTAACTACAGTAAATCCTCGTTTAACGTCGAGGTTAGGTTCGTAAAAAACATGACGTTAACCGAAAAAACGTTAAGTGAAACAATTTTTACACGCACTTTATTATAATGTGTTCGTGAAAATAAATAACAATATATTATTATACAATTATATGGTAAAATTGCACGAATCAACTATTTTATCTATACATTATTATTTTTTTTATATATTGTTCTTAATTTATATTAAAATTAATGAAAACTTAAAATTTGATTTAGACAGGTTTTTTTTGTAAATATGTTTAAACAATTTATTTCTTTAAAAATAATAACAATAATAAAGTAAATTTTTGTAAAAAAAGTTAAAGCTTAACATTTTTTTTTATATACACAAGGCGAACGTGGGCATTTAATTGACATATGAATAATAAATTAACAATTAATTGTAGGTATACCCGTAATAGTATTATGTACTCATTGTATGTACACGACAACTATATAGTGGACAGTTATGTGTCGTCAAACAACTGATTACCTATAAAATGAAAAACGAAAAATACACAATAACATAATATGTACAATGTACAATGTACCTACTGCCGTAGTTGAGCTACTGATGTACGTAACATATTAGATACATCGTACATGTAACAAATACAAAATAATACCTATATGTATGAAAAGGATGCCGATAAAATCGATAACAATATTATCTAAAAAAAAAAAATTAAAATAAAGTTACATACGTACAAACATATAAATATAATAACAGTTCGATAATATATATATATATTAAAAACAACGTTATACTCCGAGTTGGAAAAAATATCATCTAGATAATTATTCGAATAAAAATTAATTCAAACGATTTTTTGCAATTTATTATTCAAGTATAAATGTATTCGAATAGTTTTTATTTTTTAAACATAATATTAAGTTTGAGCTCTATAGTATATACAAATATATATATGAGACATGTGCCATATATCTACAAAAAGTATCTATTTAATCTTATGGTATACCTATTATAGTATAATCTAAACATAGAAAAGTGTATTTTTCAAATGTACAGGTACTTCACAAACTATAAAATAGCAATATCCACCAATCAAAGATATATTTTTGTGTTATAAATTATAATACACCAGCACACTACTGTAATCTTCAGGTCCTGTTGAATGATTATTTTTCTATGCAAGTATGACCAATTTATTGAATATTTAAATTATAATTATAATAATTAATAAGTTACTATAGGACTTATTTGTTGAAATTTATTATATACATATTATTTTCACTTTTGTTATTAGTTAGGTACTTATTAGGTACTATTTATTTTTATTTTAGTCATTAGTTTATTACGAAATTATGATTACAAATAAATATTATTATTAACTATTAAAGTAATTCAAAATAAAAATATATAGGTATTTACCTATTTTATACATAATTCTTTACTTTTTTCTATTATACATTATGTATAGTTTTGTATTCGTTTAATATTAATTTAAAATATTGTTGCATTTATTTGAAATAAAATAAAATTTCTAATTGCATACTTTAAAATACAATGTAAACTATTATTTTTAATATTTGCGTGTTTCAAATTAATAAATAACTAATCAATGTTTAATCAAATAAAATTAACGAAAATTATTGGAATTATTACATTTGAAAATTAGTCGTTATTGTTTTCTGCGAATAATTGAGAAAAATTCATCCAAATAATAATTTATTCGTATACAATTTTATCTAAATAAAATAAAACTAAAAAAAAATGATAAATTGCAAATGTCTATAAAAACTAAATAGCTCAAAAAGTCAATATATTTTGAATATAATACTGTGTAAGTAATAATTATAGTAACATAAATATTTAATGAAAAATTTAAATAATTACAGTTATTTGATTTTAAGTTGAACTAAAATAATAAAATCAATTTTGTCAAAAACTGAATTTGCGTAAATATTTTTGTAATTCCTCAATTTAATTTTTCCCGACTTTTTTGAAAAATACTGGGAGTATTTAATGTTGACTTCTTTGTTAAAGTACAGACTAGATCCAATTCGTTAACAGAAATCACTCTCAACATTGAAACCAAAGAATTTTTTTTAAAACTTATCCCATATTATATACACACACACACAAAAACACATCACTGTAAAATCAGTATAATATTTACTTCTTCGTTCCAAATATAATCTTTTATTTTTTTTTTTTAATAAATATTAAAGAATTAATTATAAAGATGAAATTAATTATTACATAGCACCTATGTATATCTAAGCTATCAAAGTTGGGTACAAAGGTTTTAAAAAATTTACAAGCACCTACTACCATTTCAGTCATAATTATTAAGTAACATTTTAAATTAACAAGCACGGTTTTTGTACGTAAGTACCTACTTATATTTTTATGGTTGCTAAATAATTAAGATATTGTAAAATATTTATTATCATTTAATTTCATCCAAATTTTGAATTTTTTATAACCGGTTGTTCTGTCAACGAACTTTTATAATTTTTAATCACGCGTAGAGACTTTACCAATTACAAATTATTATGTAATGCTTATCATTAGAAAGCCTTCATAAGTAACTGCGTATAATAAATCATAATGTATACAGTAATTATATTAGTGTCTAGTACATTATTTGAGGATAAGGCCTCAGCTCTCTTTCTAAACATTATTCAAAGCTTCCACAAAATTAAAAAAGAAATATATTTTTTGTCTTTAATTGGCTCATTTTATGTAGAAATAGCTAAAATAGTCCCAGTCAAAATTCAGCTATATGATATCTATAGGTATAGTTCAAAGTTCTGACTAATTTAGTCTTCGAGTTAAATTAAAGCGGATGGACCGATTGTACTGTTTTTTTTTTAAATTTTTATAATATTCCAATTAAAGTTTTTATGAAAAGAAAAATAGAAAAATTGAAAAAATTGAGAGAAACTGAAAGATCTATTTATAGTGAAATTTTTGTATGAATTCGAGACCATATAAAACATAAAAATTCTTTTTGAGAAAATCAGTGTTTATTATCGTATTATATTATACTACAAATCTAAATATTTATTAGAATTTATGAATTTTAAATCTATACTATTAAAATAAAGCTGAAGTTTGTTTAAATACGCTAATTTCTGAAACTACTATAGCCGGATTTGAAAAATTCTTTTTATATTTGACAGTCCAACTCTTAAGGAAGGTAATTATTAGGCTATTTAACATCACGCTACGGCCCTCGGGGGCCGAGCAAAAAAAAAAGTCAGAAAAAACGATAAGCGAAAAAAAAGTAATGGCGCGAGCGGCGATGTGACGCGGTGGGTCTGGGCCCGACAATTGTGAACATTGTCAGTTAATGATGAAATAAGTTTTGAACAGTTGGTGAAGTTTTAGGGACTACGAAGTTTTGAGGTGGCATTTTTTTATGGACGACGAAGTGACGAGGACAGCTAGTATCTATTAAAAGTAAATAAATGTAAGTATCCGAAGGTAAGATAAAATGTCGATTGTTTTGTAGGGTGTAATATAGGCATAAAGTACATGGTTTAAAATATGATACAGTGTGAATTTTTATCGACTTAAAATTATGTTAATTATAATAAAAGTGTTGTCTGAAGCGTCCTGTATAGTTTATAATGTTCAAACGTATAGCTGCATGCAAGTTAATATAAAAAGCAGACGCTTAATATAATCATATTATTAGTATGTTTATGAAAATACTATTGTTTTTCACAAATGCATGTTTTTGTTATATTATTAAATTGGTTTTTATATTTTATTTGATGTATTATTATTAAATAAGGCCGACACAGATACTTTACATATAGTTAATTTTGATTATTTTGTAAGTGGTGTAACGAAACCTCGTGAGGTTTAGGTTTGATGTTGAATATGTTGAGGCTTTCTGACAAGTTACTTTTATTCTAGTACCTATGCCTTTACACACATTAACTGACCGCACACACGGGGGAATATTTTTCAATTCTACACATATTTTATTTCACTTGCTTACTATTTATGATGTAGGTATTGGTATTTGGTACACAATATAGTATAGGAATCCTTATTCATTTACTACCTTTAGTAAATAAAATGTATAATATAGGCATTTTTCATATGAATGCAGTTTAATATAAAATAATTCGTTTTTATAGCCATATAGGTAACTAGTATTTAAATCATTTACGTGAAGTTTCGTTTTATTTTTATACTTTATATTTAGAATCGATTATTAATTACTCATTATAATTTTTTAATTTTTTTAGGAGTGTCTTTTTAATTTATTATACAACAAGCAAATTTAATCTTTGTTTACAAATGAATATATTATTAAAATTGTACATGATTTGTACTATACCTATTACCGACCTATCCATACTATAATGAATTTGTATTGATGTGGGTATGCAGTTTTGCTTTCAATAATATTAAGACAGCAACGATTATCTGTGAAATAGCAAATCCATTAAAATGTCTTTAATTTTATGTTGTTTTTTATGCAGTTTTGTTATATATTTTTTTTGTAAATTTTACCTCTTAATACGTATTACACGTAGAGGTAGGTACTTTTTAAGAATTTGGAGACAAAAATCCTTAAATTTATTGTAATATTGTAAATGAGTTGTATTCAAAGCATCAATACCTGTTGTAGTCCGCTTGAAGTCTGTAATTAGAAGATATATAACCTACCTATACCTACCGATAAATGCCTAATTTATTTATTGTCGATGTTACGTTCGTTGAACACTTGTACGTGGGCAAATCGTAATTCGTAGGCGGCACGTTTTAAAGTAAACATATGATTTAAACCGCATGCGTTTCGTTTACTTTAATAACACTGTATAAGTACACTGCTAGTATGGAACAGAAACTTCGGTTGTACAATAACGATCGTCGCCAATACGTACTCGTTATCGTCATAATTTATTGTGTTCACGATTTTCATGAATGTAGCTTTTGCACGATATCTAGAAACCTTAGTTGTAATTACTGATTATTGATTAAGTACTGCTGTAATTAACTCACAAGAAATGCACTTATAAAATATGTGATATCACAAACGACACGAACTAAAATATTTAATTGAATTTTCATCACGAACATAACAAAACGTCGAATCACTTGTTCATACCTACTCTATGTCTCGTATAACATTATAGGTAGGCGCCTATAGGCTATAGATAATTCATTCTGTTTTGCAAAAGTATCGATTTCATTAGGTACCCAATACAAACAGACTTAGATTTTTAGCCTAGAGATTTGTAAAATTAAATAAATAAGTTTTTAAAGTTTTATAAAATACCTAATAGAATTAGTATTATAAGTATGTAGTTGTTGTCTACGTTTTACCAATACACAGTAACGCATCAATAACAATTCATTGGTACCTACGCCCGCCTTGAAGAATCCATTTTACTTTGTTATTTTAAACACTGAAGTGGTTCGACCTATATTAGGTAGGTATTTATTTATTTATCAAATATAAATGTAAGAATACGTACTATCTAAACTTTAGATTCTAAAGGCCTAGGGCCCCATTTGGGCTTTTTATTATAGTTTAATTTTGAAGCAATAAATGAGCATTTTAAAATGTATAATTTACGTCCTGCATAGCTCAAAAATGTTCCACTTATGAATGGTTGTAGCCTTTAGTTTGTGTAGACAAAGCATATTATTGTACAGATAAGTAAAATAATAAATAGCAAATAATAGTTAAATAAGAAAAAACAAATGAAGAAATCGTTTTGCTTTGCTATGTAGGAAAAAACGATTTAGATAAATTGATCAATTTTAAGTTTTAAAAATGTATTAAAATTAGATAACCGATTTAAGACATTTATTGGTGATTATCAAAAATATTAAGAAATATATTGATGTCTAGTTATAAATCATATCTATTCTCATAACACATGTGTTTGTATTATAATTTGTCTGTTGCATTACAATAAAATTGTATCGAACTAATTTTTAGTAAAAAAAAAATCACATATGTGAATATCTACTGGCACCATGACTGACCTTAGAACAGAGTAAATACCTAGGTATGTAGTATAAATTACTCAAATTTACCTATTTTACTATACTATTGTACTGCGTACAGTAAATAATTGTACACGAAATGACGAAAAGAATATTGGTTACCTATTTACTTATAATCGATAATTTTTGATTTCAAAAGGTAAGAAAAACTTATGAGGAACCTAATCTTAATAAATCGTCAAGTTTTTCTATTCGCTATCAATAAATTGTATCATACATAAAAAGAAAATCTAAAAATCTAAAATATTAAAATGTTTATAAATAACACAGAGCAAAATATTTTAAAGATTATAGTATGTTTAGAAAATAATAATATATTCGTAAATAATTGGTAAAAAATTCAAGTTCACAGATATATTTTTAAATTATAACAATCAACTAAATCGACGATATCAAAAACTGCAAGTTTGTATAATAAACCAGTATTTTTCTTTTTTGGTTGGCAGATTATTTAAAAATATAATGAATTATTTCTTTTTACTTTCTAAAGCAGTGTTTCCCAACTGGTGTTCCGTCAGCCAGTGCCAAAGGTTCCATGAGAAATTTAGGAAAATATAAATTAATTAATATTTTTGATTTGAACATTATGAATATTTTAATAACTACAAAAACGATAAAATATATATTTTTACCTTAAAATGTTCCATATGCATAAACTTGTGAATAGTTCCAACAACATATAAAATAATGTATATATAAATCCATGGTTTATCAAAAAAGTATCATACTCAGGTAATTGGAAAAAATTCAGAAAACACAGATGTAATCTTTAGTAGTCTATTTATAGAACATGTTCAAAATTTTCTATTTAAATACATTCCACATATTATTCATTAAACAATTGTAAATTCGTTAATATCATCAACACTGCATTGAATACCAATATTTGGTAAAAGAAATTCATTAATATTGCAGATGGGTCACATTTCTAACATGTTTATTCTCAAACATAATATTAACAATAACATATTTTGAGAACAATTACAAATTCTAAAATAATAATAATGTGCAATTTGATTCGATCATAGTAAGCACTAATCAGGTAAGATAACATCCACTTTAATTTTAAAAACTGATTTTTTTTCATAATTCACATTTTTAAATATTTCAGCATTGTATAAATAAATTAGACTGTAAATAATGTTCTTATTTTTGCAAAAAAAAAAAAAAATACAATATGGTTGTTTATATAATGTACTCATAAAGAGAAGCATAAAAAAATCAGTTGCTACTAGATATTTTCGATCATAAATAGAAATGTTGATGAAAACTTAAGTGATAACAATAATGTAACATGTTACTAAATATGAAGGAAAAATAATAACTTAGCGTACACTGTGTATTCTAATACGGCAAAAAACAATATGTAATTATTAGTTATAAATAGTAATTGATAGTTAAATACAGTAAATATTATTTTACATTATAAAATAAAATTATGAGTAAAAATTATCATCAATGATATCTAAAGATATAAAATAAGATTTAAAAAAAATGTATATTACAAAAGTTGTAGTACATATTATCAATTTAAATCATACAATGTTTATAAGTTTATAACATTAATTTAATTTCAATTTTTAAGAGTATTAAAATTTCAATTACTTTTAATACATCTTCGAAATCATTTAATTTTGTTACTATATAACAAAAAATAACAAGTGAATGATATAAATTAAAAATAATAGAAGCAGGGTTATAGTAAAGATCCTAATTTGTCACAAAAATAAAACATTAATGGGTAAATGTTAAAATCAATTATTAGTCATTAGAAGACTTTGTAACATCTTCATCTGTTCTGGATTCAATACAGCTAAACATGCATTAAATAACTCTTGGTTTGCCTAAAATCATATTTTAAATAACTTGTATTAACAAATAACAATAAACATAATTTATAAATATTAATAATATTATTAAATCAGCCATCACGTCATATTCTCATACAATTTTAGTTAGTTATTGTAATTTAATATTTTATCTATTTTTATATTTTCACAATGACTATAGTTAATTAATTAATACTTTATAAATGAGAACCATCTAAAAGGTGAGATTAGATTTTTTTAATTGAAAAGAAAATATATTTTCACGAAATATTCAAATTGTATTTTTCCGAATAATCACTTTAAAATAATACATTTTTGAAGGTATTGTACATTGGCACTAGATATATTTAAAGAACTCGCATACCACATCCTTTAGCCACTTATCAATGGTCTCTTTCACTTAAGTATTTTGTTAATGTTATCCACCTAAATACTTATTGAGCTTACTAAAAAATTTTAATCACTGTGTAAAAGATCCAAACAATAAGAGGGTGAATGACAATTTCCTATCCAAAGAACATAAGGTCCATGGGTTTTTAAGCTATTACTAGTTTCTCACAGTCAATTACAGAACCAGTGGCGGTTTTACAGGTGAGCAAGGGAGTGTCCATGGCGTCTGAACCCTCCGCCACCAGATACTTATATAATATTATACAATTTATAATAATATATTAACTTTACATATTATTTTTCAAGACCCCCTCCCACCAAAAAAATGTTGAAAATCTTGCCACTGTACACAACATATCTTCACTTCAAAAAACTCCAAAAAAATATTATCATTGTCAGAAGAAAAATAATAATATTTAGTTCATAAAAAATAACCTTATTTGAACTAACTAAGACCTGTGATACAAAATTATTTATATCTATAAATTTCATAAAAATGTATGTATTTTTAAAATGTGTAACCTTACTTTCTAGAAAACTTTTATAAGTTCTAAATTAAATAAGTTTATATTTATAGAACTAAAATAAGTAAATAGTAAGCTTATTTAAGTAATTACAAATTGTTCAATATAAAAATCTAGGACATTTGGAAAAATAACATAAAGGAATTTAATCAAATCGGCAATAAAAAAAAAAAAAAAAATTGAAAAATATATAAATTATATAAAAGTCTGTTATAATTATGTATAAATTTTATATTATATCAAATTAAAATAAAATACTATAATTACCTGTATTCCATTAACAATCATAATCATTCGCTGGGCAACAGCATGTGACCTGTCAATTGCATCTCGCAAAAATGCTTCAGCAATAATCCTTATTAAACTAGGGACATTAGAATTGTTTTGTCCTAATACCAAAGGATGGTGATTTTCAATGAGCTTACACAAATATCCATATACAAATGGAGCTTCATCAGTATCTTCACAAACTGGTAAGTTGCACAGCCTAAAAAATTATATTGATATTATTTTAAACAAAATGATATATCTATTGTTTTTGTTTTACCAGAGAGGTAATATTTCATTAACATTAACAGCTGAACTGTTATAATCTAATATTTTGGCAATGGCTGATACGGCATTTTCAGTTGCACTAATGTTTTCAGCAGATCGAGCTTCACTGTTGTTAATCACTTGTAGAAGGAATGGCATGATCTCAGCACACACACCTGCGAAACTAGGTCCTCCACACATGCCTAGCACTCCACAGCCATAAATAGCTGCCTGACGAACTTCACTGTTAATATCCGTAACATATCCAACCATAGGACGTAAGAAATATTCTTGATATTTAGCACAACCAGGTCCACAAAATTCAATAAGGTCATCAAAGACACAAAGACCCCACTGATGATCAGATGCACTTTTATCAGAATCCTATAAATATGATTTTTGAAGTTAAAATATGAAATAATTAAATAAATGAACATAGTAAAATCTTACCAATAGTTTAGCAAATTGATGTACAATAAGATCAAAATACTGAAAGAAATCTGTTTTAAAAGTGACAAAAAGAGCATGCAGAATGTCAGTCATTTTGCTTAATTTGTAGACATCATCAGTATCTTCCAAAGCTAGCCTTTCTTCTACAACCTAATAATATACAGTTTAAATTAAAAACTTACAGCGATAAATTAACAGAAAAATCTCATCAGTTCATACCTCATCGTAATCTTCATCTTTGCGTCTTTCAAAACGTTGAGCTTCATTTTCAAAGTGAGAATTTAAATTTTTTTCCAGAGTATGCAATAAATCTTTCATCCATTTGTCTGATAAACATCCTGTTCCCAATAATTCTATGCACTTAAAATTACATTAAAAAAATTAATATAAGAATTAAAATATATTAAACTATAATAATTATTTTAAGTTATTTACTTTTCCTAATGCGTCATACATCTCAGCACTAACATCTGGTTCAGGTTCAGATTCAATAGCTTGCAAAAGTTCAGGACAAATATAACCCCACATATGTTGCAAATATTCTGGTCCTGTTATAAACAAAATAAATTATAAAGAGGATGAAACACATTAACTTAATACTAATACATGTTATTAAAAATAAATATATAAATACATTTTTGGAAAATACATTAATAATATTAAAAATTATACTTTTTTAATTAAATAACTCAGAGAATTATGGTTATGGAAAATTTTTAAGCGGATCATATGTCATAAAAGGTTAAGAATTACTGACCAAATGGATACTATTAATAAACTATAATACTCCTTACTACGCTACCAAATAATTTCTTTCTTTTTAGCTTATTATATAAATTTAAAATTTGATAATTACAATCCAATGCTTTATTTGATAATATTATTTTTTATTATTAAAAGGAAGAAATTAAAAATATTTATACTTTTTCTAGAGAAATCAATAACTAAGGGAAACTCTATTGTTGATATCAGACAAATATAAAAAAGTTAGAATATAGTAGGTCTAGAATTAATTTCTTAACATACCTCTGATTTCTGCACACTCCAAAAGACTAGGCATGCTTTGAGCTGCAGCAATTCGAACATTATCATGGAAATAAAATTTTAATAAAGGCACCATAAGTTTAACAACATCTTCTGCATAGGGTGCAAAACCAGTTTTCAATTCTCGTGCATAACATACAAGCATTTCACAGGCTGATGCTTTGTCTTCTAGTCCTGAAGTCTTAATACCAAAATTTTGCTGTTCTCCTAGGGGTACAAACTGCCATTCACTATTATCAGTTAAATTACTCATGTCCTCATTATCCAACAATGCAACTTCAGGTTTTAATGAAGCTGCAGCCATAACTGGACCAATCACCAAAGGAAGATACTGTTCAAATTGTTGACCTATTAAATTGTTCTTTATTAGTAATTAAAACACAGTTGATTAAATAATACATACCCATCACTTTACACATTCGAGCCCATGATGATATTAAATATGAAGTTTGTGGATCATCTTCTGAGAGTTTCTCATCTTTGTTATGTGTTGCCAACATTAAATCCATTATAACACTAGCATCCGCCAAAAACTACATGGAACACAATTTTATACATTTCAATAAAATAAAAATGTTAAAATTTTTAATTAACTTACTTTCTCTTGTCCAACAGCTAAACCTATCAAGCTAACACATTCTATTGTTTTCCCTCTTAACAGCTTTAGTTCAGGAGCAACAGCATTACGAATGATTTCTTTTAAACATGGCATAAGATGGTCATAAAATTTAACAAAATCGCCTTCGCATGTGTCAGCTACAGATGCGATAGTGGTAACCATTTGCTCTAATACTAATCGTCTACCACCACCTTTCACAAGATCAACAATACGGGCTTGCAATATACTTTCAAGCTTTACCATAATCAAATCCATGTAAGATAAAAGTGTTCTTTTTGGGCAATCTTCACAAAAGTTTACAAGAGCAGCTCCTAAAAATAATTTAAAAAATTCAATATCATTAATTTATTAGATTAAAAATAATTGCACATCTAATAATAGAAATAACTAGTATATTTAAATTTAAAATACCTTTTTTAATTCAAATTTATACTAATCTATATGATTAAAAATAATTATAATCAAAAGAAGGAATATGAAAATTAAAATAATAAATTATAATACTTCAACATTATACAGTAATTATTATTATTTCATTTTTTCCCCCAATACACAAATATAAATATATTTGATAAACAAAGTCATAAATCTATAACTTAATTCCAAAAATCAAATAAATTAAGAATTGTTCTTTGTGTAAAATCTATTTTTTACTTAAGATAAAATAATTTTTTTCAACTACTTTACTAATTTTGTATATTTTACAATCTATTAAGATAACTACAATTAATAATTATATTGAAAATATTAAATTATATTTTAATTAAAGTATATTATAATTTATTAACAATATTATTTACCAGCATGAGCTTGTACTCTAGGATTCAAATTATCTTCAAGTAACAGTAATATAGCAGGTACAATTTTGTCATGGAATTTTTTTTGAAACGTGGGAGCAAAATCTGCTGCCATCTGTCCTATAGCATTGCACATTGAATATCTTACTCTAGGATGCTAAACAAAGAATGATAACATTAGTGATAACATTGTTTTGAATTGTGAGTTCTAACATTAAATTACTTACTGGATCTTGTAAGAAAGTTAAAATTCCATCCAAAATTTCTGGGAGCATAGGCAACATTTGTTTATGACAACCTTCGCCCACAGCTGATATTGCCATCAATGCAGCATGTCTAAAATATTAAAATTATTGGATAAATACAATAAAATAAAATATATCCAAATTATAATTCTTACCTATATTTCCAATTTGGATTGGCTAACATTGATGAGACATTACTTAATATATGTGGCAACATCGTTTTACCACCAAGACCACAAGCTAGTCTATCCAGTGCAGATTCAGCTATAACACTCATACTTAAAACAAATAATATATAAAAATATTAGATACTTTGAAATATTAAAATGTACAATAAGAAATGAATTGCCAATAAAAGTAGTAATACCTTTCTTGGTCAGTTTCATCTGGATCATCTTGAGTACCCCAATCATCATCATCTTCCACAGTAGCCATAAGTTCCAATACTTGTCCAATTAACTGTATAATATACTTGGATGATTCTTTGCGCATCATTGCTGGTGCTGTTTCAGCTAATGTAACAATTACTTCAAGGCACATCTGGCGGTATGATTCACTTACCTCTTCGTTTCCAAGATACTGAAAATATTAATTATATAACTCTGAACAACATTTACTTAAAATAATTAAATTACCCTCAAACACATTTCTACAATATTTGACAACTGAGATCTTAAAAACTTTGGTGCATTTTCAGCCAAATCTACCAATAGTTTAATCAACGAATCATCTTCTTCAGCTACTAAGCTTTCATTTGTTATCTATAAAAACAAAATACAGTAGTTTTTTAATTTATTAAACTTTTTTATAAAGCCTTACTCTCATCATGTTTGGTAATAAATCAGTAAATTGTTTTTGAATTTCTATAACTTTGTCATGGTGTAATATGAAAGCACAAATTGCTTTAACAGCTTGTATTTGTACCTATAAAAAAAAAAATGAAGAAGTGAAATTTATAAACAATTAATAGCTGTTTAAAACTTACATTTGAATCAGGTACACTTAATGATTGCTGAAGCATTTGTTTTATCACAACCAAATAATTTGATTGTTGATTACCAAAAACGCCAGGTACATTTCTAATGTATGAAAAAAAAAATGAGTAAAAGAAAAATGTTAATTAAAATATCAAAAATGCTTTACTAACGTAAACATTCTAAGTGCAGAATCTTTCATATCATTTGAAGGAGAATTAGCACATTGAAACAGGAAATTCAAAAATTCTGGCCAACTGTTATTACCATCATCATCCAGCTGATTTCTAGCTACCTCAGAAGCAACATCACACATGCGTCTACGTAATATGTCATTTTTTTCATTATTTACACTTAATAACAAATTGTCTTTAAACTGTTTCTGATTTTCAGGTGACAACTAAAATTAAAAGATAGTTAAAAAAATAAATAAATTCATACATTTAAGTAAAAAAAAAACTAACATGAGAATAAAAATCCATGAATTCATTGGACATAAGTCTACGCAACATTACAGCTGCCACTTGTTTTTCATCTATATCACCAACTTGATTTTGTACAGCATTGAATAAATATGATACTTTTGTTTCTAAAGGTAACGCTTGATATGTTTCCTAAAAAGAAAAAAATATGTTTTTATAATATAAATTTAAGTATAAAATAAAAAAACAATTACAAAGTTATAAATTTACTATCTATACATTTAATATATAACCTAATAGGTACCTTAATAGTTATCTAAGAAAAGTCTATGACATATTTAAGTATATAGTTCATTAAGGATAAAAAAAAAAAATAATGGAATAATTTAAATATACTAAAACCAAGTTTATTGGATTCATTTAATTCAGAGGAAATATTTTAATGAAAATCATTTAACTATTAAAAACAAGTACAAGTATACTCTATTTATAGAGAGAATACTACTGTGCAGCAGCACGAAACAACTAGGTTCACCCCTTTACCACCAGTTGCTCTAGAATAGGGACAAGTAATTTTTGTCAGTTGTATGTCCAAAGTGTTATTATTCGCTCAGTGAACAAAGTATAGAGCTGAATTACCACTATCTTACAGTATCATGTAAAGTTGAATATAGCTCAATTCATAGGTAACTTGTAACCAATTTTTTTTTTATGTTTGTAAAAGAACATAACACGAAACAGTTAAATGGAAACCTGGCTTAAATTAAATCTTCTAATGGTCTAATCTAAAAACTTCAAACTTAAGTAAAACAATATCATGTTCTAAATAATAACAATTAATGAATAAAAATTGAAATAAAAAAAAAAAATAATTATTAACATTTCTACTAAATCATAATTATGAATAAATTTGCAATATCTAACAAAAATTACATTTAAGAAATCCACAAGAAGATTAAAGTAGATATATATAATCTTAGTTAACACAAATCAAAATCAACAAGTAGTTGACGAGTATTCACAATAATACTCAAACTGAAACCGACGATCAGTAGAAACATTACAGAGTTCAAGAGAAATAATGGTTTTCAAATGCACATATTATATTAGTTCAAATTATTCAATTAATAAATGCAAAGATAGAAAGACAATACACTATGCATTTGTGACAAGTGAGGGACTCGACAACTATCACCACCCTTGAGGTCAATGAGGCCACCCATTCTGTTATCGACTTAAAGTGAATAATATTAATTTACCTCAGCGGTCTGTCGCACATTGTTGTCAGTACTCAGCAGGCTGGAGAGTATTTGATGGAAATCACCCATATTGTCGCCTCCGGCCATGGTTGAGTTCGTGATGACGGTCTCGGTTCCTGTGGTAGTTGCTGCGCTGCAAAACTTTGTTATTGATGATCAAACACCCGTAGCGTGTATTGTTGCCGGCGAGCGGATGGCCACTGACGACCACGAGTTGGGTACTACCGGTTAAATGTATGCCCTTACTTTGCCAATCCGGATTTCGTAATGCGTATTCCGTTCTGCAGGGCCGGCGGTATGCTTATGAATTCTGAATTCAAGTTTATCTCGTATCCTTTAGTCCTTGCTTCTACACGCTGCAAATCAGTTGACTGTTGAGGCGTAGAGCACAAAAATGTGAGACCACGGTCCACGGTTCACGATAATGATGGTTTGGTTACGAATATAATGTCGTTCGTACCTTACCTTATACCAAGTAATTAGTATGAATATAATACCGCGGCATATCGTAACGATGCAGGGATGTCCAACATGCGTGACAGTGTGACTACTGGTTCGCCATGATGTTCGATGACCATTTTACAAGGTACACACTGTGGCCGTACGATAATCCTGATAACCACTGAACTGAACCCAAGGTCAATTTATTAATCATATTTAGCAGCTGATAAGACTTTCCGCATCCTTGAATAATAGCATTTTTTAAACAACTGTATTCTAATCAAGGTGAATTGATTGTATTGTACTATTATGATTCATGTCTAATGAAATGAGTCATAAACTCATGACTAATAAATTAAAAAAATTATTTTGTCAATAATTATTGTTTATCATGAATTGTATTTATTTTTACATTTTCTCTTTAATTCTCATATCTTTAGAAAATATCATCTCCACGCAGTGTTTGATCAATCGGATCAATTGCCACTCAATGGTAGACGTAAGCCATTTTAAAATAATATTTGTTGGAGTTCGAAATTGACTGTTTTACACGATGTTAAAAGGACCTAAATTCATTCTAACGTAATAAATAATAATCGATTATATAGATTTTGAAAACAAATTTACTTATCAACTTATGACTTAAACAATATAAAAAAGAAAACGTATAAGAATTCATAAAACGTTTAATTTTAATACCATGATTTAAAATTTGAAATATTTGTCATATAACATTCGTTTATTTAGTCTACTTCAGCTAACTAGAATTTAAAAAAAAATTGATATAGAGCCACGTATTACTTGATTGTCATAAACTCATAATATATTTTATGGATATTCCTAAAAACTGATGTATGGACATTTTTTTCATTATTATTTCATCATAAACCGAACCAATATCAATAGATTTTAATCATAACAGTTGAGTTGCTAAGGGGCTGGCAGGGTTGCAGTCTTTGAAATGACAGTTTACCAATTGCGTTCTATACATTTTAGGATCGATAGACCAATTGTGCTCAAAACATTTTATAATACCTAAGTAAAATGTATTATTTAGGTATAATTGTTATAATTATTATATTATAAATGAAAACACTAACCGATTTTTTTGTGAGTATTAATACTTAATAAAATATAAATAAATAAATAATTTTTTTTCGCATTTTACAAGTTATTTTTTGCTCGTCAATTATTCAAAATTAAATACTAGTTACAATTTATTATAATTTGTTTCATAAAATTCCCGATACTGTTATAAAATACCCAGTCACTTTAACCAGTAATCAATCGATCAATAAATTAGTTTTAATTTACAAGCGCAATAAATTGGTATACTTATCCTAAAATATAAGGCACGAAATGGATACACTTACTTTAAAATATAAAGATTGCGATTGATACATCTAACCTTAAACGAAAATTTTGTGTTAGGTGTAATTAATTGGTCCATGGCCCTTGAAATTTCATGAAAAATTAAAAATGGTATATAGTATTTATGTATTATCTAGATTAATAGCTTATCTGCTTATATTATAACTAGCCTATACAAGGCTAGACCTTACAACTTATATAAAACGTAACCATTTACTATATGTTAAAATTGTTATTATTTGTATGAAAATTGCCGTTTAAGTCTAAAATGTTAAGTAATTTAGGCTAGGCATTAGTGGTAGAAAAAAAATAAGCAATTAAAAATCAAAACATAAAAATATAATAATGAAAACTATTTAAAACTAGTTTTTTTATGTACCTAACTATCCTTATTTTTTACTTAAATTTTGACCAAATTTTTATTTGTTTTTAATTTATTGTAAGATTAATCAATTTAATAACAATAATTGTGTTTTAAACATTGTACAAGCACCCAGATGCATAGTCAAGGGTGGGTGTTTTGGATATTAATAAAACTCCTATGACAATATAAATCCATATATAATGCAAAAATATTTTATATGCTAAGAATGATTCAGATTAGGTTAGGATGAATTATATTTTGTTTAAAAATATAATACAAAAGTTAAACATGTTGTATAATTTAAAAAAAATATCTTTCTTAAGACGTCGTATCCGCATGTGTGTCCATCATCTTACTAACACGTTTATCATACCAAAATATATACGTTCAAAATCCTGTATATTTAATTAAGTATTAGAGTGAAATGACTTATTATTATTAAATTTAAAGGTAAAAACATTATCTATATTTTTTCATAAGTTTTACAAAATAAAATTAACTGATAATAAAACGTAGATATAAATGTATTAGTTTCTTACCTTTAAGTTTGATAATTTTTCCTTTTCACTCTAAATTCTAGTGTTTAAGCTAAATACACACAATTGGAATTGCTGAACGTATATTTCAGTAGTTAGTATGATGGAAACACACGAGGATTAAGAAAGATATTATTTTTTTTTACTAAGGACGACGAATGGAGATTCAAAAGATCTTCGTTGTATTGAACATAAAACTGTCATGATAAGTAATTATCTATTAAATAGCACGTGTGTACTAATAGCACACTGTATATATTAATAAGTAATAACATAAATACAATTATTATAATTATCATATATCAATTATCAATATTGAATCTTGATAAAAATGTTATATATTATTAAATATCTGAAAAAATATATTATATAGGTACAGTTATATTATAATATATTAATTAATTTTAATATTATTAATACCTATGTATTAAATATGATATATCTAAGGTATTTTGTTTGCACCTTATCAGCAATTATTAAGAGTCAATTAAAAAATATGTACTATGTTATATTATATTAATGATTTAATGATTATAATATGTATATGAATATTTAAATTTTAAGTCTTTTACATTAATAACACTGTATCTGATTTTGGTTAGCTCAAAAACTAGCTAGCTATTTCTTAATATAGTTAAACTAAACTAACTTATATATATTAAACTAATAATAAAAAAAATAAAAATAAAAAATTAGTAAGTAACTAATAGTTTTTCCATAGCTGTGTATCACACCTTTAGTATTTTTGAAATTATATAACGATTTTACGTACATTTTATTTTAATTTAAACATTTTTTTTATAGAATTAAAAGTCATTGTCTTATCGATTTTTAATCGTGTTCAGATTTTTAACTGTACACAATATCGGATGAATGTATGATACTATATATTCCGTTCTCCGAAGAAATATAGTTTGCAATTATTAATGATGATAAAGAAAGGGGATTTTGATTTTTGATATTTACAGCAAGGAACGGTGTGTTACGGATTACTGAACCACTGAACTTCTTGGCGAACGAAGTTGCAATGGGCTAATCAAAGTTATTAGAAATATTGAACATTATATAATATCTTAACCTACTTTTCCTATACTATACATTAAACAAAAATCTATGTTAGTGCAAAGTATGTTAAACAATAGCTAGTGTATTAATTTTATATTTTATATACACCTAATTTTTATTAGTATCAACTATCAATTTATGTTGACGTTGAGCGGTAATTTTTATTCTATAAAATAATATTTATAATAATTGTAGCTATACAACAATATAACAATATTAAAATAAATAAATATTTTAAGTTAAAAAAATATTGTAGTTCTTAGCCCTTGTGGCTCGGAAATAATAATATTACGGCCCTTATTTTAACGCACCATAAATTAAACATTTTAATATTTATAGTAAATTGATATTTCATTAATGTTGTTTCATATTTATTCTGAATTTGAATTCTAATAATATTTTTTTATAATGCGATTGTTATTTCGATATTATACAACATTCAGTTTATAAAATATATCATCATAACTTAAGTATGTATTTTGGTAGCATCCAGATATTTCTTAACTCGCTAATACATTGAGTCGTTTGTTTTGTTATACTTTATTATGTTACCCTTCGAGTGAGTTATCTTATTAAATAAATAAACAACAAAATGAATATCGAAAATTAAATATAACTGAAAATAAAAATGATCTATGACATAAAGTTGTAAACACGGACAAGCGTTTTTTAACTATACGTAACGTCCGTAACGATAGTAGGTACCTAACGAACGGCTAGCAGTTATAGTGTGCGATATTATTGTGCGCAATGACAGTGGTGATGAATATATGATTAAACTAATTAAAGTGCTGTAAAGTTGGCGATCACCGGCGACATAACTCGCCTGTCGAAATCCCAAGACGTAAACGAAGCAGAAAGTACACAACCATATAGGTTCTGATAATGGATTATTATTAATAATTATCACCTCGTCGGTTATATCTGCATCCGGACGCCGTTGATGTCACTCATCAGTATCGTACCCGAGAACTCTTAATCAGCACAGCTGATATTTAAATTATAACCAAATCATTCCACACAGTCACTGCTATTAAACCCTTTGACTCGTACTGTCCACTATCATATTCGCCAATACTGTTAGCCGTCACGATCCTGATATTTTATATTTGGTTGCTTTCGGTGATTAAGGATCTGTATTTTCGTACATAAATTATTATTATTTTCGTTAGTGTTGCGTGGTTATAATATTTTATTATAATATATAAGTTGATTACGACGATGAATCTAAAATACATCAACATTATGAGCGGAGTGATGAATTATTAATTGATTTTAATATGACGTTTGTGTGTGTGTAATATGCTTTAAAGCAGAAGTGGCCAATCAAATGATCTTGCGGGCCACATATAATACTATATTACTATTTTTCAACAATACAAAAAAGTTTGGAGTAAAAATTTTAAACAGAATTAATTATTATTATAAAATAACTTAGGTTAAGTTGTTAATAATACGGATACAGCGTTGTACAGGCATTCCAGAATATTCTATTGGCACAAAAATAATTTGTTTTTGTAAATGTTTAATAAATCTCGCGGACCAAAGATTAGTTATCCGTGCTTTAAAGTATAAACAGGACATTTTACACAGATAAAATATTCTATAAAATCTATTTTATTTCTTATGGTGTAAGCCACGTAAGTCAAAAACGAATAACTGTCGATATTAGAAATCTTCACCAAATGTTTATACAATCATTTTATATTTACGAACTTATTTTCAAAATAGTTCGACTTTTTTTTTAAACTATTTAGGTATAGGCAAGAGGCATGGGAAAATTTCAAATATTCTTATTTATAAATGTTGAATAATAATTAAATAATTATGAGATAAAAATGCTTGATGTAATACAAACTTTTCATATTTCGTTAGTTAATTTTCAAATTAAAAACTATCAAAAATCTATAGTCACCTATTTCTTAAGTGTTTACAGAAAGAATTTTGATAAAATTCGTAAAAAACTCTAAAATGAACAAATTGCTTTATAGATTGAAATTCATGTAAAATTTTCTTTAAATAATTCACTTTTAAAAATTTAATACAAGATTCCTCATAATTCGTTGAAAATGGTACCATACAATCTAAAAAAATATATGTAAGGACAATTATTTTAATAAACAGTTTAAGTTCAAACTTGGACAAAATTACTTATTTAAACTCTAAATAACGATGATATTATTTTAATATAATTAAAAAATATTATTTGTAAGGACTTAAAACTTTTATAAACATTAAATCATAATAAATATTATACGCAATGACATTATTTCATGATATTTTATCAATTTACACTATGAACTTATTTTTACTCTTAAACAGTATTTATATAATGATATTATTACTAATAATAAAAAAGTAAAAAATTAAAAATAATTTATAATTACATCAATCTAGAAAAAATTCTTCCTACCACCAGAGTGGTAAATAGGGTATTTACCTGTTTTAATAAAATAGTACTCTGTCCAATTCGTAGGAACTCGAGTATACCACTACCCAGAGCCCCAAAACGGTTAAAGACGGTCCTGATTATTATACATTTTTAATAATATATAGGCAAGTAACCATATGTATTATAATGTTATATTATGCTATGTACACTTGAATGTATATAACCTAAATACAAATAGGTTTGAACAAATGATAAACTATGTAATTGCTTCTACTCTAGTGTTCTATGCATATTTATAAAACATATAATGAGTACAGCTAATAATTTGTTCGTAAATGACGATCATAATTTTGGAATTAATGCAATGATTTTTTGTACATTTTGTTTTAATTTAAAATGTTTTCATAAACTTACCTGTGGCTACTGATATTTTCGGTATACTAGTATACCGTAATTCATTTATAATTGTTTTTACCAAATATATTATGCCACAGTTAATAATGAAAACACCATATGCATTTATAATTTATATTTTATAAAAATGAATGTGGTACCCCTATACTGCTCTAATTTAAATTAAATTGAATGATAAAACACACACAGGGCCAATTTAATAGTTAAATGACTTAGTGTAGACTCGTTAGCGTTCTAAGAAATCTTAGAAAAAAGTGCCTTATTAACAATTAAAAAAAAATGATAGATGTACCGTAATCATAGAAATCGTATTACTTAAAATGTAAAATTAAAGGTTGTGTTAACAATAATTAATAGAACACTGGTGGAACAATTTAGGATTTTCCTTATAATAATTATTTTTACATAGTGTGTATAAATAAATAGAATCATACACATTTCAAAATATATAATGAAAAAAAATGCCATTTTGAAGGTAAAATAAACATACTTCGCCAGAATTATCCTTACCACGCCACTAGCTATACCTATTTAATACTTACTGTACTTATTTTAGTATTTAGTAGTTAGTATTATTTCTAATTATTGTATGTTGATTATATACATAATATAAAACGTTAACTATTTATTCATGTTTTATATTATAATTTATGATAAATGCTAATAAAATAATATGTTAACTAAATAATGTTTGTTATTCATTTTCTTTAAATAAATATATGGAAATAAAAAACTATATAGGCTCTGATATATATTGTGACGTCTGATATACATTTAAACAATAACAAATTAATAAAACTTAACTATATGCCTTGGGCGTCACACACCTACGTTTACGTTGTCGATGCTGCTATCAGCGTGAAGCTTTACGGGTGAGGCATGGCGATAACCGCTGCTGACAAACGCTCCGCATATTAAGAAAAAAACTCCCGTTCCTTGCCTCTAGTTAGATGTTCATCAAGAGTGCCTATCTCCAAAATATTTAAAACAAAAATGCGTGCATCCATGATCATGGAGAAAGACATCCATGATTGTTTCCACAGCGGATGTGCTGAGTGGGCTGCAAAGGCGATGAATGTAATGTTGTTCTGTTTCATTTTATTAACATAAAATAATATATATATATATCCGGCAGGTATGTTAGTAATATATCTCTTTTATTATTTTTAATAATTGTAATGTATATACCTACCCTTAGAGTCTACAAGCGTCAGGGCACCCTAGCAAGGTTTCTTTATTATTATTATTATTGTTAAAAATATTATTATATGCTGTTCGGTTTTCTCGGTCCAAAATTAAATTTCACGTACTTTTACAAAAATGTGTATACTTATTTATTTCTAATCTATTGTTTATCTTTCCATCTTTCCATACTAAAACAAAAATCCACGATGCTCCGGCCCAATAAAGACTCGACTCGTGTTTGCAGACGACCTTCCAAAAATCCAGGATCAGTTATTGGGGACTGCACAAACATTGGAGCGTCTCAATATACTTGAAAATAGACTACTAAACTATTTGTTAAAAATGTAGATGTCTTTAGTGTAGATTAATTATTATATATTTAATGATTATTAATTTGAAATTAATTTTGCTGTCGAAGGCTAGGTATTTTTTTAAATATCATTAAATTGTTTTTGTTGCATTATTCAATTTTTATTAATTTCGAACGCGTATTTCATTGTTCGTATTATAAGTTATGAGTTTATGACATTAAAAAATTAGTTTGGATCAATTATTTAAAAATAATCGAACATTTCTATTGATATTACCACTGATTATAAATATTGTAGTACCTATTTAAATTATAAAAATATTAATTTATTAATACTCTTTATATTAAGTTATTTATACTTATTAAAGCACAATAAAAAACATATGCACATCTTTCTTTAACTCATAGGTAATTACAGAAATTCTATACAATATTGTTAACAAAAATTAGTCTTACCTACTGCATTACGAAAATACTAATAATATTTTAAATATAATACAGCATAACTATACTTAAAATAGATTCATATCAAAAAATTGTATCTACTCTGAACCGTTTTTCGTATATAAGGATTAATCATTGAATTTAAATATATATAATACAATTATACATCCATATTATGATAATATATTTATATTCCTTGATTAATATGATACATGGTATAAATATATTAATTAAACGGCGTTTTAAAATTTCAATAATATCTACAAATAATAACTATGATATTACAAAAATCTAGTGATTATCTGCTATTGTTACTAAGTAGATACAGAACATACATATACATACCATGAACGTAATTTAATATTTAAAATACAATATAACTTTTAAAGCACAAACTACAAAAATTCTACGTTCACCATCAAATTTATTAAATATTTAAACACAGATTGATAAAATATATACAAAAAAAAAAAAATATTATATTATTTGTGAAAACTTTAACCTATGTATTTTTTTTTAATGTTTATTTAAACAAGCTGATAGTGACTTTTAGTCTTAAGATAAAAAAGTAGCACGCAAACAATAAACAGACACACGGCCAACCAGATGATAACTGTGCGCCGGTCGAAAAGTATGAACGATTGTACGGGGGGTAGCGATTTATTGGGCACGGTGTACGACAACCGATCGCCTATCGTGACCAAGATGTTGCGTGATGCGGTGGCAGCTAGAGCGATGGTCACGTTCGGATCACATATAATACGTTGTTCTGAAAACACCACATTTTTGCAACGCGCCACGACTACACAGCCCAGCACGAATTCGCAACCGGTCGCCGATGAATTCGGGAGCCGTATTAGGATAACTTTAGACTGTAAGTGATTTAAGTAGCGGCCGTTGAAGACTACTGAACCATTACTGCTAATTATATTAAAATCCACTAACATCGGATCGAAAAGTACGTGAAAACCGTGCGACGGACCTTTCACGGAGAACGACTGATTTCCGATGAAATTCATCACTTTCAGTCCGAAATTCAATAACAGTCCTTCTTCAGACGATTCCCCGTCCAGCCAGACACGGCTGTCCACTCTCGGCGATCGACAGACCATGTACGTGTCGTTTGACCGGTATATCACAATAACTGGACGCGAACTGCATAGTATCGTTTGGCAACACGACGAAGATTTGAGCGGAGGATACAACACATGGTTTGACGAAATGAACACCGCGCACTGGAACGGTGATGTTTCCCGATTCTAAGGCTCTAAGTCGTTGGTTCTCGTCCAGTTTAGGACTGGGCGAGCCACAAGTAGGATGGACGTCATAATGTAATCTCTGCGACGACTCGATCGTTAATCGACTTTATCCGACGAGTATTTGACCAAGATTGGACCGATAGTCGGTGGTCCTCCTGTAACGTTTATCCTTGGTGACGTGGTGGAAATGATCGTGTCAAATTCTAATGTCCTGGGGTTCGTACACACCGTTCCTACCACCATCACCAGTATCGTTTGGTTCTCCGCAAGTATCCTGTGGTTTCTAACTGTGATCGTACCACCGTTCCACCAGTATACGGCCCATACAGCGGATCAATCGCTATCACTTTTACTTCGGGACAGTCGTCCGTCACGTAGGCTTCTTCGATTTGCTGGTCTACAAATGGATTTATAGGAAAAACTTCGGAGCTGTTTTTCAGGTACAACTGCTTTTGACCTTCACAGACGTTGTCGTTCGAACACCATTTCAAGTAGTTCGAATACCCGTTGTAGTTCCATGCACAAGTCGCACAGAATTTGTTTTTCTCGTAGTTGTCACATTTAACAGGTCTATAAAATGTAACATAATGATCGGCGACGTTGTCAAACCGCAGCATGACGCCATTGATCTCAATAAAAATAAATTCAGTGATCGACGGATTATTCAATTTATTGAAGTACTCTGTTTGTGTTTTGAATGAAAAAATAAAACTTTCTTTTGATATCAACTTAACTATAGCAGTATGAACGGATGACGTTCTTCGTAAATAAACTTCACTGGTTTGAAGATAATTCATAAAACCTATTGAATCGTTTGATACCTTAAAAATATATTTCAAAGTAACAGAACCATTATAATATGAATATTGTTTATCAACTGAAAACTGTGGACACTCCTCTGTAGTAGAGGCTGTTAAATTTGAAAAATGTATCTTTTTTATGCAATTCTGTTGTTTTAGGGACCATACACACTGAGCATTGATTGTACATTTAGTGCATGATATTGCACCTGAACAACTGGTATTATTTGAATCCGTTTCCAATGTGCTACTATATGATACAAACATCAACATCTAATGGAAAAAAACCATTTATTAATTGAATTCTAAATACGTGATTATAATACTGTTTATTTTTTGTTTTTTGTATCAATCATTTTTAGAATGCTAATATTATAATTGGAAAAATTTGAAAAACTGTATTTATATTTTAACTAAATCTAATGAACGAGGCGAGAGTCTGCATTTTATTATTATATTTATTACGTACACAAAGATACTTTTATTTATGCAATTTTAAATTTCTCATAGCTTATTCAATATTTTTTTTTTTTGTATTGTGTAAATTTTAGTTTTAGATCATTCAGTTATACTTTTTATTTTAAATATTTACTACTAAAATATATCAGAATAGAATAACTTTAATAATAAAATGCTTATTTTTTTGTCCTTGCTCATTTTAAATTTAAATTGTTTTGTGTAAATTCTTTAAATATTATCAAACAAATATTTTGATATACACTTCAATGAAATTAAAATATTTTCTTTATTTTCTAAATCATAATTATCAGTTTATATTTGTATTTACCATTGTAGAAACCAGTACAAGTAGTCCATTTAAATAATTGCAGTTCATATATTTTTTGTTGTTGTTAAGCTTTTTGCAATAAGCCATGATACCGCCAAAATTATGAATGTTCCAAGATATTATTCATCTAAAAATACAGTGATTTAACTACAAATTCTTTTAAGATTTTTACTTTAAAATATTCAAATAAATATTATAAATCGACCACGTACAACCCATTTCTACCATCCGATCATACGAACTGGATGCCGTGTTATCAATTTATCATTTGGTGATCTACGTGCTTAGCTGTTGCTCGTTTCCGCATTGGTTTTTTATCTGATGACCGAAAATCAGTACGGTTTAATGGAAAATGTTGGCGACCCACCGGTGTCTTCCGTAAGATCACAGACTGGCTTACACTGCAATGTAGTTCTAAATAGTTAATGTATTAGCAGTGTATTCAATTTGTTGTTATTATTAACTAAATATTATATATTCCAAAATAAGACGTGTTTTATTTCCAATATTGTTCTCAAAAATGAACTTGTTTTGATAAATAATGTAAAAAATAATTATTAGAATATTCCAAATAATTTTATTTTTTTCAATGTTTTGAGGACCCTATTATAAAATTACCAATAATAATATGCTCACTGTAATCTATTATTTATATCTCGAGTAATTCTTCACCCAATAAATTTTAAATTAAATATTTTTTTGCTTATTCGGGAATTATCATTTAACAGTTAAAAAAATATTTGGGGTTGGTATTACGTCCGAAAATTATAGTTTGTTAGTTAAATTATATTTTTTTAAATTTAAATTTAAAAAAATACATATCTTAAAGGTTTCACAAATAATATAATACAATTATTTTTTTTATATAGGTACTTAATCAAATAGTGTTTAAATATGTATTAAATTTGATGGTGAACATAGAATTTTTGTGATTTGTGATTTAAAAGTAATATTGTATTCTAAATGCTAAATTACGATTTCGGTTTAAATTAATTTATGTACTGATAGTTTAATGTACCAAATAATAATAGAAAATAATCATCAGATTTTTGTAATATTATAGGTAGTTATAATTAGTAGATAATATTGAAATTTATAAAACATCGTCTAATTAATATATTTACAGCATATTAATTAAGAATTAAAAATTTTCATAAAGTAATGAATTCCATGTATATATATATATATATATATATATATAATATGACTCTAAGTGGTTCATTTCAAATGTATGAAATTTAACTCTGTTTAAGTTAAGTTATATACCATTAAATAATTCTTATAAAATTATATTTACTTGTCAGAAATAGTATTGAATACATATTTCTAAGTTAATCATTGATAACTTAAATCATTCCCTTCAAAAAACCTTATTTTATAAAACTCTTAAATAACGTTTTAATTTAATTTAATTTAAATTGGGTTCAGTAACCGTATAATGTAGTTAAAAAAAACACTAATTCATTAAAAAAAATATAATTTATTTTTACTATTTTTCCTATAAGATTAATATAAAATAACATATCAATCAAAGAATATAATATATATAGTACATATATTTTATTTTATGGTTAAGTATATTAAAATATATCCGGATTCAATGATGAATCTTTGTTGACGAAAAACGATTCAAAGTTGATGAGATTGTTTGAGTAAAATCTATTTGAAGTATATTTTATGCTATATTATTTTCAAGATATTGTTAGTATTTTAATAATTCAGTTTAGGTAAGACTAATTTTTGTCAACAGTATTATGTAGAACTTGTACAATTACTTATGGGCCTTATAGCTTATTAGAAAGATGTTCATATATTCTATGCGTTTTAATAAGACGTCGAAATAATTTGAAATTACCTAATCTAAAATATTATAAAAACTGTATTATGTATGAAAAATAATAATGTATCATGTATGTAATAGTAGTGTTTAAAATCTGTACGATTAATATGATTTGAATTATACTTAATTAAGATTCTAACCAATGTATTTGTATGTTTATAGTATATATTATTATAAAATTAAAATTTTTACACATGTTTTCGTAAATAGCTAGGAATGGAATTTTAAATGTATACTTACTTATGTCACATTGGCGATTATTTATCCAGACATTCTTTTGATTATATTATCTATGATCTATTTAACACGGAATGAAGTTTGATAAATAATTTAATAAAATGTACACTTTTATGTCAAACGTTGACTATGATACATATTAGTTTATATTGAATTTAATTATTTTCAAATATAACAAGCTTTATAATCATTTATTTTTATATTAAAAACGTGTTTTTCTTTTCAAATAAATACAAGTTATTTAGTAATATTTATTTATACTACGAACATTTTTTATGACTTGGGAAGGTCGATCATTTATCGCTATTTTGGTAACAAATTGATTTATAATATTAATAATATGTAGTTAATTATTATCTATAGTTGCCCAGTAATAACTATTCTATTTCAATACCAATGAAATAAGATAACCATCGTAACAAAGTATACTCACTGTTAATTATTAAAATGTACATCTTCAGTTTTCGGGTATACTTATAATTTTAAATGAATCTATTAGTCGCATATTCTAGTGACGGTTTTTAGAGGAGTGAAGGGGACCCTCCTTGAATTTTTTTGTGTTAACTGTTATGTTCTGTATGTCATATTATTTTCACAATAAATGTTAAAAAATATTTTTAAATTCTTCATTTTTTTTCATACCAATATGAAACATTGAATTGGTAAAAATGAAATATTGATTTTATTATTTAATTAATTTTCTTTTGTTTATTTTAAATGATTGAATTTTTATTAATTTTTGTTTAATTATAATTATTTTTACTATTTTTAATGTAATTAAATTACTTTTATAAGCTTATTAGTTGACTATTTTTGCATGTTAATTTTTTTTAAGCTATTTATCTAAATATTCTAGAAGGTGCTTTTTACATTCATTTTTTTTTTTTACAACTACCTAGGCTTTATTTGCATGTTTTTTTTTTTAATTGTAATTACATTAAATGCTTAAATTTATTTAAATTTATTACTTTAGTTATGCATTTAATATTTAAGTTTTTTTTAGATTAAAGTTAAATCTACGGACTTTTTACTACATTATACAACAGTATGTACACAGTTAAAGATAAGTATAATTCAGAGACTGGTACTTTATAATGATACAAATAAAACTAAAATAATTGAATTATGAAATAAAAAATTAAAGTTAAGTACCATTTATTCATTTATTATAGGATCATATACAGATTTTATTCCTTATGTGATATATGTAATTATGATGGATGGAGAGGGTAAAAAGTTGAAAATAACTACCCTCTATGTTATATAAAAACCGCCACTGGCATTTCCTTTGCAAAAATCACCACGCAATAACCTTAAAACTCTATTAGATTTGGTATTATATGTAGAATAAAAATTTTATTCAATTATATTATTATAATATTACAAGCATACAGCCTATTTTGTTTTATTGTTACTTATTATTATTGATTAAGATTTTATTATTTGGACTGATGTGTATAGAATAAGATCGTATTTTTGTTTAATGATTAGAAGTAGATTCCAAGATATTGATTATTCAGTTATTTTTGTTAAATTTAACTTAACCATAGTTAAATGACTTAATACATCAATTGAATAACTTTTACAAATATTTTTTAATTTTGAAAAATATAGAGAGTGATACGTTATTTTAATTAAAAGTACATTGTCTATAATTATTGTATAATTAAAGAAACTCGTAAAAATTATACAAAACCTAAATATAAAGTTATTTTTTATTTATACTATTTATAATATTTATTTGAATATTTTAAAGTAAAAATCTTAAAAGAATTTGTAGTTAAATCACTGTATTTTTAGATGAATAATATCTTGGAACATTCATAATTTTGGCGGTATCATGGCTTATTGCAAAAAGCTTAACAACAACAAAAAATATATGAACTGCAATTATTTAAATGGACTACTTGTACTGGTTTCTACAATGGTAAATACAAATATAAACTGATAATTATGATTTAGAAAATAAAGAAAATATTTTAATTTCATTGAAGTGTATATCAAAATATTTGTTTGATAATATTTAAAGAATTTACACAAAACAATTTAAATTTAAAATGAGCAAGGACAAAAAAATAAGCATTTTATTATTAAAGTTATTCTATTCTGATATATTTTAGTAGTAAATATTTAAAATAAAAAGTATAACTGAATGATCTAAAACTAAAATTTACACAATACAAAAAAAAAAAATATTGAATAAGCTATGAGAAATTTAAAATTGCATAAATAAAAGTATCTTTGTGTACGTAATAAATATAATAATAAAATGCAGACTCTCGCCTCGTTCATTAGATTTAGTTAAAATATAAATACAGTTTTTCAAATTTTTCCAATTATAATATTAGCATTCTAAAAATGATTGATACAAAAAACAAAAAATAAACAGTATTATAATCACGTATTTAGAATTCAATTAATAAATGGTTTTTTTCCATTAGATGTTGATGTTTGTATCATATAGTAGCACATTGGAAACGGATTCAAATAATACCAGTTGTTCAGGTGCAATATCATGCACTAAATGTACAATCAATGCTCAGTGTGTATGGTCCCTAAAACAACAGAATTGCATAAAAAAGATACATTTTTCAAATTTAACAGCCTCTACTACAGAGGAGTGTCCACAGTTTTCAGTTGATAAACAATATTCATATTATAATGGTTCTGTTACTTTGAAATATATTTTTAAGGTATCAAACGATTCAATAGGTTTTATGAATTATCTTCAAACCAGTGAAGTTTATTTACGAAGAACGTCATCCGTTCATACTGCTATAGTTAAGTTGATATCAAAAGAAAGTTTTATTTTTTCATTCAAAACACAAACAGAGTACTTCAATAAATTGAATAATCCGTCGATCACTGAATTTATTTTTATTGAGATCAATGGCGTCATGCTGCGGTTCGACAACGTCGCCGATCATTATGTTACATTTTATAGACCTGTTAAATGTTACGTCTACGCGAAGAACAAATTCAGAGATTCCTGTTGA
Source organism: Rhopalosiphum nymphaeae (assembly GCA_036289425.1). Taxonomy (NCBI): domain Eukaryota; kingdom Metazoa; phylum Arthropoda; class Insecta; order Hemiptera; family Aphididae; genus Rhopalosiphum; species Rhopalosiphum nymphaeae. The sequence goes on from JAZAQC010000004.1 coordinate 2,765,591, forward strand.
CGTCCGTTCTACCTGTCACTCGTCCAGTCCCGAACTGGTCAAGAACCAATGACTTAGAGCCTTAAAATCGGGTGACATCACCTTACCGGTGCATGGTGTTCATTTCGTCAAACTATGTATTTTCAGAACAACGTATAATCAGTGCCAGCCCAATGATTTTCGAGGCCCGGTACAGAATTTTGCGGGGCCTCATATGGCAATATATATTAATTTATTAATTATTTATATATACATTATATAATATACATATCTATATTTATTTTATCTTTTAGAGACTTACTTTAATTTTATATAGTTTTGTACATTTTAATCGCATTAAGGTATGTTAGAAATCTTAATTTGTATGTATAAACTAATAAAATCAAAATCGCATTTTAATATTATATAAGACACAAAATGAGTAGGCTACAGCTATATTGTGTTCTTTTATCGATCGTCGTCAAAGCTAAACAATTGTATAAGTACATCACGAGTGTATAAAAATGTATAGTTATGAATAATTAGTATTGTCTTGATTTTCGTCGATAACAACCTGATTTTCCGTTTTTCCTAAGAAAACAACACGGGTCGCAATTTCTGTATTACTGTCTACGAAGACAATAATATTATTTTTATTTATAAATAAAGTGATATTCGTAATAATATAATTTTTAGCCTGTAGAGCTCAACACAAGTGTTGTGCCCCCACAAACCTGGGGCCCGGTGCGGTTGCACTGCTTGCCCCCCCCTGATAGGGCCGGAACTGCGTATAATTATATGCGACTCGAACGTGACCATCGCTCTAGCTGCCACCGCATTACGTAACATCTTGGTCACGATAAGCGATGGGTTGTATACCATGCCCAATAGTTCGCCACCTCCTCCCCTCGTCTTACCGCAATAAGCTACGATACCGCCAAAATTATGAATGTTCCAAGATATTATTCATCTAAAAACACAGTAATTTAACTATAGATTCTTTTAAGATTTTTACTTTAAAATATTCAAATAAATATTATAAATAGTATAAATAAAAAATAACTTTATATGTAGTATATATAAATAAAACTAATAAATGTTTAAGTTTATGCCAATAAATATTTTTATGATATAGGTTTTATTTCATTTTTACGAGTTTCTTCAATTATACAATAATTATAGACAATGTACTTTTAATTAAAAAAACGTATCACCTTTTTTTTTCAAAATTATAAAATTTTTATAAAAATTATTCAATTAAAATATTATAATTACATTATTATAAATAACAAATAACCTAATATGTATTATATATAGATAGAACTAATAAAAGTTTATAATATACTAATAGATATTTCTGAAATCGGTTTTGTATAATTTTTTATTTTTTCAATCATGCAATTATTATTAATAATAAAACCACTTGGTCTGTATATACTTATAATTATAATAATACATTTAATCGAATACAATATTTATTCTACATTTAGTAAGTACCAAATCTAATAGAATTTAAAGGTTATTATTAAATAATTGAAATCAATAATTAACTACATAATAATTTAATAAATTAATTTTTTACCAAAACTGTGATAGACGATTGACCTTCCCAAATCACAATAAATGTTCGTAGTATAAATATTGCTAAATAATTGGTATTTATTTAAAAATAAAAACACTTTTTTAATATAAAAGTAAATTTTTCCCAAGTTTTTGTTATATTTGAGAATTATTAAAGTTAATCACAATCTAACATGTATCATAGTAAGCGTTTGACATAGAAATGTAAGTTTTATTAAATGTTGTATCAGACTTTATCCCGTGTTAAATAGACCGTAGATAATACAATCAAAAAAATGTTCAATAAATAATTGCCAATGTTAATATATAACTAAAATTTCATTCCTGTTTATGAAAATATGTATGTGTAAATTGTAATTTAATAATAATAATATATTATAAACTTATGAACATATAGGTACAAACACATTGCTCAGACTGCAGTATACCATCACAAATAAAAAGGTAGTGTCAGTAAATATGAATAAGATTTACAAGAAACATAATTATTGTATCTTTTGTTTAACGTTGGTTAATATATTTCAGAGCCCGCACGTTGATTTCGTCGAAGTTTAGATACCGAGCTTTGATCGCGTTCTGCATTGAATTCGGGCAATCAATTTCATTCGACACCGTCCTCTGTGTGCTACTTTGTAATGCTGACATCAGAGTCTAAATAATATGAAACCATATTTATTTTAATACCGAATTCCGTATTAAGTAATTACGTAACTATTGCCTCGCAGTCTTATTTCAACAATAAATATCGTGATGAGGCAAACAGTATAAATTAAATCGTTTTAATAATTGTATTGATATTGTGATCTAAGTAAATCTAGGTAACAAGCATTGGTACTGATTAGGTTAGGTTTTGGTCGGAACGAACGCAATTTAGAAACTTGTTGAACTGTTTCCGTACAAGTGTACAACAATACGGTAACAAAATAATAAATAATTTTCACATATTATGAACATATTAAGTACAATAAGAATTAAGAGTAATTTTCAAATAAAAGTGCTTTATCACATTTATATATATATATATATGTGTGTGTGTGTGTGTGTGTGAGTGTGTAAATATATTTGTTACACGAAATCCACTCATAACTAACAAAACTAATAATATTAATCGTAAAATAAATTAAAACAATACTAATCTGTCGTGCACACTCATTAGCTGTGTGGAAGTCAAGTTATGAAAATTATTATAAAATCTATTTAAATGTCACATAGTTTGAATATAATTTAAGTGAACACACCGGCCGAATGCGAACAATGACGTAGCCACACAATACAATAATATATTTACACATACGCACGGGAGTTGCGAGATTTAAAAAATGATGAGAAATCGAATGTGCGGTGTAGCAAAACGTTGCCGACGGTGAAAAGAGAGCGAGAAAATGTTACGTTATTGAGAGACATTAAACAATTTGTGTATAGATCCACGGCCGCTGAGATAAATCAAGTATATAAATAAATGCGTCGAAGCGGCCAAACGGTACAGCGATGTCAGACGATAGCGGTAAGGCGGTTATTTGTTAAACGTGCGCGGGAAACAACGCCGTTCCGGTAGCGCTGACTGTGAAAACGATATAGTTTATTGACGGCGGACACTGTACAGGCGGTAACTGACTTTGAAATAAAAATTTTTTCAGTGCCGATCGTTATAAAATTGTCACGGTGTCACCGGCGGTCACCGGATACAAGCATGATGACCGACTGTGCGATAATTTTAGAGTGCCATCAGTACCTGTATGGCGATCCGCTATAATTGTCACTTTTACGCTTCGGTATCCCAGCGAATGAGTAATACCATCCGAAATCACTGTTTTTTTAGCACTTAAATCGTGTATCGTTATCAATATGATATCGATACTATTTTCGTCCGTGACAGTCAAAACTCAAAGATAAAACATTTTTGTAACATTCTTCCGCTCCGTAACCGTCCACTAGAAAGTATATTGAGATGACATGGATAGTGGCTATACACTATGGAAATAATCTCATCTGTGCACCGCAATAAGACATTGATTTTATTTTCTTCGTTCATAATAAATTGTCTTTATTTATTATTTTTAATTTATTTGATGAGCTAATACCCGCAAAGGGTAATGTTGTATAGATAAACTAAACAAAGAACAAACGATTACATGTTTTAAATAAAATTATAACGAAACAATTTTACGAGGACGATAATACTATTTTATTCACATTTTTTTGCAGTATTGTAATAATTAAATTGGACGAAGAAAAACTAACAATAAATTGATCGATCGCCGCTATGATATGGACATGAAATAATATTAATTATGACACAATATGTAGTTTATCGGTTGGGGTTGACCTCACCTCGACTTACTTCACACCATAACTTATAGAAAAATATTTTCCTGGTGATCTCATACTTTAACAATGATCTGATAACTAATATTGGGACATATATTCGAATAGCCAAAATGTTATATCCGAGTATTACGGATTCCTACATGAATACTCGAATATTTATAGTATTCAGATTTCTGTATTTCCAATGTTTTTCAAGTATGTAAATATTTATTTTGGCTGCAAACGAGTTGTTCTAAATACTGAATTTGTATCCCTCAGTTTTTTTCGGGTTACGCACAAGTTTTGCCGAACTAATATAAATACAAATTAAAAATAATTCCACAAATAATTTTAATAATATTATCAGGAAAAAATGTAAATAAAACAATTTTTATAAATTTACACTGAGTGTCTATTATTATTATCACTTTGTCTATTACAATATTAAATATTATATTTTATACGAAAAATGAGAAATTCGTACAAACAATTGTCAGAGTATTATAGTAAAAATAGTAACCTAACCTAACAATAATCAATGTTTTTTCGTCAAATTAATATAAATAAAAATTAAAAATTACTACATAAATTATTTTTATAATACTACATGTTAAGCAAAAATTTAAATGATACCGTTTTTATACATATTTTATTGTTGTGTAAAATATAATTTTGAATTTATCAGCACACAACTTGAGTAAAACTTCATAAAATAGATGGGACACAATTCGTGTACCTCCCTTTTATTATTGGAACACAACTCTTGTACGAGAAATTTCGTCGGGACACAACTGGTTAACTGTGTTCATTCTACTGTGACTCATGAGATAAATTTTATAAAAATCGGGATTTACACATTGCAATATCTGAATAGTAGGTATGAAGTATAATATCTAATTATATCCGAATGGTAAAATAACCGAATACATTCAAATAGTACAGTTATCCAAATATTCGACCATATTAATTTTTATCCCGATTTTAAAATATCCAAGTATCCAAATAATTCCAACACTAGTGAAAACACTGAAAACCCGATTGTTCGACTGAGATTATTACTGAAAAATAACTAATCTGTTGTGAGAATACTGAATACTGATATAAAAATTAAATAAATTTTATAAATAAATGACATTTAAATGTATAAGATAGCTAATTCTGAAGTATAAAATATAGTGCCTAAGTAACTAATAGTTTTTTTTATAACTATATATCATTCTTTAATAGTATTTTTTAAGTTATGTGATGATTTTACGTACATTTTATTTTAATTTAAGCATTTTTTTTATAAAATTACAACTCATAATCGATCTTTAATCGTGTTTAGATATTTTGACTGTGTACAGAATATCGGATAAATGTATGATACTATATTCCGTTCTCCAAAAAAATTTAGTTTACGACTACTATTGTTGGCGAAGAGTGGGAATTTTAGATTTTGGTATTTACAGCGGGGAATGGCGTGTTATGGTTAAATAATTAATACATTCTCTCGGCGAACGAAATCGCAATGGACTGAATTGTAATTATTAAAAATATTGAACACTACGCTGTAACGTAATCTACTTTGCCTATACTTTACACTCGACAACACTCTATGTTAGCGCAAAGTATGTTAAACAATTGTTTATTAATATTAGTATTTTATATTTTGTATACACTTATACATTTTTACTGACGTTGAATGGTCGTTTTTATTCTATACAAATAATATTTACAATAAGTATAGCTGTACAACAATAAAACAATAGTTATTAAATTAAATAAATAGAATAAATTGTATTCTTCGTGGATCGGAAATAATAATATTACAACCCTTATTCGAGCGCATCATAAAATTCTATATTTTAATAATGATTAATAAAATAATATTATATTAAATTGATATTTAATTAATAGGTATTCACAAGCAAAAGTCGGCAAGAAACATTTTATGCATAAAGAGCTGGTAAATAAATATTATATCGTAAATGTAGGTATAGTCAAATCAGCCATTTTACTAAATAGCCAAGCAATTATAGTCAAAAAATTTAATTTCCATGCGATTTTGCTGTCCGCCTAGAAATTTAGTTAAATAGCTAGTCATGATAAAAACGAAACATTTTGTATTGTTATAAATGTTTAGCTATATTCTTTTATCAATTATTTATTGGTATTCTATAAATAAATAACCATATATTACTTATTAATACATAGACAACGAGAGTGCATACGACGCTTTAAATGTAATGTGATACGTAACTCTAAAGAAAGACGACGCATCCGACGAAATTTCAAACAAAACCACTGAGCATTATAACTTAAATACTAATGTCATGATGGTGTCCTAAAAAGCAGTGCTGCAACTGAAAGTTTTTATTTACAATAGAATTATAATAAAAATCATATAAATTGTATTTGCCGTATTCTTAAAGTTTTAGAAAACTTGTTTCATATGCCGTTCCACATTTATTCTGAATTTTAATTGTAATAATAATTTTTAATTATGCGATCATTGCGATCGTAATTTCGATATTATACAACACTAGGTTTATACAATATATCCTATCCTTATAACTTTTGTATTCTGGTAGCATCCAGATATTGCTTAACTCGCTAATACATTGAGTCGTTTATTTTGTCATTCTTTACTAAGTTATCATTCGAGTGAGTTATCTTATTAAATAAATCAACAACAAATAATGAATATCTAAAATTAAATACAACTTAAAATTAAAATAATCTGTGACATAACGTAGTACACACGGATGTGATAAAGTTGAAGTATATGTCACTAGTCACCTCGAAATATTTTTCCGCGGTCGACCAGGGGCGGAAGAATGTCACAATCGTTTTTTTTCAATGTGCGTAACGATAGTAAAGGACGGCTATAGCAGATATGATGTGCGGTGTTATTGTGGACGACGACAGTGGCGATGAAAATGCGATTAAAGTGCTGCGGAATCGACATAACTCGGCCGTGTCGATATCCCAAGACGTAAATGCAAGGCAGAATGTACACGACCGCACAGGTTCTGATAATGAACAATAATTATCGCCTCGTCGGTTACGTCTGCACCTGGTCGCAGTCGATGTCACGCATTAGCATCGTGCCCAGAAAATCTTGATCGGCACAGCTGATATTTATATTCGAACCAAATCATCCAGCAGAGTCACTGCCATCAATATGACACTATCAAATTCAAACGTACCTCTACCGCTATCCGCTGTCTGAGATCCGCCAATGCCGATAGCCGTCGAAATCATGATATTTTTTAGACGGTTGATTTCAGAAATAAGGGATCTGTATTCTATAAATAAATTATTGATATTTTCGTTAGTGTTGCGCGTGATTATACTATTACACTATACTGTAAAATAAATATACACGTTGATTATAACGACGAATCTGTATGAAAAATTACTGTTTGGATAATCAATATATTATGTTACATTAAAGTCAATACACATGTATCTACATCAAAATATATTGTATGCAGAGCCACCAAGATAACGTGTTCTAATTTTTTTGTGTAAGCCATCTAAGTAACTTTCTATACATTTTAATAAAGGCAATGTTTGTGAGTAATTGGACTATATGAAAAATATAAAATTGACTATTTTAACATTCTCATTCAAGTTTATTGTTTCGGCAACACACCTGATCATCAATGTGAAGTTTCGATGTTGAAAATTTATTCCTTAACCCCGAAGATGCATAAAATGTGCTATTTTCAATAAAACGGTCTTTCGAGGCCTTCAGTAGTAAGTTATAAGATAAATGCGATTATCATAGTTTAATAAGGTACTGCGACGTTTGGCGCAATGTACTAGCCTATTTGCAACTGTGTCAATATTTTTATTCGCCTATTTTATTTTGTCATCACACTTTTTCGTGGTTGTAAATTTTTGATATTCCAAATTTATTTCTTTTACATGGATAGTATTTTTTAGTAAAAAAATATATCCTACTCATTATATTTTAAATTTTCAATAGTTATTATTATTTTTAACTTTTTTTATATATATTAATATTTTATAACCTTGGTTAGTTATTTCAAACTATTCAAATTCTTCTTCCTCTCTCTCTCTCTCGTACACAGACTAATGAGATAAAAATTCCAAGTAGACGTCGTTTGAAATAACTTGGTTAAAATCTTGCCCAACACTCCTTTTTCCATAATATGAACAAATATATGAAAACTGTCAGAAAAAAACATCACCAGCCGTCATTGACAGTAAAAGTTATTTTTTTTTTAATTTCTTTTTGCAGTGAATATAAAGCACTCCATTTCTGTAAGTATCTACAAGCTTACAGTTTTAGAAACAAATACAATGCGTCAATACTTCCTGTGTATAATCGGGCTAAATTAAAAATACACGAAAACGGCTTGCAACGGGTGTTGCCGGCTCCTGTCGAGTGACTTAGCATCACTGTTTTGAAATTTTGTTTTACGAGTGTAAAGCGCATCATATCCGCGAACACGCATTTGTATGCAATCCCGCGTACACTGCACAATGCGGACGAATTTTATATTATTAACCGAACGCGCGAAATACGATTAAAAAACAAGCGACGAAGTCAGCGATATGACCGGCATGACGGTGTACGACACTGTAGTGACTAGTGACACTGGCCACGCTCGGCGAAAGCGGGTCGTGTCCCGATGTATTACTATACTCAACATAGATTGACAACCTACGAAAGACGTTCGCGCGTCATACACACGGCGCGACAGCTGTGAGGACGAGACAAGCGGACACACGTATATGTATCTTACTGCAACACCGGAACACATGACGTGTTTACAACAGTGTGTACTGACGCAGACGACGGCCGATGCACTTTCGGTTAACAATTGCTACAATGCGGATCACGGTGGCACGGTTACGTGCTGTTGGGTAAACACGCGTCGTGAGCGCAACGACTGATGTAGTGATGTAGCACGGCGTTCAATCTGTAGTACGTCACTTTTAGGGACGGATTTGGGTCGAAATTCAACGAAGGAAATTGTATGTACAGCGGCTCATTTATATTCACCAACGTATAAACTCACTTAAATTCTCGGTAATTTACTATAAAACTGTATACCTACATTCGTTATGGTAAAATTAAAATATGATTATTATATAATTGATAGATACATCAATATTCAATACAGATTAATGATCCGTTTCGTAGAATAGAAGCGAAAAAAATAGACCTGTTTGTTGTATTACTATTAAGTTTATTTGTTTTTTATAGTTATAGTTTAATACTTAAGTATTTGTTTATAAATATTATTATGTTTACAAATTATATGTGGAATAGGCCTACTTCGGGAAACCACAATAAAAAAAATGCGCCGTTATGTGTAATACCTCATGATTTTATGTATAACATACCAGATAATATAATTACAGAATATTGTTATTTGATATAATATCTAAGGTGGTGTGGAAATTTACACAGTTTCACAATATTTAATAAGAAATAAATGAAATGTTTTCTTTTATGTACCTATATTATACTTATTGGTAATTTCAGGTTAGTTATTAGTTATTACTATAAGTTTAATTTTTAGTCAAATTTTGGTGCCTATAGCCTATATTAAGTACTATTTAATTATATTTATGAAAATATTCTTTCGTGGTGATTAAAAATTTAAGAAATAATTTTAATTGTAAACTATTGTCTATTTAAATAAGAATTATCAAAATCAATTTTTAAATAGCATTGTTTTTTAAAATAATATGATAATATAATATAGTAGACATATTAAGCCGCATATAAGACTCACGGATATAAAGTTCAGTTCAGTGGCTTATTAGAACTCAAAATCGTTTGGAACGATCCGGACGTATTCAAATACCTTATAAAATATTCGGTTATAACTATTATAAGATTCACCATTTCATTTATATAACTCAAATTCTGTAAAAATTGGTAGAAAATAAACATTTTTGGTTAAAATTTATAAATTATATATAAATTGGTTTTCAAAAATTACATATTTTTGTTGGTTATTATTGATTTTGATTCGTGCTTTAAAATAATATGTGTATGTACAACAAATTTTATTGAATTTCACAATTATCGCAATAAATAAAAACAAAATATGTGTATGAACAATTTTTTTTTTCAAAATATTAGAACATAATTCGAAACAAACCCAAATTACAAATTTTTTCTATAAATAATAAATATGTACAAACATAATTTATAAATTTGTAATAATTTTTATAATAATATAATTTTAATTTTTTAATTATATTTTTTTCATTTATTCACTGATAAGTAATATGCACATTAAAATAACAGCAAAATATGTAGCTAGTAAAATAAAATTCATAAATATGCAATTAATTGTTTTTATTTCCTATTTCGTCTGTAAGATTCATTTGGTTAAAAGACTCACTTTGTGCTAATCTTAAAGAGAGTCTTATAAAGTTATAATTTATAAGCAGTGTTCACTGTATGTCGAAATGTCGTTATGTATATTGTATATATATATATATTACTCTCATTTTGATTGTATATTATATAAACTAATTAAAAAAAATATGGCGGTGACATATTTGCATGATCCACTTATAATTGTATAATAATATTATATATAAATATACATACGAATAAATTATATATTATCTAACATTGACCTAATAAAAATAAAGATTCTCGGAACTTTTTTGTTACTAATAAAATATGTGTCGCTTCCATAAACATACAAGCTTGGTTATTAAATACACTTAAAATACTTAAAATAAAAAATGTAAACGGCTATTAACAGGTCTCATAAACACACTTCGATAATATAAAAATTAATTGTGAACATAAATCAAGCAGTTCCAGTAAACCAAGTCTAAAATTTCAAATATTATTTGAATCAAAACCACATAATATGGCTAGAAATACGTTTTTCCAGCACTTAGCTAGTAAAAATAGATTTTTGAAAACTTTTTAGGTTTTACTAATATATAATATTTGACATCCCTCTCCCCCTGAACATATAAACAAGCTTAATTAAGATATACACACAAATCATACAATTAATCATGTTTTTCGTTTTATATAATTATATGTAATAAATAATACTTGATAATGACCAGCAACAATTCTCGACAGTTTTTCAATTTTCATCGTTAATAAAAATAAACTTTTTCTAAATTTTACAAACATAGAGTACTGAGCATTTTTGACCATCCAAATTACAAATAGATACGATTTGCAATCAAAAACCACCCTCAAAGTTTATAATCAAATTATTTTTTACTGCTCCAAATGTAAAACTCAAAATTAAAATCAAACAATAATTTATAGGCAGTAAAAGAAAAAAATAATAATTATACATAACTGAATTCGTATATATAAATATTTAACAAAAAAAAAAAAAAAAACAATAGATATTTTTTAATTGGTAAATGAACAACTTATGAGGAACTTTACTAGTGTATTTAAATTATCCACCAAATAGTTTTATATCTACCTACACTTATATATAAAAAAAAAAATGGAATTTTAAATGTCTATAAAATAAAATAGATATATAAAGAGAGCTCAAAGTGAGTTAAATTTAAAAATGTTTATACAAACACATTAAATGAAAATTTATAGTATCTACGGTTATTTGTTTTAAAGTTACATAAAAAAACAGAATTGAAATTGTCAAAAATTTTAAATAAAAATGCTCGTTTTTCTTTAATTTTTTTCCAATTATTAAAAAAAACTACTGAAAACTTTTACTTTACTGATTATTTTCAAACATAGGTACTGGATAATTTTTATTTTGACATCTTAAAAATATTTACTAGATTCAATTTATATTTATTACAAAAAACACTGCCAAAGTTGGAAATCAGTATAGTACTACAGTGTATTTTGTACTGTGTACCATTTAATTTCACTGAATGCGCTAGCAGTCTTGAGGTTTATGATAAGAACATTGCATGGTAAAAATACCATAATCGCCATACAACCATTCTTATCTATAGCCGTGGTAGTAACCTTATCATCGTTATCATTACGTAATCGCTAACATTATATTTTAATTTTTCAAGATTTAAAATTTTTAATTCAACAATATTATATTATGATAAATGATAATAACTAATAAATAAAAAAAATTAATACATAATTTAACTATAATATATCTAGTACTAAGCATTTATTTTTTAAATTTGAAAATATTTTTTAAATATTATATTAATTAATAATAACGATCATTTTATACTGTGCAGTTAATACTATCCATAAGCATATTTCAGCGCGGATTAATATATGTTTATTAGTTAAATAAGGTTTTAAGTTTGTTTCTTTTCTAACCTTACTTGTTTTTGCTAAAAATTTTATTCTGATTGCTGTGTATAATGTCATCAGTAAAAGAAGTTTTCAAAGTTAGTTTTCAACTTTTGGCTCAACAAACAGATAATGGTAAGAAAATTAAGAATGGTGTAATTAATATATCTACCTATTATATTATAATTTTATAAATATTATCAATAGTATCACTATTATTTATAATAAATGGTATTATTAATAACGAGAAGTGAAATATTAATTAAATTATTAAACATCTTAACAATTTCACTTTTTGACGAAGACAGTATATATATAGTTATATATTATACATATTTCATTACTCGGATCTTTAATGTGCCTATTTATTAATAATGCATATTGTTTACATAGGTAAATTTATAATGTTATTTTAATAATTACTAAAATTCATTATGTATAGTTATCAAGGATTTCTTGAGGCTTACCAAAGATTTTATGGATAATGGACCTAATTTCAGTCTTTATAACAAAGCTGCAGGTATTTTTTATTGTATTAATTAGGTATTTATAATATTTGTCTAATGTCAATTGTAATAGAATTTTAAGAAAAAAAAATTTGATACAATTGTTAAATAAATAATATTGTTTAGTATTTATAACTTATTTAATCATTTAAGTATATTAAAAAAAAAAAAAATAATAAATTATCTTAATATTATATTTAGTCACTAATGATTATAATTTATAAATCTGGTCAATAAGTACTAAGTAAATAATGGCAATTAAATTACTCAGATTTCTAAAAAGTGCTGTAGACTTTTATATAATTAATGATATAATGTATATTGTATAAAATAATATACCAAGTTAATTATCAAAATGGTTTGAAATAAGTGTGATAATGATCAATTTTTTCAATTGTTAAGAATTTCACTCAACGTAGGAATTAGCAATTACCTACAATAATCAATGGCTTAAATTCAGGATGTAAATTATAAAAATTAGTAGCTATCATATAACATTTTTAGTTATTTAAACAAGTATATATAATTAGACAATTTTAGATTTAAATTTATTATGCAGTAATTGAGATAATTAATAGTAAGCAACAGTTTAAAATTTTAAATTCACTTTTTATAAGTTAATAAAATATAGTACTTATTACAAATTATAATATCATAATATTGTATTATAAAAGTAATGTATTATGTATTGTTTTATTGTTGGTAAAATAAATATATTTTATTTTATTCATTCATTTCACCTTATTAAATATAAATATTATAAAAATATATTTTGTTAAAGAAAAGTTGCAGATTGACGAAGACAAAATTATATCAATTGTAAAAAGTATATGTCTCATGTGTGTGCAAAGCTGTAAACATAAAGTAAGTTAACTGAATAATTTAATTTGAGTATTTTACTGTTGTATAATAATAATTATTGGTTTTGTAGCTAACTGATGTGGAAATAAAAGAATCACTGACAGAATATGGTTTTAATGATACAAAGTTAGATATGATTATATTATTTTATGAAAATCAAAAACCCCATTTGCTAGATATTTTATCATCTAGTGCATTTGTATTCCCACACTTCAAAGAACTAGAGTGGCGATATGAAACTGATGTAAGTTGTTAAAATTAAGTATGTGGAAATATAATTATTAATTACCATGACAAGTAATTTAATTTTAATTTTATTAATTAAAAAAGATTGATTTCTAACATGATAATAGTAACTACACAGTTATTTAACATCAAAATTCTCTCTGTTAACCATTTTATTCAAGAAATCTACTTATCAAAAATAAATACTTATAACTATAAAATATGCTGAGTGAACTTTACATGGTATTTAAGATTAAACATAGGACTTTAAAAACTCAAAATAGAATTTTTATTAAAATTAAGTTTTGATGAAATTTAATAGATTGAATTATATTTTAGCTTAATTTTGGCATAAGAATAACAAAACATTATTCAGATCGAAGACATTGTGTAGTTTTATGCACTTTTGCATTCTCTATTTTTATGTGTAGGATGCATAATTACATGTTTAATTTGTGTTTAAATACTAGGACTACAAATTTAATGTACTAAAAAATCTGTTTACTAATATGCATTTAATTTCAAAAAATTAACTAAAAATCAAAATTAAGATTTTACAAATTTTTTTGAATAGATAAAACTATAATTTTAATTATTTTAATAAGATTAGAAAAACTAATAACTATTTCATAAAATGCTTTAATTGACAATAATAATATGAAGGAAAAAGCCAAATAGAAGACCCATAAATTGTAAAAAAAATCATATTAAAAGTTCCAAAATTAAATTTATTGATATTTAATCAAACATGTTCAGTGGTGATCATTATTTTATTGAAGAATAAAATTTTCCTATAAATTCGCAGCCCTAATTTTAATAAATTTAAAATGATTATAAATCTGATGACTGTAGATTTTGGTATAAAATAAATAAATTTATATTTTTTTGTTAATTATTATCATTTTACATAGAAAATTATGAAAACTGCTACTTATTTTTATGAGTTCTATAATTTCTTGCTTTGGATTTAACTTTATTTTCTATGTATATTTGGTATTTTTTATTTCTATTATAATAAAATTAATTTACATTAACTAAAATAAGATCCAGTAGATAAAAACTATAACTAATCTACCACTAATTATGTTATCTACCAAAAGCACATTAACATATTTTGTAAATTATTATACTGAAATAGTATGTAGATTAAAATACTTACTTCAAATTGTATTTTTTATAATATATTAATCAATTCTATGTCAAGTAAATTTTACAATTAATACTAAATAGATTAAATAAATCTGTTGACATTCAAAAATTGAAATATTATTTGGTATTTAAATAGGACTACATTTAAAAACCTTTAAGTGGTATATTTATATATGTATATATATAATATTTTGAAAGCATAATAATTTAGGAATAAATAATTTTATAGATGCAACTAATCATAATATATTATGTATACAGATGGGATCAAGATCTTTATTACATCAAACAGTACCAGTTGTTACATTGAAATTAGATTTAGAAAAAAAAAATATTTTCGAATCATTATTTCTGCAAACAGATCCATTAAACTTGGTTCACATCAAAGATACACTAGAGGCTGCTTTGAAACAGAACCAATCTCAATGGATAAGGAAAATACGTAGAAAATTGAAATGAAGGTATAATTTTTATAAACAATATAAATAACTGATAGTTTGATTAAACATATTCCATGAGATTAAGTTAGTTTGATTCTTAGACTTTATCTTCAGATACAGTTGTTTGAGCAGAAGAAACTGATTTCAAATCGCTCCTTTCATCTTCTAATTTTCCACATACTAGACATGGGAACTTCTTATCTAATGCCAATCTATATTTTGGATGACTAAAAAAAAAATAAAAAAATAATAATAAGTAGCATTTGTTGATATATTAATAATTTAATCAATGCCCACCTAATCGCATATACTATTGGATTGTATACTGCATTTGCTTTAGCAAAAACTGATCCCCAAATTGAAAATAATGGATCAATTGTCATGAATTGAAATATTCCAGCAAAGTTGATAACCATGTATGGTGTCCAAGCCATGAACCATAATGATATTGTCATTAAAGCCACTTTAGCCAGCTTAAATTCTGCACTAGTATTGCTTTGATCCCCAGATCTTAGGGAAGAAACATTCATTTTTTTTGCTTGTTCCCTCATAGATTTCTCATGCGATGCTACTGCCTATTTCAAAAATTATTTTAGATTAATATTATAATTAATTTTACAATGATGTGAATTTTTTGTGTTCATATATAGATGATAAGTAGTATTAATTTTCAAATAATTGTATCTAGTTTGTACTTTAGAAAGGACATAATTAAAAAATTACCAGTATTTTTCAAAATAATCATGAGAAACAAACAAACAAAACTTTAAAATAAAAGCAGGAATTTTCAGGCAAATCCAGCTTTTGAAAAAATTGGTTTGGTTTTTTACTGTAATTCCAAAACTAATAACAATAAAAAGTTTTATCATTTGGTATACATAATTAAAAACATTTTTACTTTTTATAAGCTATTTATAGACAATTTTCAAAATTTTATAAATGCCGATAAAAAATCTTGAAAATATGATACAGTTTATGTGAAACTATATGTTAGTTCAAAGTTTCATTATAAATAATTCATTTTCTAATTAAAAAAATATCAAAACTTCATAGTGACATTTTTTTTTTATTTATAAGTATTTAAAGTTAGAATTTTGACAAAATTCGTGAAAATCTTAAAAATTCATAACAAATATTCTGTTAAAACCTTAGATTAGAAAATTTAATACAAGGTACTTAATACGTTTTTCAATATATGTTTAAAAAAAAATTACCAAAAAGTCAAATTAATTTTTTATGAACCTTTGAAATTCAAATTTTAATTGGATATTAACCCAATAACTATAACTAGAAATAACTATTTTACTTAAATGGATTTTAGTTTTTGTGGTAATCAAAATAACCGTAATATATTTAAAAATTATATCAAATGTTTATATTATAATTTTCTTTACGTGGTATAATTTAAATTTTTGTTATATATAATGTTAATAAAAAAATATTTGATGGGTTAAAATTTTTAAAGATGTAATGCAAAATACAATATACGTTGTTCTTATATCTGTATAAAATTATTGTAAATACATATGCTCAATTTTTTTTATTTGCATTTAAACTAATTTTAAAGTTAATATTTTTACAAAATTTGTCAAAATCAAGGAAATTACAAGTATTTTTACTAAAAAAAATTATAAAATCTTCTTTTTTTGTCTTAGCTAAGGTATGAAATTGCAGTATAATAATTTTCAGTCATAAGTATCTCATACTTGAACTAAAAAAATATACAGATACTATTATTTTTTTATATATACTTGTTCAAATTTCGACGAAATTATGTATTTTAATGATGAATAATTATGTTAATTATTTTGTTATAATTCAATAATATTATACGTGGGGACTGAA
The DNA here is from genome assembly GCA_036289425.1 of Rhopalosiphum nymphaeae. Lineage (NCBI taxonomy): Eukaryota > Metazoa > Arthropoda > Insecta > Hemiptera > Aphididae > Rhopalosiphum > Rhopalosiphum nymphaeae. The sequence continues at coordinate 2,782,717 of JAZAQC010000004.1, forward strand.
ACTTTTACGTATATTATATAAATATTTATTTTATTTTACGCAACGAAATTTTTAATTTATTTTAAGATATTATATATTACCTAACCTATTTGTACTATTCTACATAATTACAGAAAGATATTACTAAATGTTGAGTTATATTAGTTTATATAACATGATATAAATATATATTATTTTAATAATTAAATACTAATAATATAATAAATGCAATATTTTCGGAAAAATTTAATGATATAAGTTGATAGACCGTTTTCTCTCAGAATCATAATATATATCATTGAATTCAAATTTAACATGCCCATAACAGTAACCCACTACAGCAGAGTGGTATCCATTTATCTACCTTTTTAATTTTATTTTCTTTTACAGTTTTTAAAACTTACCTTCACAATAAAATAATATGCATAGATGATGACAAGCAATGGTAAATAGTATGCGAAAATTGCGTATATTAAAACATAACTACGACTATGCCACGTCAGAGTTAAATAATCAGTTCCACATGCTGTCATGTTTGCTTCTGGTACATATCTATAAGACATATAAATTTAAATTATCCTTTTATTCAATGTTTTCCCGTGTATTATAATTTTTATTTTTAATTTACCGGCTCCATCCAAAAAAAGGGGTTAAAGTCCAGAAAAGTCCATGCAGATATATACAAAATATTTGTAATAGCGCTAACTTGGTTGTCATAGGTTTTGCAGATAATCCCTTAAACATGCAAATTGTATTTTATTTTTTATGAGAGTTCACTCAATAAATGATTTATATAATATCTGTATGTTTTTTTTTTATTATTACCTTAACTATTACGTTATAACGATCTAAAGCAATAAAGACCATTGTCCATATTGATGTGACCCCAAATAATGATCCAAACATAGCATACAACTCGCAAGCAAAAGGTCCTTTAACATAATTTGCGTAATTAATTGAAAATATAACATAACGAAGTGTATATAGTACCAAACATCCACGTCTCATAAAAACAATTCCAAACCATTGCCGGACACATGGTGAACATCAAACAGAAATCGGAAAACGCCAAGTTAACTATCAGTAAGTTTGATGGCGTTCTAAGATTTTTTGTACAGGTAAATATATATATCACCATTCCATTACCCACGACCGATAATATGCCCAAGAAGAATATAGTAACACCTAACCATTTGTACCACATTGATTCCATTGGTGGAAATTGATACCTTTGAAATATGGGTACGTTTTAAAATTTGAATTATTTATTGTTATAATATTTTATCGTTCTTACCAAGAAGGATCAACCAAGTGCATCATATCTGATGGAACACGGTCAACCACAGTTTCATTTCCAAAACCTCCTTCAGCCACCCAGTTCGATTCTTGCCGTTCATAATGAGATCCGATTTTATCTAGCATTCTGTAATACCAACCCAAATAACCAGTAGGTACTAACTGTTTATAAATATAATAGTTAAATTTAGATTACCTAATGTACACTTACTTTGCGAATGTAGGTATACTTAAAAAATTTATTGAACAAATATTTTTGGCGTTTGTGCTAAGAATTCAAGAAGTTTAACAGAAGTTTAAACTGTTTAAAGCCATTTATGTCTAACACGACTCTATTATCGGTACTCCAGTAGAATATGACCATTGAATTGACAGTTAGATATTGAAGTAGTACAGTCGACTGCCGTATATTCTCCGAGGGCTTGTCCAAGAAAGGACTGTAACTTTCTTACACTTCAGTTATTCCTTTTTAAATAAGAGCCTAGAATTGAAACCCTACTGATGCCATCTTCTACCTGTCTTAAAGGTGTAGTACACTTTTAAATAGATTATTCTTAATGCTGATACCAAGGTTGAGGTTTATTGTAGGGTTTTACTGAACGACTTTGGACGTTATGTAAATTTCTTATCCCGTGCAAAAGTATTATTAAATTAAGTTCCGAACGTCTCAAAAATAATACCTTTTCACAATACAATAAATATGTTTTTGTTGATTTACTAATAATTAGGAATGCATATAAAAATATAAAACCAATATTCTATTCAGTCATAAGTTATTCGAATCTTGATATCTGTATATATACGGCAATACTTTTTATTATAAAATAAAAGTGATATAATGCCCTATAAATTTATTGTTATTGTTTGGAAAGCTGTTTGAAAGCTCTTAAACCTATTGTTAAATATTTTAAATTAATATAATAAAAGGAATTCCTATACTGGCACCGTCTACAAAACAAGCAGCCAGCAAACATATTTGATACTATATTTAATATTTATATAGTTATATTACCTATTTAACGTATATTGTGTACCATAAACAATACGAATTTACTGTGTTTGAATTAAAAATGAAAACAATATTTGGATTGCCTACTGTTTAAAAACTAAATTTTATTTTTTTCTTCACACACGCAATATAGGTATGGAAATATTTTAAAAACTATTTTTATGAGAAGCCATATTAGTACCTATTATGACTAATGAATATTAAAACAAAACATTGGTTTGTGTAGGCGGATAGATATGTATGTCTACGTAGACCTTAAATAATTTTTTTTATTAAACATTTTTTTTTTAGTAGAAGGTATATTAATGAATACATAGGTTTTTTGTAATTTCATTTTTTAGCCGAATACTAAATGTATTATAAATAATAAAAATGTTGGAAGGAAAAAAGCAGAGAAAGAACAAATTGTTCTCGCCTTTAACACTATTTGTATTTAAGTGAGATATTACATATTTACAAACCCTATACATAATATTTATGAAATAGGTATAATTTAGATGTTACATAGGTAGGTACAAAAATGAATAAATAATATTATATAACTTACAAACTTCTAATTATTAACATAGCTAATAAAAGAAATTCTAAAACGTTTTGTACTTCAATTTTTTTAATATATTGAATTTAAAAAGATTAATGAATACATTTTTAAATGTAGGTAAATTAATTTAATTTCACAAAAGATCGATGTTAAACCTTAAAACACAAATTATAGTCACTAAAAGAATTTGAGCTTTATTTTTGTTTGTTAAAGTTCTTTCATTAATTAATTCATAACACTTCTTCATTGTACTCTAATAGTAAAGGGTGCCGCAGGAAAAATTTGACCTATTCAACACCCTAGTTTTGAAATTGTATTTTGATAATTTATGCCATTCGTGATTAATTAGTTCTTATTTTATATTAATAAATGAATGCATTGGTTATATATAACACAAATTCATAATTAAATGTGTAATTATTGAATGGAGAGATTAGAGCCATAGGAGGAAGTGTAGCAAAGCTACTTTTTGTGTTATTCATTACCATAAGACTAACTGAAAAAATAGGGGTTCAAGCATCACTATTTATTTCATTGAAATTTTTCCTCTGCTTGCCGCCTACATGATTAGACAACCTTTTTGATAAGTGTACTGTTAAACATGTATATTTTTATAGTACGAGATTATAGTTTAAAATCCAAAACTATATAATATTAAAATGATATCCCATTTTTCTAATAATTTTCATTAGTAATATTTACTTACTTTCATTTACTTTATTTATTAAATTTGTATTTTAAAATTTGAACTTATGGAGGGGTTATACAGTGATTGACAAGGTATCAACATACCGAATTTTAGGATTTCTAACATCTGATTACAGCTACGGAGTCTGTAGCTACTGTATTATTCGATCCAAATATTTTCTATTAATGTTTGTAAATGTTTGTACTTACCAATGTTTATTACCATAAATAAAATTAAAATTACATCTAATCACTTATAAGATAAATAGACATTTTACCCACGATATTTTGATATGGATTTACCTCCCTCCATCACTCACCACTTTTTTAAATTTTATATTATTTAATATGAAATTATTTTTTTTAAATAAAATATAAAAAATATAAAAAAAAATGCTATAAAATAATAAATAAATAAATATAAAAGGTTGCTAAAAGATTGTGTATATATAAGATATAATTAATAAAATGGCTAAAATTCCGACATAAAAATGATACATTTTGTAAAAAACATTTGATCTCTGATTAAAATTGAAAATTAGAAATTATTTTATATTAAATTATTAAATATTAAATTTAAAAAAAAATGGTGGGAAAATGTCCTACTTAAAATAGTTGAAGGAGGGGGAGATTCATTTTGAACCAGGCCATAAAATTTTGAGTGAGTCGCCGAGATTTCCTCGGTAGCTTGTCGGCCCGATTTGGGCATGGGGCTATATAACACAAACATTTTCAGTGAGGTGGGTTCAAATTTTGATTATCTTCTTGAAAATTAAATAAAAATATAACTCCAAATCACGAAAAAACAAATGTATGTTTTATATTAGTAGATACCACGAATTAAAATATAGTTAATATTAATTTGTGGTTGGTACCTATTTATTCCATTTTTCCATTTGATAAATTCGTTGACAAATATTTATATTTGATTATCCAATAATACTCATATATATATATATTCAGGTACTATTTTCAGTTTTTTTTCTATTGCTGAAGGCCATTTATAATAATTTAGTTTTTAAGTAAGTATGACTGTATGAGTCATTATTCATTAATCATTATTCATATAAGCATTGTAGGTTAGTGATCTATAAAACAATGGTACATCGTACATAGTTACATAGATATTGTAAAAGTATTAGGTATGTCATTTTAAACCTTAGTCATAAGTGCGCCACTGTGGTTATATATTATTAACATAAATGAGTCAAGATATATACAAATAAGATAAATTCTTTTAAATTCATTAATGAGATAGTAAGTACCAACTTCAATAGGTTGTGGTAATTGCATTATTATTTATATAATATACCTATAGTAATATACTACTTACATACCTTTAAATACTAATATTTTGACATGTTTTTTTCAAAAAAAAAACTGCAATTTCATATCATTTAATCCAGTAACTTATACACAAAAATTATCATTCACATACTGACTAAAATGTTCCATTCCGTAATTATAATGATTATTATATTATACAGATTCTGAGCGCAAATGTATATTGTTTTGTATCTGATGACACTTTTAGACAAAACAATTGTTCCGATATTCAACATTGTTAAAGATAGTTTCTGATAGACAATTTTATTTATTGGGTTTATTGTACCATAATAATTGAGAAAAACTAACAGTGAAAAATGGAAATATTTACAAACACTAGATTTTGTTATAATTTAAAAATAAATAATCGTATTGGCTTTATATTTGAACAAAATATAACATATTGAACATGACATTTTATAATTTCAAAATAATATGTTATCTATTTTAGAAATTTTTTGTTTTTTTTTCAGTTTATACTGATACAATTTTCTTTGCCAGAAAGCTTGAAAATAGAGGTTCCTTCTCACGAGCAAACAAAAATTAATGATTTTTTCTCAAACTAATTTTGATTATTGCTGTAATTCATAAAATATTAATCATACAGACTTGAAACTTTTCACAACTATACCAGAGCCGTCATAATTTGACGCCCGGAACAAAATTAAAAATATTCGCCGTCCTAACTAACCTAACTTTTTGGTACTCACTAAGGTACGGCTCTGCAGACCATACCCATTTATAATAGGTATTATGCTATTGAATAAAACGGAAAATTTTTTTTTTCCGAAAATTATTTAATTCGATTCTAAATTGTATTGTTGATAATATCATATAATTAGTTTATAACAGTTAGAATTAAATTAATTTTTATTATTATTACTTGAGCTGAGTTATAAAATTTAATTATTTAACTTTTCAACAAATTATGAAGAGTTTTTTGTTTTATTACGATAATTGTAATTTTCCTTCCTCGGAAAGACCAATAACAATAATGTTATTTGATTGAAGAAACCATTTGAATAAAATTATGAGCAATAGCAAACATAATATGAACCTATATTTCACTTAGAGTTCGCCTTGATATAGTTTTCAATTTTCACGTGTAATATTACATCAGTTATGCTTAGAAATATAATAGATTATGATCCACCCGTTTTCTTCACGCTTATTTTTCGTATACAATAACTTATTATTAAATTAAAATTTAACACATCCATTGCATTATTACAGTGACACCTATTTAATGTCGAGGCACACTCATAACTATTACTGTCAATCAATGGTTCCAAACATTTTTAGCCTGTGGATCCTTTTTGTAGAACTAAATTTATAGGAATGGTGCTCTTCTATGAATACTATGAGGATCATGATAAAAATGTACACTAATTTTCATTAATAACCAATTAGGTATCATAAACGAGCAGTATTTATCCATCAGTCGATAATGTATCATAATACAAAGCATGTTAAGTAATTTCATATATAAAACAATAATTGTTTGTCTTTTTAATTACTATAAATCGTAAATCATTTTGATGTCTATAAAATGAGCTTGTGGAGCACAGGTTGAGAACTGCTGTTATACATAAAAGCGAATTCATAATTTTTTTTAAATTTGCACATCATAATATTTTAAAGCAATTGTCAAAGATACAATACGTACTTCTGAATAGATGGTTCAATTTTATTTCTTGACTTTTACATAGAATTAAAGTGAAGTGTTTTTATTATGATAAGAAAAACTTCTATAAAAATATATTAATATAATATACTTATATACCCACTAAACATAAACCGGACCTTTATAATATATAATATATATAGTATTATATACCCGTCACTTTGTTGATTAATCAGCATTTATCCATTTATATCATTCAGTATAAAGCACCTAGCCACTCATAAAAATTATTAAAAAATAAATATTATACTAACAATAATTATAAAAACATACTAAACTTAAATTATAGGTAATTAATGTTCTTAATCATACGATTTTTTTACAAGGATGCGAAATATTGGAAATTTAATAATAATTTGATAATCTAATTGAAGTAAGTATTAGTAATTGGTAGGTGCATGTAGGTAAATATACCTAATATTACAAAAATAACTATTATTTTATAGGTGTACCTATCTAAAACATTTAAACTATTGATATTTATTAAAAAGCAGATATCTACCTATTTGTATTTTAGTATTTTTTAACATAATTTTGTTTTCTTATATTATAAAATTATAATCATAAGTATCCAAAATCATTTAATTATTCAATCTATCTTTACACAAATGTACTATCTTCTATCCAAAAAATAAATAATAGCTTCAAAAAAACATACAGTATACCTGAATATATTACATATAAGATAATTTACATAAAAAATGATGTAAACGATAATTTAGAGTGAAAAATATTTTGATTGAATAAACAAAGAATAAATACCACATATAGCTACATTTTTACCAACCACACATAAAACATAATAATGATTAGTGATATTATATTTTATGGATTTCTGGAATGATGTAACAACGCACACTCTAACTTACAAATTTGCATTAGATAATTTTTTTTAAATATTCATTAGTCCATTTACTCATATTTAAAAGTACGTAAAAATGTTATTTTTAATGATGGATTTTGGTATAAATATTGATTAAAGAAATTTTTATTTTTATTTACAATTTATTCGTATCCAATAATATTGTGTAATATAATGCCACTGAACTTATATAAAAGCTACAGCATAGATGAAATAAATATAATGTGTTAGTAATGAGCAACGTATCTAATCTTATTAGCATTACAATAAACACTTGAGATTACAGATAAATCTACATATTCCACTCGGTCATGTACATGTTTTCGTGCGCACGAAATTGTGCATATGTCATTATTGTAGTGACAGTGATTAGGTATTTGTTGTTCATAAGTGAAGCTCAAAGTTGTGAAATTGTTTCTTCAGAAGAACTATAAAAATGCTGGGTAAGTAAATCACTATAATATTTTTTTCTCAGAATCACTGTTATACGATGTGCTGATATGCTTCTTTTAGGTATATCGTATATATATACTTGGTACCTACTTAAAATTTCATAAATTTTACCAAATATTTATAATGAAACATTGTAACTATATTTCTATATTTTATTATTTATATACACTAGTATATAGGCTGTACCGACAGTTATGGTTAGGTTAGGTTAGGTTGTACGCTTATAACTTACAATGATGACATAAGATATTATATTATATTATTATAATTTTACTGCATTTAATATAGTACCTTTTAACTAGAGATGCATTTTTCAACTATAGTTTATAGGTAATAGTAATTGTAATTCTATCTAGAGATATAATAAATATAATATTACCTATCATTATAATATAATAATTAGTGCTCGGAATGTTGAGATTTTTTACCGTCTGGATCGTCATTTTGGACTTTGTTACCGTTCAGATTAGTATTAAAATATGAATTAGTTATTATAGTTCAGTGTTTCTTAACTCGGGGGACATGTATATATTTCTAGGGAGGTGCAACCTTTTTTGAAAATCTCCAAAGTAGGCGTAGAATAGAAGAGGTTGGGAACCACGATAGTTTATAATTAAAAAATTCCAATTTATGAAAATATTTAATGATTAAATAAAAATACGATAAACAAATAATTCGATTTACTATACATTTTCATAAGTATTAAATAATAGGACTGAACATCATGATAATAATTATGCACTTACGTTTTTATTGTTAGAATTTTAATTAAAATAAAAAAATATACAGATTTCCGGTATGGAAAACACGATAACATAAGTCTGTAACGTGTAGTGACTATGTTATTTAATCTATTCTGTGGTTATACTACGAAATTCATCTTATATTTCACAGATAAATATGTCAAATCCAATCATGCAGATATGTGTAGATTGACAATAATGTTTAACATTAATATTTTATATACAGCCGAGTCGCGATAATTCAAACCTCGATAACTCGAAAAACTTGACAACTTGATTTAATTTTTTTATTCCCATAGGAATAGGTATAAATTACTTATAAATTAATAAAATTCGAGTTAGTTATATCGAAGAATACATATCTCGAAGCGAATTTTTATCTCTCTTCAACTTCGAGTTATCGTGATTCGACTGTATTATAAAATATAATATAATACAAAAAGAGGACAATAAATAGATAATCGCTCTATTAATAGGTGTAAAGTACCTCGTCATTGAGTAGGCTATAATATACTTGTAAATATGTTAAATTTTAATTCAATAATAAATTAATACATACGAAAACCGATTCTGGGCGGAAACGGTCTGTTAATTATCAGTCTATATTACCTAGTTTATTTTATTAATTTTTATTATTTATATACCTAGTTACTGGTATATACTAGCTAGCTATATTCCCAACTTCAATTGGGTTAAAATTAATCTATCTTTCTACCGGTTTTTATTTTGTTTCAGATGAAATAGTTAATACAAAAACAATTGCAATGATTAATTTAATGACTTTCTGCTTATATTATTCAAAGTATATTTCTTATATAAACACAAAAAACTGGGGACAGATTCAACAAATGCTTAAAAGCCGCATAAACTCAATATCGTTATTTAGATTGGTACTATATGTGTTTAAATCAGAAATATGTTCATAATTAAGAAAAAAAAATCATAATTACAAATTATAAAAGTAATCATGTTTATAAGTATTAGATTTTAACATTTAATTTTTAAAATATATACTTGTAAAAATCTTTACACATCATATTTTTATTAATTTTAATAGATATTATTTTATTATCTTCTACGGCTCACTTTACTATAAATAATCTCAAATGTAGTTGGTTCATTAACGTGTTAGAGTACTCATTTGAACTAAAATGGGAGTTATAAAAAACCATATAACGTGTTAAACAGTTAAATATCGAAACTCGAAATAAATATATGAAAAACTTGAATAAGGAAAAAATATATTTTCTTCGTACTGCTAGTAATAGAAAACTTAAAAAAAAACTATATTATATTATATGCTTAAAAATTGAACTCTATTGATGGTAAAAAACTAGACAATTAATGAAAAGTGCGATTTATGTTAAGTTGAACTAAGTTTTTTATGGTTTGTACAAAAAAAAATGTATGTGACCTTATATCGAGCCTCTACTCTACTACTCGTATATGTCGTATGAACAAGCAATAATCTTTAACAGTAAAATTAAGTGATACATATGATTTCAAAGTTATTTTAAAGCTAGTTTAAAAAATTAAATCACAAAATAGTATAAGAAAACTTAATATTGTAAGAGAAATATTATGTAATTTTTTATCTGCAGAATTGTTATTATTTAAAATACATAGGTTTAACATCTATATACCTAATTTTAACAATACAATATTATATATTTTGTTTTATAATACCATACTTAAACATTGTAGCGTTATACAGTGGTGTTTTACTAAAATTATTCGTGGGTATACGCCTTCTTAACATGGTTAGATCTTTAGTGTCAATAATATTAACATTAACATTAAACCAAAAAAAAATTTCTCGCTTCGCTCCTATACAGTTACAATCACTATTAATTATTATTTATTATTTACTATCGCATTACAATTACTTAGACAAGTATTTTTCAACAATTAATGAAATGAAACCACACAATGATCAAATATTTTAAATATAGTCTTTCTATCTAATACTGGTAATTGGTTCTCAAAATATTTATTGATAATCAGCTAATAATTAGTACATACTATCTGAGAAATTAAAATTACAAATATACAGAACTTTTTGTTTTTATTACCGAAAATTATAATAGGTATATTGTAATTCTTCGTTTAAGTATCTAATTTTTATTTACAAAAAATTTGCAAATTTTCGTTATCTTGATGAATTTTGTCAAAATGTAAACTTAAAACGATTATAAAAATACATACATGGATGTATGAAGTTTGGAATATCTATATCTATAAATAGCATAAGTAATAGTTGAATGTGAAAAGTTTCTGCGATATAATATACTTTTTGAATTACGATCAAAAATTTAAACAAAATTGTTTAATAAGAAATCATTATTTTATACTTTACCATCCAATTTCATCAAAACTTCAACTTTACAAATATTTGATTTTTCCTTAAAATGTTATTATTTGTTTACTGAATACTTTTTTTTATAATTTTTGAATAATTTTCACAAAAATAACATTTATTTATTTATTTAATTTAATTTTAATAATCAGGTTACCTACTATATTATTTTTGTAGTCAAAACCCGTCCATATTTTTTATACAAACTCGTACTACACAATTTTTAATGATATAATACAGAACTTAAGAACTGTGGGGGGAGCAAACGCCGCACTCTACAACACATCAACATTGATACTTTTTAATAAAAATGTTAACTTTTTTTTTAGTAATAATTCTTTTCTATTAATCAAATTGCGCATTATTATTAGGTAACTGCCAATCTGTTATTATTTTATTAATTGAAAATATACTTGTCTGGTTAAAAATTTAAATAGTGTGTAGGTACTACCTACTATCTACTTACAATTTTGGACTACTCATTTTATGTCGGAGTTCACTGAAAAATAGAGGTTGGTCTCAAAACTATTCCGTAGGTTAGAAGTATATAATAAAATAAACAAATATGGCAGATAAAATAATCTTCGGAATACAATATAAAATCATCATTATTTGTCATTAGTTTAGTTATAATTTACTGCTTAATAGCATTTACTCTATGCCTGTAACTACAATACACTGTATGGATATGATTATGGCTTAAAAGAGTCTTTTTATTGATTCATCTATATTTTTTTTTAGGATTTACAATTTAAATTTCCAAAATCATTTATTTGACGATTTTCGATTTTGATAACCAATGATTTTACCAATGTCCGGTATGTATAAATTCTATAAATGGATTATTTGTGAATGGCTGTACTTAGTTACTATGGTAGTATTTTTTTTAAAAAATTATTATAGAAGTAAAAAGACAAGTATATTTACTATAATTTTCAACTACCTATACATATAATATACTATTTACCTAAAACATCTAAAATAATATATTATTTTAAACAATTAAAAACATTAATTTTTACTAGAATAATTTTACTGTTTTATTGATGTATTAATAACTAAGTATTTAGATAGATAATTATTTTAGTGAGAAACCCCTAAATATAATAAAATATAATTTTAATTTACATAGAAGAAAAAAATAATATAGGAAAAACTTATTATTTTATATCAATCTTTTGTAAAATATTCCTTTTATTCATTCTTCACAGGTGGTTATGGATGGGTCCCGATAGATCAACCACATACGCTGTTGTGGGTACCATGCAATTCCGGCGATCCGTTACCCCGAGGAGCCGTACACGCCGGTACAGACAAGGGCGGTGACCCGTTGTACGCGGGTCGGGCTTTTTACGAAGGTGACTTGCTGCCAGCGAAAATTAACCCGAATCATTCGTCAGCATACGTGTGTTGGGGAGGCATGGAGCATGCCTTGAGCCACTTCGAGGTCAGATCAATTACTATTAATTTTATAATCGTTTAAAACCCGTGTTGTAAATTATATTACATATATATAGTTAATGTATAATGTGCCATGTGGTATGTATGTATATTAGTATATAGGGTGATAATTTTTAACACTTATTATTCTATTCCTATTATTATTGTAATCTTTAAAAACAATAAATGTGTTTACAATTTGTAGTAGGTAGGTAGATATCTAATATTATATATTAAAGTTATACTTCCTTTATTACTTCTAACCTTTCATTATTTTTTATAATAATTCATATTTTTAATTCCAATATTATCATGAACATGTCAACATGGTATATAGATAAATGAAAAATATTAAACGAGAGTTTAATTAGTGTTATTTTTTTCATTTTTTTTTTAGCTTTATTAAGAAGTGTAAAGTGCTTATATAAATAATAAACCATTAGTCCCATATTCGATATATTAATAAAAAAATATCTTGTCCCAAAACATAAATAAATTTGTATGGTAGTCAAAAAAATAAAATGCCTAAAATAACATAAGATAAATGATAAGATTTCTTTTTAGTAATATAGTTAAGTAATAATAAATACTTAACTATATAAAAATATATATTTTTTAAATACTGATCTTAAATATAAGTTGAAACTAATTATCAGGGGTCTATGTTCAAATAGTTACCCTGTATAGCACACTTAATATTATAGTGCATACACTATAACGAAACGGAAACCGCAAAACGTTCACTTGTTAGGAGGGGCTGCATAAATGTTCGATGCCAAGCGTTATTTTAATTATTCTATACAATACACATATTATTATAATGGACGTACAATTTATATTACGTATCTTATTATCATGTGTCTAGTACTCTAGTATCTATTTGTATTATATTGTACGGTATACAGTCGGCTTACATATCGTATATCATATTATACATATTTAGCATTAGACCTTATTGTACCTAATCCCCATTCATTATAAGTATTGTAATGCAAGATTTAGATGACCTGTAATACATTATAATGTATGATATATACAAATATTTTTCTATCATGTATAATTTTTTTCATTCCATTATGTGTAAGCAAACATGTTTATAGATATGTAGGAATTATTATATTTGTTCTCATGGTTCTCCTCATTTTAAACACTATTAAAGGTAATAAATATTAAATACTATAATGCTACTGTAAGCACTTAAAAACCCGTAGATCTACAGTTTAAATTGAGCCACATTATTTGTATTCGTCAGCTTTAAAATATCTGCTTATTTCAATTTGTATTTACTCAACAAAAAATATTTTTAATAAGTATGCACATTTTTCCAACTGATTTTGTTTAAATCCGATTTATAAAAATTATTAACATATTATATTTATAGTGCATCATGCATTACAGGATGACCTTCCATTCTGTGTGAAATATGCAATCTATATATAGTATATTATTTACAATAATAGTTTTCAAAACTTATCAAATTAGAAAAATTAACTTAAAATAAAATGTATTGATTAGGACAAAATACAATTTATTATTTTATACCTACATTATTTTAATTAGTTGTATTCAAAACTTCTATTGTTTTAACTTAATTGAGTAGGATAATAATAAATTTTAAATTTCAATCTCTTAATGTTATATTGTATACAAATATTTATTTACATTATTGATATAACATTTTTTTTTTTTTCTTACAGGTTTTATGTCACGCAAACGTGGCATGGCAAACTGCTCAAGGAAACCATATTCCACCAAATGCTATTGTTATAGGTGCAACCGTTAACGGCGAAAAACTTTACATGGGACGTACGCTTCATGACGGAACAATAACTCCTGGAAAAGTAATATTTTACTTACAAACTTTAAACAATTAATATTTTAACGTGACTTGTACTGAAATATCATATGCAAATTTGTAATATGAGTCATTTAACATTTGTTTTTAATATTAATAGTTGATTTTCATAAACAGTCCTTTACACTTTTCGATACTTTTTGTATAGTCATTCAATAACAGAAAAATAATTTTTAATATTGTTTTATTGTTTATGTATGTACAGATACATCCCAGTCATGGAACACTTTACATTCCATATAACGGAGAAGAAGTATCCGTCACTGAGTATGAAATCATGATTTACCGACCACCTATGACAATTAATTAAAAACCATAAATACAACAATATAATATTATGTAATATTATATAAATAATATATATTATTCATTGTTTAAAAAAATTAGAATTGCATGTACTATTAAATAATTAACTCAATAAATTGAATACAAGAATATATTATGTATTTATACAATTTAAAATAGTTTAATTATAGTAAGATAAGAGTGATGCCTCCATAATTCCATATTTACTTATTATTAATAATTACTATACCAACAACTATGACATATTATATGTATCTAAAATCTAAATAATATGCCTATTTGTGTTTTAAAATGCTCATAATTTTAATATTAATTAATTTTCATAAACATTTTACCCTATCGGTGATTATTAAATACATTTATAGATTTTTAATTCTTTTGACTTTTCCTTGATGATTCTAGACTGATGATTTTGAAATATAAATTATATATATTCTATTTCATACTTATTTTGTATTAAGAAATAAAATGTATTTATTTATTAAGGAATATCATAGATATTCTTATAAATATAATAAAATACATTAGATCGTGTGTGGTCACCAAAAATAATCTAGATATTATGATTTATTTTAATTAAAAAAGAAACATAAAAATAATTTTTAATTGTGTATATATACTATACTTTCTACTATATAGGACCTATATTATAGGTAGTTATAGTTTATAATTGATGTATACCAAAAGAGTACTACATTTTTATAGTCAACGGCGACTGTTGTTCTTGTACTTGACTTCATGGTTTTTGTTGTAACCTACAGATGTCGTTGTCAGTACCTATACTAGTCTATTTAAAAATGGTTTTTTAAAAAAATGTTAGGTTTAAGAAGTACCAGTAGTATGTTAGTATACTGCACTGTATATGCGTCTACAAACAGGCGACACAATTATAGTCGATCGACGATACAAACTTTAAGCTGTGTGAAAAATAACAAACTTTTCTCAACCCATAGTAATGCTTTTATAATAATTCGGAATTTATCACTTTTGTCTTGTTCATAAAATCTGAATAAAATTCACTTGAGAATGAATTTTGAACTCTTTTGTGATACACAATTAATGAATTATTGATTAAACTAAACACTGAATAAATAATAGGTACCTATAATGCACATATTACATTTTTGCAGTATTTCTACACTTTTTTAATTGTAACAAATACAATTTAGATATTCTGATATTGAATATATACAGAGTTATATAGATTGATATGAAAAATCCAAATGAATATGGGTATGATGATAAAATAAGTGTTTTTTACTGTGTGTAGGGAAAAAATAAAATTCTAGGGAATGGGAATAATGTTTTAATGGAATAGTATTATTTCTGTTCTCGTGGAGGCATGAAATAACTAGTCCAATATCTTATCAACACAATATATAAAGTGTAAAACTACACTGAAGTAAAATATCCTATTGCCAAAAATATAAATATCAAACTTTTTACGTGATGGCCCGCAATAATAGGTTGAAGAATGTACGCAAATCTAAAAAAAAATTATTCGATAATAAATAAAAATCAGTAATTTGTTGTAATAATATTCAATATTAATTAATGTATTTATACATGAATATAGTGTATATTATACATATATAAATAATATATGAATGTACGAAAGTCAAGAATTTAAGTTATTTTAATATATTTTTTTGATCTTGTCATTATAAAAACGGCTGAACTCGCATACCAACCATCTCATGCATAATTATTGATAATGTCTTGAGAAAATGACGGTTATTATTAACGCGAATTTTTCTACGAAATGATAAATTCCAACCACTCAAAATCTAATATCTCTATATGCCGACGTTCATTCAAAATATAATATATAACGTATTGTATATTACGCTATACACATTATATCCGCAGTGTCAATAGGTTTCGCCTCCGGACTTTTGGTGACGGTATTCTGTGGGAAACTAATACAGTAATTAGTAGTACCTATAATATCAATAAATATATATATCATCTTATATTTTTTTTAAACATTGTATCGTGGCTTTAATAATTTGCATAAAGCATAAACTATATATTCGTAGTATATAATATATCAATATTATTATAAAATTTTTATCATTCATCATAAAAATTGGTGAATTCTTGTGTCCCTTTATTATTCATAGTAGTAGACGGTGTGTGGTAGTATTTTAATATTTTATCACTACCTAGTATCTACAACCATTTAAACATTTTTTACAAATCCGTTAATTTCGAACGCGCATTCTTTTCAGTCAAATAAATCAACAACCCGATAGTATAAAAAAGCAGTTCTAAACTTTTAAAGTACATGAGCCCTTTCCAAACTGTCTTCTTTCGAATAACTTTTATTTTTTTTTTTACAAAGCTATTTATAATAAATTTTATGTTATAATATCCTATAATGGTTATCATATACTACATTATTATAAATCACATAAGGAGGTATTTTAAAACATAAAATAATCATAATTATTTTTATCATAGGTACTTAGTTTTACATAGAAATTAAATATTTCATTTTTATTTATTTTATTAATTAATATCAAGGACGGTGTTAAATTTCACTATTCCAGACATCAGTTTTTGAAAATCGGACTCAATGCTCGAAAGCTCTAATTATAATTCATAGTTTAATGTCTATTTTTTTTATATGTGGAAATAGCAGAGAAGACTTTTTTATATAAATATGTGTGGGGAATGGAATTACAATTTTCAAAAGTATATTAGCACTTCGGACCTCTGCATCATGAGTATCGTAGGTCATAGTTAAAGATCCAACGGTATAGACACTATAGTGCTCAACCCTAGATATAATATATGATAATACGAATTATATACGATAAGTAGGTACATAAGAAATATGATGGTCGCAAAAATCGGAATTTTTTTATATTTTTTTATTTATATAATACTGGGTATTTTGAATCTCAATCATTTCCAGCCACGTAATTATTATAATTTACAATTATACTCATTATATAAGTATACATTAAAATATACATCTTAGAGCGACCAGTTGCACCGTAAGAAGGCATATCGCATATAAAATTATAAATACTATACCGTCGAGGCGAATTGCATCGAAGTGTACTACATCAACTTTACACACAGATGCACACACACAAATACACGTACACACGCTCGCGCCGTGCTATCGATCGGGGGCGCGCGCGTGCTACCGAGACGGCGAATACTAGTACCTAGGTACTACACAACCCGCGATAGCGTGTTCGGGCGTGTTTGTGCGTTTTTTTCTCGAATAAAACCAAACTTAAGCAAGACACACCATAAAAATACGAAACAACAATCATAACAAGTACTACGACGAAAACGGTATACATATTATAGGTGCGTCCCAGCTCGATATATCGTGTGTGTAAAAATACAATACGCTATAAGTATTTAAATTTATAATACTCGTGTCGTTATAATAATAATAATATATTATAAATAATAAAATCTGCAAATAATGTGTGAATAATACCACCCCACCTCTATCATCCGCCGTGTCGTTATTCGCGCGTACTTGTATATATACAGAAAGAAAGACAGAGAGAGAAGATTGCTACTGTAATCGAGAGATCGTCGAACGTAAGACGCCCTTGGAAAACTTATCGACCATGAATTGGGCACGAAATTATTTTCCCATCCGATCGCAACCACGGCGAGGGTTGCCTGTTGGCGCTGTGTGCGGCTAGCGGATATCGTGTCGGTTGTGGCAGCCGGTCGAACGCGATGAGTCACCGTCGTACCGGAAGCGGCCGCGGACCCGCGAATACGAACGCGGTGGACTGCACGGCTGAATAATTGATGGACGGGGAAATGGAGAAGCCAAGTGAGTTAAATGATATTAATTCGACAGGGTGATTCGGTGTATATGTATGCGTTCGTATAGGTAGTATGTACAAAATATGGTGTGTGCACAGCAATGTGGTTAATAATAAAATATTATAATAAAGAATTCATAAGGGCAGTAAAAGAAAAAATTAGATAAATACATTTACAAGCGGTCTTTTTTTAAAAATTATATGTATCTATATGTAATTTATTAATAGGATTAGTCTGCAGAGCAAGACGATGTATAGATACGTACCATATATACGTATTAAATCGTTGACAATTGATCGAAAATTGACCTTATAACCGAGTTTTTACGCGTATATCTATTAGAAAGTCTTACCTAAATAGGTACATTATAAATTATTATGTACAATATTACCTAAGTACATTGTATATACTGCACTGCAGTATATAAACACTGTTCACATTAAACACGTTGCACATACCTTATCGATTGATATCAGTAGTAGGCATATATATAGTATGTATATCATACAAAACCATACAGGTTGCGTTTTATATTTTTATTATATACTTATATACTCAATCATGATGCTAACCAGTTTGTCATAAAAAAAAAAACTTAATGCCTTTTTTGGCAAATTGGAAGTGCGAATAATATACACGTCTCGTCTGATAATTCTAGTTTTATTGATTTTGATTACGAAATGCATTATATTAACAATGTATGAAAAAAATAAAAAAAAACAAATATTTTCTACTTCATAGATCTTTGAGGTGTAAATGTTAGTTTCGATATTTTCATCACAGTATAGCGATTAATAAACACAATCGGTCATCAGACCTCTTGGTCTATTCCGGCTCTATTCCCCCTCAAAATAGAACGTGTGAAATAAAAAATCAATAAAAACGTAACTATATATATAATGGCACCATAGCAGATGGACCATGAAACTTAAGCTTTTGCTTAACAGTATAAAATGTATTTAATTATATCGATATATATTAATTATTCATTGCGTCTGTACTCTATATACTGTATTACTGAACATAGTAAATAAAACAAAGTATTATTCATTTTATGACTGTGAGATTTACGTGTGTAGTACTGTATAATAGTAGTATAAAATATTAAAATTAGAGAAGTCGTTCTGCTGTGTAGTTGTAGATACGAGTCAACTGTACTTCATCATTGAGTAGGCCAGGTCATTGTAATTTCATGTGTTAAATGTAAATCATTATATAGGTACGATGAGAAGCATCAATATCAACAATTGTTTGAATGGATGTGAGAATGTGACATCATTTGTAGTTGAAATAAGTTATACAAAATAGTTTAATTAAAATTAAATATATTCTTAATATTTTACAATCAAAACTGATGCTGTGTGAAATGAAGGTACTTGTATTAACAGTAAATTCACATCTGAAATTATCCCTTTCTTAGGTCTTATGTATGTGGTCCAGCATTCTAGCCAATGAGATAAATGGCATAATTTGTCCCGTCTAATTTCTACATCAATATACAATTCTTGGAATTAATGCATCTTTTACTAACACACCGGATATTACCATAAATTAATCAAGCAATATATTTGTATTTCTGTTATGTATAAATATAAATTCTAAAATAATATATGATGCAATATGTGTCAGCGCCATATTTATGTCATTTTTTATAGAATTATTAGATTAGCACTATCTATTATTTTATTTTATACACATATGCGTAAAAATCGTATATTATGTGTATAGTGTTTGATACTTTATGCTTTGTAAAATAAAATGAGATACACTACTCTGAGTAGTAGTCTATCAGCCTACGTTTAAAAAGATATTTTACTGTATTATATCGATATTTATATTGCTATTGATAATTTATTTTTCTATTAGTAATAATACAGGTTGAACTAATTTTTGCCAAAAATAAAACGCATAAAGGCTCTATGATAGAACATTATATATAATCATTTTCATCATCAATAATTTCAAATATTTAAAAATATCAATAAAGTTTTAAACATTTTTGAAAACAATATCGTATATAGAAAATTCTCACAAAAATTTTAATTCTTAATTTTTGAACTATAGCAAAAAATCTTATTCTGTGTAAGCCTTCCAATTTTTACTATTATTTTTAAAAGTACTAGCATTGATTTTATAATATTATAAAATCAATGGTCCTAGCCAGTGGTGTATTGCTAAAATTATTCGTGGGTATACTCCTTTTTAATGGGGTTAGATCTTTTTTAGGTGTCAATAATATAACTTTAACATTAAACCAAAAAAAAATTTTTTTCGCTTCGCTCGAATACAGTTACAACCCTTATTAATTATTATTTATTATTAACTATCGCATTAAAAATATACAGAACATTTTGTTTTTATCGCCGAAAATTCTAATTCTATTCGGGGCTATACGGCCGTATACCCGCGTATCGTCGTCAATTTAAAAAGTATACGCTAAAAAAATCTAGAGAAATGAATATATGCCGTATACCTCCGTATACCCCCCCCCTAATACACCACTGGTCTTAACAATTTTTACTTTTGATTCTTCAAAGAATCAACTAAATCTAATTTGCTACCAGATACCATCCTAAAGTTGAAGATTAAAACATTTTTAATTTTACAAAGCGATAATACAGACATAAAAAATACACACACACACATCGTTGTAAACCAATATATTATTATTATAGTACCTCTCAAAATCTAAATAAAAATGTACTATAAAACCATTAAATTTATTGTTCTGTTTAGAATTTAGCTACCTAACTATAGTTGATAAATTATTTTTTGTTTAATTGGCCAAATGTGCTTAGTCCAATAAAGATATGAATGGATTTAGTTTGAAATACAAATGAAATATTTTCATTTTATCAATCACTAGCAATAAGTGTGAATTAAAAGTAATTATTTTAACGTAGGTACTATAAAACTATTTAAGACTATATAAAAACTAAATTTGTATATCATATGGATTTTTATGGTTTAATATGTAACTAGTATCATATTATAATTTAGATATTTTATAAATATTACAATATATTTTACGAAACTTTATAGTTTCTTCTTATAATTAATTATATAAATAACGAATTAAGTTAAATAATAAAAAAAATTAATATTTAATATTAAAGGAACATATGAATGTAGCTTAATTACTTACAATTTATATTCAATGCTTCCTAAAAGTAGAAAGTATAATACTTATAAAGTATTATATTGATTAAAACTACTTTCGCGAAATATAAAACACTACTTATTAATACTATATTATAGTTAAAATGAACCACCAATTTGAGAAACAACGTAATCACAAAATTTTAAAAATTGAAGTATAACGTAGAATGTGTTATCTATACATAGATTCATCATGTGTAAAAATTAAAAAAAAATATATTTAGTTTTAAGATGGCAGGACCAAATAATAATCAATAAAATTAATTTATATAGTAGTCTAATACCTTTTTTTGTCCTATTATTAAAAAAAAAAAATAATAATATTTTAATAATATTATTTTATAGGTGTAATTGGGGCTAACTACGACTATTTTAGAATAAATATAAATCCAGTATGAATCTATATTCAATAGTACTGGTGTATATACTGGCGTATTTACACCACAGAAAATCGTGTATATTGTAGAAACAATGTAAGTTCAGGAACTTAACATGCATCTTCCCCAAGTCAAAATGAATTTTTTTTTTTTTGAAATTGTGTATCTTGCGGAATTCTTTCCATTAGACCTCTCAGTATATCCACCATGATGGTGGAATGGAAAAAAGTTTTTTTATTATTTTTTTCGAATTACCTTTTATTGACTTATGTCGTTTCTCAAATAGGTGATTCAAATGATACTTATTTAATTCTGAAAGTAATTAGTAATAAAACTAAGAGTCTCTTTTTTTATTATTACATCAATAATGTTTGATTCCACGTATCCGTTTTCTGTCTGCGTTTTTGTAGTTTGGTAACAAATTTAAAAACGGATTGAGTTTTTATGGTAATTTGCCAATTTAAAATTTTTTTTAAGAGGCAAAAAACTAAGAAACGCCACATTTAAAACAGTGCCAACAATTTTCGTTACTATAAAAAATACAATGCCAAGGGTTAACTTCGTATACAGTTCATGTTCTTCCCATAACAAAACCTAAACACATATAAAAGACTTGGAATTGAATTCAAGGGCGCACCTATGATTTTTTTTTTTTGATGAAACAGTACTCCTTAGAAACTTTTAATCATATAAGTTATGTTTAACATTGATTGTTAATTTTTGTTCAAATAAATTCTCATAACACAAAATATAAGAATTTTTAAGGTTTAATTGAATACCTCTAAAATAATTTCACAGGGTTTTAATATTTAATGTTAACAATTTTAATTTGATTTAACAAAAAACAACAAATCTTAGAATAGGTATTTAAAATATTTAATTATGTACATTGTAAATATTTTAAAACGAAACTCTAAATTTGAAATATTTTAAAATTTGCATTTAATAATGGGTTCAAGTTTTTATTAAAGTGGAAACATTGAAAAATGTCTTTTATTAATTATTAATAATATTCTTACTTTCATAGGTGCATTATTGTTAAATCATTTATGTAAGCTTGAATACATTTTTTAATGTATATTATATTAAATTGAATATTAGTAATAAATAATAATAATACTATTACAGGCTATTCATATTCAATATAAATTGATTATGTAAATATAATTCAGTGAATGAAAAGAATTATAAAATCGAATTATGATAGCTTAAAAGAAAATATAATCCATTAAATAAAAATAACTCGATAAATTTTATTAAAAAATAATGATTATCAATTAGTAATTAATTAATAAATAAAAATTGTGTTTACTTTACCTAAAATTTAGTAAATATCGTTTGAATAAGTAAATTAAATTCTAATATAATTTTTGTGTATTATAAATTATATATAATAAAAATGTGAAACTTAAATGTGAACCATATGTTAACATAATACAAAATATAAAAATAATTATATGGTATTGTGCCAGATGTTGGATTATTTTTATCCATATTATTTTTCATTTGGCGCGAAATAAGAGCGGGAAAATGTAGATATAAAACATAATATTAATATATTATATATAATTATTATATTATGATTTTTTATGAATGTAAATATTTGTTAATTATGGTCTTCATTGATTGGTTATTATTACTTATTGGTATACTAACATACAACTGTTATAGGTAAAAACTTATAACACGTATAACTTATAACTTTTAAATTATAATAATTTTAAATATGAATTAATAAATAAGTATTATTCGACAATATTATTACTATTACTATTATTATTATTATTATTCCATTATATATTTATATTGACGACCAAAGAATTATTCTTAACAATATAAAGTATTGCCATAAATTGGTGTAAATTACTAATTAACTTAAATCCTATATTTAATTTACACTGCGGGTACTTAACGATTAAAATTGTCGATTGATATCTGATTCATATTGTCGAGGATTATTATTATTTACGATTTTTCCATGATAACTGATGTAATTAATGAAGAAACTAAAAAAATAAAATCAATAAATAAACATCTTGATTTTGAAATACATTTTACGTATCAAATATATTTTATTATATAATAAATGTTAATTTAAGAAAAATATAAATATATTATAAACGACATAATATACCAAAAATAAGTACATCAAACTTTATTTTTGAAAAATATTCATTACTCACTTAGTTAAATTGTATATTTTTTGTATGTCTTATAGTATACAAATTTCAACATAATGTGTATACCAACATTCTAAATTCTAATATATAAATTATATAAATTATAATATATTGTTTATTTGTCTGTATGAAAAAAAGATTAATATTCATGTATAGGCTTTTTTCTTTGTAACGACGATTAATAGTATTGTGCATTTCTATTTGGATATAAAATAATAGCATGCATGCCGTTATAAAAAACCAATCACCAATGATAAAAACGACAATATTGCGTATTGTTTCAATTTTCAATTCTACTCTGCTGTTTTTGGACCCACCCTGCGTAGTCAATAGATAGTAGACACTTATGTCAAATAATAAATGTCTACTTTCAAATTACTTCCGTTAGATTAATCTTGGTTGATTAACATTTTCCCTTAATAGCCTATTATGTAAAAAAAAAATAATAATAAAGAAAACGTGAACTCGTTTTTATATTATTACCTTCATACACAATAAAAAATATTTATATCCATCGTAATCAATCAATTTTGTTACGTATAAGTAAATAAATATAGTTAAAAAATATATTCATTATTATACTTATAGAAACGTTCTATACACTAAAACGATTTAAACTAGAAAACCTGAATTTTATCTGAAATATGAACAAATAGATTAAATATGTAATCTGATATCTATATTTATATATGTATAATAATTATTAATTTTGAATTACAAATAATTAGTCAAATGAGTGATTGACGCGGAATTTCAAACAGTAATCTTCCGAACTCACATTTCCAACAATAGGTATAGGTACCACGTAATATTATAATAGTTGCACTTTTATGTATGATTATTATTCATATTTCATTATTTCAAATATAAAGTATTTTTGTTTTTTTGCACAATGTAGGAACATTTTATTAAGATTGCTGACATTATTTTAATGTTTGATGTTTGATGTGTGGACAATAGAATAAAATGTATCCGACTCATACGTTTATTTTAAGCTTCTATCCGACCTGCAGTACAGCTGTGTAAAACGTTCTATACCAGGGTTATATTTTGTCATTTTGTGATAGGCGTGCCTTATATTAAACGCAGTAGGTACGTCAGTAAACAAATACTATACTAGCTTATAACTTATAAATTATAATATACTTATATGCCTGCAGTGGCTGTTTCGAAAAAGGGGGAGAGAATGAAGATGGTAGCCATTCTTTTTAACTTTTCTTATAATAGCTATGTAACATCCGTTTATAATACTCTAATACAATACTCATTTTTTAGTTGATGTATATATTATAAACAAATTAACTAATTTAAGAAATGGAAGATCTCTTTTCATAACCACCTACCTACACCCACGCCTTATTTGAAAATCATTACCAGTTTTAGACGTTTTGATGACTGAAGAAAATGATATAATTTTAATTATTTCAATAAATAATAATACAGAAAATATCAAAGGCTGCAACCGTTTAATATATAAATGAAATAAATATAAAAAATAATATACCTAGATATAATGGAATAATTACTAAATATATCAAATGCTTCGTGAGTATTGAATGACTTGTGATATTATAATTTATAATAAATACTAATAGTAAGTACTAATTATAGTACTGGTCAGTGCAAATAGTTTTCCCGTGTACGTATAGTCTCATCTGTATCTAGCATACCAACAGTGTTCGTATTTTTTAATTATGTTATCAAATTTAATTTTTGTACAATGAAAAAGTAAAATATATTGTAAATATTTCTTTTAAGTGGAAAAAGATAATAATAATAAAATTAAAATAATCATTTTTAAACGACTCGATCCCCATGCAGCGCGCGCGATGAACACACCACACTCACACGTCTATTAATACAACAACCAATGAGCTGTTCCGTTCGCGGTCCTGCCGACACATCTGCCTTGGCATCCGACCATCTCGGCACAATATATGACAATAAGTCGTCCCGCGCCGTCTCGTCGTCTCGTACCTACTACGTTCTCCAGTGACATTTCGTTTGTTTTTCGATTTTCGATCTTTCTTTTGTTCGCGAACACAACAATTATTATTATCGTCGTATTGAGCTAATATTAATATTATAATAAGTAATAACGCATAATATACATATAGTATAAAGAATAATTATATTATTAACCGTATCCGATGTGCAGTGTTATAATTTATTATAATACGTGTTAAATATTATAATTTAGTAATATTCAGCCGCGTCTTTATCGAATTGATTTGTACTTTGTTTTTTTTTTTACTTGTTCTCATTACGCGTAAGCATATTATTATACAACGAAACAGTGTCCGCGCCTGTTACTAGAATTTTGTCGTTATCAATAGCGAATAAGTGCGCCTCTTTACACGCCCCACTGCGTAATAATAATATATATATGCCATCCGGACGTCGACGTCATCGATCATATTTTATTATTATTTCACAGATAAAACAATTTAATATATTTATGATATAATCGCATTTTTTTTTAAGAATTGTATGTATTGGATATCGGAATATGTGAATATAGAAACAATAAACGCAATAAAAGGAACAGAAGTATTATGGCGTTATGCGATATTTACGAATAAAAAAATAAATATTGGTTTAGTTTTTCGTTTTTATTTAGTGCCACGTAATAAAACTGGCTCGAGTTATTAGTGCCGTTGAATTTTGGCGGGCACCGGTTCGGATTATGATAATTTTCGGTTTGTATTACATTGTGAAAAGAGCGATTTACTTGTCGTCGAAGAAAATATTCAACGGCGGCGATCATAAACGTAAAAAGTCAAAACGAAAAAACAAACAGAAAATGAAAGGTATAAATTAATTTATTTTTAATAAAACATATACAAATTTATAAAAAAAATATAGAATACAAAGTGTAACATACAAATTGAGATAATTGTAATTAACAACTTAATATAAAATAACTTTTTTCAAATCAATTTTTATTTATTCTTTAATAAACATTTTATTGTTATTAATTATTATATTAAATTTTATTTTTAATATTAACTATAGAACAAAAGTTATTACATATATAGTATTATAGTTAGTTTATTAATTTTTAATACGTATTATGTGTATTGAACAGTTCTTTCTAATACACTCTGTAGATAATAATTCATACGCGTATAATACAATTACGGATGAATAAGTAATTAAATAGTATATAGAGTGCGTCTCACATAGACACATAGTCATATGTTAAATTTACAAATCCTGGTGTGACTCCAGGACGTGTTTCAGGGAATTAGTTGGAGATTATCCCGGTTAGCCTTTTGTGATGATGACATTTTTTGTATGGACATACTGCATTTATAATGATTATAATATTAGATATATAAATACAAATATACAATACACAGATAGTATAGTCATACGAGCAATTATTATTTAACCTTACTATTATGACCCTAGATTATTCTTTAATCATTATAGAAATAAATATTTACTACATAATATATGATACATACATACGTTTAATTTATTTGTATTTTATTATTTCTATATTTTCTAACTATGAATTGATCCATATTTTTGCTATTACTTATTAGTGTAAATCAGTAAATATCTGTTTATATATTTTTTTTAGATAATTTTAATTTTTTAATTTTGTAAGGCGTTTGAAATTAATTCTTACTTTCAAAAAATGCGTTTATATAAAAAAATATAGCGATAGTAAACTATATAATATACAGGTATAGATCGTAAGTGTGCCACCGTGTATTGGGCTGCAAATATATAATACACAACATTCACTCTCGATTGGATTTTATTTAATTGAATACAACTTAATTAATAGTAGAATACGCACATCCAAATGTAAACAATTCATAACGATAATTTACTTATTTCAGTGTTACAATCTACTTATGTACCACGCTATATAATATCTATACCAAATTATACTGTCAGCGTTGGCAATTATTATAGTTTTAACGATAACAATATAAATAATGTTTAGGTATTGCGGTTACTGGTTATTGTAGATATATGTCTTTTTAAATGTATACTCTGCCAATGATCCAATAACAATACTGTTTTTATACAAATTATTCATAATATATATATAAAAAAAAATCATTGTATATTTTATACAGCATTTAATATAAAATGATTTTAAGTACACATGAAATGTTTTTATTTGATTAGATTAAACAAAAATATTAATAAATTTTATTTCTATGATATATTATAATATCTCCTAAAATTTAACAATATATAACACTATTTGACTATTTCATTAAGGTTTAACTTTAATTTTAGTGTTTTACAAACCTAAATGGTTATACATATATAATAGAATATAATAATATACATGTTATAAACTTATAAGTTATATCTGGTTATATGTTAGCTCAATAATAAAAAAGTGCCTATAGTTTATGCAATAATACTTTATATTTATAAATTATTTCAAACTTTTCCATACGCAACTACTTAATAAAGATTTAATTTGGATTTTACAATTGTATCTAGGTATTAATAAAATATTCTAAATAATGCACAATGACAGCTGAAGAAGTGTATGTATATTATTGTAAGGAACCTTACTTATGCATAACTGACATGGTATTAAATTAATAAATGTCTTACCTATTGCCGCACTATTTTGGCTTGTAAGTTGTAATCATTGAGAAGCTCGTTTGATCGGACCAGATATTATGAGGCTAGCAAATAAACGAATAAGTCTTGCTCAGTGACACTACATAACAAACTTCTAGAAGACGGCGCGAAAACGGTTTCATCCAGAAGCGTTCAAAAACAGACTACAGACATCATATCACGAGAAAAGAAAAAGACTAGAAAGTGTTGACCAAATATGGTGGTCGGGGACTCGGGGCGTTATAGTTACTGAAATGGAGGTGCGACAGACTTTATATGGCTACCGCGGTCCAGACGATCGCTATATTGTTTATATATCATATTATCATACCGTGTTTCTATTATACCACAAGTCGTGCAGTATCTAATATAATCAGTTAGTATACCTATAGGAGGAAATTCGAAAGCGGTTAACGTTGGAAACGTTTGATAACGAAGAAATTCAGACTGTCTATTTGTTATAATTAATAGTGAGGTAAAAATTTGCAAACATCGTAAACTCTATAATTCAACATTTAATCTGTTTCGTTCCAATAACCAAAACCATGGTCGATTTTGTTTATACTTTTGCCGCCATAATCAGTGGATTAAGCAGAGTTTACAGTCACGTTGTCCGTCGTGTCGTGTCCTTGTATCGTATTTAGATAGGCTGTTGTAATCATGGCATTATTCGCTAACCATGATAAACTCTAAGTTGGACTGAGCTCAACTTTTGGACACGACACGATGGACGACTTATAGCCATTGATCCAGCTTTCACGGCTTTCTTTATTATCACGGACTCCGAAGGTTCATTAGAATAACTCCTTATGTCTCATACCACTGCAGCCGCTAGTTAGCTAGTATTCCGCACCTTTCGTTTAAGAATTTCAACTTTATTATTAATGTTTCAAACATTAATGGCGATTGTGTTTGTATTCTAAAGCTTAATCGCTATTGAATTTCCTCTAGGTAACATATTATCAACATTTTGTTACTAGCTACGTATATTGAATACTCGAAATGCTACACGGGATGAGTATAGTGAAATCAATGGCTTTACTTGCAAATGGGTATTTTCCATATATCACCTTAACGGGGTCAACGACAACATTTCTTTGCGTCCATCACGTCATTCGATTTTCATTCAAATCATTTTTACGCCACCGTTCGCAAGTACGTAAGTCATAAAGAGTTGTGTAGGACGGTGACATATCGGCAAGACGAATCTTGAACATCACATTTACTTCTGAGATCTTCACTTCCGGTAAAATGAAACGCGTCTCCTGTTTCCCAACGATATCAAGATGAGGGTGAAGTGTTAAATTATGGGTTTATGACGTAAGTAAGAACACATCAGTCATTTACATATCATAGGCGTAATTTGGGGGGGGGGGCTTAGTCTTCCTACATTTCTTTAAGTTTTTCAACAAATTTAAGGTTATTTATTATAAAAAATTATAAAATGTAATTCCTAATCAGGATATCCGATAGGTCTGTGTTATGTGAACATTCAAGCTTCATGTATGAATTTTGTATTGTAAATTTGTAATAAAATTAAAATGATTAAGCTATACGTTAATATTTTATAACGTAAACGATAAAAAGTTATGTATTATACGCCGTTAAATAAATAATTTTGAAGTTTTTATATACATCTTATATAATAAATGTTACAATAAAATTGTAAAATTTATATGTAGGGGTACGGGTGCGAAGCCCTCTACGGGCCTGTTCTATGATTATAATATTAGCCCCCTCCTTCCAACAAGGCAAATTTACGCCTATGCTATATATACTCATTATTCACAGATTAATTACAATAGGATTAAGGAAACCTCTACGGCCGTTATTTAGAATTAATTGTAGTTACACAAAATTCTGCGATATCTATAAAGTCATAATGGTTTGTAAATTATAAGTAAAATATTATATATGTGATCATCAAATTCTGAAATTACGTAAAAAAGTATTATCTCTAACCTTTATAAAAGGTACAAAACTATATTTAAAAATTCCAAGTTAAAATTTGTAGAATATAATTATAAAAATTGGTTAAACATTATTGAATTTATTTTTCCTGTAAATTTTAGAACATGAATAATATTAATTTAATACAATTAGTAGGTTGCATTTATGTGACAATAACAATTATTAGCATCGCGGCACAACAATTCTGAATACGTCTGTTTGTAATAACTAATAAGCGCTGTAAATATCATATGTTCATTATTCATGTTTATGTAATCCGGATGAACGATACATTAGAAATAATGGCAATGAGAAGACAGTTATATCTATATTCATTGAAGAATACTTCCGTCTCGTTAAAACTATTGTGGTAGAACCTAGGGAAAAATTGTTTTACAATTATTATTGTTGAAAGACGACTCTTTATAAAAAATAAAAAAGACCATTATGAATTACGCATATCATAATTTATAGTAATACTCTACACTACTGTTAAAAAAAAATAATGCGATTTTACCAAACTCAAAAGTTCATATATTTTTCTAAGCTTTTTCAAAGTTTTACACCAAATTTTTCTTTATCAGTGGTATCTCCAATACTTTTTACATTTTTAGTTTTTGATCCGTTTTCAATTAAATAATTGTTATCAACATATTTTTTATAAGACCTTATTTATAACGTAAAAATGTAAAATACAACTAGATAAAACGACAAATCATTGATCATTTATAATCTTTACAATAAGTATATTAGTAACATAATATTAATTTTACAAATTTAAATAAATTAGTAAAGTATCATATTACTTCAGTTATATAATTTTAAATACATAAATTGAATTTATTTTTATTTAAATTTGATAAGTTTAACGAAGTTCCTCCACTTAGATTTGGGAAGCCTCTTTACCGTAATATTTTTATGTTATTATTTATATTATCAATTAACATCATTGTTCAGTATCTAGCTATAATAAATGACCTAATAAAAATGTATGTTAAAATAAGTTTGATCTGAAAAAGATCTGTTATCTACAAATTAAAATTGTTAATCTTGATGTAAAATATTATTGTATAATATACTATGTTATACTAAAGTTCTAGAACACTAAAAAATAATAAATGCAAGTTAACTTGTTTTGTTGAAAAATTACAATCTATGTGTAACTGGCAAGTATCACAACATTAAATATACTATTACATATTTATATCATAAAAATGCACGTCTTATAAATTATTTCTCAGAGTGACCTCATAAAAACGTTAAACTGATCTATAAATTAAAATAATGTTATTGAGGAATGAGGTTATATATTTATTAATAAAATATTATACAATAGGATAAAGTAAATTATAATAATTATTTAATTATATAACTTGTTAATTTACAAAATACATAAAATAGTTAATAGACTGTATTTCATAGATAAAATAGTGATTAATGAAATAATGTAATATATCAGTGAACAAAACTTAAATTAAGAATATTCCTTTTTTTTATGTATATATTAAACGTATACAAGTACGCTGTGTTATTTTTTTCTCCCGCTAAGAAAATTCAAGTTAAAAATAATAACAGAAAACAAAACATATGAAATAGTATTTTTGACATTTAAAATAATAAAAATAACGCTGTCAAGTGTTGACTAATTGATATATTTTTATTATTCGTTAATATTAAAATATTAAATTTAAATTTATTTGAATCATGGATTTTATTTTATAATTTATTATTCCTTGTTTCAGGAATCAGGACAGTGGATTAGTTAATTTAAGTTTATAGGGTTAAAAAGTTAAGTAATTCATTTTGCTATTTTAAGTACATTAGCCTAAAAAATCTACATCACTGAAAAAATAAATAAATTCCAATGGTCTATTCAAAACCTAAACTATTAAAATTCAAAGTTACATAAGCAAATGAACTGGTTTGGATTATTTTTATAATAATATTGTCATTCTTGTATTTTATTAAATATTAAACCAAACAATACACACGGTACAAGATTGAAATATTTAATGTTTTATTTATATATTATTATTACGTCATAATCTTATAATTACAATAATATAGAACAACAAAACAATAAACTTTTCATAAATAAGGTAGCCTAAATAGGATCTTATTAGTTTAATATTTATTTTATCTTTGGTTTAATGGTTTAGTAGTTGACAACTATTCACATTAACACATAAATAGGCAAGTTTTCTATGCTAAAAATAAAATTATATTTGTTGATAAGTATTCTTGAAGTTTCTGATATGATATTTATAAGGATCATGTGAGATGTGAGAATTAAGTTAATCTATTGAATATAAAGTAGATATCTATCATATTATTGTTACCAACTTTATTTGGAAAAAGTAAAACATTTCACATGTGGAGTAATATTTTATTGAAACTAGTTCATTGGTGGGATTTAAGTTCGTATACATTTTTTATTTAACACGCAAAAATCGATTTTCAAAGTTTAATCAAACTATTTAATAAGTAACTAAGTATTTCTATAAAAGATAGCAAAGATAATATAGTAGTAGAGTTGCATACTTGAACTTATATCTTATATAGATCAAATTTTTTTTATAAACATCGTTGTTTATTTTTAAAATTACCATTTACCTCCTTTTTGAAACAATTAGGGAAAATAATAAGAAAAATGATGAATGTTATTAGGAAACATCCATTTAGCAACCATTAATCGTTTACGAGATGTATAAGAAAGTAATTATTTATGTATTTTTTAGTGAAATACCTATGCATATAATTAATATAATGGCTATGAGTAAAAATATTTTTAAAATTTAGGTAATTAATATAAAAATGAACTATTTAGTATTTTATAGCATAAAATATTTTTTTGAGTACCTACCTTTCTTAGGTATTCATACATAATTTCGACGATAAATATAATATTTTTATCATATATAAGCCATTAGAAAATGTAACCCTAATTATGAATATTAACATTTATTTAACATTTAACAAGTTTTGTAGGGTAGAGTTCTTAACTTCTTAGTAGGGAATATTCACACTATTTATAATAATGAGTCACCTTATAATAGGGTATATGGCTAATGCAATTCCTAAATAATAAATAAAAGCCCGTTGACCATTCAAACAAATTTATCCTATGATCTATACCCAGATTAAAAATTAAACCTATAATAGTAATATTATATTATAATTGAAAAAATACTTAACATTTATTTGAGCATTTTGTTAACTTTTGTGTATAATATATAATTATTTTATATTTATACTGATATAAATAAAAACAGCATGAATAAATTACGTTTGCACATATTTTCCAAAATATTAATTATTCAATATTCTTGATATGTTTAGGTTTTTATACTCTGCAAATTTGCAACTATTACTATATATAGTTACCTCCAATGACAATAAATAATAATTACTATAATATAGTATATATACATTTATATACTTGTATACTATTTTTGTTCAATTTCATATTATTTTAATATTTTATTGTATACCTATTATTATAACTTAAAGTCTATTGCATATTTGGATGTAATCACAAAATTATATATTTATGCTAAATAACTGTATTTTATTTTATTAAACCCTTACTCATTATTTATTACTATATACATGTTTTTAATTAATTATTCTAAAATATAAAAAAAATTTAGTAACACTGTGTATAGCAATAACAATGATCCATATTTCCTATTATATTATTTAGTTTATATAGGCATTGTAGGTATACTTGTCCTTTATTGATTTATTTGTCTAAAACACTGATGCACTCTATTGTTTGTTTTATCGTGTAGGATATATCTTTATTTTATATAATATAGATTGCTTTTAAATTTCACCTCATATTTTATAATAATAATTTTTAATAATGATATCATAATATAAAGATAAAAAGAAGCTTGCGACTACGTGACCTTTACTCTATTTTGACGAAAGTAATAAGATACCTATTTTATGTTAATTCGTATATCTTATACCTATAACTGTTAGGTGTGGTAGCTTTAACACCCCCTATATTTTCATCCAATGTATGTTTCTATGTCCTGCACATAGTTAGTGAAATTTCAGAATGGGTCAAAAGTTTTATAAAATTGATTCCCGAGTGTGCGATTATAATACAAATATACAATTACTTTTTGTTCTAGTAGTTATACAACCATATCATATATTTCGACTTTCTCAGGGAACAATATAATTGAAACCCGCCCAAGTCTTGAGAAAGTCATCTAAAGGATTTATTAGTGTTTAACACGCAACGAGTATGTACCTATATAAGTACATATATGAGTATTGTTGCAGCGACAAATAATACATTAATACTTATACCAATTATATACGTACGTTATATATTATCTAGGTACATTATGAATTGTGATAATTAAATGTTTCATATAGCTATATGTATTCTATAATATACCTAATGTTATGAATTTATAATGCTACGGCTATACTAGGTATGTGTGATATGTGTGTACGCGGGAAGCGTAAATGCAAGTAAAAACGGTACCAATAAGGCTATAAATTATAAAGACATAAAGTATAATATTGTATAAACTATACCTACACTATTATGAGTACTTATTATGTATTTTCACTTTTTAGATCTCTAAAAATAGTAGGACTAAGGTAATACAAATTAAGATCTGTTTTAGAAGAGAGAAACTAGAGACTATAGGACAGTAGGCAATATAAATATGATAATAATGAATATTATATAAAAATAAAGTGTATAAAAGATATATTGTCTTGTTCGTATCTATGCAACGGTGCTTCGTATTATTCGTATAGTACGTATGTACTCTGTACACACCGTAGAAAAAGGATGTGACAAATAATATATGACATTTAAAAATAATAATAATAATCTACAGGCAAATATTTTTATTATCATCGTCGCGGCGAGCCTCGGCTGCTGTTTTCGCATTCGGCCGGCGCGCGCGGGGTACCTTTTTCGCCGACATCTGTTACCGCGCGCGTCGGCCGTCGCCCGTCGGGTGTCGCCACTGTTGTCTGTTAGTTTCTATTTTTGCGCGATTCCGTAAACACGTCGTCGCGGCGGCGGTGATAAGGAGAACAATTCTAACATTTTTGACAAACAATATAAATAAATATCGTTATCTACGCGTTTCCGCATAATGTAATAATATTAAATTAAATATTATTATAATGTTTGCGATATTGTTGGATAGAGGGTACTTTATACTTAATACCTACATATTATGTTGTCAGTCGTAATATTATAAAT
The DNA here is from genome assembly GCA_036289425.1 of Rhopalosiphum nymphaeae. NCBI lineage: Eukaryota > Metazoa > Arthropoda > Insecta > Hemiptera > Aphididae > Rhopalosiphum > Rhopalosiphum nymphaeae. The sequence goes on from JAZAQC010000004.1 coordinate 2,818,571, forward strand.
ATTAAATTGTAATAATATTTCGCTTTTTTTTTATCTTCCGAGTTCCGTATTAAATCGTTCGACGGTGACTCGAGTGTTTTTTCTCTTCAACTTTATCTATTCGCAAGTCGCAACGGTATCGCAGTGCTTTTTTACGAGTACCGACAATCTGTTGCGAACGTTCCGTCGCCGCCCGAAATTCCATTCTGCGGATTCATTAGAAACCACACCAACTGTTAACGACCCGAATAAGTGTTCGCTTATTCGTAGTGTCCGTTCTACTGAGTATTGGTTGTCGTTCGGTCCGACACATCTGACCTCAGAGTCTTAATGGTTCGTATATTCGTTTTAAATAGTGGTTAGATATTTTAGGTATTTTCATATAATAAGAATTATTATATTTCACATTTTTTTATTTTCATCATTATCATTATCATTTACCTGCTCTGTTGTTGATTCCCACTGTAGGTAGATGTGACAACAGCAATGCAGAAATGTATGCATTAAGTTTTTAAACTGTTACTGTGTGTTAATGATAATTTATTTGGTTCAAGGCTGACATTCAATAACTACCCACAACAAGACCCCCGTGACTAACATTTTATTATGTTTCTTTCATTATTGTCTGGTGTACTGTATTAACTAGTACCGAGGTCATGTGTAATTGCTTAAAATATATTTATTATATATCATTTTTGAACATCGGTTGGATAGTATCATTCAGCTAACACTATATATTTACTAAATATTATAACCTAACCTTTATTAATCAAATTTAAGTCTGCTTCAATTTGGTTAATATAATATAAAAATACCTCATATTGTACCACCTTGTGTAAAAGCAATTTGATTTTTAATCCAATCAAACCATATAATATTATGTTTGTAGACTAACCAACAGTGACTATTAGTAGTGGGTTTTATTAAATTTTAAATAAATTGAAGTACATACTTACTTAAAGTTTTTTCCAGTACAATCAAAATAAGAATATTATTTTAGAGGATGCTATACTCGCAACCTGTATGCCTGTTTGTGTTGTCTCCATCTTACAAATATATAATATAACAAATCATATGTTCTAAAGAGTTCTTTTAACTCTTTATGGTTAATATTACAGTGAATTTACCTATTATTAAATTTAAAAGTTAGAATATTATCTAAATATTTTTTTGCCTTAGTTTAAAGCTAGATATGTTCATTAGATAGATTCAATGTAATATTAAACATAAAAGAGTTAAATGGATTCTTCAGAACATACAATTTGCTATATTATGTATTTGTATTGCTTGTAAGACTAAGACAATGCATGTGGGTGTTGTATTCTCTTAATTGTACTAATTAAAGTAGGTATGTGTTTAACAGCAACTCACAACTTAAGAAGTATATAAATAATAGCCAATAGATATCAATTAACAGATATTTATATAAATATTCAATTGATAATTGAGCGTTTACTAATAGTAGGTAAGTGCATGAAGTATATAACAAGGTATATAGGTAGTAGGTAGATCTACTAAATAAGTTTTAAACAATTTTCTTCTGAACATTCCAATAAATTAAATTATGAAATGTTATAATGTTATAAAATTTCTAAATAAATTGAAATATTTCTATTTTTGATTAGTATAATAAAATTTCCTTAGGTTTTTAAAAAGAAAAATTAATTTTTATTATATTGATTATGCATTTGTATAATACCTATGTTTTTTTTATGTATGAATAATTTTTAAATTTTTATTTACAATGAATACTCAATATAAAATGTATAAGTGCCTATTTAAACTCTTTATTAAATATTTATTTGAATTAAATTAAATTTAAAATTCTATTCTTTATTATATTAATCAACTTTATTTAAAAAAAAAAAAACAAGACATTCATAAAGAATCTTACTTATGGTTTAATTTATTATAAACAATTAAAAAATCACCTGTTTTTTACAATTTATATTTATCAGTTTGAAAATTATGTCAGTAATAGGTACCATATAACAATACATTTTGTATTAATATCCAAGTATAAAATTAATATAGGTTTATATATTTTGATCAGTAGTATACGTTTATTGATACTTTTCAAATCTTGTTATTATCGATCAATTTACAAAAAAAATTATTAAATCATTATGCCATTTTATTATCTATTTTTGTTCATTATTATAAAATATAAAATAGTATACAGATAGGGGGCGGGGGTTTATGTACTATATCTATAGTACATAACATTGTACACAATATATCATATTCATATATTAAAGAACTCTTATGTATAACTTATAGATTTTATTATATACTTATGTCTGGTTGAATATAAACAGTCTAAAAATTTAACGGATTAATAATGATTTACATGATTTAGTGGCCCATGATTGGTCCATTAAATTTGATTGAACAGCCATTGTGTTAATCAATTTTTCATACAACTTGGCTCTTTATTATAACTAAAAGGCTAAAATACAATTTTAGCTCTATAGCTATATTACTATTATCAGAAACTATAGTATTACAATCTCTATTCTAAATTTATTTGTATAAATTTATATAAGAATATGTAGATATATTCAGTAGTGCACATAAAAGGGTACAGGAATATTTTTATGATTTATTATTGTGTATTTAAAATAATTATTTTTGAAAATTAATTCTCAGGAGAATGTGATGCCCACATGTATTGTCTGTGATAAATATAATTAGTTTGTGTTCTTTAGAATCTATTTTTTGCTATTAGTTTAAACTTATCTAAACATAATTGAAAATTATGAATAGTGTCTATATTATCATTCATCATGTTTGATTTATGTTAAATATCTTAAATTTAATTAATCATAGGTAATTTAAAAATTTAGATAAATAATTATAACTATACATTTATAATTTTTAGATTCTTCTAGTGTATTCATTACCGTGCATTAAAATATGAGTATAAAATCTGTGTTTAACTGTAGGTCTTTGTGTATGTATTTCTGTCACCCTGTTGCAAGTCTGGCAACTGGCAAGCATCTGTTTTTGTTCACTAAATTTAAACATATACTGCTGCCAACCATTTGTCTTATACTGTTAAGAGTCCCAAATTCAATATATTAAAAATTAGTTCATGTTCTAATCTTTTTACTATTCCTTGTTGAATGCACTTAATTTTTAAAACTTAGTGTTTTTTTTTACAGATTCTATATTAGGTTTATCTTCTACCACATATTGCAGTGTTCTTCAAAAATCTGCAATGGTTGAGGTGTTTGCTGCCAATCAAGGCGACTGCAATTCCAATAATTTGGAAGTGCTAGATGCCACCTTAAGTTCATATAGGAGTAATGCATCATCTCAAGATAATGCAGATTTCTTCCAAGATTATTCAGATTACCAATGGTTTGCCGATTACAGGTAAATCTCATGCATTTATTTTATGTAACTATTTGATTATTAAATTAAGTTCTTTTAGGTATCGTGAATCGGACAATTTTAACCATCATACAAGTATTCTATCATCTATATCAGAAAATTATAATATACCATGTTATGAAGAAGTTTCTAGAGATTTGGATGTTAATTTGGCTCAAGTAGACATGGAACATTTGAAAACCGAAGATATACACAATATACTCAGCACGTTGCCGTCTATGTGTGGTCAAGATTTACAAGTATATAATATAAAATCAATTATAGATTATTTAATATTACTTTGTTTATTAAATAACTAATTTTATTTCAGAATGTATCAACTGAATCTTTTTGTAAAAATAAACAGCTATTCTCTCCTGTAAAAGAACAATCACCAAATCCATTCATAACATTTAGCACTGATTCATTAGATTGTAGTGATGATATGTTAATCACATGTAAAGCCAATAATAAACATAACTATACAATTGCTTTTGAAGAACCAGCCATGGGTGTTTCGGAAGAATTTCAAAATAGTGAAGCTATGAGTACAGGAGAGAGTCGTAATACTGGTTCAGGTGAAGCATGGTCAAGTGATGGAAGTGTTCCAGTCAATGTTCCAATGATATCTTCAGATACTACTTTTACCACATGGAATAAGTTAAAAAAATGTACCACTTCAGCAACCACCAATTGCACCCAACAACTTAAAGAGGTATTAATCTAGTTGTTTAAACTTTTTTGTAATAATATTAGCATTAATGGTCATGCTCAAAAAATTGCTTTAAAAAAATGTAAGTTAGGTGATTGTTGAAATAATCAATCTTGAGTGTGGAATTTAGTGTTGTTAAACATACCCATTACCGCCTAGGATTATTCTTATATGAAATTGACTATAGATCTATATTTTTATCATAGTAAATATTTAAGTTAATAAAATTTCAAATTCGCATGTATTATCTTATAAACATAAAACATCAATTTTGTGTTGTTAGTTTAAATATTATAATAAATTAACCTATCATCAAACTTAAAAGTTAGAAAATTATCTGCGTTTGTCATTTGTTTTATTTTTAATTTTTAATTGATTAAATATTTTTTAAAACGTAGAATATTATCAATATTTAACTACAAATATATAGGTAGGTACTTATTATTTGTTAAATACTATCATATTTAAATATTTTTTAAGTTCAATAATTACTATAACTTAAAAATTAAATATTAAAAAATTATTAAATTAAAAATCAAACTTTATGTTATTTTTTGCTTATGTTTAAAACAAATATAGAATACAATTGAATTTACTTTTCTTTAACATACATTTGGCCCTGTATGTGTATACACTTAATATATTAGTGTTAATTAACTTTTATTTTATTCTTTATAGCATACAAGTTTATCATCAAGTGTAAATGAAAAGACACAAAGTTTACCTGACCTAATGCCATTAAGATTATTATGGTTAAAGCAAAAGAAAAGTCATTATGACTATCTAGTCAAATCTACCCAATCTGAAGGAGGAAATGGTAATATTTTATAATCTTTTATTGAATAATTTTGAGTAATATTTATTATTTATTCATTTATAGAAGGTAGAGCTAAGCTGTATGATGTATCTGGTATTAAAGATCAAACAGATAGTGCTAAATTCAGCCTTGTCAAGATGTTTATTAGTCAAAAGAAAAACCGTCAATCAGATGGTAGCTTAGTAATTAGCGATAATGATGCTACTGCTGAGGTAACTGAACCCAGTAAAAATGATTTGGAAGATAGTCTTATGTGTGAGAATGAAAAAACTGAAAGCAACAAACGTGTAAGTAACAATAATGGGTCCAACAATTCATCTATTATACCTAGCAAGCATTTATGGAAGGGTTCTAGTTTAAATAAGAGTATGCAAACTTCATCATTAGATGGAATAAGCAGTCCAAAACCAGAAACCAAGGTATGCACATATTTTAAACTAATATTATTGTTTAATTTAATTTAATTTTAATTTTAATTTTGTTTTTAGTGTAAGAATAGTCCTGTTTATGTGATGTTTCCTAGTTATACGTTACCAGATCTCTCATTCCTGCAGAATCCTAAAGCTGCATTGGATATAAATAATGTATTTCTTGTACCTCAAAAATTTTCACCCATGCCATCTCCTGAAGTTGAATGCAAAAAACTTAACACTACACCTGTACATGAACCATCATCAGCAGAAAATTCGTTTGATTTAAAATCAATCTGTGCTAAAGGATTTGACCATGTTAGTGATTGGGATTCACTGGCTTTGCTATTACCACGGAATGTGTCTATAGCTTTATCCAAGACTCCTGAACTTAAGGATCGTTTCAAACACATTGATTTTGATATTAAAGAACCATCATTTTGCCAAATTGCATTTAAACCAGTTGATAAAAAAGATAACATGTTTGTTTATCAATATGATGATTTGAGTCAACATCAAAAACCTCCAGTAGGTCGAGTTAACTCAAAGATTCCCATTAAAAATGAACAGAAAAGACCTATTCATGAAGTGCCAAAAAGGTAAATTTTCATGCAATATATTACTATTAATTTATTTATTGTATACTTGAATTTAATAACAACTTAGTGGAAACTAAAAATAATATTTTTTTCATAGATTTAGTATGTATGACATGAAGTCAGAAACATTTCAAGAACAACAAAACAAGAGGCGTTCTCTTCCATCACAGTTGACAATAATTCCTAATATCACTCCTATTGTAAGTAATAGCATATTATAATTTTTAATAGATTTTTAAATACTGAGCAAAGCAATAAATATGTTGATGTTACAATTATTGTACATAATTGTATACAACTGTATAGCGCTATTCTGATTTTCCAAATTTAATAAATGCTTATAATATAATATTAAATTATGCATGTATTATACATTTAATATTTCTGCATCAAAATATGCAGATTAATAATGTGCATAAGAATTTTTAATAAAAAAAATTAATTCTGGTTTATTTGTCTTAAACTATGTATACATATTTCTAATTACAAAACAAAAATACTTTGTTAAGGTTGGTTCTGATGTTGGCACTTCTGAAGATGAAGGAGTTGAATGTTCAGGGAGTAACTGTGACAGTCCTAATCCGTGTGTTGATGAAGCTAAACGATTAGACTCATTGTTAAGACAAAATAAACAAACTCGTGTTAATTTAAAAGCACAAGTCAATAAATATTTAAACCGTGCCAGTGGTCATCACACTCCGCCAAATTCACCTAATCAAATAACTATTCAGGTATTATTATTTTATACAATACACAATTGAAATATAATATTTGTTATAACTTATAATTCTAATTTATATATTATTATTTAATATTTATTTTAGGCAAAGAAAGGAACTGATAACATAGATAGATTTGAAGGATGTGAAATAAATAAATTAACAGATTCTATAACACACAAAAAAGGTATATTTTATTAAAAAAGTTTTTTTATTATAATTTTATTTAATTAACAATTTATTTTTGTAGACCTAGTAAAAAATTGTTGTTTTGGCGCTGAGAAAATAACATTTTGTCTGGACAATGACTATACAGAAGATTTGCATACAATTGTCCTGGATGTTCTTTGTCCAGCTCTATATGCATTGTTCAGTGAAAATCTTAAATCAGTTTTAGAAACATCTTTTGGTTCTGTCAATAATTCTGTATGGCAAGTGATAGAAGCTTCATCTCAACAAGGTTAGTTAATTTGTGTTAATTTATCCATAATTTCATTGCACTAGAATTGCAGCATAGCATAACTAACTTAATATATTAATTCAAACTGATTGGTCATGGTTTAATAATTGTTATTTAATTTATTATAATATTAATATGAATAATGGTCATAGGTATTACTATGAGTTAGCCATCTCTCAACATTTTTTAATAGTTCAAAGTATGAAGACTCTCAAAATGCTAAAAAGAACATTAATTAAGCGTCGAGAAAAATGTTAGAATAAAGTATAATATTACAGTGGAATTAAAATATATAAACAACTTAATTTTAGTATAAATTGTTGACCAGTTGAATTGATCCTTCCGATATTAATGGTGGTTAGAGATATTATCTTAAAATTTCATAAACATACTGATGTTTAACAAAATAGCATTTTGCATTATAATTTATAATGTATAATATATATAATTCGTACAATACAATAAGTTTTTTGACATACCTATGTCTTTATATTTCGCTGTGTACGTAATACATATGTATGTAATTTACTCCTGACCCAGATCGTCAACACATTTGGTATTCGACACTTGGTTCTTCTATAATTGTACAATTATGATCGGGATAATCGGATAATAATTAATAATAACATATTATGTTCCCATTCGTGATGAGTACATAGCACATACGCGGTATAATTAATTTTATGTTGTATGGGATAATTTATATAGGTCATTGATAAAAAGTGATAAAAATATTGTTGTTTCTATAATTTATTTTGATATAGTGCTATACATAATATAATATTTATTAATAACAAATTATTATTTGTGAACTATTTTTTATTAAAAACTTAAGACAAGTAAGGAACTTTAGTACTCAAAACACGTGTGGGTGATTATTTGTACGTATGTAATATTTAACTATAAGATATCGAACTGTATATACCTTTTTACGTAACATATTATATTCTCATATTCGTTCGATCTGTATCAAGTTTACTTATAACCATTGTTATAGATACTCTAGTATTTTTACTAATAGTAATATACGTTCTTAAGGTATTAAGTTTTAATGAATGTATTGTACAAACAAACTATTTTTAAATTTATTTTTATATTTTCGTTATGTAAATACCGTGTTAAATTATGTAGGAATGCGGGTGTTGATGTTTTTCTTAAAATTAGAATAATTAAAACCAAGTGTATTAATGTAAAACAAACAAAGATATATTTTTAATTAAAACTCTGAGATAATGTAAATTTAACTTTTGTTTACTTGTTCGTGGCGTAGAACGACAAGTATTTAAGTGTAGCATACAAATAATACTAAAATAACTGTTCTGTGTTCGAGACACCTGTTCGCAGAATAACAAAAATAATATATGATCTTAGAATCTATTAATAGGATACATTTTATACCTACTATTAATTTTTATATTATACTATAATAGTTGCGCGTCTTAACTTTTTCTCCGGACCTTCGGGAGTGAGACGTACGCCGTGATCTGTTGATAATTATAATAATACTGATTAGTGATTACGATGATGACCAATTAACCGCGATCCTTTTATTGGTGCTGAGGTGGCGGGAGAGCTGCTGGTACCGATGGCAAAGGACCACGAGGGACGGGTTCGCGGTGTTTCTTTTGATGTCTGACCAACTGGTATTGTTGGCAGTACGACAACCGACACTCGTCGCACGCGTACGGCTTGTCGGCGTCGTGAACGCGTTTGTGCGTGGCCAAGTTGCCCATCTGCGTGAACTGCCGGCCGCAGACGTCGCACGCGAACGGCGTGTGGCCGGAGTGGACGCCGCGGACGTGCGTGCGCAGGTTGCCCACCTGTGCGAACGATTTGCGACACACCGCGCACGTGTACGGCTTTTCGCCCGTATGCACGCGCACGTGGTTCACCAGGTTGCTAACATGTCGGAACCGTTTGCAGCACATTTGGCATTTGCGCTTGTCCGGCGCCAAGTGCTGGGCCATGAACCTCTTGGTCGGGAACATCCGCGCGCACCTGTCGCATTCCAAATCCCTAGCGCACTCCAAACTTCTCTCCCTGGTGACCGATCGTCGCTGTTCCGGTGATTGTTGTACTGGCCGCTGCAAATGTTGTGGTTCTGGTTGTTGTGGCTGATTTTGGTGATGCCACCGAATCTGTTGCTGTGCCCTGTGAATGACGAAACGATCGTTTGATTTCCATCCCCGAATAAGTGGTGATCATTGGTGACTGGTGCAGGATTTTTTCGAGGGGAAGGGTCGTGATTCGTTTTACACAGTGGGTGTTATATGACCCCCGAATAACGATAAAAAAAAAAATTTAATTATTTAATAGTAATAATAATGATTTATACACGTTATAGCATATTATAAAACTTTACAAATGTTTTTTCCTGGCTGTAAGTTTTAAAAATATAGTAACTTGACTTATCCAATTTATATTTCAAGTAAATTAATTTTTAGCATATAATATTTATAAAGCTAATAATTTTACATTGGCTAATGAAAAATAATGAACACTGACCGTAAAATATAATTGTTGCTCTTTATAAAAATACTTTTCCTCGCAAGCATTTGAATTTTTATATTTTAAAGATTTAACTTCGTATTTAATGTCGTTTCTATTTTCTATTTCTTTTGTTTGAAATCAGTAGATTAAATCCAAAAGTGTATTATTGGGGTTTTCATTGAACGTTTCTAATGAAATATTTAAGGTAGATATAAAATTTTTAAGCAAATTATTAACATAAATAATATAAATGTTGTATGAATGTATCTTTTAATTTGAATACCCTTTTGCCCCTCACATTCTTAGCGTAGTTCTAATTGTACTGTATAATAATGTACGTAATATACCTACTGTTTATATTATAATTAAAAATTACAAATGAAGATTTTATTATTATTTAGAAAATATTTTTGATGAATTTTCTATTTTCTATTGTTTGTTGGCGTTTTATGACTACTTAGAGATGATTAAATACAAATTAAATAGTGAAAAAAACTGAGTCAGTATACTATTTTTACTACTGAAAAACGACGTTTAGTGTTTGAGTAGAAGATGTAATCCTCTATATAATACACATACACAATTATTATAAAGATAAACCTTTACATACAATTGTTAATTGGCTAGTATAATGTAACAAATTCACGCAATTGATTGACAATTTTTTTTAAGCGTTGTATTGGGAATTTTCTGATTCTTAAAATATTTAAGACAGGTAATATACAATACATTAAAAAAATATTTATTAATAAAAAACTATAGATTTTTTTATTTGCAACCCTATAGTGTACTGGCCTCGTCCTCTTAATACGAGCATAGGTGTGCAGACTTAAACTTTGAGGGATGTCAACAATATTTTTGGGCCTTTTTAATTAATAATTTTCGTTGAATCTATTGTGTAATTCTAAGATAGTTTCAATTTTGAAGTTTTTTTCACGTAAATTTAAAATATTTTAGAAAAATGTTACTTTAATAACATTAGTTCTAATATGGTCCCCTTCCTATGATTTAAATTTTAGAGCCTCAATTAAAAATGTCGGGGGTGTCGAGGCGGTCCTATGAGTCCGATCCTGCATGTAATAAAAATTTGTTTAGTATTATATTTTTGGTATTGTTATTAAGCATACATTTTTTGCTACAAGTATTTGTTTTGTTTTTTTTTTATCCAAATGAATAAATGTGTAGAAGTATTAATTCAATAATACTAGTAACATTAATTTAAATAAACATATTTTTTTCTATATACTCACAAAACAGTTGCCTTAAAACTCGCATAGTACCTACTTTAGGTCCCCAAATGCTTTAAAAAAAAGTTAAACACGAAATAACAAAAAACTTAACATTTTTATCTTATAATAGATATAAAAATTACAAACATGTTATGGTCGAATACAGGTTTTCCAAATTAATAATCTATTAAATAAAAAAAAATATTAAAAAAATTTTAAATCTAACAAAACTAGATCACAAAACAAACATATTATTGTTAAATAAATAAATCGTAAAATAATAATTTTTTTGTTAGTTTACGGAAATATTATAACATTCATAACACTTACTGGCCGTTGGACATCTCAATCTGTCGTGGTAATGATTTAAGTTCCTTTGAACAACGTTATCCTGAAGAGGTGGAATGTCGACTCCGACGTTTCGCGTCGTCCGGTAGGTGAAACTCATATGACTATAACATGAGAGCTGAGTACGTTTGGTTTAAATTTATAATGGTCTGCAGACAGAGGATCGTGCTCAGCTGTTTATCAGTAATTACAAATTTATTAGACTTTACCCTGCTACAGGAACCGATTTATACTTTATTGTCTTTATCAATATAATAATAAATTATTATATCTATCGCATCGATTTATTTCTATTTTTGTCTTTATTCTGTTGGTAATCATCGGGATGTTTTAGGTATAATAATAATAAATAGATTATTGCGGATAGCGCTGCCTTTTGGTATAATGATATTATATTATGTTATGTTATTAATTTGTTACCATTATTGTTCAATCGTCAAAAATGCTAAATCTTATCGACAATGAAGAGTAATACTAATACATTAATAGTTTATAATCAGTCACTAAAGAACAAACAGTAGGTTAGGTTTAACAGGTTTTATTGGTTGTATCTTATGATAATCGATAGATCAATTTTATCCTGATCTTAATTTTTTTTATTATTATTTATTTTCTATTTTTTTTTTGACACTAAAATAAAAAATAAAAATAATATTTATTCTCATTTTCAATAGTAAACAAACAAAAATTGTTATCATCGACTTAAGATTGTATTAATTTAACGTTTGATGTCGTTCAAAAAGTCGAAAGTAAAACTTAAGTATTAAACAATTTTCTGTTATCTATACGATCCGTTATTCATTATTTTTAACGTAAAAATATAATATCGATACACCCATATAATGATTAATCATAAATGACACTTCTACCCGCATTTTGTTAATTCTCGTTATGACATTTATTTCGTGAATTACAACAATTCTGTATTATGTAATATAAAATAGTTAAATTTAGAGTTATATGGTATTTATTATAAACAATAGACATACAATATGAAATATGAATTTTTTATTTAACTATTAGATATTGGTACATTTATATTTAAACAGTTTAATAAATAATAACATAGAAAATACAATGTTGTCAATGTTTATCATATCTAATCTATTAAGAGTCAATACAATCGATGATAGAGGTATGAAGCAACTTGTTTTTAACTGTTATAAGCGATTAATTATTAATATTTTTATGTTAACTATTACTGTTATTACTATTAGTATATGTAATTATTATTTAATATATAATATATTTAATTTTTTTTCAATTTATTATAAGTTTAGAATATTATTTCGATATATCAACTGCCGTAATCTATTTTCATTATTTTTTTTTATTTTAAACACGTTTGTTATAAAATAAGTACATAATATATCAAAAATACATTGCTTTTCATACTAAATTACTATAATAATTGACTAAATTAACAATTGCTAAGTTATATGATGAACCATAGCCAACGTAGCTACAGCATGAGATGGCGAAATTCGTGTTAGTTCTCCATCATGTAAGATATGCATTTACGTTGTATTATATATTTAATATAAATTCAAGAATTATTACTAATGTTTAGTGAAATATAGGCTCTCCTCGTCTCCAAAGCTTAATTAGGTTTGTAACGTTTATGTTCACAGTGTATATATAAGACCATTTTAGTTTAAAACTTCTTCATATAAAAAAAGAATTACATAGTTAAATAAAAATATTTTAGAATACTGTTGAGAGATGTAGTAACTCTGCCTTCCTTGGAGAAATTGGAAATGGACTAACATTAATTTATAATGCATTTATAGTATTACAACTATGATTTGAAGTATGAATAATTTTGGGTTGTCTGATTTAAACATATCCATTTATATATTTATTATTTGTTTCAGGTGTTCTTTCTTCAGCGCTCAATGAACTGACGGCAAAGGTCAACAATGAACTGGCACTCAACGAGGGTGTCATGAAGTTCAATGCATTTATTTTCGGCCTGTTAAAGTAAGCATCAATAGAACCTAAAAACGAAATGTATTATCTTAAAAAAATATCTTAATAATTTAATATATATTCGTTTTAGTGTCGGAGGTTTGGACGCTTGGCTGAGCTATATGAGAACCCGCGAATCTGTATGGCAAAAATACTATAACCGGAATGCGCTATTTGTCCGCGCCAATTTTGGGTGCACCTTACATAGGGATCTCGTGGATCGTTTGATTGCTTCCGCCAGACCTTTGGCCAAGTACAGGCCTGCTTTCGATCCACTGTACGAATGTCGCAAACTCCACGAAAGCTTATCCAACATAAACGCAAGTGTTTTCTGCCAACTAATTTTCGTATAATTTGTGAATTTCATTTTATCGTGTGCCAACAACGCAGTTCTATAAAAAATTTTTTAGGAAATTTAATTTTGGTAATTTATCATTCAATTATTTATGGAATCATTTTAATATAATTCATGTAGTTTTCAAACATGTTACTAACGAATTGTTATTGTTTTTTCTCCTGAAATTGATCTGAAATGATTCCACGCAACACGATTATTGAAAAATAAACCTAAATCAAATTTACTTAAAATCTTATTTAAGTAATTTAATTCTTAATATATTATTGTTGGTCAGCGATAAAAAAATAAAATATTACTTTATTGTTTCCAATACATACAAGTGTCAGGGGCGTAATTAAAGGGTGATGAGTGGGATAAATCTTCCCAGACCCTTATTTTATTAATAAAATACCCTTACTCCTACCCTGAAGAAAATCCCTAATTACGCCACTGATAAGAGAGTACCTATATTATTGTTTCGTAAATAACGATTGTGTTTTTTGTTACAAAAATAAACACAGAACCGGACTTCGTGGTTACTGAAAAAAACCGCACGGACGTTGGAAAATGAAAGTTCTAGACCTAGGTCGTATGTCGATTCAGCCGCTAAAACAACGGTAGACGTTGCGGGTACAGCTAGCAAACGTTGGAGTGGCGTGCCCATGGGTTCTAAGCTGGCAACGGCCTTCGAACGGCTGGACAATATTGACGAGAGGATCCAGTGAGTGTATTGTATATACTAAAATCTAAAATATAAGAATAATCCTTTAAACAGTTTAAACTATTAAAAGAATTAATTGTTATGCAATACTAAGAAAGTAAAAGTATAACATTTAAAAAAAAACTAAGTTTTTACATCAGAACCCCATAATAGGTTTTTGCATAAAGATTTATTTTTAACAAATAAAATAAAAATATTTTAACAGTGAAACATAATTGTTTGTTTCAAAACAATTCAAATTTTAAATTATAATTAAAACAACGAATTTTTTGACGATTTTTAACTTTTTTCTAGCCTTATAATAGTGATAAGACAATTCACTGTTCACTTTAGGCGCAAGGAAATAGTGAGAAGGAGAGGTCAATGATTTGATTATTAGATACTTTAGGTTTTTCTATTCTCACGATTATTTCCAAATTATAGTATAATAGTGTTATGAAATATTTAGGCATTTCTGGTCTGTTCAAACTTCAATCCTTCTCCTGTCTCTTTTATATAATTCGGTTTGCATAATTTGTATGGCTGATATGTTCGTAACAGACCGGAAACGACCGAGCCTTGCCACAGTAGCAGTGACGGCATCAAGGAGACGCCCGTGAAAGGACAGCGATTCAGACGGCTTCAGATGAAATGGGAGCTGCTCAGCACCAAGGACCTGACATTAGATACCCCTGATTTTGATGGACCTCGGGGCGAGTCGACGAGTGCTAGGTATATATATTGTAATATATTTTTTACCTGCTACTGGCATATTGATTTGTGTATACCTACATATTGATTATATTATGTTACACTGATGTTTGGATTTTTGAAAAATTGTTTAATTAATAATATTAACTATCAACCACGTAAATTGATAAATTCATTGTTGAACTGCGTTGAACACATATAAAAAATATTATTACCAATTTACAATATTTTTATTTGTCAAACTCTCAAAAATATTATCCTCTATAATTTATTAAAAGGTTATTTTACTCTAAGATTATTCAAAAATCATAAAAACTGATTTTACTTGAATGTTTTTTTATAAATTATATTGCATATGGGTTTGAGAGAGAAAATAATTATCGTGCTGAAGGAGATACCGAACTCGTATAATAACATAAAAACTTAAAAAGCATATTATATGTATCAAAAGCAGTGTTGTCAAAGTCAAACTGCTATCTATTCAAAAAAATGTTTAATCGAACCATCGATTTCGCCCTACATAGGAGAGCTGCCGTCAAGTCACGCATACCACGACCAGTTTTATCGCCGGTCCAACAACCTGGTCCCGATGCATTTGGCAACAGTAAGCGTCCGATGACTGCCACTTACAGAGCCGATTCCCCGACATCACCGTCCGCCAATACCAACAACAAAATCGAACACACTTCCAACAGGTCGGTGTACATCACTATTATACTCGCCTGCTGACTACTATATAACGTACATTACTTGTTTGGCAATTTTTGAACTGTATGATAGGCTGGGGAGGGATTGTGTAATTTAATCGATTGCATAGACTGTGGCGTAGCGTGAAACTTAGTGGTCCTAGAGCTTGTAGATGATGAAGGTTTTATTAAGCTAATAAATAATAGAATTGTAAACATAAAAAGGAATTTTTCAAACATTTGTTTGATTCAAAAATATATTATTACGTGCCCAAAGTAATGCTCAACAACAGATATTTCTTCAAATTTTGAATACAAGCATACATTTTTGTACAATTTTTATAATTTTAACCTTTACCCACCGCCTGCAGTTTGTATCGTTTCTTCTTAAATGGTTTAAAAAAAATCTAAATAATTCAAAATAAAATCTTTAAGTACTTATACTTAAAAGTTTCAAAAATCAGTATAAGAATAAATGCATTATTAAAAAGGTAAAAATGGAGGTTTTATGCTCGCGGTGAACTATTCGTGAACTATTATCCTAATTTTAAATTTAGAATCTAAAATGAGTTTACATTTTTAAAATAATATAATATTATAAAAAACCTGATTGTTTTTATAATTTAGGGTTAATAATATGCGGCTCACGAGATTTTTTTGTATAATTAATTTTAATTTTAATTTTTTGGATTTTTTAAATGAGTGATTGTCATTCTATTACAAACGTCGAAGACCCTATAGTATTATGATCATATACCTACTTATGGCTGTTTCTCTGAATTTTCAGAATTAGAAAACCGCCGCCAGCGTCCGCTTCGAAAGCTACACGACCCAGCAGTTTATCGCATAGGACGACGACGACGACGACGACAACGACCTGTAGGGGGGAACCGGTTCGTTACGTGCGGACCCTTTCACACCGGCTGTCGGCCGACAACGGACATTTGTCGTTCAACGAAGGAGAGAAGTTGCAGCTCGTCCTGGACGTGGACGACAAATGGATACTTTGTTGTCGTGGCGCGCGCAAAGGTCTCGTGCCCAGGTCATCAGTACTGATGGTGTCTAAGTGAGACCCACCAGTTGGTTGTCGTATATAGTGGCCGCCCGGCACATTCCGCAATGATATTATTAATATTATTATAATAATCGAATTTGATTATATTTGCGCGTTTAATTTATCGTCTATTAATATGTTTCTCTCTTTCGTTTTTAATGGTCTCATTTTTCTTGTATTTTGTGTTTATTTCCGTGTATAGAGTACTACTACGATAATATTATGTACATTTTTTTTTTGTTTTTGTTTAATATGTTTTGCAAACTATTACATTAATATTGACCGACGGTTCGTGATGATGGGATAGTGTTATGATGTGTGTGCATCATAATAATATAGGCGTCCAAGCGCAATCGTCGATTTGCCGCTTTGTTTGTTTTTCTTCGTTGATTATTTTTTTGTTTTGTTTTTTTATTCTTAACAATTTGCACTAGTTTTTTTTTCTTTTTACGAAATCAAATTCGCACTTAACAGAAAATAAAACTATTATCTGCAGTCGCACTTGCGAGGGGACGTGTTGATTAGGTGCTTTTTATGATATGTTGTCGTGTTGTGTTCTACTTGTGCACTGAGAAAAATTAATTTTTATGTTCTTATAAATCACGCAAATATTTGTTATTCAAACATATAGCCTTTCTTGTAATTTTAACTAAATTTCTTATACATACCTAATAAGTAATAGGTATGTATATAATAATATATATTATAGTTACAAGAGTCGATGCCTTATTTATAATGCTTATTTACGAGAAAACTACTTTTTGTAATAAAAAAAAAGTAAAAGTATTATTATTACATTAATACTTAGATTATAGAGCATATCTTTTATTTTTTACATTTTTCTACTATTATTTTGTTTTGTTTTTTAAATTTTAGTTGACGTTGAGACCTTATTTGTTCGGCTCTTACGCAACAGATTTGAACAAAAAAGGTCTCGACATGTGTGTCGAATGACCCGTGTCCTATTTATTGGACGTCGTGTGTCGTACTATCCACTGTGCTCTTGTATACCCCCAAGCCTAATGTTTGAAAATAATTATTCCTTTGTCTAAGCAAAAAAATAGCTTTGATTAATATTATGTTGCTTTATATAAGTATAAGGTTTATGATATCATATTATATTGTAAATTATTATTTTTTTTTGTTTCTATCATATTTCAGTTTATAGACTTTAATCATAGGTCCTTTAAGATTTTATTTTTGTTATTTTTTGTTTAATTAAACAAATAAGACTGCTTTTAAACACTTGGTATTTTTATTTTATTTGTGTATTTTGTTATTATTTACCATACATCTAAATAATTATATTAATAGAGTATCAGTATCAATTAAATATAATATTCTACATTATGTCCCAGTTATCCAATGTTAAAGTATAACATATTTAAAAAAAATATATATTAATATATTTTAAATTATAATTCATAATAATATAATATTTAATGTTATATTAAAACTAAACATTAATCACTTCATATTAAGTATAACATTATTATTACAAACTTGATGGTTATATGTTTAAATTATGTTAATCGTAATCAATAGTGCGACAATGTGCCACGATTGAAAAAAGTTTGAAACAGAAACGTTTACTAAACATTTTATTATGTTTATATGATTATACTGATTATTGATCAATACATGTATAAATAGATGACATGTGTCTGTTGGAATAAAAAAATAAAGATAAATAAATAATACCATTTTTTATCATTTATAAACAACCAGGTGGTTACAAACTCGAAACTCTTCATCTCTGAAGTTGTGTTTTATTTTTGCTCATGTTTAAACATGTTTGAAACTCTAGTATCAGTTTAAAACTTTTTTTTTAAAATTATTTCCATATAAAAATCACTTTGTATATTTGCAACAGAAAGTTTCCACTAGGACAGTAGGTAACTTTGATATGCATACATTATTTTTTTCTTTAACACCTAGTAAGATGAATGTTCAATTATAGTTAATCATGACAGTAATTAATAAAATCTATTTAAATATCCTCAACATCTCTAAGATAGTCTTTTAAATTATTAAAATTATGATGCACTTGACTTAGATCAGTGTTGAGTAGAAATCACTAGTAAGTTTTCATTTATCACCAAACATTACCTAATAATAGTTATTAAATATTTAATTTATTTGTATACAAATACAATATTATGTAAATAATATAATTACAGACACATTTGTGTGGGGGATTATTCTTTTTGCAGAGCAATCTTATGTATCTGTCTCATTTTGCATTGTTCGCATGTATTATTCATTAGTCTTGAGAATTAAAAGAACTTATTTATTATGTTCAAATCATAATTTTCATTTTATATGCTCATTCCTAATTCTTACTTGCAGTTAAAATAATAAAAAGCTGTAATCCTAAAATGCTTTTATTGTGTTCACGACTCTGATGTGTAATCAACGTTTATAATAAACTGTTAATAAAAATAGACCTAAGACTTTTTTATAACTTCATGTGAAATAAATTTGAATAAATACAGAGTATAACTGTGTAAACCATATCAATATATTATATATTATACTATATTGTTATATATACAACCAGGGATGGGCAAGATAATTGAAAAAACAATTTTTAGATACCAGATAACAAATTCAACATTTTTATAAAGATACTAGGTACTTATTTGTTATTACTTTTAGGTGTAAGATATATTATTTTCAATGATTGTATTTGTATAACAACTAGAATTGTTAAAATGTAAAACATCAATGTTATTTAATTAAATTAGGGAAAAGAATGAGTAATAGAACCAATGTTTCTCTCCATAATCCAGGTATGCCTATACAACTTACACAAAATTATTGTGTCAGTGTTCAATGATGAAATGTTATGTATTTATATGTAGACCCTTAACATAAACGTATTTAACAATTAATGTTATGATTCCATCAATGCTATAGAAATAATAACATGAGCAAATCATAAAAAATTTTAGGGTAATTTTTTTTTTTTGATTAATTGAAATACATATATATATATATATATAACTCTATTTGTGATCTTTAAGCAAAAATAGAAAAAAAGATATAAAATACATTCAATGAATGTCCAAAGAAATTTGTTAGAAATGTATTTAAGATATGCATAACTTGTTCATAGCTGTAGCTGCAGTGTTGGGGAAGTTACTTATTTTGGGTAATTAAATTACATTACTAATTCCTTATCAAAATTGTAACTAAATTATTTTTAAGTTACTTTTTTTTTTTATTTGGTCAAGTTACATTACTTCTGAGTTTCAAAAGTAATCCAATTACAAAAGATGTTATTTTTTTTACTTCAAAAATATCACTGGAGTTTAATAACCATGTTGTCAATATGACAATACATAAACTAAATAATGACAATCAACAATATGAAATTATTAACAGATATCGATTTTGCCACACATTAAATATTAATCTTTATTTTTCAAATGTATTTTAAATAATAATGTGTTTTCAAAATTACAATCACTAATTTTAGATTATTTTTTAATACATTTATCTCCTGCTATGCTAAATAAATGTTCAACAGAAGCACTTGAAAGTAAAGCAATGTTATACTTTAAAAAAATTAATTTCATGATTGGCACGGTTTTTAAAATAGTCAAATCACCATTAAAGAGGGTCAATAAAAAACATTCAAGTTCAACATTAGAATACTTTTATTCTATATCTTCATCAAAAATAATGTTATTGATTTCCTCAAGTTGATTTTGTTCCAAATTATAAACTGTATTATTAACTGGTCTGAAATATTCTATTTCACTTTGAAGGATGTCAGTGACTTCTTCTTTTTCCAATACTAACATACTTTTGAACTTAAGCTTTGGATGAGAAACAGTAGCTAAAATATTAAATTTGTCAAGCAACATTAGGTCAAACCTAGAATAGACATTATCCAAACATGAATTTGCAAGACTTTTGCAAAGTATAGTTTATAACACTTATGCATAACATGATATATTTTATTATTTTAATATTTACATACATTATCAATACATTTTAAAAATATATTAAACCAAAAAAAAGTAAGAGTAATTTAGTAATAATTGCTACAAAAAAGTAACTAAAATGTAATTAAATTACCATCAAATTACTTAAAAAGTAATTTCGTTACAATAACTTGTAACTTAAGTTAGGTTACTCCTCAACACAACCTGTAGGTTAAAATACTTTTTGTGTATGCACAATTTAGTTAGTATGTCCACTTAAAGATTTAAAAATGAATAATTTACAACCAGTTAATTGCTACATTAATTTCTTATAATTTTTTGATAAATACAATTAATTTTTTGAATGGGGTGAGGATTAAATTAATGTGGTGTTTTTTAAATATCATATTATACTATGGGCAGTTAATATAATATATTACACCTACTATTGGTTAAAAAATTTACTACGAAATATGTAAGTAATAATTATTACATAAAAACTAAAATAAAAATAAAATGTGTACATTGGTAAGATTTGTATGTTAATGTATAGATTAATTTTAAAGCTGTGAGTAGAACAATGTATTGTCTATTATCTAAAAATTATAAGAATAATTTAAGTTTTAAGTATCCTTAAGGATATGAAATTATCACAAATAAATGAATTGTACAACATTTTTTCAAAAGGTAATATGATTTAAGAAGATAATTTTTTTTCCATGTTTACATAATAATAAAACCAATACTGCCCATGATTTTTAACTAAAACTAACCATACAATTAAATTTAAAATTCATTGTCTATAGTATATGTAAGTTCCAAAGTTTATTAAAATAATGATTTAAGTATAGCCGATATAGACATATGTGTTTCTGATACGTAACTGTGTAGTGAGCATGTTGACATATATATACATCAACAGTATTGGAAGAGTTAAGAGAAATTCACTGCATTTTTCTCCATATTGTTTGACTTTAATTACACAAATAATTATGTTGTAATTTGTGGCAATACCTTTTATCATGCAAAAGCTCTACTTTAGAAGGGAACCAATTTATGGGTACCTAATGAAATTATTTATGTAGAAAACAGCTGTTTTTCTAACTAAAATAAGCCCCAATTGTATATTGTTGCATTAATAATAATAAAAAAATGTAAGAATCACAATTAAAACTTACTTATTCTAAACAATACACTATCATATGTAATGTCTGAATAGACAAGAGAAACTTGACGACTATCTACAGTAGTTCCTTTGATACAGACTTGGGACAGACCTCTTATCTGGATTAAAAGGAATGACATTTTTTTAATAATATATCGATATTGATATCATTTTTATATAATATTTATGTGTATGTATATATATATATATAAGTACTAAAGTCAAAATATAAATTGTTCGCTTTATCCAGATGTCCGGACTAGCGATGACCGGATAAGTAAGGCTCTACTGTATTATACATTTCAATAAAAAACTTGAAAATACTTTTATAATGTAAAGCTATAATATTATATTTAGTATAATGTACATGTTTAGAAAATACTCTATTCCAAATTACAAATTAAACAAGAAGAAATATAATAAATAATAATAATGCTATATTAACTGTATGAAATTATAATTTTTTATTTGTACACGTATTTAATAAAAAACACCAAATTATGGACCAGTAGATGACTTAAAAGGTAGCAGGAATATTTTGCTTTTCAAATTCAGCTCTGTAAAATACAATAAAAATGAGTTTAAATTAAACAGTAATAAAACAAAAGTATTTATAATAAAATGTTTAAAAATGGAAAAGGCATAGAAAACCATTAAACGCCATCAGATTTGAAATGTTCTATTTTAATGATAAGCATAATATAATATGAACTGAAAATAGATTTCCATTTTTAAAAATCATGAGTCTCTAATATATTAAGCGATACAGTAAATTTTTCCAGAACACTTTTTGTATTATTAAGTAAATATAAGGAGTATTATATTTTTTTTAGATTTAAAATAATTGGATCCAAGGCATTTTATAAATACAACATTTTTAATACAATACAATATGAATTAAATTTTGTTTAAAGTACATTTATAATTGTCAGCCATATTTACCTTAACTGAACACTGAAATCATCCTCGACATTGTCATCGTCCCAATTATCTTCCCAGACATTAGCCTCTTTATCTTCTTCATCTTGGCTGGTCCATTCTTAAAATTAAAATAATAATAATAAATATATAATAGTAAGTTGTCAATTATTATGAATATATTGACATAAATTCATTACCAAAAGTAATGAATGGCTTACCTTCTACTGGAAACTCTTCGAATTCATCGTCTTCTTCCAACAGACCTATGTCCAAGGTATTCTTTTGTTTATCTCCGTCGGATTTGGGTTCGGTAGATTTACCCATGATTTATGAAGAAAAGGTTAACAGTTGGGTAGAAAATTAAAATTATTAATTTTCAACGTTTTCGCTTCTTCAGAGCAAATATTAGTGAATTTACGAATATTAAAGATAATGACGAACGAGATAACTGACTAGTGAAGTTTTAAGTTTGTTTTTGTTTTACACTCCAAAGAATTCAACAGTCATGCCTCTAACCTTAAAATACATTTTTATTGGTGTCCAAAATTGTTGTTGTTATAATATCACAGACAATAATGATAATATTATCAGTGTTGAAACCTTAAACCCATTTACTTACAATATTATAATGAGCTAATTAGTTATTTTTGTTAATAAGCCAATGCTTAAATCCATTAATCTAAGATCGTGAGTCGAAATATTTATTTTACATGATCGGGTGCGGGAGAGTTGTCCCACCTTATCATCTAATGTCGTGGATTTCACGAGATAATGCAGTGGCAGCGCGGCGCATGTTGAGCATCACTATTCATTATTCACGTCTTCAAGTACTTCGATGCTTAGCCATGGCAGGAAAACTACAACCAATGTTTTCTCACCCATGATCTTTTTTTATCTGAAACTATAATCAATAATAAATCCCGAGAAAAACTATACTATTTAATAATAAAAACACAAATAATAATATTTATATTAAAGTGAACACAAGTTCAAAATGTTTTTCCTTTCTCCTCGTTAATTGAACATGTAATTCATTGTAAATAGTAATTTGATATCGTGACGATGAAGTCCAGCGAAGTAGACGTGGTCAAGATGATCGATGCTAACAAAATGCGGAAGGAGAAAAAGTTGTCGGTAAGTTCTATCACTAGCAGTCCGGCTTCAGACTTGAAACCTCGAGTGGTGACTGTCAAGCAACATGATTCAAAAAAGCTCTACACGCCGACTGCTAAAAAAGAAAATACAAAAAAGATTGTTCAAGATGCAACAAAGGAAATTCAAAACTGCAACGATAGTTCTGAATGGCGCTTAGATTTGAGTAAATCAGGATTGACCAAAGTGCCAATAACCATTAGGGATGCTACACAATTGACTGAATTGTATCTGTATGGTAATAAATTGATCACTTTGCCGTCTGAAATTGGATGTCTGACCAACTTGCAGACTTTAGCACTCAGTGAAAACTCTCTGACCTGTCTACCGGATTCACTAGCTAATCTTACTAGTCTTAAAGTCTTAGACCTAAGGCACAACAAACTTACTGAAGTACCAGATGTTGTCTATAAGTTAGATACATTAACTACACTGTTTTTGCGCTTCAATCGTATACGTACAGTGAGTGATGACATTAGTAAATTAGTCAATCTAGTCATGCTCAGCTTACGAGAAAATAAAATTAAAGAACTATCATCTGGTATCGGTAAACTGGAAAGATTAATTACATTTGATGTGTCACATAATCATTTGGAACATTTACCAGAAGAGATAGGAAATTGTATACAATTGTCTACATTAGACCTTCAACATAATGAACTTGTCGACATTCCTGAAACTATTGGCAATCTTACACTTCTGACACGTTTAGGGTTAAGATACAATAGATTGAAAATTTTACCGAATTCATTGAGTAATTGTAATCGAATGGATGAATTTAATGTAGAAGGTAACATGCTAAGTTGTTTGCCCGATGGTCTACTTGTTAACTTAAAAGAAATGAACAGTATAACACTAGCTAGAAATAGTTTCACAGCATATCCTACTGGAGGGCCTGCACAATTTATTGCTGTAGACTCAATTAATTTTGAACATAACAAAATTGATAAAATACCCTATGGAATATTTTCCAAAGCTAATTACCTAACAAAATTAAATATGAAAGATAATGCATTGACATCACTGCCATTAGATGTTGGTTCTTGGACCAATATGGTGGAGCTAAATGTTGCAACAAATATGATTACCAAGTTGCCTGATGACATACAATATCTTCAATCTTTGGAGGTGTTGATCTTATCCAACAATCTATTGAAAAGACTGCCAGCTACCATTGGAAATCTTCAAAAACTCAGAGTACTTGATCTTGAAGAAAACAAACTAGAAACATTACCTCAGGAAATTGGTTATTTGCGAGAATTGCAAAAATTAATTTTACAATCAAACCAATTATTATCTCTACCTCGAGCAATTGGTCATCTCACAAATCTGGCATACCTTAGTGTTGGTGAAAACAAGCTTAGTACATTACCTGAAGAAATTGGTACGCTGGAAAATTTGGAGGCGCTCTACATTAATGACAACCAAAGTCTTCATCATTTACCATTTGAACTTGCCTTGTGTTCCAAGTTGCAGTTGTTGGGAATTGAAAATTGTCCATTGAGTCAACTTGGAGATGCAGTCAAAGGAGGTCCATCTTTAGTAATGACTTATCTCAAGGTAAATGGCCCATACCGTACTCTGTGAAATCTTTTAAACTAGTGTGGTATTTCCATTTGATATCTCTAACACAATATTGCAGTGAGTCTAATAGAAGTTTGTTAATATTTGTTATTGTGTTTAAAAGGTTTATTTTAACACAGCTATTGAAACTATTTTAATGGATCACTAGTAGTATTGTACTCTGACTTCCATCATAAAACCAAATAGGAAAAAATGTATTTTTAATTCTTGGGATTTTTGGTAGGAATAATATTATGTTCTTATAAGTTGCATCAAACATGCATAAGTATTTGAAATCAGATTTGTTAATAATTTCTTTTTAAAGAAATTATTTTAAGATGAGAGTTTATAAATAATTGATATGTTTTATTAAATAATGTTTCAAAAAATATTTATTAAACAATACATAATAGGTACCTATTTTATTTGTATACAATAAGAGTATAACTTAAACTAAAGTATGTATTAAATATTAAGTTTAAATTTTTATTCGTTAATGAAAAATGTATGGACTTGACCGATTATTTTCAGTATTTTATTAATTAAATTTAATAACTTTATGTAAGCATTCGATAAATAGCAGTTTTGGAAGTACAGTTAAATATAACTACCTATTCTATATGTTGTCACAATTTATTTAGAGTTAAACACATTTATCAAAAGATAAATACTTAGATAATACATTATGCTTTAATTAATAATAATTATTCTTATATTTTAAATTTTAAATAATAAATTGTCAGTATATTTACATAGATTTATATTTCATGATAAAAAAAAATTTACAACTATGCGAGTTTTAGTATTTAAGATGATAATATTGATTCCATGATATTTCATTATAAACTCTCATCAGATTCTGAAATTTGATATCATATTTTAGATAATACGTATTTTATATTATCATAAAATTATTGAAATTATTTACCAAACTACTAGGCAATTCAATATGAAATAAACTTTATTATAATATCCATTACTTTATTCAGCATGTCAACTGGAAATTTCACTACAGTCCCAAAATTGTATTTAAACCATGAATATCAAAATGTGTTAAATACAAATTCATTAATTTGTTTTTATTTATTCATAGTAGGCAAATGTATAGTGTATTATTTAATATTTGTTTTAATTGAAAATTATAAGTGTATATGTATTTTATGTATGTATATTGTATAATATACATATATTACGTATGTGTATATTATATATATATATATATATATATATATATATAAATATTTAATTATTTCAACTGTTGATAAAAAATAACGTAATATTATTTTTGTGTGATAATTATTATATTATGTTAATGTTAAAAAAAAAATCGAAAACTAATTTATTTGAAATCAGTTGTCATATAAATATTATGATTACAGTTTTATGACATAATATCTATTGGTTATTGATTAACCTATTTAGTATTAAAGTGTAATCATAATAAAATATGAGTAAGATGTATTAGAAACATTAAAGTTCTTAGATTGGTACTTGTGTCAAAATCCACCTTTTGAGCTTGTACTACTTATTTATAAAATTGTTTTTGTCATTATTTGTGCAATATAATGAATTTTATTTTAAACTCAATTTTGTTTTTTATACTACGAGATTTACCTAACTGTCCTAATTGTTTATTTTTAAATTATGGAAACAATTTTTGTCACGAGATTTAAAATAATATACATAAAGTTTATTTATTTATTTTACTTAAATAAATCAATTTAATGCCGCAGAATTTTCTTTTTTGACCTGAATAATCATTGCACTATGTTGTGCTTCAATTTAGTAACACAATTGCATTAGTATTCTGTAATTTATATCATTGCACAATTTAAGATTGGTCGACCACTGACCAGTTTCCTCGTTGACAATCAAGTACAGCAGTTATATTGTTGTATGTGTCTACTAATTGACAGTTTAACACATAATTTTTGACCAAAGCAACTATGATTATTTGTTTTTAGTCCAAATCCTACAGGACTTTCCTGATTGGAAGAAACATTATAATTTCATGATTTATTTTTATTGAGTAAAAATATTATGAATTAATTTTTAATTTTTTAATTGTATATTTTAAACATAGTATGTATACTTATATTATAATATACATCATTTTGTTGTGTACCTATAATTTGTAATGATTAGTATAAGTACGGGGTACATGTGTTTATATCTTTATTGATATTATTCATTTATATGTGTATATATATGTATTGTTGTAATCATATATACATTGCGACAAGAATTTCACAAAATCACCATCTGTATATTTCGAGTACCAACTATCAACTTTGTCCGCGATTACCCAATTTAAATTATTATTATTAGTTAAATTATCAGCCTCCCATCAATTTTTTTAACAGACGACGACCGGCTGGCGATAGTTTGTCTAATTCGCTCTTTCTTCCTTTTTCCCATGACGCACTACGGACAACAAAACATAGTATGTTGTGTACCAAATTTTAATTTCCATTACTACGGAGTAGCATATCAGCTAAAATCTAAAACTCCCCGGCGACGTCTGTTGGGAAGAACGATGATGTGGTAGATCATTGAATATTTGATCATCGACGAGTGTCTGGTCATTTGCTTAGTGTATATTAATAGTATCATTATGATACTATCACGTATGTATTATTATTATCATATTTTCTGTTAATCAAGAGTCGTCGGTTTTCGGGATTATATATATATAATATGTGCATGAAATTATTGTGTGGACGGTCTTTTTGTCTCATCGTTCTATATGTTATTTCCTTTATTTCTATTTTTTTTTTTGGACCAAGTTTCACGCCCGTTTTAAGCTTTCTCGGCATAATATACCTAATTTTCTATATGTACCTATTATTACTATGTTATGACTGGTATGATTTTTATTTTATAATTATTATTGTTACTTATTTCGATCTTTATTTGTTATTTCTATATTAATTATTATCAAATCCATTGCGATCCACCTTTTTATATATCGACTAGTGATTGGTAACATCGTCCAAATTAACAGGTGATCACGGCGGTTTTCAAATAGCCTTTTTTGAAGAATAATTGAATGGTCACAAATTGCGTTTTTAAATTGCTACTTGTATGATTTTACAAGTAATTAAAGCAAAAAGTGCGCCATCATTCTGTATAAAATTTTTATTATTTATTATTAATATATGTATTAGTAGGTATAAATAATATTCTGTTTAAATTTTTATTTAATTTATAAACCTTGCATCTTTTTGGTTATTCGACATTGATGTTTTTATAATATACGATTTTTTTATATTTAAGTCATAAATTTATGATATATTTTGAAATTTAAAATATTATACTACACGTAATAAATCGTGACTCATCTAATCCAATCTTATTTTCAATGGCATTTTAATTTATATTTTATAACTATTTAAGGAAAAATAAGTCTAGAAAGATACTAAAGAATCATATATCAGATAAATACAGTGGAACATTATTGGGCACATCATGTGATATGCAAATGAACTAACTTATAAGATAATAGAAAGAAAAATAAATTGTCTCAAAGAATGGGAGGGTCAACCAAGACCATATTTTATCAAAAAAAAATGATTTATTGTTACCATATTGTCCTTACCCATTATTAACGTGGACCAATTTCCTCAAGTACACAAAGTTAAATAATACTGTTTTAACTAAGTTATAGCTATGTAAATGTAAAATATTAAACCTTTAAAATCCTATAACTCACTTTATAGTTAAAATATTAATAAAAGCTTTAGTGATACCCTAGGTAATATTTTTACATTTAAGTTTTGATACTATTATTATAGGTCAATTGATTCTAATATTAAAATTTACAGCATAAAATTATTCTGCTGAACGTAAGTTTGCGTACTATGTCCTCTTAATGCAACGAAATAAATGTAAAATAAAAAAAAATTCTCCGACCGTTTTACGAGTAGGTACTTATGTTTTTCTACTACCAAGCAATGTATATAAATCACGTAGGAAATATAAATATGTAAGTACAGAAATGCGACGTTTTGACATCTGTGGGTTGATTTAGTTATACACTGCTGCTGCAGTTATGGTCTCATAACCGCTTTAATATATGAACTGAAAAGCCAATTAAATACATGGTTATATATTATAGGTAGGTATGTATTATGTAATATTAGTTCTTTGACGTAGTACTTCGTAGTATTTTGACGCTCATTAGTTTTAGCAGTAGGAATTTTTAATTTTGAACTGTTTATTCAACGATATACTTCAATTTATATGTTTATATATAATATATATATTAACTCATAATTATGTGAATAACGTTTATTTACGATTAATGAGCTCTATAGTAAAATGAAAAAAAATATTGAAAATTCCGTACATAATAATTTACGTTCAATCGTTCTCTATGTTAATACTAAACGATTTTTAAATTTATTATTCATGGCGCTACAATGTTTCACAATGAAGACTAATAAAGGAGTCATCTTTTTAATAAGTTCGCTCATTATCATGGATTGTAAAAAC
Source organism: Rhopalosiphum nymphaeae (assembly GCA_036289425.1). NCBI lineage: Eukaryota > Metazoa > Arthropoda > Insecta > Hemiptera > Aphididae > Rhopalosiphum > Rhopalosiphum nymphaeae. The sequence goes on from JAZAQC010000004.1 coordinate 2,848,392, forward strand.
ATTTATTTTAAATAATTTAAAATCATAATAAAACAATGTTTTTGAAAAAATATAATTTTACTACTTTTTATTGTTATAATTTTAACTTTAGGAAATAACATACATGTAATATTCCTAAGCATATTATATTTTTTTTAAATATTGGTGCTTAAAAATTGAATTTTTATTTTTAGTGAGTATAAGTAGGTACTTATATTTTGATGAATAGTGCAGAAAAATGGCACAGACCATATTATTAAATTGTTTAAACTTATGTTAGTTTCATTAGGTTCTTTACCATATAGAACTGCAGGTTGTACATATTACAAAATATCCACTCGGCACACGGGAAGAAAAGCATAATAAGTATACATTTTATTCGCGTTTTCTTTGTTTTAAACTGCGCAAAATTATTTTACTTGACAATTTTGATAACTGATATCTATTAACAATTTACTTTTGTTTTAGTAATTAATATTTAATTGTTTTCTCCCTGATTGCATATGATTTCGTGATGTAGTATGCACTAATTTGTACCTCTAAATTATAATATATAATAAGTAATCAATAATCATTGAATAAAAATAAAAACCAGGCATGTTACTCTACGTTATAAAAACACTAATTTTTGTTATTTTTAAAATCATTACATTATTGCTTTGCTCAAAATCTAATAAATAATTAATTTGATATTAAATATCATTAAATACAATATATTACCTAAGTTTAAATGAAATTATCATGATCTTATGTTGATACTTAAATATTTTGTCAAGTAAAATAGTTATATTTATTACTATACATAGTGTGCCCCCAATAAAATCTAAGGCGACGACCTTACGATATATCTCCGTGGTAAATATAAATAAATATAAAATATTTAAATGCTGGTTATTAAACATAACACTTTAAGAAAATTCCAATTTAAAAATATAAATTTCCAAATAAAAACCATATCAAAATGTTTTGATACGGACATTTTTGGACGTACTGTATAATAATTATGTAACTAAGTTATTATTATATATATATTTGTTTCTTTATTTATTTTATTCAGAACTTTATTATTCGGGTTTAGGGTCACCCTGAATATTTAATAGAATTATATATAGGTACATATAAAATAAAATATTTGGTTTTGAGAGTTAATTTTGGATGTTTTATCGTTTGCATTATTCGACCAGGACTAGCTTGTGGCTGTGATATTTTTTTTTAAAATTAATTCGAGTTTTAGGTTGACGTGGGTTTGGGATTCCGGTAAAAACACAAAAAACACACCATTGCATATAAAATATACGATAAGGAATAATATGTTTAATAATAAATGATAATAATCTACTGAATTTATAGTAATCTATATATATTTGTACCTATATATATATATATATATATATATTTGTTTATTACTATTATTATTATTAACACATTAAAATTAATAAATTAAATATATTAAAATACACACAAAATTAAATAAAAAATTATTTAAAAAAAGTATTCAAATGTTGAAAATGTAAAACTCTAATTCTAGGTTTATATAGATTTTTCAATGCTAAAACAATATTTCACTGTTGTTTGTAGATACGTAGATTAGTATGCATAAAATCTAAATAAAAAAGTGTAGATTTATTTTTAACAAAAACAAAAACGAAATTATAAAAACAAAATAAGAATGAATCATACAAATTTGAATAATTTTTTTTGTCCTTTAGTAGCTAGATACGATCGGGTTATATCGTTAGATAGTTTTAGGTCGCTTTGTATGGTCTTCTATATAAAACTATAAAATACAGAACGAAAAAGTTTTATACATAATATTATGACAAAGATACAAATTGTGAAACCAGGAATGTACAGTCGATAAAAAATACTGATTGTAGAATGGAGAAACATTATATATTTGAGGGAAATTACTTATTTAAGTGAAAATTTGCCAAACTAGTAATACTTATTAAAATCTTTGTTAAATAAAATATAATGTGCTGCAAGTAAAATAGAAGGTTTGTGGCTCATACATAGCTAATTCTACTCAAATATTTAAAGGTCTGTACAAAATATAGAGTTGGCCTTTTGAATTTTTAAAAATATACCGTCCAAAGTGACCACAGATTACCTATAAGATAATAATGTATAGAAACATTATATACATAATTAATTACAATTGAAATTAATATATGTTTTTATTATTTTAAATCACATAAAAAGTATACATTTATATTTTTCATTAATAATAATTCATTATATTATTACAGATTTAAATTTTGAACTGAATACCATTATATAAATACTATTAGGGATGCACTCGAGGACTGGGAAAAAATACGTTAAACCTATAATATATTTATCAGATTTCATATTTCTGAATTTTGTTGCAAACCTTTTGTCAGAAATATAGTCATCGGATTGTTACAACTAGATTTACGGGGGTTGTGAGCACTTCCATACAAAAATATCTGAATACGTATATTTATGTATAGTGATTTAATATACTTTAACCGTCTAACACAAATTGTATCTCGTTTATTATAATATTTTGAATTATTGTATCTAGCTAAATACATTCTAAATATTTCACGAAAGAAAATAACTAAAAACATGAAAATAATCAAAGTATTTTTGTTATGAGATTTATAAGAAAACGTAAAATACTTAGATACCCAAACGTCAACAATAACTAATAAAATGATTCTTTGATTTTGATTTTCTATAGCCAAAATTCTTAAGCAAGAGTATATTCTTACTCATGAATTAAAGAATTATATTTCGAAATTAATATAAACGTTATTCGCTAGTTATTTAATTTTTCTTAGTTATCAATAAAGTAATTTAGACTGTCTTCAATATTCAAAAAAATGAAATGATAGAAGTATAAAAAGTCTTGAGTTTTACAAATTGGTACTCATAATATATAAATATGTAATGTATACGTAAATTCCGACCTTGATCTATTATTTCGTCTATTATTATTATTATTATTTTTTTTTTTTTTAAGAAAACGCGTCAATAATTAATTAACATGTCAAATAAGTTTTGCATATTAATATTAAATATTAAAAATTAAATAACGTTTCATATTATACATTCTGAGTGGAGCAATGAATATATTACAATTATAAGTATTTTATAGTAAAAAATGTATAAAACTTCAATTTTTATAACAAAGGTTTAAAAATATAATACAATGTTTCTCATAAATATAGTTTATACTAAAATACCGTAACTAAAAAACTTAACGAATATATAAATACGATTAATTTTTATAAACATATGAAATTCAAATTTAGACGAAATTACATATTATTTTAACAATAGATAACAAAATTAATTATTTTGTTGTAATTCATAAACGTTATTCGAGGTAATTTAAAACTTTTGTTTTTAAATTTTATTATACGCGACGAATTTTATAAAATATGTAGACAAATTTAAGATTTCATCTCTACATAGTTTCATACCATCCAGACTGTTTTACGGTAAGATGGTATATTGATTTAAAGGTTAAAACAAATATATTATATCATATTAATATAACTATATATTATTATAGTCGATTAATATTTAATATTAATAATATAATGAGCGCAATGTTTTCAGAAAGTATAAAATCAACTTACCGCAATAAAAATTGTACACTTGATAAATTATTTTAATAGTAATAACAATAAACAAATTTTGAAATACTAAGTGATGTAGACTGACATGTAATAAATTATTGAATTTAAATCTAACACAATCATTACAATGATACATTCGAAACTTATTATACAGCAGATATTCACTTATTCAACTTTTAAAATTTGCTTATAACGCTAGTTTTATTTAAGAATTTAATTATTTTCATGGTTTAATAGCGTCGTTAACATCATTGAGTGTCTGCTGTGTAGGGTGACACGTTTAGGTTCTCGCGTAATATTTTGTACATTCTTAGGACACGTGTTTTACAGTTAGAGCATTTCGGCATGTGCCACATACTGGTCGATATTCTTTAAATGTGTTTCAGCCATTAGGAAGGTATGTCCAATTTAGTCTGATACGAGTAACATTATTATAAGCCAGTAAATCAGGATGCATCGAATTATTGATGTATTAAAATTGCATATACAAAGCGCCCTCTTAGAAAAATAAATTGTATTACTATTAGCTAATATTATTTGGTAATAAATGCATTAGTATTATTGTTAATTTCATTAAAATATTATAGTTTCAATGTCATAGTATGACTGATACTATCAACGAAATGAAACTGATCGTTGTTATATATTACAAATTGTTAACATTAAGAAAATAGTATATTTTAATTTATTACTATTTAGTTTATAGCAATATTTTAGTGTTCTAGTACGTACCTATCTATATAATTTAATATTGATTTTTATATTTTATTATTGTATTATATTATAAACTCAAATTTATAATCTATTACAAATAGCTTCTAAATAATTACCATTGTATTTATTGATGTAGCTACCTAAATTATAGACATTTTAATATTTAATAATTGTCTTAGCGTCGTAGTTATGTAAATACTTAAAAAAGCTTGAATAAAATAACTATTAGTTTTTACTAAATGTTGTTTCTCGTTAAAATATATCCTATATTACAACGGATTTTAGACTGTTTAATCCATAACTATAAATTTTAAAAGAAACGTTTTTATAAAAGCGCATAGTGTTTGTTGTTTAAGTTATTTAGAAAAAAGTGTTTTTACTAAAGCAATAGATTTACTATAAATAATTTATATATTAATTAAATATCACAAATACTTATAAGAAAAGTTTCAACATTACTTTTGTGCAGACAAATAATATAACAATTCATTAATATTTCCAATTATTGTGACAAAAATTCAAGACCTCATAGTGTACATAAATGTTAATTATTAGGGTCTTACACGTCAGTAGATGCGTCACGTTTGTCAACTGATCATTATACATTCTACTCTCGATAACTTGAACTTTGATATCTCAAATATAACAAATTCTCCTTCAAAGATCGCACATTTAATTGATGTTTGATATCAAAAAATTAGTAATAAACCAATAACTAACGTTTTTTTCTTCGCTTTCACTTCAAGTCACCGTCTGTCTGCTGTGTTATTTATTTATAATTCATTTTATTTGTTTTTTATATCGATATAGTACGCCAGTGTGCGCTATATACAATTTATGTACTATTATTATAAAGGTTATAAGTGACTTACTAGCATATTATTTTGAACTCGATGGCTATTTTTATGGTTAGAAAATTATCAAGTTAAATTTGTCCATATAATGATATGGTTCAAAATTCTTAGGACATAAATGGATTGGTTTTTAAATTTTTATTGCAGATAGAGCGGGAGATTATAAGTAAGAAAAAAGCAATAAAAGAGAATACTACCGGCGTGGTTACAATGATCAATACAAAAACCTAAGTACAGTAATTATTTACTCGTCCTCAAAAGGTAATAGTTTTCTTCTTAAGACCAACTTGTGACATATCATCAAATATGAGTAGTTTAATTAATGGATATGACACTGCTATAATATTATATTTCATATGTTCAAAGTAGCGTTTTGAGGGGGAAAGTTAAAGGAATAGAACTGAGACTTAGTGTCTATCATTATTTTTTTTTGACGAGTCTTACTGTTACTAGTGAAAAAACTTGCCTTTTGGAACACTGATAAAAATTCTGATTAGTAATCTTCATATATATATATAGAGTTATTTACTATACATATATAGCCTTTTTTCTTCAGTTATTTAAAAATAAATCTGATTTTAGAATTTTTAAATTTTATATTTAAAGACCACATTTTTGAACAGTTGAGATTTTTTTTTTATACCATAAATTAAGGTCTTGTGATGATACAAACTTATATTTTTTCAAATAAGAACTACTCTTTTTTATTTTAAACAGTTTAAACTATTATTATTATTTACAAATTATTTAATTATCGTAGATATACACTTAATATATTTTTTTAATTTTAATATTAACAATTTAACAATTTATGATGTTTATTTATAAATTATGAGGAATATTGTATTAAATTGTCTATCCTTTTGACCGATTTTATTCATGAATATTTATAGAAAAAATTTCAAAGGTCTATAAGTAACTCAAAAAGAGTCAAAATATGGTATATATAAAATGCTTATAGAAATACTTGGTAAAAATGTCAAGTATTTAATGTTATTCGTTTTCAAATAATTCTCATTTATAACATAATTTACTTTAATTTTCGACATCCCAAAGTATTAACATAATGTATTTTCTATCATAAATGATATTAGATATTTTTACTGGTTAAAAAAGCGATAACACAATCAATAACTGAAAATTGAAAAAAAAACCATTTATCAATCATCTTTGTAAAATATTAAAATCAATGCATTTATCGGCCTGTGAGAAATCTAAGAGTATGACTTTCATTTGAAGAACAGAAGTTTGTATTACTGCAGAAAATTTCGTAAATGATACATAAATCTCAAATATTCAAAAATATTGTCTTTTGGAGATTTTTTTAATAGTTTTTAGGGCAATTCAATTCGGGACCAAAATTATAATACATGACGAATCGAAAATAAAATGATAATTTAAATGTGAGCGTCAATGAAGATTTTATGTGAAACATGCTTAAAATTATAACAGTCGTTTTCAAAGTCAAAGTCGTTTTGGAAATGGGTAAGAAAACTTAACATTATATTCGTGTATTTGTTAACGATGTGGACACATTTTTCGCATGTAACATTTTATATTATAGTATACAGGGTGCTAGTGATGAAGCTTTGTTCGTAAACACGGTTGTATAAACACTTTAAACGCTGTACATTATTTCGTTTGTATAATTTCGATCGAACGAGTACAAGGGAACGACGTTTCGTCTGGCAATTAATATAATATGGTACAACACGAACGGCCGACTCGACTAAGTATTCAGGTTTATACGGTATTAGACACGTCACGTAAATTTACGCAATGTATAGGGTGATTCACAAAGCAGTTTTAATATATTTTTTTTTTTTTTTACATTGATTTTCTCCAAATTCTGATAAATGGAATTTTTAACTATTTACAGTAAATTAGTGGTATAATGAAGCTCATTATAACAAAAATCTTGTTATAACGAACGAAACTACCATTTCCTTAAAAATATATCCTGATATAAATGATATAATACGAATATCAATGCACCGAAGCGATTTCTAAATATAAAAAACTTTTTCTCGGTCCCTTAAAAATCGTTGTATTAGGAGGGAACTATATAATGAATAGACTAATAAAAGCCATAAATATATTAAAATATTAAAAAATATTAAAATACTTATAGATTTCTTGTACTTAAAATTTAAGGAATCGTGCTTTATAGTAATACTAATATTTTTTCTTTAAATGATAATAAAATTTTTTACTCTTAACTTTTAGGCAGATAACTTTTTTTAATGTTGATTTATTTAAATTAGAAATTGTACGAGTAATTTCTGAGATATTAAAATATGCATTTAGTAAGTGCAATTATAATCCATACAAATTTTTTTTTTAAATTAATGTAATATTTAATTTAATAATAAGTACCTACTTTATGTTACACTTGTAAATTTAACAAATTATAAAATGTTGATTGGTTAATTTTTATAACTACAATTTTCAAATCTTCATAGCTTTCATATATTCCAAACCTATTATCATGGTCATATTATTAGCCTTATCATACAATAATTAAAAAACTACTTGTTAAAATTTCAAGTTAGGTTACATTAAAGATCGAAATCATAAGCTAAACAATTTTTCAAAATTAGTGCAATGATTCTCATTAAAAAAAAAAGAAATTGTATAAAATATCTTGTTATTTAAATATAAGGTCATTAAGATTCTAAAATACTCAAACATTTTGAAAATCAAAATTTAAATAAATAAATTATTAAAGAGAAAAAGTGAGCGAACGTGCTTTGTGAATTACGATGTGTGTAAGACAATGAACATGGAGATTATTTTATGCTGTATTGTGACCAAGTAATGGGCTACGAAGATCAGTAAGTTTGATTTTGAAAGTTTTCAGTGTGAAATATTTGATTATGAAATAATTATTTCTGTTTATACGATAAAGTTTTTTTCAACAATACGGTGACCTACATTTTTAATTTAATACGTAAAATATTTATCTCAGAACTTGAATAGTTTATTGTGTGTAAATGTAGTTATTTTGAATTAATAGTTAATTATTTATAAATTTATTAGCATTTAAATGGTTCAGACGAACAGAGTTAAGTATCAACATTTCACGGACGGCCCTACGACTTGACTTATCAAAACATTCAAAACGTTAAAACGTTTATAATTTATTAATAATTAACTATTTGTTTGGTATTTGATGTTTGCAAAGTTTTCGGAAAAATAATCCACTTTCTATAGTATCAAATTGAGAATGTAGATTCATATGTATACAAGCAAAGAATTGATCATGACTAAATCACAGGAAAGAATATGAAAATGGTTTGAATAATAAATTATAATTGATTATTGACTTCTAAAACGCCTTGGAATTTACAAAAAATTACCAAAATAATGATCGCTGTAGTCTGTCATTATAAAATAAAAAAAAAACACCTTGTATACATAATTTCAGTCGTTATTGCCATAATCGTGTCAATGACGTTTCATTATATCGTGATATGCCGTGTGCCGTTCAACATATACAATACGCTATCTTCATTTTTGGGGTTTTTTTCGACAATCTAAATACACGCAAGATAGCTTTCGGTAAATGGGCTCGTGTATAATATATAGGTATAAGGTACTTTGAATTCTTCCTTTGTAGATAATATATGTAGGGTGATTTGTATTTTCTTTAGTAATGAATTTATAAACATTTTGATTATTGGCATTTTCAATTACTTAAAGACCACGTTTTTAATTATTTAGATTCTGTGTTCTGCGGAGATATAAAATAACAATCATCCTTTTTTATTGTAAATTTCAAAGAAAATTATTATTTAAACATTTTGATGTATTTAAATTAAAATTTGAACGAGTTTTATCAGGAATATTATCCGATATAAATATACTTATTAATCGGAACGACAGATAAAAAATACATTTTAGTTACTTTTAAGTACTTTCAAGGTACTTTTAGCGAAAAAAAAACGTTCTTGCGTGTAACAGCGCGTAAGTGACATGTGCGTGTGGAAATTTCGCATTTTGACATGTTTGCACGCACACCACGAATTAAGATAGTATATGTATGTCCAACGAACTTAATAAAGTGACCATTAAACAGACTCCACTCTCATCATGCCCCTAACAAATTTTTACTAGCGTTTGTAGTGGACGAATCTCTTAATAGTGTCATGAAATCAAATAAGTACCTTTGTAAATAATAATTAATAATTTATTCTGATAAAGATAAAAAAATAAATAATTATTAAGTCTATAACAATATATTGTATAATCCCTGAATCATTAAAGATTGAAATTTGCCATTATAATTTGTACTTTTGTCTTATACTGTTTCCTTTTGTTTTGTTATCTATTATTATTTATTTAATATTTCATTTTGTGGAAATGCAAAGTTGTTTTTAATATGAAGTTTTAAAGATATATATTGATAACATACATTTAAGATATAACTAATTTTTATAATTTTTGTTGTTGTTATTATCTTGTTTTTCAAATTTTGATTAACATTATAGAAGTTCGAGTATATTGCTTCATCCTTGTGGTTATGTAGTTTGAATATAAGTTTAAATTTTAAACCAATATTAATTTAAAAAAATCATTGTAATATATCTTTGAAAAAAATTTTTGAATTAGAACATTTGGAAAACATGTCTTTAAATGCTTAAGAAATTTAGAATATACAACTTATGATCAAGATATATATAAAATATCCTTTTGATTTTGCAGGCATAAAATCAGTTTTTCAAATTATTGCAGAAGTATTAAGGTTGTTATACTTGAATTACGCACCAAAAGTTTCTTTGATATTACAAATATTAATTATGTTTAAATAATACTCGTCTCTTTTTGCTTTTTCTTGTATCATTGTTATATTATTAAATAATATTTAGTAATTATATAAGACAAATAAATGCGGAATTATTTTATGGCATCATTATAGTTAGGTTTATTGGTTATCATTATTAAAAAAGTTATACAAGCCATCACTTGGAGTGTTAATGCTGGGTTTCCATTTATTTTACACACGTCAGCTATTTTTTGGGAGTCATAATGGCGGTCGCAGAAATTATGGATTTATTATTATAGCTCGGTTACTATACACATGAGCACACGGTTCGTACACGCATATCACTCTTTATATCGCCTGTAACAAACTATTTCAAACAAGACATTTTCCAATTTCAAAATGTATCTTATTCTTTTCATTTTCCTATATATTGTTTGGTATTATGTGATGCATGTAGTGGGTGATGTGATACTAAGAATATTACCGGAAACGGGTAATATTTAGGAAATTCTAGGAATTTCCATCAAAAAAAAAAAAAAAATATGCAAATATAACAATACCTAATAGGAACCTAAATTTTATTTCACATAAATTTAAAATGTTATATTAATTTACAACCTAGTTAAACACGCTTCTTGAATTAGTGTGATAAAAAATTTAAATTTTAAAAGGCTTCCTAATTCTCTATAATATTGTTTTGATTATTATAGATATTTATTATTTGAATAATTATTATGATTTATGACTATATGTTAAACCAAATATTGAAATACATGGAAAATACGTATAAAAATTATGATTCGCATTATATATAGTCTTGGTCTTAGGAATATTCCGAGGAATTCGCGTATCACAATTTACCATAGTATATTATTATTGGATAATACGTATATATTATTACTTATTATAAATATATGACGATTGCGGTTATATTCAACTATGAAAATGTCTGTATGTATGTCGTCTTACTGTATTTTGTTACTCGTTTTTCTTCTATTTATCAAATTAATTTTATCCTTTTTAACTAACATTTTTCTCAGAATACATAAACTTTATCAAACATAAGTATTACGTTACCATCGTAACGTTTGAACGAGCACAAACAAACTTTTAGACAACGTAAAATAAATGAAAATATCATTGATGTCTAGTTGTTGAATAACTTTTGAAAATAAATTTATTTTCGCTCCTTACAGATAACCATAATATGTGAATACAAAGAAAAAATAATTTTAAGTTCGTAACAATTGAAAACTAATATTATTTAATTCGATTCCTACTCGACCAACAATATAATAAATTGACTATTATATTAACTTTTTATTGAAACTTGATAGACTAAATAATTTCCAATAATATTCAAGTAAAATATTTATTTATACAAACTAATATATTAATAATATGATTATGATTTTTATATTTTCATTTATTGTATATATTATTTATTATAACAGGATACATTAGCTACAATTATATTTATATCTGATTCATTTTTAAAATCATTATTCATATTTCATAGGTATTTTATAAGGATTAAATAAGTTATATATATATAATATATGGATAAAAGTTAAAATTGAAAAAATAATTATAAATCAAGGAATTAATATTTATTATTTATAAAACAAAACTTTTTATTAATCATGAATAAAAAATGTATACTTGCTTATTATGTTAGTTTTCTTAATGGAATGATATAAAGTTTTATTTCTATGGTCATTTAGGATTGATATATCGATATAAAAGCTAGTAGCTGGGCGCGTAGTGAATGTAGAAAATATATTACATAGTTATTATTATATACTTTTAGTTATCTTTTAATAAATTGTTATATTATATATACAATATTTAATTTATTAGACACTCTTATAACGCTCAAATATTTTATTTCGTTAATTGACAAAATTACAAATCATAAGATATTTTATGTTTTTTTTTTTTTATTTTAACTAAATCGATACATTTGTACAACGTGAAATTATATTTTAAATTTATATTAATAGCTTGTCTTTGCACGGAATTGGAATCTTTTCCTGTGAAAAAAAAAACAGATACTAATGTCTTAAATATTATGCAAAATGTAAATATATGCAAATCACGCACACATTTTTACTATTAAATCCGAATTATTGTGCTAAATTAGTGCGCTAGAATGCTACTTATATATTTATACTAGTGATATGCTAATGGAACATAAATAAGATTACGCACTAACATTACTATACACTACACAAGATGACTCAATTCACAAAAATATACGCAATTTATTGTTTGATTCATCAAGCATGCTCAATTCTTCCTCAATTAAATAATTAATTTAAATTATGGATTTTTTTTGGAATTATTAAGTGTACTTAATATAATAAGCCAGATTTTGAATTTTTAAATATTCATATAGAAGTATTCTATGAAAACGTTTTTTTTTAATTTACAACCAAACTTTTTTTATTTTAATTTGTTAAAAAAATAATTAGTTTGAACATTTAATGTATTTAAATAAAAATTTAAACAATTAGTTTTGATTTATTAAAATGTTTGTGCTAAAGTCCTTCTAACGAGTCCTTCTAAAAATATAATATTTTATCTAGTACTTCTGCATTGTGAAAATTTATACAAATTATAAAATATAAATAGATAAGATAAAATTAATAATCACTAATCAGTAATTGCTATGATTTAAATATCATCACAGGCCCTTTCCAAAGCTAGACTTATTTTGCTTAGTACAAAAAAAAAAAAATGAAGAACTCAAAAACTACTCGTTAAAATTTTGATTTAAATATGTCAATATTTTCAAATAATTATCTGTTTAATTATTTACCGAAAAAAGAATAATTTTTATTTGAAAAATATAAATTAGTATCATCTCAATTTACAAGACACTTTTTAAGTAGTACAAAAAATCTCAAGAATTTAAAAATATATATTCTGAGTATACTTGTTTATTTAAAACTTCTAAAAATTAATACTTGAATGCATTACTTATAAAATAAAAATGGGAATAAGAACACTAAGTGAATCACACAGTATAAATATAGAATAATATTACATATGTGAGTAACAATTTCAAAATATTTATCCATTATGGGACGACGTCAATTAAAATGCCTTTACTTGTAATTGGTTAATGTTTATGAGAGCACAACAATCATGAGATTCTATTGAGAATATGTCATATTCACGCACATAAACGGTGACCGTACTTTACTTACGTATAATGGTATTATAGGTACTAAAATAATAATACACGCATACTTGTCTGACCTTAGAAATGTAATTCGTTCTCCAAAATAAACACGAGAACTCGCATTAAATGTGAACTGGAATTTTTAGAATAACTTATTCCATAAGTATAGTCGAAATTTAAATTTGTTATTTACTAATTGTTGGGTATTTTGAATATTTTAATAACACACAGATAATAATAAAAAAAAACTATTATATCGTACCTCCAAATTATATATAGTTGAAAGTGTAAAAGGATTTTATACTACAGTTAGAGATGTAGACAAACTAGTTTTGATAAAATATTATTAAATTATTCATGTATTATTATATATTTATGATTTAGACATATTCAACATTTTAATAAATATAGTATAGTATTTTAAAATATATATTAAGTATTTATTTTTATCATTCACTATATAAAGATATATAACATGAAATTATTTACAAATGTATTGAATAATATTACGTATTAAAGTTATTCATACATATTTATTCTAAGATAAAACAAATAAATTACTTCAAGTTCGATTTAATTGTTATAAATCAATATTTTATTCATGATTAACGATTATTGTTTTTTTTTAATAACTATAAGTTGCTGGCATAATGTTTCAAATCAACAATAATATAGTATTCAAATGTCGTAAGTTTTTAATAGAATGAACTATTAAATAAATACATTACTGATTTAAGTAAAAAAAGTATGCTTGAATTTGTATAAACAATATTAAGATATTCAATTTAAATTATAACATTGCTATTTATGTCTGGACCACATATAATTGATTCAACATTTAATTTTAGTTTCGATGTACGTTCGCAGTAGGTTAGTACAACTTAGTAACTTTAGAATATATCTAAACAGAATAATTATTATTCTAAAATAAAATAAATGTATCATATAATTTCAAAGGACTTCAGTGTAGTGTTTAACTATTATCATGTTTGTTGGAATTATAAATAAAATACTCTGTATTGTGTAGCCTAAGGGTAAAGTGACTTATTCTTACTGGAGTACAGCAGAGTTTGAATAGACGTTTTTATGTACTACAGTATATTTGTGTTATGTAGCAGCTAGGATAATATTAGTCGTTTATTTAAATTACGCCTCGTAAAGTGGTAACATCATTGTATATTGTATAATTATACTTATTATAGTTATTATTATATTGTATATAATATATAACATATTTATATTATATCTTTAACTTCTGCATATCTGTGTATTTCAACAAGTTATAGGTCTATTAAGTATTAGTGAAGTATTTATAATAAAATAATTTTTTATTATATTATAATAATAATTGATAAACAAATAACTTTACGATGTACAGCCATATTAACATCGAGAAGTATATGCAGTTTAGTCTGCGAGGGTTTATTTCTATACAGATAGTGCACATTTACGTTTCTTTTTTTAAACAGAAAAAACGAACAATTTAAAATCAATAAACTTAAAGAACATTAAATTAGGACATATGGAAATCGTATGTGAAGGTAATCATAAATACAGTTGGAATATTTGATGTAGCAACGAGGAAATCAAAGCTTAACTCAACGGAATCCAGTAACGAAGACGAAAAGGATGCGAACAACTGTATAGTGTTGATTATTCAACATTGAAGAATACCTCGGAAAAAGGTAGATTATAAGTCTCAAAAGTAAATTGCTGTATCAGTATATAAATAAGTTTTACAAGAAAGAATCAATTGTAACGGGGTGAATACTATGTAGAACAATAATTCCTTATAGCGTAGTGTGTAAAAAACTAAGAACAAAAATCAGAGACAAGCATAAAAATAGTAAAATAAAAGTTGTATAGTTATAATATCAAGGATTATAAGCCTTTACACTAAACTACTCTACAATTGATGGGAATTATAGGTTATTAAACAATGATTCTCAAAAATAAATGGAAATTTCAAGTATTTTGACTATGATTTTCAAAAATTCCAAAGGATTCTTGGACATTCTGCACTTATTCTCAAGGATTATTGCCTCTTTAATTAATAACTCCACGATTCGTGGAATTTATAGGTTTGTAAACCATTATACTCTCGGATTAATGGGATTTTCAAGTATTTGGACCATGATCTTCAAAAATTCCAAAGGATTCTTGGCCATTGCATACTGTTATACAAGGAATTTCGGGCTCTTCACTTAGATACTTCATGATTCATGGGACTTATAGGTTTGTGGATCATTATACTCTCGGATTAATAAGATTTTCAAGGTTTAGGATCATGATCATTAAAGATTACAAAGGATTCTTGACCATTCCGTACTAATTTTCAAGAATTATTGGCCTCTACACTACGATTCTCCATAATTCATGTGAGTTTTTTGGACCTTTATTATCAAGGATAAATGGAAATTTTAAGTAAGTGGACCAGGATCTTCAAGGATTCCATAGAATTCTTTGCCATTCCGTACTGGTTCTCAAGGAATAATGGCCTCTTCAATTAGAAACTCCATAAATAATGGAAATTATAGAGTTATAGACAATGATACTCTAAAATTGATGGAATTTTGAAGTATTTTTACAATAATATTCAAGGATTCCATAGGATTCTTTGCCATTCCGTACTATTTATCAAGGAACAATGGCCTCTTCAATTAGAAACTCCATAAATAATAGAAATTATAGGTTTGTAAACCATTATACTCTCGGATTAATGGGATTTTCAAGTATTTGGACCACGATTTTCAAAGATTCCTTAAGATTCATGGTCATTCCGCACTGATTTTTAATGAATAATGGCCTCTTCACTTAGAAACTCCTTAAATAATTGTAATTATAGGTTTTTAGACCATTATACTCTCGGATGAATGGGATTTTCAAGTTTTTGGACCATGATCTTCAAAGATTCAAAAGGATTCTTCCCAATTTCACACTGATTCTCAAGGATAATTGGAAATTTCAAGTCTATGGATCAGGATTTTCAAGGATTCCATAGGATTTTGGGCTATTCCGTACTGTTTCTCAAGGAATAATGGCCCCAACAGTATGATTCTCCATAATTAATGGAAATTATAGAGTTATAGACAAAGATACTCTAAAAATGATGGGATTTTGAAGTATTATTACCAAAATCTTCAAAGATTACAAAGGATTCTTGGTCATTCCATACTGTTATTCGTGCAATTACGGACTCTTCACTAAGAAACTTCATGATTCATTGGAATTTTTTGGCTAATTGACAATGATACTCAGGGATAAATGGGATTTTCAAGTTTTTGGACCATGATCTTCAAAGTTTCTATAGGATTCTTGGCCATTTTATACAGTTTTTCAAGGAATAATAGCCTCTTCACTTTGAAAATACATTATTGATTGAATTATAGGTTTGTAGACCATTATACTGTGAATGATAAATGGGATTCTCAAGAATTATTAGTTTCTACACTACGATTCTCCATAATTAATGGGAATTATAAGTTTTTGGAACTTTATTCTCAAGGATAAATGGAAATTTCAAGTATATGGATCAGGATCATCAATGATTCCATAGAATTCTTGTTTATTCCGTACGGTTTCTCTAGAATTATTGGGCTCTACACTACTGCATAATTAATGGGAATTATAGGGTTATAGACAATGATACTCTTGGATTAATGATATATATCATGAATATATATTCTAGTATTTGGGCCATGGTCTTCAAAGATTCTCAACAATTCTTGGCCATTCTGCAAAGATTCTTAAGAATCATTGCCCTCTACACCAAGATCCTTAAGCTTCCACATTAATTAAATGTAACATACATATGTTTTCATTTCGGTTTTTCTAGATTAAATTTTTTTACGAAATATAAAATTTAATTTTTAACGATTAAATCTAACTAGGTACTAGGTACTGCCTCATATTTAAAGTTTTAATGAGTAGATTGAAATATTACAGAAATCGCTGATAAATTGTTATCCACTTCTCCAGGCATTACATATTACTTATTAGTCGTGTAGTATACTATATCTAACTATGATTTGATATGTACTCTTATTGCGTTTAATGTATTATACAACAATTTTTTTCAGTGCTACAAGTATTTCTAAATATATTTTATTTCATATTCTATATTTCTTATGTAAATAGAAGCATATTATATAATTTAACTCAATGTATAAAATTGTTTTAAAATTTATTATCACGTCTATTCTATCATGTTTTGTCTTAAAAAGTTTCTAAGTGTTTTTCTACAACTATAGATGGTAGACTATATAATAGTCGGACAGATTATTGCTCGTATGGTCATAAAATCTTCGTTATCTAAGTTCTAAGTCCAACGACAATAAGAAAGTAACACAAACAACAAATAATCAATATAGTACAATAACTAAAGTATAGTATATAATATATAATAACTAGCATATTAATGCAATAATTCTGAAACGTGTCGTGTGGCGCATAAACTTTGTTTCGATAAATTAATCTTTTTCACTTAATTCGGATTTATAATTTGTATTTATATGATTTGAAACATGTAATGAAAATTTTCTAATACTTTTTACACACTTGTGTTTACAATATTATTATACAATGTAATTGTACACGATCCGTTTTCTGTATAGTTCATATAAAAAATGCCGTATATTATATACTTTTCTACGTTTCACCTTCAAAATATCTCCATTAATCAATTTTCGACAATATAAATATTTAAAATATTATATCCATAATTTTATAGTCAATAACTTATAGGGAGTATACTACCTCCCCCGAAGTTTTATTAGTAATTCCAAATAACTGGTACTTTTATAATTAATGTTTTTCATCATGTGTTTACTGTAGCAAAACTATCAAATAGGTCATCTATTGATGAATAATTTTTGATCAGTTTATATATTTTCAATTCGATTTATCAATATTTTTAAATTTTAAAATAACCCAGATATACAAACCGTCATTATAATACTGTTTGAATTAGTTTTTAGTGTGATATCTTAAATTAGTACAAATTTATATAGATAATATATGTATTTTTTTAATGACAACTGCAGCATTTTTTTTTAAATATGTGACATAGTAATAATAATATTAATCAAGATTTAATGTATATGATATATACTTATTTAATACTATATTTCATTTTAACTGTGGTGAGTTACAAGTATGATGGCTACGACCCTATGGTAAATTATATTATACATATATTTCTATCCCCTTTATTAAGAAATTGTGAAAATGCCACTAAGTAATAAATTACTGTTCATCATTGTTTTATCACTAAATAAAAATAAAAATACACACACAAAACGCAAGTTATATAATAATCTAAATTTTTCCATTAAATATATATATATATATATGGGTTGTGTTAGGTTAATAATTTAACTACTAAACTCGTATTATTAAAATTAGTATCTTATTATGATATATATTGTGTTCTATAATATTTTTCTAAAGAATTTTTTTTAAAAATATGTAACTGTATAATTAAGTCACTAAAATATATTTTACAATTAAAAACTTTACCTTTAATATATTATTTTTCATTTCGAAGGGAGCAAATAAGCTGTATTAATTCTATGACGACTATTCTTTCATTTTTCTTTTAATAATTTTCCAGCCAGTGCAACTACTCTAATGATGTTTCAAAAAATGTCTTTATATTTGAAAAATAAATACATATTATACATTGATTGATGGGTAATAATTGTATTTACACTCTTGGGTGGCTGACAAAATTATACAAAAAATAATGTACTTAGCTAAAATTGTTAATACATTTTTCTTTTTTGTAATATATTTACAATATCATTAAAAAATTTTTAATTAATATAATTTTATAATAAACGGTATTTATAATAATTATTAATTCTATAAACCAAAAATTAAAATATTACTTTATTATACTACATAAATTCATTGTCTACAAGTAAGTGGCTTTTAATAGGGTAACTTGTGTGCGTGTAATTATTATTATTATTATCAACCTTCCCAAAATGTGTTAAACTCTGTATAGTGGACTATCTTATTATAGTTTAATAAAACGTGTTTAATTAGCACAAGTTATAAAATATAAAATAATTTTAAATAATCTTTATCCAAATATTATCAGCCAGTAATTACTAATCACTAATATGCATATGTATAAGTAATAATAATACGTACTTTTTAAAACAATTTTTTTAATAGATTTTATAATGGAATGATCAAATTAGGTATTTGTCAAGATTAAGTTTCCCTTCACATAGAATAACAAAATATCTTTGTATACATTTCCCCTAAACCAGTTTAATAAACACAAATTGAAGCGAATATTTCAACAACAATGATAATTTAACGAAGCAGTTGAGTTAAGTGTATTTAAATTTCATATCGTATTATATTTATAGTTTGTATGTAAATTCGTAAGCATTAGATATTTTAACTTCTGAATAAAGAATTAATAACCATTGATATTACTTACTTGTAAATAAATCTTTTCAGCTGATTACATGAAATTACTGAAACATAATGCATTAAAATATTTTGAGTTTTAACTATGCATCTTTAATATTCTTGAACTATTTTTATGGACTTGAAATTGGTCAATTTTAAAAATAATCACAAGAATTTATTATATGAAACTTGATTATATTTTTTTTAAACTTGTCTAATTTAAGATATGATTATTTAAAAAATATTATAAAATGTTATTTTAATTAAACCAATAAAATAATTTTGATAATAATTTTATATATGTATCTGTAATCTATACATAATTTCAGTCGTCTTTTTTATATTTTGTGTATTTATATTAAAATTTATAGTAATTGAATTGTTTTGATAACGATAAATATTATTGTCTATGTAATTATGTATACAATTGTGTTTTTGTTACATTTTAATTTTAAAACCATAACTATATTATATGTATAAAATGTATTATTGTTATTAATTGTGTAAGATGATTCAAACTTTAATACATATTGGCCATTGTATTCGAAAAGTCTTAAATTTTATTTTATTATTATTTGTGAGTAAAATATCAACTTGGAGGTTTTTTGCACATAATTATTTAAAAGTAATAAGATTAATTATTCGTTTAGAGGATTTTAGGTATATCAGTTTTCAGTCCATAGTTAACAAATAGCTGGTAACATTTTAGACTACTGAATTTTATATTTTTTAGTTTCAATGATGTGTTTTCATATATATAGGGAGGAATGTGTAAACACATTTGGCATGAGTACCATTTTAAGTAAGACTTATCCTGATTACAGTATTAAAGTTATATAAAAATATTTCTTTTGAACTAAATTAATAATGTTGTTTTATGTTTAATTATACATAGATAATAACTTATAATATATTATGGTATAAGGAGTTTAAAAAATAACTAAATGGCTAAATATTATAGTTAATTATAAATTATTGAAATTATTATATGGTATTCAGTACATTATTTTTATAAGTCACAGCTTTAAATTTATATTAGTTTCTCAACAAATTAAAAAAAACAAAAAAAATGAATAAAATGTATTTAATACTCTACATAAACTTAATACGAATTCAATAATAGCAAATTTTATAATGGGATTTTAATTTCTAAAACACAATGGAATTACAAATGCATAGTATTAGTGCCAACTGCAGACTGCCACTTATAAGTTATAGAGACTGTTGTACTCTGTCATTTTTTATGTGTTTTATTGATAAGAATTAAGCTATATTAATGTGTACTATCAAATAAAGATTTCAGCACCATGCACGTGTTGTAAAAGTTGTGCAATATTGCATGTTATTATTATAAATTACAGAATAAATATGAGATAATAATTAAAACACATTATAGTTTTTTAATATACCTCATAATAACTGTTTTTCCTATTACCTAATTAAGTACTTACATCTTTTGATGAATTATAAAAATAACCACTTGAATAATTAATAAATGTCAGTAAAATAAATAGTAAAACGTATTATGTTTATTGAAGAATGATATATTTTTTAACGTAATTTGATTAAATATCTATATATTTTCTAGTTCTTCGGACATTAAAGGTTTATTATTAAGTGTATTTATTCTACAAAATTAAATTATAAATTTCCATCTAAATATTAATATTTTTTATAGACTTATAGTAGTTTTAGCAATGATCATTATTTATCCAATGCAAATTAAGAACATAGTAATATTGATATTGGTCCACAGACCATTACTAAAGTTATTAAATTGATATGTTATATTTTTAAGCCCAAATTGCATTGTTCTTACACTGATGTGTTTTGTTTGTTTGTCACACATTTGAAAACTTAAGTCATTTTAGAAGTGTTTAAGATACTAATTTGGGTGTAATTGGTAAATTTTATTAAATGGTATGTAAAAAGTAAAAATTATTAGTAATTTTTTTTAAATAATTGAGAAATATAAAGAAAATAAAGTAGGAAAAATGGAAATAGTTGCGAACATTAATTTACGACAAGTCAATAAAATCAATTTTGTATTTTTTGTTATAAATTTATAATACAAAAAATAATAACTATATAAAATAAAACATCTACTTTAAATTTTCACAAAATAAATATTTATTAAAATTCACATTTATTAGACAAAATATGAACATTTTTGAACTATTTATGGATGTTTTACAGCATTTTTAGTCTTATACTAATTTATGTACGTATATAACATTATAATTTTAATATCTAAGGACTTATCTATTTGATAGAAGACTTTTCATAAACTATTTAAATAAAATTGAAAAATAATAAAAATACATGGTCATGTATTTTAGTTAATTTAAAAATATATATTTAAATAATGTTTATATACATTTTGTTACAAAACAAAAAAATATAAATATATAAATAAAAAACTCTAGATATTAC
Organism: Rhopalosiphum nymphaeae; assembly: GCA_036289425.1. Classification (NCBI taxonomy): domain Eukaryota; kingdom Metazoa; phylum Arthropoda; class Insecta; order Hemiptera; family Aphididae; genus Rhopalosiphum; species Rhopalosiphum nymphaeae. The sequence goes on from JAZAQC010000004.1 coordinate 2,870,361, forward strand.
ATATACTTAGAACCGTGCAAAGGGGGGGATTAGGACAAGTGTCCCAGGACGACAAAAATAATGTATGCTGTCATTCAAAAAAGTAAAAACTTAAAAAATATAATTTAAAAATAAATTATTTTATTTTTGACTAAAAATTATGTAAAAAAAATATTTTGAAATAACGAGTTTTGTTCGATAAAAGAATCACCCAGTATATGTATCTCTTCTAAAAGACAAGTAATTATTATTGACTTATCAGTAATGTGTAGTTGCATTCTACGAATAAAATTATAGACGTGTTTTCCATATTATTATTCACTACATAAAGATTAATTTGATTAATTAATACATATATACTTATGTATATATTATGTACCTAACTCCCATGATTAGTCAGGATATTCCTACGTGTGCCGAATGCTGATTGGTGCATCACCTGTGTATTGAATATTTGAGTATATTGAATTTTTAGAAAAAACTACTACGATATAAAATATACGCTGCCCGTATATAGATATATATTTATATTATCACATACTCGTACTATGTAAATAAATTAGCTATAATATATGATTAATTTATAAAGTATAAAGACTATATATAAGCGTAATAGGTACATACGATAGCCCAGCAAGTTTGAATAATACGTGTAGTTGTGTAGGTATATAACTATTTTTTTAAATATATTGTTTTTCATAAACGTAATTTGTATATTTTTTTTTGCTCATTTATGCTATACAATTATTATCAAATAAAAATCTAACCTGTCAATTCAAATCATTATATATTTAATAGGAATCAACGGCGAAATTTGAATGTTACCGTTCATAAAAAGTCGTTACTTGAAGAAATTTCAGGTTAGATGTTAACCGCTGTTATTAACTTATTAACCTGCAGTAAAAATATTATCCAGGGTGTTTTTTAGATGTATTTGAGTTTGTGTTTAGTGCCGGAGAAAAAAAAACACAAAGCTAAAAGGTTAAGTACATGGTTAACGTCCATGTTTTGGACAATATTATGTGTAGATGAATCTCGATGCAAAATAATAAAAAAAAAAGTTATGACCTATTTACCTATTTATAGGCATAATGTGCTCATAGTATACGTAGTATATAAAAATATAAATATTAGTTCGAGCTTAATGATAATATAATAATACGTGCACACAACAACACACAATGTTTAAATGATTGCAGAGACGATAAAAATAAATCGCACGTTTTAAAAATTGGCAAATCTCCGTCCCGTAGGCCGACAGATGGAGTGCGCGGCCGTCGACCCGCCGCCACAGCAGTCCGGCTCAGCTGACCGACGTCTTCGCCACCACCACCGCCGCCGCAACAGCAGAAGTCCCTCCGCCCCTGCTTTTCCAGATCGTGACCGCCCACCCGTCGCGTTGCGGCGGCGCCCCCGATGACGACGTGCATCGGCCGCGAATCCGTCAGTCAGTCGTGCCGTTCACACCCGGTTGAGCCGTACGTGCGTTGTCGTACTGACGCGTTCGCCGCAGCCATCGTATTCGTATTTTCATCGCCGGTTACGATAATAATAAAAATATATTAAACATCATATTTATACGGAGAAATGCGCGAAAATTCCAACCGTTGAGTACGCAGAACCGTCACCGCGTGCGCAATATAATTGATATCCCGCGCGATTTTCGTCCATCGGGTGTGCGGTCGTTTTTTACCGAATTTTATAATTTTTTTTTTTTTTTTTTCACACGTGTTTTCGACTTACGTTCCGGAGACGAAGTATATTATTATATAAAGGGTTTAGGTTTCACGCAAACGATACCGTGTACTGTACGTATACTTAGGTATAATAACAAAATATATAGCGCCGTGTCGCGCGAGTGTGCAACAGTTTCCGATCGCGTTTCCGCGCTCCATCGTGCATAAATATACGTATACCCAACATTAAATAAATAGGAGGTACACCTTCGAGTTCGTCGCAGAGCCGCCCACACCTCCGAGTCCGACATGCGGAGGTTTTTGTTGGCGGTAATCGTGTTGTCGGTGCACCGTCGGTGGGACGGATGCGCCTACCCGACGTCTGCGGAGTCAGCCACAGACGGAGAATGCCGCGTAGCCGTACAGCGGTTCCGGTCGGTCGGCCTATACGACACGCCGACGTCGCGGATCGACCAAGGTAAGCGCCGCAGTTCATTTTCGGCTTGATATATTTATAGGTACTCACTATTATCATTATTATGACACTCTATGTTATTGTATCATCGTGGCAGCGGCACGTCAAGCTCTATGTTCACGTGCGAGTAATAACGATTGTTATTATACATTCCACTGTAGCAAATCGTTGCTTTTTGTCCCATTGATAACAGAGGAAACTATAAGACGTGCTTGTACTACGTTCAAGTGAAGGTCTGTGGTCACGGAACGGTAGTTAAAATATCTAAATCTAAATGCTACCATTCTGCCTTGTACAAATAACTTACCTTAACTTCAAAATTCTAGCTGATATCCTACCCATTTATTTAGACGTTTCTATCTGGATAAAAATGGCAAAAAAATGAATATTATATTAAATTAAAAATTTAGTGATAAAATTAAACGTAGGTAGTATCTTTCATCTCTACGTATACCATCCGAAAGGTGACTTAGATACGATATAGATACAGTTCATGAAGTCGTTGACTTCACCTCCCCCGCAACTGTTCCTGTCTAAGGTATATTATATGCTGTTTCACGCTGCAATGATTCGTCCCATGATCGAGTTTGACAAACCTGTAATGTCAACTCGTCGTACTTCGCGGCAACAGTTCGAATACTGACTCGTAAATGCATTCAAGTACATTTCCTCCGTTGTTGTCCAAGTAGATAATATATATGGTTAGTGGTTACAGTAATCACACATAGGTATAAAATATATCATGCATGGTACTGAAATCTTTATTGACATTTTATAACTGTGTTAAATTTCAGATTTAATTCTAGAACTACTATTCAACTGTTAATTTGTTTTTGTTTAATATGGTAAAATATATAATAGTAATAGTATTATGAAAACGTTCGATCAGCTGATGATTGGCCCACTTTATAAGAATTTATTATTATGAGTAAGTTTAATATATATTTTTTAAAAGTTTCACATATACAGCTATATTCAATGTGATACAACCAAAGGTTAGGTTATAACAATGTAATACTCTATAATATAGAAGGACAATTTTCAATTGAAAAAATATAAAAATTTTACAATGCTCTAAATTTTAATAATATTTGTTTAGTAAAATAGTTCTTAAATTTTTCTTAAAAATCCAAAATGTTTTTTTACATAATATTATGTAAGTATCTACGTTAACTCATTATTCATGTTATTTACATCTTTAATAATATTACATGCATATTAAAATTAAAAATGTTGAAAGCGATTTAACTATATAGATATATATAATACTGTATAATATATATTATGATTATACATATTGTAATATAATGTACTTAACAGTTAACAGACATCAGTTATCGGTGATCACTCACATATAATAAGTTAAGCTATATTTGCATACTTAGAGTGGCATAGCCTGTGGTATTCGAGGGCTTTAAAAACCCCTCGTCCCATCAGAAATGTCGAATGTATTATGAAAGATGTATTTATATATATTAAAATTGAAATTTCTATGAAGGCTGCTACAAAAGTCTAAAATTTTATATACCTACCTATAGTCTCGTCATATTAAACTTATAAGTTACGAGGAATCCTAGTTTTAAATCTTTCCTACATAGTTAAGTTAAAATTAAGAATGCATAATATAATATAAATTAATACTTTTAAATTTTAACAACTATTATAGTACCATAGAATGAGTATTATAGAATCACAATACCTACTATTGATTCATCCGAAATAATGATTACACAGTAATAGAGTTTAATCAGCTATAAAATCTCATCTTTATTTCTTTTCATTCGAGTTTTTTTACGACAAAAAATTACTTTCTTTTTACTTTTTGGATTGAACTTAGTTTATAAAAATGTGATAACAAAGGCTACTTAGTTAAAAAAAAAACATCAACAAAATAAAATAATAAATAGTGATGTGCTTTTCTTCTTTTAGTTTTTAAGTTATAAAACTTTACCAATAAAAGCAATGATAACAATAAGTAGTAATTTTAATTAAATTAAGTAATATCATAATAAGATGATTTTGATTATAATGGGATTTACTATTTGAGTTGAATATTATTTTTCAGACTAAATTTCCATAGTAATTTATTACGTATGTACATCATGTTAACCTCGAGGGTGTGTTCATCTCTGTAAAAAAAGGTACTGAACAGTGAATTCCTAATTGAACACGTTGCGTTGGTTTTTTGTTATTCTGTAAATTATATCACAATGACTTCATTATTCCATGGTAACAGGGACTGTGTAATCGTAATCTCGTGTTCTCCGTTTAAATTATATTATTGCCGTACAAATCAGCCGCCTCCCATTAATACAACTAAAACACGGTAACCACAAGCGCCGGCGCGATTAACGTGCACGCGTGATACGTGTAACTGAATCCAATATTATTGGTGAATATAATATTGTAGAATGAAGGGTCTAAAAACTTGTGATTAACATATTAATTCTAATAAAAATGACAAATTGCTGATCGATTAATTATAATTAATTATCTTGTATTAGTCGTGTTTTTAAAAACACAACTTGTATGAAAAAAAATGACAATACAACTGATATTGTAAATATTATTTATTGCAATAGTTAAAAAATTAAAAATAAATGATTTGCTTAACATGTTAATTGTAAACAGTATAGATTAATTAAAACAATCATAATTAAAAATACATTAACAGACACATTTATTAATTAGTTATTTATCATGCTTTATACATTATATGTATCCGTCAATCAATTTAAATTTAATACAGTTGTTTCTAACTGAATTTATATATTTTGAATTTGAATTTTATCCAAGTATTTAATTAATTTGATAAAAAATGTCTCTATTATAAATCGTGTTCAAATTTGTAGTATTTACTAAAAAATATGATTCAAATACTGCCCACAGTAGTACTACGTGGGCAGTATATATTATGAGTTTGAAATTGAAGGCCGTACAAATAGAAAAAAATTTAGCCGACCAAAATATGCCCAAACAACTAAAACTCAATAAAATAACGAATATTATCACATGACATACGTGCTATTGGGACTTAGGTGGGGACATCGTTGTTTGGCCGAATTCCCGTGGCTGATTGCCAACCGGACCAAGTGGGCGCGGACAATATTTTCATGCATTAGCCAAAATTAAAAAAAGTAATCCGGCTAGTCACTAAAAGTTACTTTATCACCAATATATGGTCATTAAAACAATTTTACGTCTTAATAAAATCTCATTGCTAACAATACACTCAAAATTATTTTAATTAATTATTAATATTATACTTTTTCATTCCACAATATATTATGTCCATTTTGTCAACGTTGGATGCAAACAAACTGAATGAATTTAAACAATTATTTAATAACATCATTTACATAAAATAAGTGATTTAATTATATAATTCAACAGCCGTGACATCTTTAATACAATTTCCGTTTTCCGAGAATTGTAAGTACTTATTTAGTATACCTATATCTATACTGTTAACTATAATTCAAGTATAATAATTACTTGTACTAAAATATTATGTTGTGGTTCAAATTGATCAAGTAATTTTTTTAACAATGAAAACTTTACTATTGTATTATAATATCGTCCATAGGATCGTATTATAATAATTATTACTCTCATAAAGATGTTTAAAATTATAGTAAACTAGTATCGAAATGATTATAACCTATTAGAAACTTAAAATTTAAATAAATATGAATTAAAAGTTGTATAATCATACAATAGGTAATGTAAAAACAGTCATTCGTGACCGAACATCCGTTCCAGAATTGCAGTCAAAATATTATAATAGCCTATTTGAGATTTCCACTGTTTGTCACGTCTGTGAGTAAAACAATGTAGAATTAAAGTGGGAATGAGCCAAATAACTCCGCAATTGTCTGTTTAGTTAATAATAGGAAGGCGGATTTATTGGTCTTAAAAATTCCTTATATGCATTTGAGTTGAAAAAGTAGACGTTTCATTTAAAACTCATCCGGGAAGTCGGCCAAATGGATTTATCAATGTTGTAAATAGGATAACACGGTATGGTAAATGGTAATATTATTTAAAAGCTTTTCCACATTATTTATGACGTTACGCTTTATTACTTGTGTGATGATTTGATGACGTTTAAATCTAAAATTATAGGGTCATCAACAGTATGTATATTAAATATAAAGGTTTTAAAATAATAATAATATAAATCGGGTTGTAAATTTTTAATGGTCCTCTGTATGAAACACCCTTTGGTGTAATTGTATTCGTGTACCGTATAATATAGAATTATGACTGTTTAATATTTCTGTAATGAGCATAATAAGTTTAGAATATAATAATTTGTGTTTTTTTTTTTTTATCAAGATATAATAATAATACATGGAATTACGTAGTTTGAACCAGTGTGGAAATTAAAATACCTTATTGAAAGGATAAGTACGTTTATGCTCTATATAATAATAATAATAATAATAATAATATAATAATATGCGTTTATTCTCGAGCAACGTGAATCCACTATTTATATTTACCATATTATATTCTTTATACAATAGGTATTGTGTGACAACCGTGGAAATTGTTATACATAGCGCCAGAGCTGACCATAGTTGCGCAACCAGTGAGGAGGTCTTTGGATTCTGGGCCTCTCCTCTTGAGTCATACTCATACCTGAGTATTTATATAAAATAATAAATTTGATTTGGTATTAATAAAAATTATAATAATTATATTATTAGCAATAATATATAGGTGAAGCACTAAAATACACCACAGAACTTTTACGAGTTTCAATGACTCCTACTCCTCTCCTGCCATAAAAAAAAGTAATGACATTTTATTTATTGTCATTCTTAAGTAGTGTTTAGGTCGTTTTATTTGTACAAACTGCGCATCGCACCGTTTACTTAAGTGACCATACAGTATCTTTGAACAAAGTGACTTTGCTGGTCAAAATAAAACTAAACACGAGTTAAACCTGTAAAGCTTAATCATACGTATATGGTACCTATATGTAGTCCTCTAAAAAGTATTGTAGAAATGAAAAACTATAGGCTTCGTCCGTTTTCACGCATATAACATTATTTGTACTTGTAATGTACACTCGACACGTAATATTTTCGTATAATATCCATTATTTCGCACGCACACATAATAATATTACCAGTTTATGACTTATGATATGGTACCTATGTACATCAATACAAACACAATACAAGTATATTATATGGATACATTTCGTGAAATAACAATAATAATATACTGACATATATTACGTGACTCGTCACGAATAATATTACAGGAGAGCTTGTTTTGAATATAATATTTCGATATCGTTAACGACACATCCCCTAACAGGTATATATTTTAGTTACCCTCAAAATTTAATTTTTTTATTTCGATTCCCTCTTAAACCACCGTAAGTAAAATGTGCCAGTTATCCTCAAAATAGTATGTATACCATCACAAAATTACACCTGTCGTAAAATAGGGGAAGTAATTATATAACAGTAAAACGTTGCTGACACAGTATTATTAATACTAAAACTAATAAAAATAAAAAAATTAATTTAATAATAGAATAAATACAATATTTTTAATGATGATAAGGAAAAAATTGTTATTTGTCAAAAAAAAAAAAAATGTAATTAAAAATATTGACTTCTAAAATTACCCATATTATAGTAAAATTTTACTCTTTTTATACTATAGTTACGCTATTTTACGTTGAGGGCAATATAGTCGATATACATTTGATTGAAGGAGATTAGTAAATTTTTTAAATGCTAAAAATAGTCGCTGATGGAAACTGGTTAACAACCCTTCTCACCTCTTCACCAACACTCATCAACAGCTATATGGCCGGTATTCATGTATCCGGACATCCGGACCGAGGTTCCGCCAAAGTCTACTCCCAGTTCATGCAATATTGCTATTATTATTATTACACGTGGTACCTGGCGCTTTGGTCAAAGCGACCGGTGGTGCTGGCGGTTCGCCGTAGGAGACCGGTGTGTGCTCACACACATACACACTAACACATAGGTTTAAAGCGCGTGAAAAGGTGTATGTGTGTGACGGTGGCGGTGTAGTGCTCAACGGGGTAGCGACGCGGCGGAGCAACACACACATACACACACACACGCACACTCTCACTGGTGCATTCCATTAGGTCTGGCAACGATGGTTTTTAAACGCCGGTGGCCCGCCGCCGCCGTACTCGTACACCTCCCACGCGGTATATATACCTGTCCTCCCACCCCCCGCTGCGCATGTCCCTGAATCGCGCCGCGGACGAAGCACCGGACACCCGAAACTTGTATAATAACAATATTATTATTATTATTATTATGTTCCCACGATGAGTCGAAAACGACGACCGCCGCCGACGATCGCATTGCCGCCACCGACTTAGGCTATAATAAGTATATTATGTACCCCGCTCCCCTCACTTCTTCTGCGCAGGATTTATAATATAAATTACCCGTTCCATAGTTTATTTTTTACGGAAATCGTTTCGATCAGATATTTTTATCAATGCGACGTTTTACACAATCTGTTCAAATACCAGCAAAAAGAAATTTGATATACGGCTATATTTTATTTTTAAATCTTACTAAGCAAAGTTCTATTAAAAATGAAATTTTATTTAAAAACCATTACTGTTAAGACGTAATAATGTGTAATTCTACTCATTGGGAGGGGATCTATTCCCGCAGTAATCGACCAACTTGATAATATCGAGCTTTTCTCGAAGTTTATTAAATTTAATTTTCAACCGTCGTCCGTAGTCGATTTCCGTTTTCCGTTTTCGAGTCACGCACACTACCGCCGTCGCCCTCGTCGAATAATGTAAATCTATTGCGCGTGCTTAGGAATGCTATTCGAGTGTTAGACAACCGCCATCTATGGTTACGTAGATCGGGTTAAACGATCGTGCATTATAAAAAGTGTGTGTATATATACATGTGCTGGTCAATGAATATGATGTTAAGACGATATATGCTTTTGATAATACAATACATTACGTTATTAGTTATTACTATGTAATATTTATGCATATAATATTTTATGGAGAAGTGGTGGTTGTGCAGTCGTTAATCTGGAGAAAAAAACTCTGAAGACCCCCGCTTTATATAGCTGTTGTAACACTTTACACAATATAATATAGTTAAGCATATCCCGTACAGTATACACCAACCTACGTACTTAATATCGGAAGACGTATAATCCAACATTTCGGCGATTAAAAATCATTCGAAATTCTATTAATCGTGACGTTTCGAAATTTATCATTATTTAATTCAATTATTCTTATGATGCGAAAGCTATCTCATACGTAGGTACCTATCATAAAAATAATATGTTCAAATAATAAAATATATTACGTTTTTTTTTTTTAATAGGTCAGCCTAACCTATGGATTTTTTCCTTAGATACCTGCTGTACAATGTATAGAGATATTTTGGAAAACATCAAATACAATTATATTGTGTACCTTCTAGAAGCAAATATATTTTTTCGACATTTAATAATTATTTATTGAGTAACTGCATGTAGTATATGCAGTTATTTATGTGGTTTTAATGTCCGAAAAGAGAATTCAAACATGTCGTATTAATAGTAATTATAATCAATGTAGGTATGTGTATTTGTATGCGCTGCAAGATCATTTGGGAGACGCTGAGTCAGCAGTTTGTCTCGATTGTTACGCGGTCACTATCATCGGAAAAGGGTTTTACATTGTACCTATATGTGCGCGCAATAAATAAATCGAGGCTTTTTTTTGTAATATTTTCTTTTGGGAGACATATTATAATTGTGTGTGCAAATTAAGTTAATGATTATAAATGTGTAAAAACAGGGTTTTAATTTTTGTCATTAATTTATTGTTGACTTTTTATTATCATTATTGCTACTGATTTCGAGATTATACTAGTATTCGTGTTCTGGTACAGATATATTAAATAGACCGAACAGATTAAATATATTAAATTTAAACATACATATATACCTACTATATATATATATATATAACGTAACTACTATGTGAGGCTGTAAAAATGGTTATGATTTATAATAAAATAGGTGTAGCCAGATTAATTTGTTTAGAATTCTGTGGACTATATATATATATATATATTTATAAATCCTAAATTATGATATAATAATATACATAATGTTATAATATACGTTAAATAAGCACTGAAACAACTAATGTATTCAATTGTAATTTAGTCGGTTTAGAACCTGACGAACGTACCCTATTGCATAACAATCTAATGTTAATTGTTCATAAGAGGCAAAATAATTTTTATACATTCTTTGCTTGTTTTATAATAATATACCAACGATTACATTATTTCGTTTATTGTAAAATTTAGTTTTTTAATTAGTAAACAAACAATTATCTTAACGTAAACCTACTAATGCACAAATAATAATAATTATAGTGTTCAGTATTTACCATGACGTATAATAGTAACATTTTAAAATATGAAATTTACTTATCATAGCTTCCGTCATTTCATTACGTATAAAAGCTATAATAATCATACTGTAACAATAGTTCATGTACAAACTTTACGTGCACTATAATATTTTGATGAATGTATAAACTTTAAACTTGGTAAGGTGTGTGTTGCCTCTGAATTCTGATTGATTAAAAACTTTTACCTATCATGCTACTGTATGGAAATTTAATTTACAGGTCTGTATATAACATTATTTTATTGTGGAAGAAATTACAAGTTCTATAATTTTATGAAATGACTTTAAATAAGTTATCTTTTACAATTACTTCCTAGTTTATAGAAAATAGGTTTATAAACTGAAAATAATATAATATAATATAATATACAATATAATCAAATTAATCAGTGGTGTATACAGGCATGATTTCACCCTGGGGACACCCTTTTATTAGTAACCCTTTCCCCATTGAAAAATTGGTACTATATTTCTATTTTTAACTGATCTTTACATGCAACATAGATTATATTTGAAAAAAGTAAATAATTATACATTTTTGTAGGGAGGAAGGAAACGTAGAAAACAACTAAGTCTTTTCAAAATTATGGAGAAATATTGGTATATTAGTATTTTCTAGACATCATTTAATTTTCATAGGTAATTTTTTTATCTATTTATAGCAATTTGAATGTTTACTATTTATGTTGATAAATTTTATTTTTTTAAGTCAAAAATGTTGAAAACTGAGTATAATTTACTTTGTAAGTTATATATTATTTTAAGTTGTATTAGTTGATAAAATGGAATTACTACTACGCCATCCCATAGAATACAATATAGAGCCATATAAAAACTGTTTTAAATCTTTATTTCTGTTGGAGAAAATAAAAGAGATTTTTAAAACAAATAATTAGTAATAGTGTATCATAGATTTTAGTTTATATTTTCACACAAAAAAATTAATATATATTAACAATATTTAAATTAAATTTTGTTACCTATTAACTATGCGTGATGGAGAAACGATTGATAAGTTACGTTATAAAAAAAATACATAACTACGACTGATACAAATTGATAACTAATAAGTAGATATTTAAATTTATTCATCCCTAAAATTCAGCACCTGACTTAATCCCCCTCTCCCCACTAAATTTGCAACTGCAGTCCACGCTCACTATAATTATATATATTTTCAATTATTTTGATTATACAATTATTTGATTGCGCATAATACAATATAATATAAACACGTATAACATGTATGTAATGTATTCATAATATTATTATATTGTCATCATTACGATCTATATTATTATGATTGTAATTCATAACGAATTGAATAAATGTTCATTAAAGCATGCGTATATTATTTGTCAGTTTTACACAAATTAGTGGTTTGTAGTACTAATTTCTCATAGTAAAAATAATATAATGTATAATTTATTTTTAAGCTGCTATTGTTTTCATTTTTAAGTTGTTATTACCGTATAAACATAATCAGTAATTAATTCGTCCATTGTGAATACATATAATACGAGTGTATTTTAGTCATACACACTCAAACATTTCATTCAAAATTAGTAATTTTTGAAACATTCCGACAGTATTATTACAGTTAGCATATTTAATAATATATCTAATACAAATTTATCAAATTAACGGATATCAACTATCAATTGAATGCGAGTATTTGATTATGTTAAGGTCACGGATCTATGATTTTGTCGAGGATAATGTCATATCTACATTGTGTCGTTGTCCGTTAGTATGATATTATTCTATGGGTATTACATACGTGAATATTAATTAATAATTATAAAGACAACCCAAACTATGTGACTACATATATTTCATTACACTACCTATACAATATATAATTCTGGATTAAGGTTGTAATCTATTTTTTTTACATGCACTTACTGATTACCATATTTATGCACAATTGCATAATACATTCAAATATACCTACAGATAATATAAATAACTTTATTTTTCAATCAAATCAAATATTTTTACAAAAGCTGTATTTTTATTTGTAAGTACTAAGTAAACTTATAATAATTATTTATTAGAGCAATAAAGTCACAGAAAAAATGTTGCAGCCCTAAAATCGGTTCATAAACACAGTACACACATATAGGCCATATTATATACAAATTTATAAATTATCGATAACGATACAGACCCGATTTGTTAAAATGAAGTTATTTTATTAAACTGTTAAATCGTCAGTTTTAATTTTAAATTTAAAAAAAACCTAACGGTTTTTATATTTGTGTAACCTTTCGGCTTTCGTCGAGCTATTTAAATGGATAACACGTCGTGAGTTGAAATTAAACTCGAAGTGTATATTATTTTTCGTATAAATTACTGTCGTCGCTTCATTTCTTGTTTACGACTATATACTACATATCTAACTGCCAAAAGAAAACTCAACAGAAATAGAAGGTATCCTAATAATAGTCGCGGTGATAAATTCATGAAATTATACTATACATTACGACCGACCGCAACGGTTCAGCTGGGATTAATAATTATATTATGTAACTCGTAAGTCACACATATTGACAGATACGAGCAACAGTCTTAGATTAGGTACGTAACATTAAAATAATAATATTGTATTAATATGTTTGTTGTTGAAAACAGATAAAATATTTTAATTATAAAGAAAAAAAAGTTTTAAAAAAATAACGCTTGAAATATTATATACTTGTATTAATAGCATTAAAATAAAATATATGATACTTGAAGAAAAATAACGTACGATATAACATAAAAACGCAATGCGTATGTGACAAAAGATAAGTAGCTAAAATATAATATCTATATATGACTATGATTTCAGTATGCGTGATAACATTGTGTCGCTAAAAAATAAATTATTTTCCTATCTAAAAGCTAATCTACCTACAGAGTTGTACTGTGCATGAATATCTTTACTTCAATAAATTGCACTTAAGGTCATCGCTGTAATGTCGTTTTTTAAAGTGTTTTGTAGACTGTACATATAGCTTTTTATTTATTAAATTTACTCTAATAAATATGACAAGAGGCCTATAATGTATAGTATTTATAACAATTAGTATAATGTATTTTGGTATTTTAGTTTGTCAAATCAAATATATACATAATGTTCGTTAAAGATAGAAATCATCGATCATTTATTATTAATACTACAATTCCACTACTACAGTTAGTGCATATTATAAATTATCGTTTTCTGACCGGCTTTACTGTTGTAGAAGAGAAAAAGTTGAAACGTTTAAAAATACTATATAATTTATATATTTATCGATAACATTATGCTAATATATCGTTTATTATCATATAATACAATAAATATAAAATTAATTATTAATTACCATTACGAGTACTAGCACACATACACACTTTTCGTGTCGGATGGGTGTATTACCAGCATACAGTAATTTAAAATTCGTTATACCTGCAGTGGCTCTACGGCAACGACGGCGGTCAATGATCTCTCTCTCTCTCTCTCTCTCTTTCTGTCTACGGCCAGTTTTACCGAAAACGCCCGAGTGCGCGTGCATCGCGTCTAATAGCATATAGCGTATCTACAGTGAAAACGGTTGGTTGGAAAACTATATACACTGTGTCTGGGCCAACGACAGTAGTGGCGACAGTTTCGAGTGTATCTATATAATACACACATGGCGGACGTGTCAAAGATGTGCGAGGACGCCGAACCTTTGCGCACCGAATCATTATTATATTATAAATGTATATAATAATAAAAATAATAATAATATATAATATTATATATATAAAGAAGGGAACGAAATAATAAGGAAAAAAATTGTATTCCCTCCGCTCGATTATATGTCCTATTGTCATTTCTAGACGTTCAAGGCCCACGCTATAGCAGCAGTGTGTATATTATTATTATTATTATTATTATTATTATGTATATGTATATGTATATGTATTCTATCTTCTGTGATGAACGCCGAAACCACCGTCCATAATGTGATTTTCTGCTCATCTCACCCACGCTGCAGCAGTACATACGTTTTTCCTATTTTTACACACACGCACGCGGAGTTATATGAAACGGATTATAGAAAAAAATCAAGTGACGCAATTTCTGATATATATATATATATACATTTACAATGAAATCATAATATTTCACTCTTTGTTAAAAGATCAATTGATGTGTATTGGACGATAGTAGTTGTATCCAGCTATCCAAACGCAATACCCCTCCCCCACTAGGGTTTCGATTTTATTTTGAAGGACTTGTTACATAAATCTTACGTATGTATCCATAGCTCCCGCTATACGCGTAATATAAATATATTATATCGTCCCCTCCCGGTTTTAGATTACGAGTATGCTATCTAAAATTCCAAAAAAATCACGAATGAGTCCGTATCACATGTTATTTTGTTTTTAAAAAACTGACAAAAAAAATCATATTAATACTACATTGTTTATGTTTACAAATTATATACATTAAACTAATGATTACACTTGTGTTACTAATATAATAATATTACTTATAATATACTTAAACTATATTATATGATTTATGAACATAAAAAAAAACCGTTTAAGTTATGCACGCGAAGAACCCGGAGGACTCGAAGAGATAACATGTTAAATATACATGTATATTTATTCAAGAGGCGGTTCCCGTAATACATTTGGACTGGAAACGCAAGTCTTAATGCTATTTACTTTGGGCTTACACTCGTACCTATATAATATTATACTGCTGCAGCTGTGTGTATTTGTTCTTTTAGCGTTTTTCAATCGATTTGCCGCAAATGTAGTCCTAAATATTATAATAATATGTTTTCACAATGACCAATAATGACTAATTCGTTAAATAGGTACCTCGGTTGGTATGATATATTGTCATGCACTCATGTTGTGGGAAAAAAATTTAAAACTCTATTTACAATATAATTACGGCACTGTACGCAAGATTGTATTAGTCTGAATGGGTTGGTATTAAAGTATTATTATGTATTTCGTTTTCGGAATCGCAGATGGGAAACGGCGAACCGTCTGTCCGTCATACACTTGGCCTTCGGTCACCAACCTGCTGCAGTAGTGCAGTATCTGCATATTATTATAATAACATACGGCAACGACAATATCAATATGAATGGTTAGCTCGCTGTTTTGAATATAGTTCACGCATTATTATTTATTATTATAACATCAATGTACACAAAATTGTCTCCCTTTCAGGTTCTGGTTTGATATTTAACATTTCTGCCGCGGCGGTATCGTCCAAACCGCGGAGATTTCGCGTGGATCTACAATTTAGATTCATTATGATCGTCGATGTTTGATCTCTCTGCGGCCATTTCATGACGTATATTTATTATTATAATATGTGAGGAATCGATTCGATCACTTTATGTCGTATTATAATATTATGATAGGTAGGCGAGTTTATCTGTATATTACAGAGACGGCACACCGTGTCGCGTGATTGTCTGCATCGTCACTATACACCCAACCACCCGGTCGGACAGCGTTCGGTGCATTATGTATAAAAATATATGTTATAAATTATAATATAAAAGGGTCAGTCGCGGCGCAGCGACGGTGCTTGATATATTATGATCATTTAAAAAATAATAATAATAGTAGCCCCCTGTTTTCAAATAGAGATATTTGATCCGGCATCGTGTGCAGTGTTTTCTAATTTTATTTAATATTTATTGAAGACCGGTTTTTGAACCGTATGTGCGACGGCCGATAAGACAAAAAAATAAGTAAATAAATAAAATAAAACACAAGCCAGATTTTTACCCGGTAGTTTGCGCGCCGGTTTGCACGCCCTCCCCTCGTTTGGCTTGCCGTCGCACTGTTCGTCGTTCCCACCGGATTGTTTGACCGAACGCGCGTGCGTGGGCGCTAGACAGAAATCTTCAATACACATGGTACACAGGTCAACCTATCCATAGTGGGCACCTTAACTATTATAACGCGCGTGTTCGTACATGAATATTAATAATCCTTTCCTCTTATACCACAAAATGATGCTTAAACAACGCTAGACATTTACGCACCGTACGCATAACATAAATAATGTATATGATAAACGACGATGGTTTTTTTGTTTTATTTTACTCGCAAATCTCAACCCTAGTAGTTGATAATTTATGTAGTAGCAACACGCAATTCGTTGAGAGCCAACGTATATAGTAATATTATGGTCAATAATAAATTCTACGCTAAAAACAACTATTGGTAATATCAACTATTATTATTATGTCCGGACGTAGTACTACACAATAGCAAGTGAATATTTACATCTAAACAAAGTTAAATATATCTAAGGTTTTAGTAGAGACTATAGTTGTTATTATTATAAAGCGAATAATAGTGTTATTGTTTTTTTTTTTTTAAATTTAAAAATGAGAAAATAATTTAACAATCAAAAAGTATATAATTTTCCTGTTTATTTATTTGGGGGCCTCACAAGGGCAACCATATGGCTAAATTAGCCCCGGTATGATAGATTAATAGTTAGTAAACTTAAATACCTAATATTTTATAATATATGTGTATATGGTATTATAATGTATAATATGTGAAATAATAATATTATTCAGACGATCTGCCGCAATAGGCCACCGCAGTTTTGCGTGGGAAACCGTTATCTCAAAATGCGTATCGGAATGTCCTCTTCTTTTCTCCTACACGCCTTTTCTTGCTGATGAGTTCATAACGCGCGGTCGGTCGCATCGTCACCGCTTAAATTAAAAAATCGTTATTAATTTCCCGTCCAGCTAGTTTGACGGCGGAAGAGACCAAAAAATCCGATTCATCACCAATGTGTGACCCCCCGGTAACACGCGCCTCTAGTGCAGCGTATAATATAATATTATAATACATTATAATATCCCACGCGGAACGTACCTATATAGTAATTTAACATCTCTCAGCCGACGGTATTATTATAATATTATGTCATGTGATATGCATCATAGTAGGCATCTATATTAATTATGTCTAATGTATAATATATATTATGTAATTTAGTGGATTATAAATTAGATATATATATATATATATAAATTATATAAATAGATTATAAAAACAGTAGGTATCTCGTAGGTATATATTATTATGACCGCATTTCCATTACAATAATAATTATAATAATTGTGTTTGTATACTGTCCAATATCCGTGTAGGTATAGCCGTATATGCACGTTATGTTTATGTTTAAAGCTATACCAATAATATGTTACATACAACAAAGTACGCGTAGTGAGTAATTTGCACGTTTGACTGGACTCGTCCGTCGTTTTTGTTCATTATTCTATACACACACACATTCACACACATATATAATAAAATTATATACGGATATCAAAACACGATTTGTATTTTGTATAATATAACATGTTTACGTTGTTTTTTTTACAATTTGCAAATCATCTCGGCTTATATGTAAATTTACTGTGTGTGATTGAATAATATTTTACACGTGGTATGCGTGCGCGAATAAAATATATAATATAGATTGCGGCGTTTGTTCACGGAAATTACTTTTTTTTTACTACATTTTTTTAAAATATGACTTTTTTAGAATTATTTCAGTATTGGATTTGGTTCGATTTATTATTATTTTTACCTATACAACCGCATTAAATCACTTTTTTTTTAATTTTCGTTGAATTTAAATATTTTGAGATAGCCAATTCGTGGGCTACATTTTTAGTAATTTAATATTGAAACCAATAAATATTATCCGATCACATAACATATAGAGTTATGGATTTTCTAATATACTTATATTATACTCTTCTAAAGTGAAAACTTAATTTTATAAAACGAACAACGGCCTTATACTGTTACGACTTATGATAGTGAATAGTAATAATGTATGGGGACGGTACATATGGTTATAAACAATAAACATCTTATATTTTATTGTTTCATAACGGACTGCCGGCGATTCCATTGTTTGTCAGACATATCTCGTAATGGCAATAACTCGCATTTCACGATAATTATTAATAATAATTTATTATTCGAACGTCATATCAATATGGTTCAAAATTATGAACATATTTTCGTGGCTCGTACTCCTGCAGACGTTGAGTATGAGTTGTCATTTACTAGTTTCGCAAACATGAATTGTTACAACGAACCCTGCAGAAACATAATATGAGCTAATCATTTATACCATAATGTTATTAACTGCCATAATAATGTCAAATGATTAATATAAATCGATCACAGTTCTATAAATTGCGTATAATTAATAATATGCGGTTGTCTGTCCAACACGCCGCCATAGTCGCATCGTGTCTTGCCCCGTTTTCACTGTATGATACATGTCAAGACTCAAAACAATTTTATTTTTTGTGCGCGTACGAATAATATAACAATTAATTGAATTGCGGTCTACGAAACTAAGTCGGGTCACCCGACATTCTTCGAAAGGAAAACGACGCGTCTACAATAACAGTCGCAATTACAGTTTTTTTTTATGTATTATACTATGTTTAATCGTTTTCGTTTTACACTACACGTCACGTTAAAACTGTCGAATTGTGTCCAGATCCGTTCTCGATTAAAGACATTATTATTATTATTATTATTATTATTATTATTATTATAATCCACAATAGTGTCGTCATCGATTATTATAATTGACTAATGCGATGCACGAAGATTTTTCACTCTAAAGCACTTGATACGTCGAAGGACAAGTCGTGTGTGTTTACACGGTATATATATTTTTTTACATTCTAATTTATTGCGGTCGACGGAAATTTAAATAGTCGGAACCTTTGAGGCAGGTTTTTTCTTTCGTTCGCCTCTCTATCTATCTATGCTACATAGGTGTACTATATATATATATACGTATATACCTATTACCTCCTACTTCAGCTTCCATACACGGAGATACATTTGAATTTTTAAAACATGTCGGTAGCGTTGTCCGTGCAGACATTCCTTTGAATAAACGTGGGAAGGGGATCAAACCTCTGTATATAAAAATGCACGTATACATAATATATATATATATATATATGTATTGTGTTTGTATTCACCAATATAGTTGAGTGTGGCCAATTAAGAATACAATCGAGACCAATAAATAACAACGCGAACAGTTTAACTGCATAATATGTAATATATTTCAATAGTGTTTTGCGTTTGCGATTAATTTTTCGCTGATTTCATCTTGTTGTTTGCACTGAAAAGATTATTCTGTTATCTGGTACGTTCCAAACTGCACGCGCCTATTAGGTTTAAAAAAATTATACATACTATAACTTCGTACCAAATTAATTTATATTAAAAACTATAAAACATATGTTGTTTTTTGCGATATATAATAATAATTATTGTATAATATCAATACATTATTATATTTTGTACAATAAAATATAATATAATATCAATTATCACCTAACGGTGTGTTAGTAACCATATAACATACTTCTACGAACTCAAATATCGATAATAATAGTGATAACAGTCTACGTCATAGTGAATAACTTATTTATAAATGTGCCCATGATATATTATGAAATACAAATGCAGTCAAAGGAACTTTAAGTAAAAAAAAATCATTCCGACTAATACTTATGGAACTATATATTATAACATATTAACATTTATAACAATAATATTATGTATGTAATATATTATAGATAAACGCTTAATAATTTCTGTCGACTCAACTAATATACTGGACAATCGGCATCATTAAAATAAATCAGGTTATTTCGAATGTTGTCAATTGTTTTATTCAATGATGATTCGAAATAATTGTATATTAGACGGACATTTTATAAATATACTATGTAGTACGTTAATATATTCAATTAAATTGTATCATATAGATTTTATAATATTTACAAAAAATCGACTAATATAATAATATATAATATATGTATAATTCTTAACAACTAAACTATGTGGCTGGTTATTGTGGAGCCAAAAATACACAATTGTTCATTTACTCCACTAATTAAAATAATTTTAAAAAACTCCATTTATATTTGAGAGACTTATCATAAAAATTGTTTTTCTCGAGGTTATTGACCGAAATTTTAATCATTATTTAATTAATACTTATAAATATTATTAAATGTTTCAAGTAACCTACATACATTTAATTCGTTTGGTAATTTAATGTTTTACTGTAATTATAAAAACTAAGTTTAATTCTTATCGAATAAATATAATTTGAAGATATGGATTTAAATTGAAAGTTTATATCCACAATGCCATGCGTTTTTTCTCATTAGAATACTTATGAAAATAAAAATTATCATTATTATTATTATATTATAGTTAGTAAATGCTTCCTAAACTATTACTTAGTTTTTCAGTTATACATACATTTTTGTATTTTACAATTTATAAACATATAATTTAAATAGGTAAATGATTAATGGTTTCAAACTGATTTTTTGAGAGCTGCAAGGAAAATAAAAATAAGATTTTTTGTAAATTGTGAACGTTTTGGTATAAATTCTTTAACTAAATGAACATTGTTAGAGTTTAAAAATTCAAAAGCTGTTCCTTATTATTAGTATCATCATATTATATACCGCCTACCTATAGATGGGTAAATGTTTCAAATATTTTTGACAGTAATATGAATAACAATAACAATTATTATTATTACAATAGTGTCATGGGTGATCGAAATTATAGATAAGTGGATAATTTATTCGACACTGTAGTATCTAACCAGCGAGAAAACACTTAACATACGGACTTTACAATCATAGACATCAAACACTCAATCATATTATGTTATCGGATAAAAACAATGTATGGGTATAATAATAATAATAATAATAATAATAAATGATTTTAAGTACTGGTTTTCCATGTGCAACCATCCTATCCTGGTAAATATGCACATTACACAATATAATAGTAATATGTGTATTATATTAAAAATAAAAACAAGTAGTCTAAGCTTTTGCAAGTATTGTCCAATCGCAGTCCTACATTATGTTTATGTACATGTGTTATATGATTTGCATATTGTATAAATATTGTTTGAGCATAATTATTGTTGGTATCTACCTATATATAAATACGTCACACGTGAAGTGTAAATTTTCGATTTCCAAACTAGGAACATAACATTATATCCTATAAATCATATTTATTTTTTTGCGAAAAAAAAAAAATTATATTTGTTTTTGTTTGTAAAATATATCCATACATTTATTGAGTACTATTAAATAATTTTAATTCACCTGGAAATTATAATATTGTTTCGTTTGATCTTATATTTTTAGTATCGCGTTTTTAGTCAAGTCAAAATCTTATTTTTGATAAAGTAAATGGTAACGACTATAAGACCCGGATTACGTCGCAAAGTTTATATTTTCTTCATGCTTTAAAACAATGTATTTTAAGATCATATTCGATTTACATAAATTCAAGATTTATTTGCTTTAACATTAAAAATTTTATTTTATACATTTTTTTTTAGGTTTTTTAAGTTATTTTATAAATTGTTAAAGGCTATAGCATATTAATATACATTTTCGAGTTTTTAGTTTAAAATTATTATCTCAAGACATTTTGTCGAGTTTAATGTATCCTCTTGTCATAATTTAACAGGTATAAAATAGTTGAACAAAGAATTTACTTTAATTTTAATTTTATATTTTCATTTGTTTAGGATAAATAATGCAGTCTCGAGACGATATTGCTTATACTTTTTAACCATAAGTCATAAGTCATTTTCAATTTTTTTCATTATCATTTATAGGTTTATAATGTTAAAATTATTAAATTTTCTGAAATATTATTATACATATTACCTATTGATTTCTTGTGATAAAAAATGATATTTGGTCATTCCTGAAGGAATTATCATAGTAAAATAAATTGTTTTTAGACCATTTCGAGCTATATTTTTGATCTTTCAAATCCGGCTATAATAATGACCACGAAGACTAAAATACGGAGACAAAACTTTGTTTACTAAAAATGTGACAAAAATAGTCTCACGATACTACTCGGGTTTAAATATATTATTATAGTTACGGATAAGACCGGAGTCAGCCTTGGCCTTTCAATCGTGTGACTCTATTTGGAACGTTTTTCAAGTGGACGGCCACTTGTGTTCGTTCTCTTTATTCTTGTCTTCGTGGTAATAACTAACGTACTGCTGCAATAGTTATGTGTTTTGAGCAAATAATATAGTTAATAATAAATAAACACAGGCATATATAAATTGTATAATACTGCACATCTGTAGTAGCAGGTTGTGAACGTGATGACTATTTTGAAGATTAGAAGACCGAAAATCTACGGCCATCGATAGTTCTTGTTTATTATATATTATACCAACAATGTTTAACAATATTGGCCATTGCCGAATGATATGTATTGTGATTGGTATATAACGAAGTTATTATATTTTTTTTTGTGTAAAAATACCCACTAAATATTTTTACAAATTACCCATCATAAATTGTATACATTAGATGAGTACGCATAATATGTTCACTTGCGCATAATACAAACACTTTATTTATTTTAGACGTTTAATTCGTTATAAACGTTTAGTCACTATTTATAATACGTACTATTTAGATAATATTAAGTATATGCATAGAGTGACCGTATAAATGCATAATTAATATTAAACATAAATATATCTTCATCTATACGTGTGCAGTGTTTATGAATAATTTGACATAATATAGTGACTAGGTACGTTTAAAAACAAAGTGTACATATGGCATAATATATGTGCGTATATATTTGTAATGTACATTATATGTATTAAACTTTTCCCTTTAGGATTCGAATTTCTCGGGATCAAAAGTCAGCGACTTTGATGGAGTTATGGTTGAACCGTTGAACCTGAAGTATTACGTCACTATAGTGCCCTGAAAAAATGTATCAATTTTAAATCAAACCGTTCGAATGCAGAAGATTAAAAAAAAAATTTTGCCATCTAAATTAAATGAGCAGATTAATTTTTCCATTTCCGATTAGCTTTGCATCAAATAAACATGCTTTCTGAAAACTTACAAATTGTAAAAAAAAAAACTATACATAAAGTGTGTCATTCGTTACATCTTATAATTAACTACGTGGTATAAAGATGTCCTACCTACTGTACAATTTAGCAATATACTGCAATTAGAGAAAATTAAATGTTCGTAAAAAAAAAAAAAAATTATTATTATATTATATCATAAAAAACATATTTTAGTTTATGTATTTTATACGTTTATATTAAATTTTTAATAATTCTACAATCCTTTTGGTGTCATGATAAAATAAAACTATTACATGTAGCTGTATTTTCTCTCAATAAATAGTTCGAAAATCTATAACTATATTTCACAAAAAAGATTACCTCTACGATGAGTAAATATTATAATGTAATATACTAATTACTAATATTACTATATTTATTTTAAATATTTTATTAAATGTGTATTTACAACTAATTATGATGAAATTTAGAAACAAAAACGTAATAAAACATAAACCTCTGTTTTTTTATCGTTTGCCTTAAGCCGATTAGAAATAAAATATCGAAAATCTCTTTAGCATAATTTAAAAAATTGTTAATATGCAAAATGCGAAAACATTGCATACTTAGATACGTATATATCCGAAACTAAGTAACAGGTTATAATATTTTAATATTACTTAACTTGCCTCGTAATAATTATAATATTTTCAATCATTCGAGTTTTCTGCTAATAAAATCGTACGATAAACATGTACCTCAATGAATATATAATGATATTAGTTTATAAGTATTTATGACCTGAGTACTTGAGATTTCGTTGATTCTTTTTTATACAATTATAATTCATCATGTATACTACTATTATATACTATTTTCAATTATTTTTTTTTTATCTATGATTTTTTTGCTAGAAAATTATTAATTATTTAAGTCAAAAATATTTTAAATCATAATTAATAGTAGTTGTATTTTATTAAAGTATTACTGCAGTATAATATATTATTATGGGTGTTTTGTTTTTGGTAAATTGCATTATTCAGAACTTGTAGGAGTATTTACCCCGAAACTTTCAGTCACCGCTTCACCCTTCTAAAAAGTTATTTAAATTTTTATAAAAAAAACACTACCAACTTTGTACATAACTTCAGATGTTCGACAAAAATCCTGTGTATACGTCATTTTTGTTCGAAATAATATATTATAAACCGGCCAAGAATAAAATACTGATTTCAAACATTAATTTGTTTTTCGTATAAAAGTCGGAGCAATTCAATTAGAATAAATGTGTACTACTAACGCATATATTACGTTACTAAACGTGCAATCTTCCGTTGCTCGCACAAAGAGTTGTCTCTAATTTAACCAAAACCGCCATTTGGCTTAAATAAAAATTTAATATATAGCACTTACGTATAATTCAATATAGATAATAATATATTATATATGTATAAATAATGGTCGATCGATGCGTTTTGCAAAACGGTGTTTTCGGTGTAATAATAATATAGTACAAGAAGCAGCAGAACCTCGTTGTATTTATATGAAAATTATATATTACAATATTATACACGGA
Organism: Rhopalosiphum nymphaeae; assembly: GCA_036289425.1. Classification (NCBI taxonomy): domain Eukaryota; kingdom Metazoa; phylum Arthropoda; class Insecta; order Hemiptera; family Aphididae; genus Rhopalosiphum; species Rhopalosiphum nymphaeae. The sequence goes on from JAZAQC010000004.1 coordinate 2,895,491, forward strand.
GCAGTATTTATTGCACCGCCATGGACGTATATTTCTTATACGTATAATAATACGTAGTTCTATACATAATATACCTATCTATAATACAACAAAACTCGGTTTTCTAAGATTAAACAGTATTATTGTATAATGGTGGCTATGTAAAGGTAATAAGTATAGGTATATAATATTATGTTTTTTGTCCAATACCATGTGCTAATATTGAGTCTTCTGCCATATTACTATACCTATGTAGTAATATATTCGTGTCAGAATAATGGCTATTGACGATAAACGAAACAGTTTCCTAAAAAAAAAAAATATTGTATTGACCCCCAATGTTCTTGTTTAATGCGAAATCGATCATTTTTAGCGAACACAACACACTGCAGGTAGTGAAATGCTAGGTATATTGCACACACGCCTAATAATACACTCGTTGTCATAGTGGTCGTTATCATGTCTACTATAAAATATTATGTATCATTGTGTATACCACGACGAAGAGGATGACTACCACTATATCGACTACCCTGAAACAGCTTATGTGTGTGTGCGTGTGTGGGTGTGTGTGAGAGAGAGAGAAAAAGATAGCGCAAGATAGTGAGGGATAACATTGAGTGAGAGAGTAAGAGTGCAGAACGGTCGATCGTATGCGAGAAAATGCCTCCTATGGGTAGAAAACGGATGTAGGCAGGCCACAGGTATACATTATATTATAGACATAGGTACATTTCGGATCCCGTCTGTCATTGTATGTTTGTATTGGTTGCAGCAGGTATACGACAGGTAGGCCTTTAAGGGCATCAAATTATTATTATTATTATTATATATTGTTGTCGTTGATGTCGGGCGAATAAAAACGCGTATTATGTGTAAAATCTGGCGTGAAGTAAAATCTCGGATGCGTGCGTGCGTTAAGCCGCGGGTCTAAACAGAAACGATGACCCCGGCCGCCCACCCGTTTCCGTGACAATAATGTACGTATAAACTGCACATACGAAAACCAGTGTTTCGTAAACGTTTACATGGCGCCTGTTCGGGCAAATATGGCCAAGAAATCATTCTAATATAATATTATAACATTATTGTTGCTGTAATAAAATACCTACTAGTGTCGTGTAATATGTCAAAAGATCATTTAAAAATTCGCTTTTTTTTGCCAGTCCCGGTTTTATTTTTACCAGTGGTTACCGACTCAAACATGTGTTTTAACTTTACACTACTTTTACTTTAATTTGACTTACAAAAAAAAAAAAAAGCCCTAACAGGCGCCGATGAGGGATCTATTCATAATCCGTTGAAATTAGATTGCCACCCATGTCTAATTTACATCAGCGATGACAGATATCTAGAGTCTAGATTCTAGACGTTCAAACTCAGCTTTCAACAACTTTTCTACATTTGAAAAAATACACCAGACACATGCATTAGATAGCCAAATAATTGGTACTAACTACCAACATTATGTAACAACACTAGCTCCTTAGCATGGACTATTAAAACTGAAAAATGAATTTAATTATTTACCCACATATTTTCTTGACCAAGGGTAATTTAGCGAAGTAAAGTTCGTTCACTTAAACATGAGGTCAGTCAGCAGCTAATGTATGTACAAACACAATTTGTGAAAACCAGTGTTTCGTAAACATTTTACCTGGCGCCGGCTCGGAAAAATAACACAAAAATTACTACAATATAATATTATAACATCATTATTCCTATAGAATATAAGTACCTACCAACTCAGCGTGAGACATCCGAAGACGATTTCGAGAATCATATTTTTTTTGTCCACTACCTGTATGTATACATAGGGACATCTTGAACTAAAACCAGCTAACATCAGTAAAACATTCGATTGTATTTTGGTTTCTCAATCAAAATTCGGCTATAACACATAAACAGTTCAATATTTATTAAGTAATACGTATATTGTAGTTTTTTAATAGTTTTAATAATTATCTTATTATTATTTTTACTTATACCAAGTTAATACATATTATGTAATTCTATTATTTAGATTTTTTATGGTAAGTGATTTGAATTTTCAAACGTCGAAAACTAAGCGGATTCATTAGCTCGAATGTTGGTTTACTCTAAAACTATTTTAATTATCTTTTAATTGGAATATATTAATATTGATCAGTACTAAAAGCTTTGAATTAACACATATTATTATATAGAGCATATGTATACAAAGCGAGGTGTTTCTTGTAGGGAGGAGGTCAATCTTTATTCTCCGAATATTATGAGAAAATATTCTTATTGGCTGTATAATATTATGTCAGTACTTTTAATTTATAATTAATATTGATATGATTTATATCTCCCTCTACAAACACATCCACACAAAACTTTTTTTTCGTAAGTTTATAATAGTTTAATAAGTGTCAGTGTGTCACAGTCTAGTCTTATATCGCCAGTTCAATTAACTCAATCACAACTAATATAATATTATATTGCGCGAATGCGTATTGTGTATTTTTTTTTTTTATAAATGTCATTTAATTTCTACAAATATAACTATGACAATTTATTTGATACGTTTTTTAATAAAATATTTTCATTACCGATTTAAATAATGATTAATTGCTAAAAATACTGAAGCACATGTAAGAAGATAATGGGTTTATTATTTATCAACACGCTAATTTATAATTAACTACATATTATCATATCTGTATGTAGTTTGTCAGATAAGAAAAATATAATTTTGTTACATTGCAATATTGTATAATTTAATTATCTATTCAGTAATAATAACAATATTATAATATTAATTAGATACAACTACGGTAGATTATAACAACAATAATAATAATTATATAATTATTATATTATTATCTACCGTGGATACAACTAAAAGTGATTTGCATTAACGTTTTTTGACGAATTTGCACAAGATCAAAAATAAACAATTTATATTATTATTGCTAAATAAGCTCGTTATACAATAATTTACTTTTATCATTAATAAATCAAAACAGTTTGTTTGTTCGCAATTGGCTATATAAAAGCTGAAATAATATTGAGATAACCAAAGCCGTTTATAATTCAAATGGCTTTCACTAGGGTTAGACATCGTTTGCGTATTTATGTTAGGTTTCTATATGTATTTAATCTAACGTCATATTAAGACCCATATATTATATTATATTATCATATTAATAATTGTATTACATTGCGCAACAGCCGTGTGCGCTTAACAATAAGCTGAAAAATTGTCCATTAGTCGCAATGTGTTCGCTATTCATTTCAAAACTTATATGTAACTGTTGTGTATGCATATTTTTATTTTAAATAAATCATATTTTATAGTGAAATGTCGATAAAAACTTTCTATATGGTTTTACGCCATAGAATCTCACACAAACATATAAAACGTAACAGCGATTATCAGTTGGTAGTACCACTTATCTGAAACATATATCATAAGTTTTAATAACAATTTATAAAATCAATTTACCTTGTTGTTGGTTTTTCAATTTACCATCTATCGACATCGTTGTTATAATAATGATATTATATCAATAGTATACAACAAATCGTAAAAACATTGACTTATGGTAGTTATGTTGAAACAATTGAATAAAAAAAAAATAAAATAATGATAACATATAAATAGTAATATTGATATCGATTATTGCTGCAGGTTTTTAGAATATAAAATATAGTGGTAATGGATTTAAAACATAAATAATTCGAATTAAACATTTAATATAAATTATCATATTTTTTAGCTGATAATCCATAATATTATAATATTTAAACTCACAATAGAAATAATTTAGCAGAAACAACAACCACGGTCGAGCGCCAGCTTTTATTATTAATGGCAATGGTTGGTGACTTGGTCTTGGTGTATACACTAAATAACGCAAAAATGAAAAAAAAAAATGTTACATTTTAATTCTTAGGATCTATGAAAAACTTTTCCATTGTGTACACTAAGTCATTAGCGAAGGACTATTATATATTATCTCCGTACAAGTTTTGCTTATTATGCATTTCTGTGCCAAATCGATACCGTAGGTCCATCATTCTTTTCTGGCTCAACAGTTTCAAGTGTACGCGTTTTATATTATATGTATCTCCGCTTCTTCGTTACACAATTCTTTTGGCGAATACACTGAATGAAGACAAATAGACGCGTAAAAACATTTATTATTTATATCATGTCACAGTATTAAGACACCATTAAAATACCGTTAGCGACTAAAATTTATTTTCAAAACGTCATCCACTTTTGACGTTGATAGTTTTTGCAAAAACCCACCCCAAACCATTTACACATTATTATCGGTGCCCATATAGACTAGTCTTAGAAGTATAAAAAGTATAAGAATATTTACACATGATAACAATAATAATATGTATACTCAAATTATTTTTTCTCTCGCATAAAATACCATTCAATTTATATAGCATGCACCTGAAATAAAACGCGGTATAAGGGATCAGTAAAAATATGTGAACAAATTTGATTTATGTGTTACAGGCGACTTTTTTTTACTTCAAACCCTCGAGGGTTAATGCAAACAATGTTTACACGGAAGCGTAGTGAGACCAAAATTTATTGAACGCTTTTTTCCACGTACCTAAGTTTAAATTTATTTAGAGAGGGAGAATCAAAATCTTATTAAATAAATATATAAAATTCAAGATTCAAGAAGCATTTATTTGCACGGTATCGCGTGACATGACTGCTACGGTATATTATATATTATAGGTGAACATTTGTTTTAAAATTTGCCCGAGCGAAAAAAGTGATCCGATTTCATGGGCAATGAGAAGTCAGAACCTATACATATAAAACCATTGCGGCTTTGCGTCTCATTAAATTATTTTATAAGAACATTAAAAATAAATAAATGCATTTTGATATTTTTTTTATACGTACGTCTTTGCATATAGTTTAACTCCTTTTATATAATCAACAGTAGCATTTGTAAGACTTAAGGTTTATTCTTGCACTGAAAAAAATATCAAATGTACTAAAGAATGTATTACGATATTAAGACGAATAAGCAATTTAAACAATTTATTTAAACGATGTACACGTGTTTGTATATTATAAGATATTATTATATATAAGTATAATAGTTTGATGTGTCTTGCTCTTATTTATTATTGAAAAACATGAAAGCATTATACACTTGTTAGTTATTTTATAATAGAGTAAAACATGAATACACCTATATGTGTTAGTACAATTATTTTCAATACTTTCAGAATATAATATAATGATGTTATGTATACGCGTACATTTATTTTATTTTTTTGAATTAAAAGTAACATTATAGTCGTTATTATACGCGAATGTAATAGTTTTGTAAAGTAAAAATTAATCATTTTTTAATAACGTTTTTATATATATGAATGATAAATATTTGTGTACGCGTCTAAAGCAAAATAAACTGTTAGTCTGTTCTTAATAATAAACAGATTGACTAAACTAAAGGTTATTTTTTTCAAGCGAAATATTTGTATAATAACAAAGTTAATCAAAAGACGTTGTGGAAGGAGGTGAAAAAAATTATACTAATGCACGGCACATCCTCTATACAAAAATGTTCTTAAATTATTTACACATGAATTAAGTACTAGAAAAAAAGGTTTTATTAATTCATATATCATGTACGCTGTTCTTTGTAAATTCTCTACACGTCTCGAACCATGTTTCGCACTTGTGATGTATGTATTATTAATGTTTGTAAACTAGTGAATTTTTTATTTCAAATTGTGGAGTTATTAATGAAACGCGAATAGGTATATACTATTATGATAGGTATAAAGCGTTTATAACATTGTACTAACGTACAATATTATTTAATATCGAACACAAAATAATTTTAACTCAAAATCAACATAAACTATTTTTATTTTTAGTTTGTTTTCATCGTGTACGGAAATGTCCAAGAGTCATATAATATCTATTCAAGCGTAATCGTAACATATTAAATACTGTGTATAATACATTTTGAAACAATAAAAAAAATATTACAGTGTGCACATCATGATTGGTCGATCACGCGGTATGTTAGATTGATAATAATCGCATTATTTTATCATTATTATTTTTAATCGTTCATTGTCGTCATGCCAATAAAGTCTATTGTAGTTTGTAATTTTTTCTGATTTATTCTTAATCCAAAATTCCAAACGAAAACTTGCGTCCATCGATCGTTGTAACATTAGCCCTGAGACGATTTACTATATTGTCCGCAGTCGTATAATAATGTTTTACTGTTATTTTATTATACAAATGGTGCTGTGTTTAAGTTGTTCAGCCCAAGTCGTAGCCAAAAGGTCACATTGTTATTTGTTATGCGACAATATATTATTCGCCGAACTATTTGCGCGGTTAGCGCGTTGCAGCATTATACAATAATAATAATATGCTGTATTATATTTTATTTCTTGGACCAAATATCTTGAGAGAGGAAAAAAATGTCGAGTCGTTCGCCGAGTGTTAGCACCGCCGAGTTTTAAATCAAGACTTGTAAGTTTTATATACGTATAGTACAGCGAGCTAAGTACCTATTGTTGTGGCTGTTCTCTAAAACAACATTATTCGAACAGTATACATACTGTGGATACTAAATTATCGGTGTACTCGAGATACATAATATATTGTTATAAGCAAAGATTTTTTCCTCGAAAATTCGACCTTTATATTATCGTCCAAAGGTTATAAATAGTAACCTACTAACATCCACTACTTATTAACAAAATTTTCCAGTAATAATATGATACTTCTTCATAATAATATATATTTACGGCATACGCGTATTTATATACCTAATAGATAAAAATCAAAGTCATTATATTCATATAAATCGAAGTGTAGGTTAGTGTATTATATTATGTTTATATAAGTAAAATGTACGTATTATTGCCTTTAACGTACAACTTTGTATCAGAATAAACGTGAATTACGTGATACTGATACATATCTGTTCAATGCTGGGTAAGTTAATGATATCTATTAATTAATTTGATAGACAAAATTTTAAACAGAACAGTTCTGACAAATAACAACAAAAAATTAAAAATTAATTTCCTATTGGAATAAACCATCAATCATCATTAATCATTTTATTATATTTATTATTTTATTACTTATAAATAATTAATTTAACTAGGATTTGATTGAAAATAAAGAACAAAAAAGTTAGAAATTAACTTATCTTTATTTTTTTTCGATTAAAAGGAATCCTCCAAAGCACTAAAACGATTAGTGATGGTATAATAACAATTAAATAATATTCAACGTATTGCATCGAAAACATAACATACTTATATAACAAACAATTATTAATGATACCTGTTAAATAACAAAACGTACAATAATATATTGATATAACATAAATCACGCATTTTTGTATCAAAACATTAAAAGAAACTTTAAATATTTTTTAAAAATAAAGCTAGCTAACAATTCTAACCGAAAATTTTTGGACAAGTTAAGCGATATTTACGATTGTAATCAGTGACAGAACACTTGAACAATTGGCACACGTGACGGGTGTAATATATTATTTTATGACGTCATATGCGGTTTAAACTTCAGCAAAAATATGATAGTAAAATAATTATAACAATAATTAATGTTAATAATATATTTCATATTCGCTCAAAAACAATGTGCATATCGTGTTTCGGCCATCAGAAAAAAGGGCCACTCACCCAAATTAATTGTGTTCCCGTTAGAAACGTTAATTTATTTGCGCCCGGCTCAGCAGTTACGTTTATATTATACTAATGTATAAAGTATTGTACATTTTCCGTACTCAAGTGGCATTTGCATAATTTTTCGCAAAGTTATATTCCGTTTGACTTTTAAAAAAAAAAAGAAAAACATATTTTTGTAAAAGTTCAAAGAAATTGACGTAGTTATAAAAAATATAGTTTTTTTGAATCTTAATTATTCTATAAACTATATATATATATATACGTATCGAGTGCGACATGATTACTTTTTTCTATAGTTATTTGCTTAGAATTTATCCTATTTGTGATTTTTTTTTGTCATTGATTTGTATTCTGTTTTTATCCATAACCATGTAATATGAATTGGAAAAATATAACATTTATACAATCTCTGTAGAGTGCTCCATGTATAGCTGTTATAACTTAGAGATATATAATACATATATCTAATGATATATATGGTATATACACACTTCAGTAAGTGTAAACTGTGAAATTTATACACCGATTACGGTCTGGGATATGGGTAACAATAAAATCGGTACGAGATCAGTACCATCTAAAATTGAGATACCGTTTTCCTCTTTCAAAAAAGAAAGTATATTATCCATATTCCTCTAAATATATTTTTCTTGTATTATGTTTAAGAAAATTACTATCAAATTATTTGATTTGTATTCTAATTTTATATCGCGCTTCTATAATTATATAATTATAATTATAATTATATGTATATAAATTCTAAATTCTAAAGACAATAATTTGTATATTATTTTTTATTATTAATTTAGCATTTTAGCATAATTTTAATTTATTGTAAAAATGTATATTTTACAGAAATTAAAATTTAAACACAATCTTCATTCTTTCAATCTTTCATCTTTTTCAATTTTCATTTATTTTATATCCGATATTCATATAATATACAAAATGATAAGTATCTACTTACTCAAATTAATACGTGGATTATGGATGAAAATTTATTATTTTAATAACGGAGGAAAATTGATAAAAAATTGTCCGGATTTGTTTTTGTTTTTTTGTTTTTCAGAAAAATGTTTAAGGTTTTAAATTGACGTATGTAATAATATTTGAAAATATACATTATATATACACATAAAATACACTACTCGGCGAAAACCGCTTATAACGACCGCAGTAGTTACAATGCTTTCAATTTTGTCGGTTAGATAGATAATAACTAATAATTATAAAGGTACAACGTTAAAATTAACACGCAATCTCAGCAGAGTTCTCCTTAATGTACAATTTTTAAATGTTTAAGTATGGAATTCGATACGCGCTCGTGTAAGAAACAAATTTTAAATCGGTCTCGGGTACTTTTTTTTATAATAGGGACGGATTTCTTCACCACAATAATATGCAATATCAAAAACGTTAATTCAGCCGAAGACGACAATAGTATACAATGTATATTCATGATGTACATAAGTACATATATAATATAAATAGTAGGTATACTGTCTTTAAGCCTTTTAAAGAATTATTATATTATGTCCATATTATATAATATTGCAATATTATATTATTTGCTATTTAGATGTTGTGTATTACCAATTAAGTACCTAACTACTTATTTTTTTTTTCATTTTCATTTCATTATCATTGTAATTTGTACGTTCGTGGGTTATATAATAATACATATTTTATGTATTGCGTGGTTATCGTTTTATCTATGGATAGCGTTTGCCGTGTTTTTAATATGTTCATTGTGTATAAATATATTTAAAGTAGGTTAGTACGTAAAATATTTACTGATGAAACAACGAACAGAATGAAACTATAAAATAAAACAATTATTGGTTCTATGAAAAATATTGATCAATAATGAATATATTATATATATATATTGTTAAGCCAAACATATATATTTCAACGACCATGCTCAATGTTTTTCGATTTAAGAAGGTAGAATTAACAACTATCGGCAGACAGTTTTCGGGGCACGTTTCTGGTTAGCAGTATTATGAGAGTATCTTCTAGTCGACAATGTTAATTGTTTTTTAACAACCACAATAATAAACAATTGTCTAATTGTCGTCTATAGTTAATGGGTGTGCTACTACTACTTCGTAAATATTATTACGTGTTTTATGAAAAATACAACGTCTAGACGATATCATTAAATGTATTGTCTGAGAAAAATGCATCCATTGTCGTTACATGAAATATAATGACTGGTTTTAACGTCATCGATAATTACTGATCAATGGTCGGTGTCTGTGGCGGTAACAAATTATAATTTAAAACATCCAAACATTGCGAGTATTATAATTTTATATACTTGTCCATAGACCGTGACCGTCCGCATGTCCGAGAATTGCCTGTTTGAATACGTTCGCACGTGGGACTGTAAATTCAAATTTGTGTGGAGTTGCGTGCGTGTTTTTTTTATTGAGTACAACCGATTCGCATGTCTGATTTTATTTTATACAATAATATTTTTTTTTTTTTTTGTATTTTTCTAACTACTTTTTCATGTGTCAACTAATAAAGTTTAACTGATATAGTTAAAAATCGTGTAAATGATTAGTATATTATTATGAGCTAACTTTTTTTCTAATAGATTTTTTTTTCCATTGGTTCTTGTCGTATTCGTTTTTAATATATGAATTCATCAAGACATATTATGTCATATAATTAAGCAATTAAAATAAAAGCTCGTGTTATGTCGGTGATCACATATTATCATTGATGCCGCACGCAACTCGGACGCACCAAAAATAAATCTCGCATGCTGCAGATCGGTTTCTATGATTTTTAATCTCTATATCCGACGCACGCGATTTGAATGCGCCGCAACATACGGATATCATCTATCACTGTACGGGGGGAGAGGGAGAGGTATAGCATTAATAACAAGACGGCATTGTCGGTGGTGACCTTTAGGTGCATGATTTTAATTTTAATTCGTGCGTTTGAATTTTGAAAAATGTTGTCAAGCCACCTCCACAACACGCAAAGGGGCTTGGTTCTGCTATTACGCCAGTCATATATAGCGCGTATAATGTGGTGGAAAAAAAACGGAAAAGTCCATCAAGTCGTAATTTCAACTCCATTCACACTACCCGTCATCCCGTGCTAAACCAACCGTTTACCCTGCACCCCTTACCAACCGTGAACCGTTCACGACCGGTCAACCGAACAATCGCCGGATCGACTCCATCATAACCACCCCGTCTCACCATTACGCCGGGCATTGCCGCTACCACGAGCTAATGGCTTATGGCGGGTCGCCGCCGCCGCCGCCACCACCGCAGCCTCGACACAGCATCAGCCGGCGCGACACACTGATATGTATGTTGACCTAGAATCGCGTGGCGGCGGCAGCGGGTTTTCGTGTGTACAAAAGAAGAGGAGAGTAATATCGGAATCGATTTTGCAGTCGCCGCGGCGGCACCAGATCCCCGCCGCCGACGCCTCGCCTGCCCGGCGCCTGTGCGCGCGGTCGCCCTAGATTTGATTGCCGATTACGCTCGCGGTTCGCCGTGGCCGCGTTTGGCCCTACGCAATATTTAATGCGATTTGGACGTGATCCTCCGGGAAAACAGACGGAGCATAACCACTGCTGCAGCGCCCATCACTTCTCTTTGTATAGAGATAAAATTAAAATATGTGATATTATGAGTACTTCGTGCCGCTGGTAATCGATAGCAAAGAAAATAATAGGATTTTTAGTAGTTTCATGTTTTACGCCGGTTTTTTTTATAGGTTTTCATCTGTAGAATTCGTGGATGATGGTACAGTTCGGGATGCTTAGCTCGCCCACTTATAATTCTTCCTAACTCCCCTAAAAACAAATAAGAAATAATATTGTAACATTATTTTGTTTATAAATACTGTCCAAAATGTCTATAGGAAATTGAAAAAGTACTAATAGTATTATATAGTATTGTATAATATTTTCTTAGTAATATTTTTACTGGAAAATAATTCATTATTTTTCTTTAAACGTTGTGAACAACAACTTCTATATACTGCTGTATAAAAATAAACTATAAAAATAGAATATGCTACTGAAAAATTGATTAAAATTCAATAAATCGCTGTAGGTACCTACGCATAAGAACAATTAAACAATGCTGAGTGAAAGAAATAGACAATTTTAACTTAAAACGCTTATCAAATAAAATCGTGAACATATCTTTATATTTTTTTAAATTGCTGTAAGAACAATAACTTTGAGGAGATATTGTTTCATATTTTTAAATCATAGGTATTTAAATTTAAAATGGAATGAAGTTTTAAATACAAAATTATTTATGGACTTTTGTGATTTGAATACCAATTAAAAAAAAAAAACTAAATAATTTTGTAATATTATTTCTATAATAAAATCAATAGTTATATATTAAACATTTTACATTTGTTTGTAAATGTTTGAATATTAAATGGTTTCAATAAAAAATTAATGTTATTAATAATTCAAAAACCTTCAAAATTTAATTTTAAAATTAGTTTTTATGTATTATTTTAAAACATGTATTCAGACTATGAAAATTAGAACGCTTGGAGAATGAGACCGCACTCACTTATATTGTTGACGCCGTTGACGGTATATAGGTATATACTATATATATATATATACGTTTGTTTAACGAATCAAATAGTTGTTCTCTCATGTTTGAGTCTCAAGGGTGAAATAAATCCACGTTTGGAAATAAATTCGTGTCCAATAATATCTTAACCATTTACAGGTTTTACTAACTTTTATACAATATATAGGTAGAGGTACTTTCATAGTTCGTTGTGCTTTAAATTCTTATATTAATTTTCTATATTAATTACTTTTTAGTTTCTCTATACATTTTTCTTAACGGTGGAAATGAGTTTTTTTGATTACTTAGAACTCGGTGTAGACTAGAACGAGGGAATGAAGATTAACCCCATAGCGGGTGGATTGTTATTCATTACTCATAAGGATACTTGAACAAAAAATGTCATTGACCAATTTGTGAATGAAAAAATAAATAGATGGGAAAACAAAATACTATTTAATGTAGAATGACTTGTTATTTATAAAAAGTTGACTTGAATGATATTATTTTATTTTATAACGTGTTATGAAAATATGAATTAATGTTAAAAATAATTCACAATTTGTATTTACTTACTACAATGTCTACAATTATAATACACATAAAATATAATACAGAAAATACTGATTCATAAAATTTACGTATATTTATGATATACTAATTAGGTCTATAATTTTGCTCTTTAATAAACCGCACCACCCGATTCCTCGAAGAAATCCTGGATCCACGCTTGACCTAGGTTATTTATAAATAAAACACTTTTACGCGTCGTTGAAAAATGTTTGTTAGTGCGTTATTAATAATACACATCTGCCAACGATTTCTTTTTAATTATTTAAATTTATAACTTATTTAGATAATAATTCTAATTTTGTAAATTGCATTGTGGAGATTTACTTACCTGTGAATAATAAAAAAATATTATTGTTAACCAACACATAAATAAGTGTGCTATTTAATGTTGCCAAATTCAATGGGCGCGGAAAAACAAATTTTGTTATAGAAGCACCTATATCTAATCCAAAATTTTTGCAGTAACTGTTGTGGAATGTATATATATTACATTATATATATATATATATATATTTACAGAATAGTCGTGTGCGCACTTGCTAACGAACCAGCTCAAATTGATTTTACTTCCGACTTCTGTGCTGGCAATGGAACGTTTACACTGTAGACATAGGCACACAGCTGGTGTAATAATAATAATAATAATAATAATAATAATAATAATGCTCAGACATTAATCAAAATAAAAAAATGTATTTTCCTGATTACGGTCATTACACACGCAGGTCATAACGATATTATTAACAAAAAAAAAAACACGTAAAATCCCCGAATGGACAGGCTTACAATCATCGCGTTTTGTTAAATGTTAAATATATATTAATGGAGTTATTACGAAAATGTAATTTTGAACTTGACGCGAACAACATATTAGTAAAATAATTAATAATTATTATTTTAAAGATAATAACAACGTTTAGGTATGGGTACATGATGTATTTAATTGCTTAACACGAACGTAATACTATTATGGAACTATAAAATATGTTTTGTAAGTAAATAATAGAATATAGTTATTATATTTTTTCCAAATATAAAATAAATATCAGTATCATTCATATCACAAAACACTGATGATTTATAGTTGATATAATATTAGGTATGCAATAGTATTTTATATATTTTATCAACATTTTTTTTTTATTTTAATGGAACACGTTTTCTTAGTATGATAAATATTCATAAATTGTATAATAATATACGTAAATATATTATAATTGAATAAATTTGTTGGCCGTTAAATTATATTTTAAAAGAAATAAATTATAAGCAAAAAAAGTTAAAGTTAATGTTTATATACTTGTTTTTTCGAATCGCGTCGATATTATAATCTTTACTCTCGGTATTATTATTAAAAATAATAATAATAATATCGATGTCTGGACTTTGTTCTATTGATTTGAAAATCGAAAAGTGTAACACGCGTGTCTATTGTGGTGCATTCAATTGGGAAAATACCTCTCGCAGTGTATATATTATAAGAGAAACTTATACGGAACAGAAAGTGTGTGTTTAATGTTCTGACTGAACGTTTGAAAGGAAACGAGTTGAAAAGCGTTTATTATTATTATTAAAATAAGGTCAACATTGCGACCGAACCGAAAATGACGGGTTTACAAGTACCCACCTATGCATATGTGTGCAGTACGTGTCGTTTAACAATATGATTCCACCGGCTTCCGAAATCGGTGTATCGTATTTCGTATATTACAATAACCATGTGAAGGACTATACTTCCTCGTGAATTTATAACGAGTTTACTTTAATGCGGCGACAGTTATCGTTTTTAAAAAAAAAAAAAAATTGTTACGATCGCGGTATATGAAGATGGAAAACAATTCTTCGAATCCGTTGACTTGTATAATTCTTTATAAGATAAATAATATTATATAATAACACAGCCGGAGCGTGTGAAAAAAGTTATTACTTCCGTCTGAAAATAATATAAAGATTTCGAGAAAAATGAGAAAAAAAATAATTCTGTAAATGCTGTTGTGTGTGTACCTACCTACCTACCTACCTCCTTTGCCTTCATGCCTAGCGCCTATATCTTTACTATAAAAGGCATTTCTGATTTACACGGGACGGTGACGACGTGTCCTTCGTTATTTTTTTCTCTGTCGTGTCGTTTGTGCCATTGTTAGCGTTTTATGGCGCTAAAGGCCCGTCGCAGGTACCTTTTCGGTGGAAAATAAGAATGTTTGTAAAAAAAAAAAATTAACCTCGATTTCCTCTGAATACACAAACATTCCAATATAACGCACAACCCTCGGGGTGCGGGTTCCTATTGAGAGAGAGAAAAAAAATCTGTCTTTTGTATACGGAAGACATTAAGATTTATATGCGTGCGGCTCACTCACAATTGTCGCCAAGTTATTATTATTTTCTTTTTGCCCCTAAAGGGACCGATAATAACGTATACACGGGTGTCCTCTCTATCATCCCCTGCGCGGCGATGGCGCACACACATACTACAAACACTGCAAAGGATGCGCTACAACACACGCACACACACACGCGCGCACGCAGGCAAACCGTAAAATCCGTGGACATAATAATTCATCTCAACTGTAGGGCGGGTGTCGGGTTTCTCGGCAACGCTCACTCGTGCCCAAAATTTCGGTACCGATTGTTTTTTTTTCTCTCTCCTTTTCTCGTTTGAAAATTAAAAGCCGCACATAATATATTGTGTACGTTATTATACATTGTGCTGTTGTATATAACGATCCGTGAAAGACTGAAACGTATATTATATGTACACGAATAATATTATATTGATCTATCGCATTTTCGCGGTAACTTTACTTCAACATTATAATATATACAATAATACGGGAGGGATTAAAAGATAAACGCAAATATAACAATATAATATAATATAATATAAATTATTATTTGGGTGTGCGCATTTGTATTTATATTATACACTCCGGCACTCCGCTGGGTAATAAGTCGTTATGATAGTTTAATCCATTTCGACTTAAGGCAATGCATATACCTACAAAATGTTTTGAAATATCGTACTGCTGCAGAAATGGTGTGATGATACCGTCCATGACTGCTGTTGCAGTATTATAATGTATATGACATTAAACATTAAAACTCAAAAGGACGACACTGCTGCACGTCCTGCCAGCAAACATGCGTGTACAATTTATTTTTTGTTTCAAACATTTGACATTTTTGTATTCTTGTCCGCGCGCCCTTGTCAATACGGCAATGTCGTCAGTATACTATTTAAGTATTCATGCGAGCCGATTTAAATACATATTTGGTATCAGTGTATATTTATATGTACAATAATTCTTGAGCATATTGAATATTAATGTCCATCGAAGACGTGATAACGACTGTAGCTTGCCTTTTATTCTGGTTTCATGCACACTGCTATAATACATTGAACAATGGCTTATAATATTTTTATAGCCTTATTAATTTTTTATTTTTTGCATCTCGCCTTGTAAATTTTAATTGGGACGTTCGTCGCGATTGAACGGAAACACAAACTATAAATCGTAACTCACCGTTCGCATATAATAATGCTGTACTGTATAATAAATTGATATAGGAAATTGTCCGAGATGCAAAAACGATTTGTATCGTTGGCGAGTGGCGCGACACTTGATAAATCACGGTAAAACATAAAAACAACTAATGATAGCGTATATTATATAAGTAGAGGTACCCAGGTAATATGTCAAGTGGAAAACTATATGTAACCATTGTATGTGTATTGTAATAAAAAATAACTAAAATTATTTAAAAATTCTAGAAAAAATAAATATGCACGAGTACCTATTCATATTCGTTCATCGGAAGTTACAACTATTAATACTTATGCAAATCTTGGATAAATAAAATTGAAAAAACAATTGTTTATGTATTATGAAAATATAAATATTTTTTTTAATACTATAAGCGTATTTTGCATATTTTTATAGTATTCATCTACACACTTTCCAAGTATAAACGATCTGTTTACTTTAATATATATCAATAATCAATATATATAATATTAAATACCTGTACAAAATATTAGTAACGATATAACTAGAGTTATAAATTATAATTTGATACAACTATCGTAAAGTAAATTGAGAATCTATCCATATAAACGAATACATGACCACATTTAAAATTCCGGTTAGTAGTTAATTTGATTTATATTTTTGGTAGTTCATATGAAAATAAATTTGAATGACAGTATAATGTTACCAATGTTATTTCAAGGATCCGCTCATCAGATCATTAAATTAAAGCGTGTTAAGTAAATATTACTATTAGTTTTGTACAGTTCCAGTTCACCTTTGGCTTGTAGCCCAATTACTTAATTCGTTCGGTGTTTTTGTAGGGATTTAGATTGATATTTATGTCAGAAAGCAATGGGTCAGAGGGATCTTTAACTTAAACACGATTTTAGAAAATTAATTATTTTAATGGGATTTTATCCAAGAACTTAAAATAAAACAGAACAGCTACAGATTACGTTACAGTATTGTAGTATTAATTTGTTATTAAGTATTTTTGATACAACTTTATCCGTTGATTAAATTAATTCGATTTTAATGAATTGATCCATTGATCCATTAGTATCTTAGTTACAAAATGTATTGTACATTATACATTTATATATACTTACATATAGGTAAGAGTGTAAAGGATTAGATTTTAGAACTAGCATAATACTTAGGTAATACAATTATAATGTTGCACAATATTTGGTGCTTATACATTTAAATATTTTATTAATTAAATTGTTCAGATGGTTCCTATATTATAAATTTCTAAAATATTTTGGAAATCGTCGGCGACCAGTAGTATCTTTTAGTTAAATTTGGAACGTTGCGGTCAATCGAGGTTAAAATAAAATGTTAAATATAAAAACAACAACAATAATATACAAACTGCAGCTGCTGTCCCCGGCATCCAAAGATACTGTAGCGAGACTTTTAAAATTGTGTTTTGGCGACCGTCCACGACGGTGTACATGTTTTACTATATAATAATAATAATAATAACGATATAGTTCGGACATGTTGATTACAATGAATTATTATTGCCGACAACGGGATCCTCGCCGTGACAGGAAGGTTCTGACAGAAAAATACACACTCTCACAATACATATGTAATATATATAGTATATACCGTATATTATATTTATGTACACACAACGTTTTATTACCGATTTCTTTGGATATATATGCAGTTCGATGAATGCGTCTTATTCTGGAAGTAATTTATCGTTTTTTCGTGTTTACAGGAGACAATCTGAAAGTATGTCAGTCGAAGAAGAGCTGTTGCAACGCCGCCACCGAGGCTCGGTTGATAGACATGGTGGACAGCGAATACAAGAGACACCTGGCCGCGCAGGCGGGCTACGTTTATGACCTGCTCAATTCCACCGCCCATCACTTACAAGGTAAACAGAAAACAAAAATAAAATAAGAAAAATAAGAGAGAAAAAATACACACAAAATGTGCTCCGGGGAAGACACGCGCCCCCGCCGGTGTGTTATTTATATATATAATATTATGTTATGGCTTATGTATATGAGGAGGCGGCTGGTCGTAAAAAAAAAATTCTTAGGGATATATTTTACTATTATTACTATTATTATTTTATAATAATAATATTACGGCTATATTATATTATGAGCGAAAAAAAAAGTCACCGGAATCGCTATATAAGACTGCGCATGAATGAATTTATTAAATGATTATTTCGATTCGTGGTGAGGGGTCGGATTTCGAGGTATTTTCTTGCGTTTATGAAGCTACAATGTGTAAATACACAGTGCTCCGGGGATGAGACCGACAACAGTTTATTTTTATTTACCAACAATTCGCGTTCAAAACACTTTAATCAATTTTATTTATACATGTTCATTATTTTTTTCATAATAAATCAATATTTGCACCCTATAGAACCGAATAGGTACGCTATAAGAGTGTGACTCAGTGTACCTAGGATGTATATTGTATACTGTGTAATTTTATTTAAGTTATATGATATAACTTATTACTAAAACTTAAACATTTTCGGTTAATTCAAATTTAACTCAGTCTTACTTAAATTTCTGTTAGGTATACCTATTTATATAATAAAGACATTTTGTGTCACTTTTTTTCTAGTTTAACGTAATTGGTTGCACTTATACAACATGTACATTTTAGTAAATACATGATATCTTACGAGTATACTATAGACAAACGCTTCACTTGATTCTTCATAATAAGGATAAACACAAAAATCTGAACAGCAGACTTCACATTTTCTTTAAATTTTATTTTATATAAAACGTCTCTTCTACTATATGCGTAGATGTCTGACCTTAAATTATCGTCTAATTTTCTGGAAGTATAGGGTCGTAACAATTTGAATTTTGAATATACAATAAACAGTTATATCAATATATTATAAAATATGGTGATATACACCAGTACAATGGACTGTATAAAAATTGTTATATTACCAATTCAAACCATTATGGACGAGTCCTCAGAGTTTTTCCTAAAAACTCTAATAAGATAAAATCATCCACCTTCACTTAATTACCGAAAATCTTTGTAGGGTTTTCCAAAACAAACCTCTAAAATTTTACCGTAAAATCTTTTCAATCAATAAAACTGCTATATCTACTCTTTTTTTTATGAACGCTTTCATGTATAACTTCAATCCAATTTCAACTAGTCCATCAATAATTTAACTTCAAATACAATCACCAATATTCCCCCCAAACGTCTTAAATCGAAGTGGTGCCGCAACCTGAAACATTTGAACAATTTAAAACCCTTAGGCTTCTCAATAATTGTGTAGCTTATTTTCATGTGTTTAATTTTCATGTAAAACATAAAAGTAACTAAAAATTGTTTCGTTTATTAAATTTTTTCAATTACATTTTTGTATTTTATAAGTTCAAAAATATTATTTCTTTGACATTATATTTCAAGTCTTTCACTTCGTACAAATATAATAAAATAAAAAAGGTTTATATTTTACGACACTTCCTACAGTTTTAATTACAATTTATAAAAAACGATTAATTTTTAGTATCGTCCTTTATAAATTTATATTAAATAACAATAATCTAATTATAAAAGGCAAGTATTTCATCAGATTTTCTAATATACACTAAAAGCTGTGGTATTATCGTTTCTTCGCTTTGAAACTTTTTTTCGACCCATTATTAGATACGACGTTTTACTCTGAACAAATAGCTTTTACGTCAGCAACTTTTAAACTATAAAACATAACAATATTATATGCGGTGTATTACAAAGTATATTATTTTTACTATTGTGATGTAAATAAATACTTTAAATTACTGAAAAATATTTGGACACCTGATTATAATTATACATATATGTACATATTATTTATGTATTTTATAATATGAAAGTACGAATACCAGTAAAACCTAAGAATCTACCAACTACTGCCGGTAAATGCCTGAATCTCGGAATTTAACCAATTTATCTTGACTAATTCTAAGATATACAAATTATTTTGGTCAAACTATTATACAAATGATAGTTATAGCTTTTATAAACGAGATATGGTAAAACTTAGAACAAACAATTTGTTATGGTAGAAGTCTAAAATATAAAAAAAAAATATTTGTAAATCGAGTAAAATGGAAATGAAATTAGTATTTGAAACTTGTTCTACACAATATTTAATATTATAATTTAATTTTATTAATAATTGTATATATGTTGTATTATTGATGATTAATATACACAATTCAACTGTTTTTTTTAACAAATTATGTATTTTTGAATTTTGTTTTATGCAATTATCAACGCCATGGTTAGTGAAGCATGATGCACTAATAAATAACGAGGGACATTTTAATAAATTTTTATTTTAATTTTATATTTAGATCAGATTTTGCTTATAAATTTATAATCTTTTACATAAAATAATTGATTAATTATAATTAAAAATAACAAAAAATCGTTGTAAAATATATATTATTTTCTTCTACTGTTACGATACAACATTTAAGCAAATCTATAACAATTGTATTTCATCATTATTCATTAATATTTATTTAAAAACCATAGGTACCATATTTTACCTAAATGTATAAATAGTGTAATATCAAAAATTCTTGATCGTCTATATCCGATCCTAATAATTCGTAATAACGATTTCATCTTTTATATAAGTAACAATTTATTATATATAATACAACGTTATCGAAGAGTAATAAAACGGTATTTAATCGCACCTATAAACGGTGAACATACAGTAATATTGTTTTGGCGTGTGAACCGCCCTCGGCCAAAACATCTCGCACAGTATATCGTATACGTACGTGTATTGTACACACAATATATCTTATATACACACGCACTATGGTGTTATGAAATGACAGAGTATATAAAATAGTTTATCCAATAACGAAACGAATATAAAAAATAATTTAATAATCACCTATACCACGCGGAGATAACCATCTCGACCTGTAGCAGGAGCAGCAGCCAGCAAGGGGTTGCGCGCGTACATTGCGTTATGGCGGTTGTCGATCGTCCATTTTTTCACGTCTTTTCAAAAACGCGTGTATATATATATATATATATATATATATATATATATATATTATGTTGTATATAAATGGAACGAAGCCGAAATTATTAGCCGGCTACAAATAATTATGGCACACGATGGGGGTGTCCTTTTTTTTTCGTGTTACATTATACATTATATCTTTTCAATACACACATAATATAAACCGCGAAATATCTGTTAAGTGTGTGCGTTTTGTTTTTCGAACGATCCGGGAATATAATAATTATAATAATATAATATTACGAAATCTAAAATATATGAATGTATTAAGTATTGCATATTACATATATTATACGACTACACTATAAGCCCAATTTTTCGTGGAAAATATTGATTATATAGTTTGAACTTTAAAGTAGGTATCTATTTAATCACTATACATTTTTAAAATGTTTTGTATTATAATTTTTAAAAACATAAAATGTTTGTAATTTTAAAAGATGCAGAGTAGATACACACTTTTCTAATGTTATTGAAATATCGTAATAATAAACAATAAATAGATTTTAAGTTATAAGCATTTGAAGTTTAGAATATAAACTTTAGACGAATGGTGTAAAACGATAAAGGGTAGGCACTGTCCGCAAAAGTTGTGGTCTCCCATTACGGTCAACCTGCAATATTATAAATTGAATCTTCGATAGTGAAATAGGTAAAAAAATATAACTTTTCGTAAAATACCTTTCGGTATTTTAGCTCGACTTTTAATCATAAAGTTTTATTCACTTCTAAATTGAGTTTAAACTTTAGAATTTTTTCTTTTTAATCACTTAAATTTACTCAGCAAACTGGCGTAGTCACTTGTAGTCTAACGAATAAATTAGACTGCGGTACACGTGAGTTTCACTCCGCATTCGGGATCGCGGCGGCGACTGCGCCATTCTTTGCTGGTCGTTGATGACGTGTCTGGATCACGATTCGCGACTCACAGCTGCAGCAGCAGTCCGGTTTGTCCGCAAACTCGTTGTAAATAATATAATAGGTACATTATAACGTACAGTATATTATTATTATCAATAATGTATTTAGCCCGGTAGATGCATTATGCGCGTGAGATATATACAGGTACCTATACACACACACATACACACGACTCGCGCGTCGGTCAGCTGGTCTCACATTTGATGCTCCCTGTAGACAATAATAATAATATAACATACAATATCCTATAAATCCCGACAGCGTATGTATATATAAAAATATATTTTCACCCCGGTTGACGAATGACGGTGAATAAACGTTCATTTCGGTATACTGCACACTCGCACGATACGCGGGCCGCCGCATTCCAGCGATAGACCTCCCCCCGGCCGCCGCGGGCGACGTCCTCCGGGCACTATAGCAAACTGCATTCCAGTCCAGATCGGCGGGTCCCATTCAATTGTTTCTTGTATTTTTCTCCCTCTTCTCCGACCGCTCTTTTAATTCCGTTTCATATAATCTGATTTTTTATTATTATTATTATTTCATTTCGTTTTCATATTTTCCTCCTCGCGTATCTATAAATACACGCATTACATGATATTATACCGCCTTATTAAATTCGTCCCGCGTTACCCGCGGCCCTTCGGTATACACTGCATAATGATATAATGATATTATTATAACAGTCTGCAATGCGAGTATAATATTAAAAAATATATTATACACGGCGAGCAATTTGACAATTTGGTCTTGCCCTAGCAAATTAAATCACGAATAAATACAAATTTTGTTTTATGCAATATTATTTTGTATTATATTTATTATTAGTTATTAGCTTATTAATTACAATTATATAAAATTGATGGAAAAAACAATAATAATTAATATTGTGATGTTATGAATATTTTAAAACAATTATAATAATGATAATAATTACAATATATATATATCTATTATTGAACATTCATAATGAATGAGCAATACACTTGTACGTAGCTTAGTAAAACAAATAAATACTAGTTAAGGAAATAAGACAGATACTACAATTCTAGGGTCATTATTACAATAAATCGTGTACAAATAAATAGGTAATAATAAAATTATAAACAATAATATTATAATTATTAATTTGTTTATGTTTTTTCATCAATATTATATTACTACTGTAATAATAATTTTAATACAAAGTATTACACAAAAAATAATTTTTTTCTATCCACAAATATTGTTCTGGCAATGTACATATACATAATTATAATACACGTAAGTACATTACATGAACAAAGTGTGTGTATAAATGATCCGCTTCCAAAAATATATATTATATAACTATACGGAATATACTTACAACTAAAACGTGTAAATTTGTCGTAAATTAGCCGGTAAATTCACGCACATAAGTATAGGTATTGATGTGTAACCTCCACAGCTACTGCATGCTGTTTCGGGATGTACACGCCCCGGTCATATAGTAACGCGACCCCCGGTCTTATCAAACGACACGTGTCGCCGGAATCGACCTATATAATTATTAATTATAATATATAATAATATATATTACGAGTATAATAATATCAATCGTTTCGATTGACGATGGATTCGTCAACTACACGAAAAGTCTTCGTCACATAACGATTATACATGATCCATTAAATTCGAGTGTTTGACGCGTTAATATGTGCGTAATCGTTTATGTGGCCCGCACTGTAATATACCTAATTATAGATACGATTTATGTATTTTGCTATATAATATCGTGTGTGTATATTATATCAAATAATTTTCGCTTGTACATAATTGACGCATTTACACTCACACAATCGTTGTGCTAATTAACAATTATTGTACTATATAAATATATATATATTATATATACGCCCAACTGATACAGAGTAGATTATCATATTAATATAAGTTATTTCATTAAAATATTTTATTATTATTTACAAGATACGTAAGTGATTATAAATTGTATGTTTTCTTTCGAGAGCACATAAAAAATAATTATAGCTAAAACGAGTACGAATTTAGGTAATGATTGTACGCGTATATAATATTGCATGTACTTGTATTATAAAATATAATATTTGCTATTTTACAAATCCACTTCAAGTTATTCGAAATCAAATCGCAGCAATAAAAATATATTAACGTAATTATTTCTTCCTTTTTTTCATACACGATTCAAACCATTATTGTCGTCTGTTCAAACTACAAAATATGTAAATGCAGTATGCAAATTATATTTTTTATTGTATCTTTATATATAGTCAAGGGTAGTGCTTTTAAGTACAGCTAAATGGTAATTATTGCTATTATACGCTAAAATACATATATTTAGGTGTACCTTTTTTTATTTGTTAATTTTGTTTTATGTATATATATATATAAATGTAGTTTTGTAAATACTTATATAATTTACACTTATAACTATAAACGATTACGATTGTCCACAAAATCAACTCTTTTTTTGCATCAAAATCATCGATTGAGTTAGACGATTTTTGTGGAATTTGTAACAAGAAAAATAAAACGAAAAATTTTATAAGGGATTCGAATACATTTTCACAATTCTCGTTTTCATCTACGCATATGTCAGTAAATACGACGGAAATAATGTATGCTTGACATACGACTAAATCAGTGTAACCACATAATAATATAATATATCATAATGTATTATTATGATGTTGCGTGCGTGCGTGCAGATAATATGTAGACCACAAAATCGCATCAAATCGCGTATAGGTTGTATCCCTCAACCTCCATTGTAATAATAATAATAGAAGGTATCACATTACTGTCGTAGCCTCATAACATAATAATACATGGTAGAGGGTCGTTCAAATTTTGAAATTGGAGGTGATTGCATGCGTATTAAATGCATGTGTACGTATATATATCAACATAAGTTCGCTATAATTTTTCAACGGTTCGTACGAGTCTTTGTATAGTAATAAATAATAATATATTATGTCCATCAGACCAATTTGTAATTATCTAAACCAGTGAATGCGTTGGCGAAATTCGAAATGAAACGATTTGAATTTAATCTAATCACGAAAATCAAAAACATTACATACATTACATATTTTAGAATAGTCTTTTGTTAATATGAACTTTTTTTAAATGTACTCTATGATTTGGAAATAAATCATAGGTACCTAATTGATATTATAATGTAATATCAAATACGTAAAGAGTTCATTAAAAAGGTGCTCTATCTTATAAAGTTATAAATGTATGTTAAATACATTCATTATTTATTTTGGGAGATTTAAAAATTTCTACTGTTGGCATATCTAAAAGACAAAACGATACTTTTGCCTATAGTTCCATCTCTTCTCAATAACGTTACCTACCATAGTATCTTACTACCATCGTTTTGTTACAGAACACATGACACACATGATCCACAAGTCTAAAAGCAAAACAGTCAGGATACTGGCGGATGTGTACGCGAGCATTGAAGGACCGGCCGTTGGTCCGTTGGACGCTTTCTATGGACGACTGTCGCGGTACGTGCACGAGGACCCGGAAACGACACCGGCGTCGAGCTTGGAAGACGCGGCTTCTCGGTTGTTCACTGACCTATTTCTGATCGTCTATCGAACAGTGGCCGTGGCAGCCGACAGACCGGATGGCGGCGCGTCCGAGTTCGACGAGGATTACGTCCAGTGTCTAGCCAGCAAAGCGTTAGACGTTAAACCTTTCGGCGACGTTCCTTACACACTGGCCAAGGACATTTCCAGGACGTTTGCCGCTACCAACGTACTCGTACACGCACTCAGGTAATAAATTATATAAATAGACAATAACGATAGTTTTGTCTTAGATTTTTTTTAACGTCTTTTCGCGTTTTTATCTCAGTGGTAATCCGTATTTTTATGGAAAAGAACCGAAAATAAAAAAATTTATCAGTCAATGTATAAAATAACACGTTTTTATCGAATAATTTTGTTCAAACTTAAATAACAAATAGGAAGTATTTTTATCAAATTGTTGAAAACAAAAAAAAATAATGATATTAATTATTATTTAAAATATTTAATTTTTACAAGATACAACATATAGGATTTTAATATCGTCCAATAAATTTATATACATTTAAAGATAACTATAAAATATAGGTACTATACGCTATTATTTTATTTTAAGTTATAAATTACAAAACGTATTACAAGTCATAAGTTCCAAAATATCATAACTTAACTGGGTACGGTCGTCTCCGTCCCCGAAATCAATTGATAATAATTAATAATACATCTAGCAAACAATTTTTATATTTAAGATCGCATCGTGAATGTCAATTAAATCTTTAGTTTCATCACTTAAATACAACGAATGTATTGCATTATTATTTCTGTAGATATGGCGGCCAACTAGTGGACGAAGAGCACTCCCGATCGTGGCTGGGTTACGGGAACAGGGAACAGTGTTCGGCGGCGTTGACAAAGATGAGACAGTGTTCGTGGTGCGACGGCAAGGACGCGAAACCGTGTCACGGACTGTGCGTGAACGTGATCCGCGGGTGTCTGGCCAGGGAGACAGCACACCTGGACGCGCCGTGGACCGGATACTACGAGGCCGTCGACCGGCTGGTGTCTGCCATCAACAACGGTCAGTCGTCGGTGTGTCTGGAGGACCTGCTCAGATCCCTGCACTCGAGGATATCCGAGGCCATCATGTACGCGATGAACCATGCTTCCGATATACAAAACAACGTGAGTAGTATTTTACGTACCATTCATTCGTCCGACTCGTTTGTTGAACCGCGTGAGATAGTTACAGGTACTTATTAATTATATATGCCTTTGAATCTGTAATGTGGCCCCGATGGATAATTATCTCACGGATTTGTTGTCTCATCAATGGACTTTCGACAATAGTCGTAAAAATCATTATATTTTAAACTTTATTTGGCTTTAAATAAGAGGGCACCGGCGTATAACTAGTGATTAAACCTATACAGGATACATACCATGAAGGATTAAAATCATCGTTTTAAATTGTTGAAGATTTATTTAAAAATATTTTTATATTAATTTATTCGTATCATATATTGTATACGTAGGTTACTGGGTACTTGTATTTTCTATTTGCGAATTAAGATTAAATTTCTTTATTATTCATTTCCGAGTCATACCTACTTGTGTTTCATTTCGTTTGTCTGCATTAAATTTGTTGTAATAAAATCTTTGTACGTGTAAAAACGTACGAACAATTGTAACGAGTTCGTTTGATTACGTTTTATTTACCATATTACAATAGTGTTTCAGTGATAATTAATAACTATTTAGTAATAATAATAACATATATTACACAAACATATTTAATTATTTTCTTGGAGACTCAAGAGAGTAGTTAAATCGAGGTCAATCCTGATTATATTCATACCATTTTTACTTTTTACCCGCGATAACGAAATTCGTAGATACAATACGCGTACAAACCATGTTTTATATATGTGTGTGTGTGTTTTTGAATGCATATTTTTGTGCAATTTCTAATGAGAAAATGACGTAGTAGGAAATATTTTTGTAACTGGGTACCTATATATATACGCCGCGGAAAGCCGAAACCAAACGTTGTTCTTTCGAGAGATGAAACGAAAGACCAGGTGGTCCGAACTCGTGGAATTCAAATATATGGCGATTCCCCCGCAGATATCAATGACTCTGGGCGATCGGATATCTCCGACACGGTTTTACTGAATGGTTCGGGCGGTGTAATAATAATATAATACATACCCATTATAATATGGATAACGTATACGCGCGCGGCCGACGTCGAGACCCGAAATACCGACCAGACGGATCGGTGCGCCTAGTAGCGCCACCTGAGATTACGAGACGAAGACGTGCACATCGTCGTCGGGGCGAGGACCGGTGCAACGCGTCGTGTGACTCATCTCAATGAAATGCTGGACTTCCATTGGTCCGGCGAGAGGAATTCCGATCTGCCGGCACCTTTCACGCACACACACGCAAACGCACGTGTATACTTGCATACTGCATTATGTTCATATTATGTGTATATATATATATATATATACATACAGACGTAGGCGTGTACACAAACGCACAACCCTTCCGATACTAAACTCGATTTACCATATTTGGACCGGTTCCAACTCGCACATACACAAACACACACACACACACACATACACAGCGCGCTGCACCTCCTGACAATCCGCATTTACCTATATACATTATATATTATATTTACAAGCAGAACCTTATGCACATATATATACCTATATATTATGTCGGTCCACAACAATGTGGAAGCACATATGATGAGTGAACAATATAAGACGAATTTGGTCGATTTGTATAGCGCTAACGAGGTGCCGGCGGTGTATTGCAGTGCAGGAGAAACAGGACGTTCGATTGCGGTACATCTACACCCCCTCCACTGTACGGGGTTGGAAACCCGTCAACTGAGTTTCGTCCAAAACCTTGCATTAGGCACGGTACCAATAAGCACTACACAATAGACGACATTACCATCGTTGAAACTACAAATTTTGTCGGAATTCGTTTTGCGATATCAATATATAATAATAATTTTTGAATGTTTTTCGTCGACGTTACAAAATAAATCGATTATCGCGTCTGGAAACCGTTTTAAGACGTCTACTGATTATACGTAACCGAATGATAAATCATCATCCAAGTGTCGTTGTTTCTTTTCGTCCTATAACAATGCAATGGTATTGCAGCGCGTGTATAGAAAAAAAGAATAAAAAACAACATAATACAATTTGGAAAAATCGTCGACAAAACCTTATAAAACAAGAATCTGAAAAATGATGGAATTATATTAATAAACATTATTATCGAATGGCATACTTACATTTTTCTTGACAGTGTTTTGTTTCAACAAAACTGGGTCAAATTAGTGAAAATTAGGTTTTTTCTATTTTTCTAATTTTGTATACATAGTACATACTTTTATAGTTTAAACTAGGTTTACATAATACAATATGTATGTAGGTACTGCACTCTACTCTACTCTTCGTAAGAACACGATGGCGGTGTGTGGAAAGGAACGATGGAAAGGGAAAATAATACGAATTTTGTATTGAAGGAGCGAATATAATAACGAAAGTAATGTTTCTAATACTGAGAGTCTGAGAATACATTACTTTGAATAAAAAACAAAGTAAAATTAGGCTAATTTTAATTTATACATGTAGAGCAAATTGATAAAAGAAAAGTGAAACAAAAATGTTTAAAATCGTAATTTATTTTGAATAAAGGAAATAGTTAGTATACTCTTGCAAGAGTCTTAGACTTTTGTATAATCGAATATGGCGAGCCTACAAGGTTATTTATTTCGAGAATACAGGGTGTGGTAAATTCAAATAAATTACCAATACATCGTTATGAATAATTTATTACAGTATAATCGTCTTGTGCTCGTTATACATTTAAAAGTCGCGCCATTTTTATAATATATATATATATAATTAGAAGAATCGTTACAAATACAAACGTATTTAAGTACCGTATAATTATTATTAATAATCTACGATTAGCCATGTACGTATGTCTAAAAGAAGCACACGAGGCGGTGCAATGGTATGGAAATCACACTGTATATTTTAAGACAGGAATGGTTAATATACCAAGTTAAGGCCAACGATTTATATGTGTGACAAGATTATATGCATGGCAACGACGACGGTGGACGATGCATTTTTAGCGTGTACCTCGGAATGGAATGTCGCCGTGCAGTTGGTTTATTTTTACCGGGCGTAAAAAAAAAGATAGAAACACACATACGCACACATAGAGGGAGAGTGAAATAGTGTGCGGGAGAAGGGTAAGGAGAGGAATAGGGAGAGAGAGAGTGAGAGAGAGAAACCGCTGTATCATTGGCAACAGGAAATTTCTTATTAGAACCCGAGTGAAGAACGGGTGTCTGGCTCCCCAATAAATCTGTCGCGAGTAAAAATTCCAACGATCGTGCCAAAAATAAGACCATTTCGTACTAGATTTGTCCCCCGAGTGCTATAAACCCTTTAAAAAGTTCAACAGGATGGGTTCCACGTTTAATATATTTTATTTTCATTTATAAAATACTTTTAAATTTAATAAGCCCACGAAGCAATATAAGTTTAACACTCAAAACTTTAACGCAACGCCAACAGTTCAGTATTATACCTTGACATTTTGTTGACTGTTTGAAGTTTTAAAAGTAATTTAATTACAAGCTACATGCTACTTATATTGTATTGACAGTTAATTTTATTTTGTTTGTTGAATCACGGACAAAATGGCTGTATGAATAATCGTATTAAAATGTTATAATGTAGGTATTTTACCAAAAACGCGAAATGTAAATATCACGTATATTATTATATTAAGTTAATTACCGAATGTCTAAAAAAAAGTTATTTTATACGTTTTATCAAACAATAATGTTTTGTGGGAATTAAACAATTTTAGATTAACATACAATATTAATAACAACTAATAAAAATATTATACTTATTTAAAATATAACATAAAATTGTATATCCACAAGAAAAATCATTGATAGCCAAAATAAAAAAGGTGTTAACAAGCTACTACTAATGACCTTATATCAAATTAGAATTTTGATTTATACATACGTAGCTAGCTTGTATAACTACGTACGTAAATTCTGTACACGTAATCAGGTATATCATTTCTGAAACCCCTAGAACTATGTTTTTTTTCATTGGATAAAACTTTACTAGAATAAGTATATCGTACATGTTTAAAATAATAATATTAAAAATTATGCAGATTGCCTCGTGATATAAAATGGTCAAGGGCTCGACCTTTTAAAGTAATATATATTATAAGTTTAAGTTGATACGTATACAACGCCAAAACGAGATACATAAATATCTAATTTGTTGTTTTTTAAATGTATAACGATAAATTAAAATCCATTAAATTAAAAAATAATTAAGTATGTTACACACACACACACACACATATATATATGAATATGTATATAATATATTATATAATTTTCGAAATGGTACTATATCTTAAGTTGTAAATATCAATATTTTTTTGAACTATAAAATTAGTTTTTATCGTAAAACCACAAAATAGATTAATTTTTTGTAATACATTAGTTTCATATTAAAAATAAAATATTTAAATGGTTTAGGACTACGTAATAAAAAAAAATATATTTAACAAAAGTCAGTTGTGCGTGCAAATATAATAATAATAGTACAATAAATTATACATAATATATGGCTGCCGAATCGATATTTGTATATTATGGTTTCGACATGCCAGATGATGTTCGGTATCTCGTGATTAATCACGAAAAGTAAAACGAAACTGTTATGGCCTCTTGTATACGGAAAGAGGGAGAAAAAATAAAACAAAAAAAATCTAAAGTGGATATTATAGCTATGGAAAAAAAACCAGAGTGTAATCGATGATGTGTTATGACGCGTTTCGAATCCGTCGATTGTGTTTAGTTAAATATATATAATTACGCGGGGCATTCACCGTACACCTTATATATATATAATATGCTGTTCGTTTGAATTGTGTCGCGATCAACGCGAATCAGTTTGTATATATATATATATATATTGTACAGACAAGGTGTGTATAATGGTTGTCGAGTGTGTTCGTTCCTGATATAATAACAGTGCTCTGCATGACCACAACTCGTAATTATTCGATGGTTAAGCGCACTCATGACATGGTAAATACCTATACAGTATATACATCACACTTAAGTATTTTTCAAAAACCACATACCTATTTCAAAATACATTAAGAGAAATAGTGCAAATTATTGTTGTAAACGAAATACAATAAAACAAAATCTTAAGATATATAAAAATACTAAACTGTAATACTTTTTCTTATTTCGATATTTTCTGCATTTTTAGATATATTTCAGTTTATTTTTGACTTTTGAGCTATTATATTTCTTTTATCGGGCTATTTTTGCACATTTTCTTTTAATTAACATTTATAAAAACAACAATCAGTTATTATACCATATGATTATTGCAGAACAATCTCAACACTTTCGCTCTGTAATAGTGAGTGCAAGTTGTTTCAGTATTTGAATGTACACACGTACCTCACCGATTTGGATATTGTCCGTGTCTTGCTTGTTTAACGTCATTCTTTAAGTGCTATTTATTTTATTTATATTTATTATATAAAATAAGCCGCTAGAAAAAAATGTTTAACGTATATTTTAGACATACTTGCTATATTTTCTTTCTTAATCATCATCGTTCGAATGTAATTTATGGCGGCATCAAAACGTGAAACGAGATAAACGTTTTCGGGAGCGGCATTATCCGCGATAATTATACGGGACGTAAGACAACGCGAGTGTTATAAGGACAAAGGGTAAGTTCATTATAATTTAAATGCATTATAGATGGAAGAAGAAGAATAACGAACAGGAGAAGGAGATGAAGGTGATGAAGGAATAGATGAAGGAAAAGTAGGATGAAAAAAAATAATAGTTTGTATACATGTTTAAGTATGTATAGGTATATAAACGAGTTACATATAAACAGTTACACGGCAAAATTGCAGCGACATTCTATTGGAGAATTCCGTCACTTATTTTTATCGTTCGACATATTACCGGAATGCTATTATGCCGCAATATTTCTCGGTAGGCTACACACTAACACGCATACGCTCAAACAAATACACATACAAACACAGATATATTATAATTTAAGTCGGACATCAGCTGTGGTACAGTAATGCGTGGTGGTCAAGGATGCTACGTAGAGATTTCACCGTGGTCCGCTCCGGAGCACCGTCAAGTTGCCTTGCATCCGTATTTACTATTTTTACTTTGATTTAACTAGTATAATAATATATTCTTATTGCTACTATACATCCATCGCCACGATAATAATATTATATTGCTCGGATGTTGCTCGTTTATTATTTTGCAACTATTTTCTTTTACCCTTCCCCCTGAGTTATTGTCGTGCCAATATAGTAATGCATTTCAGACATCAGTACACAAGTTTTTTATAATCGGTTAAAATTTACAAATTTATACAGTCTCGATTCGATGTTGCATATTATTAAACTTTTAAAACGCAATTTGATTTTTACGTCTTCAAAATTTCATCCGAGATAAATATTTTTATTGTTAAGATAAATATCAGTATGCCATTACGTCATGCCGTCGTATAACTGATAGCATTAATCGGTAAACCTATAACACAATATTAATTCTTAAAGAGAAATGATTTAGTACTTTACGTAGAATCTTTTTCATATTAACATTTTTTACCCATAACTGTCAGAAATGATCGAAGTTAAGATTATTCATATTAATACTATAATAGTTTCTTTAGTAATTTAAATATTGCAAGAAGCCAATAGTAAAGGTCACTAGATACACACCTCACTTTTGGTATTTTTTATGCTCTTTAGTTTAGCTACGGAATGAGACCTGCGAGTAAAGAAATGTGGTTTTGCTTTAAGCACTTAACGAATGTATGTTAGATATTAGTGACAAAACAAAATGTTGCACAATTTTATTTTCCCAATTCAATCACCTATGCCTACAATTTACTTCGATGACTTAGACCAGTAGATTTACTGTGAACGTTTCATTCTATAGTTCTACTGTATTCAACATTAAATAATAATATTAAAGAATCTAGGTCAATTGCCACTCAGCAGTTTTTAAAATAATTTCTACCTGTAGGTATGTGGACAATTCCCGTTCATTATTTATTATGATGAGCATATTGTAGTTTTACGTTTCCATTATTCTAGTAAAATCAACTTATGAAGAATTTTGTATAAATTGTCAAGTCCCAGGTATTAAAATCGAACATTTAATGAATTTTGATATTGAAAACGGGCTTGTAACGTTTTAATTGTATGCTAAGTTTAGATCATATGAACAACTTTTTTCTATTTATTTATGTGAAAAAGGTTAATTATTATTAACATATATAAAATTGGTATAACATTAACGAATAACGTAAAATGTTAATAAGTGATTATCTAAATTTATTTAAAAGTTGTTTTAAATTTAAATCTAAATAACATAAGACAACATGAAATCT
This sequence comes from Rhopalosiphum nymphaeae, assembly GCA_036289425.1. NCBI lineage: Eukaryota > Metazoa > Arthropoda > Insecta > Hemiptera > Aphididae > Rhopalosiphum > Rhopalosiphum nymphaeae. The sequence continues at coordinate 2,929,898 of JAZAQC010000004.1, forward strand.
ACGTTTGTTTTCAAAATCCTTAACGTGTTATTTAAATGACAAATATTCAGTAGGTATACACTGAAATGAAAATAGATATTTTTAGCATGAAAAATAGCGCTATATAGAGTGAATCACTGAGCATACTCGCCCCTTTTTTTATCAATTATACAATTATTTAAAATCTGATATTTGAAATTTTTAAACATAGATAATAAAGACCACATTTTCAAATGTTTAAGATTTTTTCTACTATTCAAAGAGTGTCCTAGCTGTGAAACAAACTTCTGTTTTTTAAATGAAAATTCCTTTTTATTATGTAAATCATTTAATGGATATTTTTCTGAAAAATTATAAATATCAAATTCAAAATTCGAACTTGTTGATTTTTAAGTTATTGAACTTTGTATAGTAAAGTTTAAATGTCCACGGTAAATGACTTTGCTATAGTGATTTTCAAAAAGTGATCCAATCAAATATTTACAGTAAAAAAAAGACTTTCTCATTTAAAAATCAAAAGTGTGTATCCCTATAGTACACCCATTAAATAGTACAATATATCTCAAGAATTTGAAAGAATGGTCTTTAAGCTTAATTGAAAATTTCAAAAATCTGTATTTGAATCAATTCATTAATAAAGATAAAAATAGAGTTGAGCATCTTTGGTGAATCACTCTATATACGTATTATATTACTATGCACTTATATACTTTATGAGTTTTATTCCGTAGTACATAATATAATATTTATTTAAGTGCTCAGTTAGGTTAGATGCCCGAACGAGAAAAAAATCAAGTCAAGTGTAAACGAGTTTTGTTAGTATGTTATTTATATTATGTAATTATAATAATATACATAAATACTTATGTATGCACCTATTCCTATTATAATATATTAACGCAAAATCATCAATTATTATAAATAATATGTAATTTATGTTGTACGCGAATAACATACGTTATTAGATAACAATATTTAATAATTTAATCGGTGCGGAGCTTTTGGTGCATATAACAATATTCGAATGACGATTTTGCTCGTATAGTTTATTCTTATCATATCGTTTCGTCGGACTATACACATTATTTGCTATACTGAGTGATTATTTTTATTGAAAAACTCTCATTATTTTAAAAACTATCAGCGTTATTCAAAATATGTTTTTACATTATTTCAGGTTGTTAAAAAACAGTAGTACAGTAATGTTGGTCCACTTCATCGGTCATAAAAATGTTCAAACTATTCGTCCTAAATTCGTTTTATATAAATCAGAATACTCTGAATAATTTACCGCATCGAAATATTAAATTAAAAATATACGTTTTCAATCAAAAAAGTAAAAAACACGACAAATAATTGTAAAAAATAACTTATATAACTTTTTTCCAAAAATCTAAATAGTTATTGAATTCATGAACGTTTTGTACGTTTAATTAATCATTTAATGTGAATAGTACACGTAATGGGCGCGGTATATTATATTATTATATTGCAACCGAAAAACTTGAAATTCAGGTGTTGGCAAAATGATATCGATACCCGCGCGCACCACATAATAATAATAAGTATAGACGTATTATAGTGTATACGCGTATTATTATCACCGTGTCAATTCGCATTCGCACGGTGCGGTGCGGTGTGCGTCCGTACTCGCGACAAAGGCGTCTGCGGGTAACTTGATGTATAATACGACTAGTTTTTTTTTCGTTTCGTTTTTTACGTTCAACCGTACACAATATACCAATTTATATTACATTATTATATTATGTATACATACGAGTATTTTGTGTGCACCATATTATACGCTCTCGTTGCAGTTTTACATTTCGCTCGTTCTCCTCCCACTCCGCGTACAATCTATTATACTATATAGGTATCGGTAGGTTATTTGTCCCGGCCAACATGCGGTGTGTGTGCGTGTGTGTGTGCTTGTATTATAATACATTGGTATGGTCGGAAACCGGGCTGTGCCGGAGAGACTAAACAAACACCGCGTGGGTTTCAACGGGAGGGAAAAAATGAGAGTCAGTATTATTATTGCACCGTGTTGTCGTAGGCTTTGACTGGTCGGTTTGTCGACAAAACGATCCGAAATGTACCTATACGTATGCATGTATAATATTATGTCATCCGCTACCACGATAACTGCGATATTCACCTATACCATACGATATTTAAGGTGGATTCTCACTATAGGTTATGTACCCATATACGTTCGCATATATGTGTATAGCAATGAAGGTTCACCCGAAGTTTGAATGTACGTTTCGTATCGATCGAAACGATTAAAACAATTATAAAATATAATAATATGATAACCGATATTATTCCATCGAGATTACATTTTTCTCGCAAGTGATAACTCGACAACTTGACGTTTGACGGAGAAAAATGTCCCTAGACATGCGGTTTCCGTGTAATAATAATGTATATATAGTTATGCAAACGATGGTCTTCACGGTGAACGATATCGATTACACAAATGAATGGGATATTTTCCACAAAATAATAATATTTTTTTCTGTAATATGAAATCTCGATAAATAAATAGATAAACACAATTATACAAATAATCGCTATATATAGTATATGTATATCATAAATGCACGTATACGCGTACATTATATTATAAGTTTATTGCTTTTTGTAAATGAATAAAAATTGAATGATGCGATTTACATAATTTTGGAAACTATTTACGATCGTTTTTATACATTTAAATTAATTTGTAACTTTATATTTATATTATTTTAGATTAGATGCAGCCATATATACATATCTATATAAACATTTTACTGCTTTATTATATTTAAAATTTAAATATATATGCAATATTTTACACGTTCGTATCAAGTTGCAATATATACACCACGAATAACATTTCCGTATAAATAGTTGAATAAATGGTTGAGGTATGTTTATAGTCTACTCGATTGTAAAGCGCGGATTGGACTCTTAATTGGACATCCAACAATTATACCGATTAAGTATTGACCACCGAGATGTATATATAATTTACGGTGCAAATTATTATTATCGTCGGGTAGAATATTTTTTTCATATTGAGTATAATTGTTTGGAATTTTCATTTTAGTTGTGCAATAACAAAAAAAATGATTTATTCGTTTCTGTCACGTCTAAGTACGGCGAGTACACGTAAACGTAGGTAAAAAATTAAAGAATGGAATTTCAAATAAGTACATCCGATTGTGTATATAGTGCGTCCTAACGGTTTCTCGAAAACGGTACCTGTATATTATATGTATTACATATATGTATATATATATATATATATATATATATATATATAAACACATAAATATATATAATATTGAATGTAGCTGTTATTATAGATACGTAAACATTGAAGGTTCTCCCGACTTATTTTTTTTTAATTTAAAAATTTCAAATAATTTTGTTACATTCACTAAAACACGTGTATACAACATAATATTTTTATAATACTGCGAGTGTGAGTATATACGCTGACTATTTATTTTTATAATCAACAAACTCAAAAAAAAAAAATTAGACGTACAGCTACATGTTATAATATGTACAACGATAAATAAAATTGACAAAATAAAAACCACAGAACTTAAAAAATAATTACCTACAACAAAGATTTTGAGTAATTTATAAAACATTATATATTATATTGTTATTATTATTAATTTTTTACTCGAAATTCATTATTGACTACCGTATAGCATTGAACCGAAACACTCGTTTTATTTCCTATATAATATTATTATCTATAACACGAGTGTGTGTCGTGTATGTATAATTATTATTCGCATACATATATTATATACAGCTGTTCCCGACCAGTAAAGGGTCCGAACGTGGTTATTTTTTTTTTTTTTTTGCTAATTCGTTACTTGTTTTTACACACGATGACACTAATCTGTTTAACACACTACACACACTCAGTATAATAACCCTATGCTAAACAAACATCCGTTGCATGACGACTAAATTAGGGACTGAAACGGCGTTACGAATATTATATCATTAAATGTTTGGCATTTTAAATTTTTTCCTTCGTACCCGCCACTTAAAACTATATAATAATTATATATATTAATTGAAAATATATTAATTTTGATAACATTATGCTATTATTGATTGTGTATTGATTGAATTAAATTAACGCTGTCATAATAGTATACTGAATCCTTAAGTATATATGTATATATTAATATATTATTGGTACAGGAGACATGTACTGCAAAATAATAAAAACAATGTTGATTAAATTATGACCATTATTTTAGCCAGTTATAAATTGTGTGATCGGACGTGGGAGTATAATTAATTATAGTAGAATAATTAGTTTTGAAGAGTTATTGATTAAAAGCGATACATTATTAACAATATATTTAATACGTATAATATACAAATTGTTTACAATATTATGTTTATTATTATTATTGATTTATAGGAATATAGAAGGTATAATATAAATTCAGTTGGAATACTAATATTTTGATATAATATAATTATGATAACTTTATTAAGTATGGTAGTAGTTCAATAAAAAAATTAATTAGAAAACGTTTAAAAATATTTTCGCCTATTTATTTATCTGTATAATATATAGGAAGTGTATTTATTTCAAAGTATTATTTTATACCTACTATTATTAATCTATATAATAATATATAATAAAAAACACTGATAAGACAGCTATTTAGAATCGAGTTAATGATTTATTGTAAATTTATGATAGTTGAATTTTTAACTATTTATTTGATTTCAGAACAAAATTAATAATATTAATTTAAGCTTTATTATCATCATAACTTATAATTATTAACGCATTACGTGGAAATTATATAGGTACATTAAAACGTCATTACATAAATATTTAACAATGATAATTTACTCGTGGATGATTAATTTAAAAAGTAACTTTAATTAAAAATATATCTTCTTACAATTTTCGATAATTGATTACAAAGCCTATTTACAATGTATGACTAAAATAACTAGGATAAGTCTTGTATACAGTTGTAGACTATTGAATCGAATGTAATAATAAATAAGTATGTCCATAAAATATATCGAAACGGTTCTTTTGACAATCATTTTAGGATTTATAAAAATGTATTTTATTCACTTCCATTTCAAATGGTGGTCGTAAAAAAGGAACAATCGCAATCGTTGTGATGTGTCGATCATTTATTTATTTTCATGACCCAATTCTTTTAGTTTGATTATCGTCGTGCAAGCTGTGAGTTATTGCACTTGCGGCGGAGAAGTGGGAGGCGTCTGTTTTCTTTTTATTCGATGTTGGCGTTTTTCGAACAATATAAGTGACAATTAGAGTAACGCGTCGTCGGGCGTTTTCCTTTGATTAAGTTTTTGGCAACAGAGATATACGCTCGAGCGGACGAATATAGGCGACAGCACGGTCGTCGCGGAACAATAATAACATAATACATATCGATCTACACCTTTATAGGTTATTAGGAGGTGTGCGCTGTTCGTATACGGTGTTAAAGTTTATCGAAACACGATAATAATACATATTAAATTTATTATTTACGTATACGTACATGCATAAAATAAAATGTACCTATAATAAATACGCATCAATCCTGCCATGGCCAACATAATAGTAGTTAGTATAATACCTACACAGCATTATATTTATTTAATCATATAATATACATAGATACATATGTGTGTGTGTGTTTGTGCGTGTGGAAACAGTGAGAGATAGAGAGAGAAAGAGTGATACGCTGAAACAGCCCGAAGTGACATACGCGACACACCCCAAAAGTTCGATACGACCCACTCGTTTCGTCAAAAACCGCATTTTGATTTACGATCATCCCGCGGAGTGGTTTATTCGAGAAATGGAAAACAAAGACCTCGTAAATCCCGCGACGCCTACGTACATTCAAGTTTGTATACCTATCATAATATTTGTAAGATATATAATATTGTAGAAATCGTATATAAGTCAAATGTTATCGATAACATGCAGCATATACATCGCGCGAAAACCGAATGAAAATATCGACGTGCATAATATTACTTACTATACAATATCACATTTTTTACTTGCGTGTCCAATGTGCATTCTGCAGTATAAAATGTAATATTAAGTGTCACACGATATATATGATAGCGCCTACACGTTTTTTTCTGATCAAGACGAATAATAAAAATACGATTCATTCGATCGCGCAATTGTTTGAGAGAAGTTAAGTATGATATATTCAATGTTTTTACATTTTTTTTCGACTAATTTTGAGATTTGAAAAAAAAATTACGGCCTATCGATAAAAAGAAAATTAAAACACCTACGACCTATAGTCATATAGCGGAAAGTAAATACTATGTTTCGTTGACTTAATACGCGAAAATTGATTCAAACTTAACTAGTTTAGCACATTATGCAATAACGTTTTTTACAGCCATTATAATAATATATCTAGTATTAAATAAATGACGTGACTGATATTGTTATCATTAATATTCGTGTGCAACAAAATGTTATTGTCGTTCAATAATTGGTTTTACCTGCAGTACCTACGTAATAATAATAAAAATAACAATAATAGATTATGATATTATATGCATGCGTACGTTATTTTAAATTATAATATTACATACGCAAGGATTTCGTATAATAATAAATAAGCACATGCATACACACTCGCGCAAATATCACATAAAATACATGGGTATACCTATACCTATGTATAGGACGATAATGGTCAGAACGAGTTTTGAAATTCAACATTTTCAGTGTACTACGGATAGCCCGGTGATAACTCGATTTGAGAATTAAACGCCTATTTCCCGTTTAAATTTGGTAGGTACCTACATACGTATGTAGTTTTAATTTGCATCGATCGTTATTCAGGTATTCGGTCTGAGGACGAGATCCTACCACATCGTATAGCTGCAAGGTAGCGTTAAAAAAATAACAAGGCAAGATGTCGTTTATTTATGCAACGCGGTTATTATATGGTCAAATTGCTGTTGAAAATACCAATTTTTTATGGTTTTATTTATTTATTTGTTTATTTTTTGTTACATAGTATTGAAATCTCATACCAAGGTTAATTTAACAACAAAAAATGCACGCTTAATGATTAATTTGAGAATTAAATGTAAATTGTGTTCGGGTAAAATGTCAATTGCATGGGTTCCACGACAAGTGGTTGATATTGACCAAAGGAAGCCACGACAACAATATGCAAGATACATTTGAAGAAAAATAAAATAAAAACAAACATATATATTATCATACACTCGCAATAAGTTAGCGCATATACTTAATACACATATATTTAAAATAACATTTTAATGACACATGTTTAATGTATATAGATGTTTTATGGACACTTCGCGTGCACGAATATTATTATTTTAATAATCACATTCATGATGTAATATTCGTTAATTTATGTTTATTTATTAAACGAAAACATTAAAATAATATATAATACATAACTGTAGGCTTAGGAATAACATCAATATCGAGAACAGTTGATGATGTGTACAACGTTTCAACGGTGAACATGACATATCTTTATAACACAAAGTGACACAACCAAGTACTTTTTTTTATTAATAAGTTTACTCAAATTCTGATTTTTCGGATTTTTAACTACACTCAAGAAACATATTTAAAAAAAACTCATAGTCTTAGAAACCCTTATAATATTGTTTTCCAAACCTATTATCTTTACTTTTGGAACTCAACGTTTAGTAATTAGAAAACAGGTTGTTCGAATTTCTATTTAGTAACTCATCCATCAACCTCTTCAAAAAATTCATCCAATTAATAATTTACCGAAAAAAGGTGATTTTCAATTGAAAAAAAAGTTCGTATCGCCATAAATTACTTCTCGATAAAAAATATAAATATATAAAGATATTGTTCTTGAGTAGATACATAATTTAAAATCTGAATTTGAATGAATTTATTATTTAAGGAAAAATTGGGGTGAGCATATTTGAGGAATCATCTTGTATACTTTTAAATTATATATTATTATTATAATTTATATAATATAATGTTATGTAGTTGTATAGAATGTTATGATGTACATGATTGACTACATGCCCCCTATAATATTATATTAGTGTAACGTACCTACATAAAATGTTAAATAATCGTGTAAATATATTATAAACGAATATGTTGTGTACCTACCTTAATAAGCTATATAGTTGCAAATCGTCAGACATAATTTATCGCTCCGTTTATAATTATTGATTAGAAGTACTATGTAAAAATCCTATTAAACTCTGTGCGCGCGAGTTCATTGTCTTTAAATAACGGAAAGTGTCACAGCTAGTGTTCTCGTAAATATGGAGTTGGTCGAATCGATTGTTGGAAAAGTGTAGTGGTACCCAACTCGCGAGGTACATAGGTCGTGTTTATCATACTGTTCAAACGTGCGTAATACTCGATACATAAGAGGAAAGAGAACATATATAATGTTATATAGGTGGAGCCTAATTTAATCCATGTCAAGATGGTTTTTATGTTTCAATATAAACATCTCTGTAAAACTTTTTTCTTGTTGTTTTTTTTATATACGATGTTGATTCCGCTTAAGAAAGTAATTTGCCAGCTTACAATAAATAATATTGTTTTATTATGTATTAACGCTTTCGAAGAATTCCATTTACATTGTTCACATAATTTTAAGCATATACATGCGTATCTGTGTGCGTATATGCATACTGCAATAACGATTTAATAAGTTATACTTGTAAACATCTGCCACAGTGCTATTTATTACTCGCTTATAATATTTTATCACTATGGTTAACACTCGAATTATACCTCAGACAAGCGGGTGAGGTATTCAAATGTTTTCTTTATTTTTTTTTTTTTACGGAAGATGTGCCGAAAAACTTTATTCAAACGTTGTAAACTCTAACCTTAACTACTTTAATGGCGCATAATAGTATTGCGGCTAGAAAAAAACAAATCGATCCGTCGATACCGCAGTAAAACACGAGTGCAATTAACTGATTTTAACTAGGCGTGATGCAAGTTTAAAAATATCATAATTCCGGCTAAATCGCAATTTGCATTTGTCACTTTGTTTTTGCCACTTTTCAAAACGTCGATGCTCACTGACATGTAATAGTAAAATAATACATAGCCATTAAGTATGTTAATTATCATGGTCGGCAACTGGGCAACGAGAAAATCGTAAATCAAAAACAAAAATTTTCTATAGTATAAAGGATGAAGCGCACCCGCGTTACCAACAATGATTTGGAGGAAAAAACAGATCGATTAATTACAGGTATATATAGGTGTTGGTTATTGCCGTGAGAAACGCGGGGCTGTCGTCTGCGCATCGCCGCGCGTACGAAGTTCATTGAGAATAATAATAATATAATATATATTTTTTTTCATTACCAAACTGCGGCGGCGCCCTAAATTGTCCGCCTCTCTCTCTCTTCCATCTCGTCTCATCCTCTCATCATTGGTGGCTCTCTATCTCTCTCTATACACCTCGTCGTCTCGACGTCGTCACCGTCACAGCCCGAAGGCGACGACAACGTCTTCAGTCGGCCCGCGTGTGTATGCCGCTGCCGCCGCCGCCGAAGACCAGTTCAGACATGTCGGAGACCCCGTCCGTTTCATTGTTATCCGTTTTTTTTTTTATATACTTTTTTATTATTATATTTTTTTTTTAATAATCTCCCCACCTCGCCCCACGCGTTTCATTGTTTCTTTTACAGTCACGAGGTATTTTTCCCCTGTTCCTACTTCACCTCCCCACGATTACACATACACAACTACCGCCACCGCTTCACATACTCACGGTTATTATTATGCCTATATACTTCAGCGCCGCCATAGCAATGGTCGGAGGAGAAGTTAAGGAGAAGTAGGAGAAAGAGGAAAAAGAGAATAATAATAATAATAATAAGAGAAGGAACGGGCGGAATAGGAGTATAAATAATATAATAAATATGTGTATATTGAAGAAGAACGAGAAGAATAAGAAGAAGAGTCATCGGTACGGAATCCGCGCGCCAGCTCGCGACCGTCAAAGAACTATGCAACACAATGATCGTCAACGTACCTACATATTACGTATTTTTATAATATATATTATATTGTAAATATAGAGGTACCCATACATATATACGATAATATTCTCTCGATATACGCCGTCGCCGCCGTTCTTCTCTGGCCTCCCACGCTACGCAATCTTCCCTCCGTGATCTATAGGCCGCGCATACATTATACAATGTAGGTAGGTACGTACGATATTATTATAATTTATATTATGTTTTATCGCATTCCTCGTCTTGTGCACACACTCACGTGTGCTCGAGCGCATTTTATTTTATTTATGTATAATATATTAAATTATGTGTGTGTATGTTGCGTGTCTGCACTGCGAGTATACAGTTTAATTATAAGAAAATTAATATATCTCACACGTACGGTGTAGGTACCAATACTACTTACTGCAGTATATTCATATTCTGTTATTACATGTATACATCATATACTCGATGATCTTCCATCTTTGGGTGCACAATTATTACAACTATTATATAATTTTTGGAGAGTTCAAAAAAAAGTAACCTACCACTGGAGACTGGACAACTCTTTACTGCTTGTTCCCCGCAGTGATTTAAAGAGTGACAACTACAAGTCGAGTAGATAGCTTCCCTTTTGGCTTCAAGTATAATTACCTGAGCTTCTTTCATATTACTACCGTTATCATACCCTTGGACCTTACAGTCATCTAATGGTATTTTAAATTCTCTCAATCTGCTTATCTTTCCCATTTTTATTGACACATGCAGTCAGTCTATAACGTACAGTAGTCGTTTTTTTAATTGGTATGGTTGATTTTCTACCTGTTTTATCAAATTAACATTTCTTAATAATATTATAGCATGTTCCACGTGAGAAGAATCAGGTGTCGCGTCATAAATTACATATTAGTTGTTTTGGCTTGAGTTTGTAGTTTGAAAATAAAAAAATAAGCGGACTGTATAAATTAAAAACGTACAACATTTATTTTTATTTAAACATTAAAAGTTATAATAATTAATATTTAATACTAAAACTAATTTCTAATGTAGTTTCAATTATTTATCGCATCATTATATTTCGATATTAATCAACATTGTCACCGACGCGACGTTGAGGTGATACTAATGACGTGTACATTTTATTACTCGATCCAGGGAATATTATCAACTACACGTTAGATGACAACTTTTACATAAAACATTAGTTCTTTATTTTTTCTATTTCTTCGAGAATATTTTTAGTTACTTCAGTAGCACATGGCTAATGAATTCATTTTAAATGTTATGGGAGAGATAATGCACATGTATTCTTTCTCCCTTATCTAAAAATTGGCGAATTTTATTTAAATGCTAGTTCAAAACTGGATCATAATATTAGCAAGTAGTTTAAGATCCTAAGAAATTCACTTTAAATGATTATGACTCACCAATTTTTCGGAATCCTCTCTTAAAGGCGTCCTTGATTCAGTCAGGAATAATGTGATCTTAATTAAATGTTTTTAGAATTCACGCCACTTTTATTTTTAATGTTGTATAGATTATTATAACATCCCCGCAAGAAATTTATCTTTCTTTATTTTAATGACCTCCTATTTCCATTGAATGCAGTTTTTTACGCACTAAACTATTTTCAAGCTCAGAGTCCTTAAACAGTATTATTATTTTTTATTATAATAATTACCTTCACAAAACTACAATTTATAAATAATAATATAAAAATATGTATTTACGATTATTTCTAAATTAATTAAGCTGTTGCAGCATAAATCTATAGACACACGCGTAACGTATTTATCAACTAATATTAATATTTATTAATTCTATGGAATATCGGATCGAGTGCAATTATTCAAACTTTTTCTATTTTAAGCCTAACTGCAATAATTAGAACATTTTGGGTTTGGGTAAAGACCAAGGAGTGCACCCCTCACTCCGTTAAGTTATCTTTGTGAATTATATATTATATAATACAATATTGATAGCCACAACTATGAAATATTCTCAAACAGCACGAACGTATATACTTCCGCGGGCGCATACTATATTTTGCTCATCGAAACATTTAATCGTTTCATTTTTCTTATTTTTATTTTTTATGTACTATCATCGTATTTTATATTATTAATAATTTATGCAATTGAAAGTTGAAACTATATTACAACCGTTGAACTGAATACAAACCGATAAAACATGCGACTGCAACTGGTCGTGTTCTTAGCGTACACTCGTCGCGCACATTTAATGTTGCCTCTACGTGTACAACGACCGAAAAGATTTCGCGGCTGACGCGTGGTGATAAATTCTTAGATTTATCGCCTCAGCCGTTGTGGTATTACAGGTATCGCATGTGTGTGTATATTGCATCAGTCACGTACGCGTAAATAAAACAATTTGGACACCGTTTCATTTTGCTCGTGACGCTTGTTAAAAACCTAATCACAACCTATTATATTATTATTATTTACCGATCGGTGGCGAAGGTTATAACGGGCACGTGTGGGGGAGAAGTAGGAGGAAACGGGAAAAAACTAAATAATAACTTTCTGTTATCAAAAAAACAATATAGTGTCATACTATTGAATAAATAATTCTGACAATCTATTAATATAACGTATATATTATGAACAATACAGTGTAAATTTACGTTATGTAATATTCGAATATTGCATGCGAAAAAAACGATTTGATCTCAACAAATTCTATTGCAAACGATAAACGTATTGAAAAGACTATAAAAATGTTTTTACATTTTTCGATAATGATGGAAAATCACGACTTCTCACATTTAAGCAATATTATGTAAAAGAGCGTAGCTAAGTAAAAAATTATAGAAAACCATAACCTAATCAATTGTTTTTGTATAGGTCTTAAACCCAGTATATAGCTTAGATAACTTATAATGCTTAAAAATAAATCGTAGGTACATAAGAATTCTTTAAAAAAAGGTGCTATAACTTGTTTGAAGAAAAATAATGTTACTGTCATTGTATAATCATAATTCATGAAATAATATTATTAGTTTATTTTTTTTAATTAAGATACCTAATGCCATAACGTTGACAATACGTCAACATACATATTATACAACTGGAGAAACGTGAAATAAAATATGTATTTTATATAATATTTTCATTTGTTAAATGTATTTAAATACATTCATTATTTGTTTTGAAAGAATTATAGGTTTATATTGTTGTCATATCTGTAGAAAGAGGGAAAAATGCAAGTATAAATGCCGTCCTTGTTATCCACTCTACCCCCCCCCCAAAATACACCACTGCAACTGGAGTTTATAAACTATAATACTCCTATAATATATTTTATAAATTATCGGACCTGCGGGCCTACTACTCAACCTCATAATATTTACAGAAAATAATGATATACCACTCGGCGTTCTGTGCCTATTATGTATCTTCCGGTCCTTATTATATGGACGTCAGCGTACTAATACGTTATCCTACCTAGGATGCTATATCTTTAGAAACTGTCGTCCCGAGTAGTGTGGTTGGTTCGTATGCTCTTGGGTCAAATGCGATGAGTTTGATGACAAAACGTTTTCGGATGAATGGCGCGGATGTCGTAAATCGGGTGCGGTGGTTCCGGTCGGGTTGTCACAGAGAATCGCATCAGAGAACGAAAACCGACGGGAAGAGAATAATCGCATATATTATTATGACTGTGTGGGAGTGTTTGTTTAGCGAAAGAATTTGCAACATTAACGATAATAATATTATAACCACACCACGACTGAGATTGTGCTATTATTGTACCTATGTATTACAAAATGCATAATATTATTATGCCGTCGTTTCCGCGTTGTGCACAAATGCCAAAACTGGGCGAATAAACGGAATAATATTTTAATTACGAGAAATTTAATATTAGAATATACATAAATAGAGGGAGTGTCAGATAGCGAGAGAGAGGAGATCATAGACAGATAGTGGCAACGGATGCAGAAGTTGTGCGGATAAATATTGTTTTATCGTCGCATCCGTGTCAATATAAACGCGTATACGATATAATAACAAATAGTTCACAGGGCAACGCGGCTTGATGAATAATGCAAAAGTACGGTAAACTGCGTACAGAAAGTGCCACGGTATTTTTCTGCACAGTGGTTTCGGAAAAACGGGGAAACCCGGTCTTTGTGTTAAAATAATATTATTTAAATATGTCATTTTTGTGTATAATTATTAATAAGTCAAACGAAAAACAACGTTGTACGAATTCCACTATTGTAACCGACCGACAACAATAATAATATTATACACTGCACAGTGACAACGGCTTATTTTTAGGGATTATTCACGATGTCTGACAAACAAAACAACGATTTTATAAATGTTACAGTTATAATAAAGTAAAACGACTTCACGCAATTCATTCATTTTTTTCTCAAAAATTAACATCTACATTTAACACAGTCACATAGACTGTGAACATAGTTATGATTTTCTTATCATTTTAATTTTGTTTTAAAATTAATATTTTTCATTGTAATCTTCCGAACGTCTTCTAATTAAAAAATTATAGTAAAGCAAAAAAATGGAGATTTTCGTTAAAAAAAAAAAGAAGTTTGTATCGTCATAGGATTAAATGTCTTGAATGGCTTAAAGAATTTAAATATTTAGACATTTGATCCTCAAGAACCCAAAGGTACATAAAATATCTGAATTTTAATAAATCAATTAACAAAGTAAAACACGGGGATGAGCCTGCTTGGATAATCACCCTGTATACATACATATAATACATCACGTATATTATTTTTAACGCCTCGAGCCTAATAATCGTCATGTACACACGATTCAATTGTGCATGCTCTGATCGCACGCGCATTGTTATATCGGCCAGCCAAAAAGTCAAGTATAATAAATTAATAATATAATGTATATATTTTTTATATATGTTGTGTATGAGTGTGCACGCTATGACTAAACAATACATAGTATATATATTTTAAAACAAAAAGTTCTCGCGGTGTGTCCAGAACTTTGCCTTGGGCTCTTTGTCCTTCTGTCTCTCTTCCATCTCTCTTCTTAATCTGACTATATCTATGTGCATATATATTATAAGATCCAAAATTCCGGTATAATCGTCGTTGAGACTTTATGTATATATTATTATTTTAATAACAATCTAATCGAAACGTATCAGATGCCGTTCAAAATTATGTATAATATATATTATAAATTAAACGAACCAATATAATATCACGCTTATTGTTGCCTATCGTATACGAAGGTTCAAACCGATTTCGGCATACATTCAATAAAACATTTTTATAACACTATTTCGTTTCAGTGACATTTTATGTAGATAAATTTTTGTTTTTTAAAAGGATGTGATTGAAGTCACTTGAGTATTTTAATGTTATCACTAATAGTATTATATATTACAATGGCATACCGTGTAAAATGTGTACATGCGCGATATACATACTATGAGTAATATTATTAAGGCATTTGACAAAGAGTTTTTTAAGAACCTTTGAAATATGCTTCTCGAGTAGTAAATGCTTTGCCCTTCTATCCACCTTCCTAATTGCACCTTATAATAGAGTTAGATATTTAATTTTATATACTACTTACGGTTTTTGAAAAGTGTTCGCCTCAATATTATTACTTAGACATAGATAGGTATATTATAAACGTTGACGTATGAATTATTCGTGGTGTATGCAAATAGAAATTAGTCAATTTTTATAATAAATTGTTTTTAATACTCCTTCCAAAATCAACTTTAAATTTATATAATATAATATTCAAATTAACTTATTGTAATAGTTTATGGCATTGCGTATTAAATATTTTTACTATACCCAACCCATCATAATAGAGAATTTTATTCACACGTTTATATCGTAATTTTCTTTAGTACTGTTTGCTTATATATTATATTAGGTTAATATATATCTAAAAAAACGATTGTATAACGTTAGAATAGATTTTTTTTTAATTAACGTAATAATAATGAAATTAAGTCCTGTATGCATCGCAACAGAAACAAAACAATTAAAAACTATGAATAAATCACGCATAAAATATATAATAAATGTATATTGTATTTTATTACAAAAATTAAATGTTGTGTCGGGATATCATTATTGTTGTAAATAATTTAACTATTATTTATAAAACGTTAAACGAATTTCGTTTTTAGAGTTAACTCTCATATCGTAAAATATTATTTTATTTTTTAAAAGGTGTATTATAATATGTTCAACGTTGCAACAATCGCGAGAACCGATGAAAAACTATATTTATTATACGTACACACTGCAGCCTAACCTAAATTAACGTTTGCTTTTTGATTCGGTGTCACAGGCTAAGTACTTTTGCGGTCCGGCGAGATGGAACACTCGTGCCCCGACTACTGTTTTATCGTCGGGCGCGGCCAAGACGCCGGAGAGCCAGGAAGTGTGGAATGTTGAGGAAGAGGATCTTAGCACAGCGCTGCTCACTTCCAAGCTGACCAAGTTTTCCGATCCAGAAACCGCCGTCAGAGTGCGGGGACTATTCTCAGACATGGCACGGTCTATGTGCACAAACTACACCACGACTGATTGCTGGAATGGCCGAACGGTGGGAGAGTGAGTATATTCATATATCAGTTACTTAGTTGTAATGCTGCAGCCCTCCTGGAAATTGGAAATTTAGCACTAGAGGCATTTTAAATATTCCTGGATTTCCTGAGAGGGTGGCGTCTTCAATTTGTATACTCCATAGAATTTCCATAACATTATTTACGCCCACTAAGTATTATCTTCATATTTATACGTAGATATTGTAATTATGATATTTTCTCTTTGTCGTACACTTTTATGTACCTAAACATTTAATATTATAACTTATTATCACGAATCGTCAAAAGAACGACTCACTTACATATTATGTTGTCTCCATCTTTCAATAGTGCGTAAAATAGCAAATTTACAGTTAACAATTCTCGTTTATTTTTGTCAGTTTTAATATAGAAGTGTACTTATTATTAAAAGTAAAGGTAACAACATTTTATTTGTTTTGTTGTACGTTTTTTTTCTGAGGTTATAATTTTAAAACCAATTATAACTGTGTAAAATATTACAATTTAAAAATGCTACTCACATCAAAATTAAAATATCGAAATACACTCTCAAAAAACCACAAAAAATATTGTCACTTTAACGTTTAATGATAGGTAAGCACACTGATTTAATATTAAAACAAACGAAGCTAAACAAGGACTGTTGGATGTACATTTTCTATAGTTTTTTTCACTACGTATTATACGATGATATTATGAAATAATATTGTATGCTGACGGGCCTATTCAGATGACAATATTATTAATGATAATTATTGCCGAATTCGGTTCCATCGGTCGCGTCAACCTTTGCGTCTCGAACCTGTTATTGATCTATTGATGTATTATTTATATTATTAATTTATTAAAAATTAAAATAATATCCATCGTCAACAGACGCTCACGCTATACGCAAATATATATTTAATAACGATTTTATATTTGTTCTGTTGCACAGGTATACAGACAACGTCGTCGGGCCATTGTTAAGTGCGCAAATGTACAACCCGGAATTCGATTGGACGGCTTCCATCAATACACAAGATAACAAAGTGGCGGAAGTCATTGACAAGCTAAGGCATATTAGACAAGTGAGTAGCGAGATATGCGCACTTTTAGCAGAATATAAATTATGTGTATAGGTATTGTTGTAAGAAATGTGGTCGCGAGTTAGTTTTTATAGATGATCCAATGAATTGCATCCAAATAGAGTTAGGAAGAAAAATTATATTATTAATATTATTATTATATATTAGTCAGATGAGAGATCGTTTAAGATCGTTAACCAAGTAATAAACGTGATTTATGGACGTCGTATTTGCTGATATTGTAGCAAGCTTATATTGCGGGACTCTACATATATACGATAATAATTATTAAAACATAATATATTATATGAATTGACTTGAATGGAATTAATGACGATTGAACTCTATATATATCAGATCAAAAACCAACATTTAATTTTTTTTAACTGTGATTCTGTTTTAGAACTCAACGCATTATTGATAGGTCAAAAAAATTGAAAAAATATCGATTCTTCACGTGATGCAATCAAGGTTATTTCTATAATGCATATCGTTTAATCTGCTTTTAATTAATAACATTAGGATTCTCTTTTTTATAGCCCACTAGCCGATGTAGGTATTATTTCAAAATATGGCTCGATACATATTATATGTTGACTACTGTTTGCTTGTATTGTATAGACAAAAATGTATTTACTCCTTTGGCTATCGCAGTCGTAAAAACGACAAGGTGGAACTTGGTATAATTGTATAGAAGTAGATAGATATAAACGTTTTGACTTTGTTATTATTGTTAAGATATATTTCGATATACTCAAGTGTAAGGGGAAGTAAACTGCCACGATTTCTCTCACTAACCTAGTATAAACCTCAACTCCTCGTAAATACCCGTCACTATATATTGTGCCGTTACAGCAGAATGCAATCGAACAATATTTTTCAACGTATAACTACTTACTAATTTCCAGACGGTATTGAACCAATTGAGTTCCAGTCCGCAATCGGACTCGTTCATGGCCGACGAGGCTGAAGGGTCTGGCGAAGGCAGTGGCACTGGCAGGGGTAGTAATTCTGGCTGGGATGATGATGACGACAACGCAGATTACTCATCCGGCGAAGGTTCAGGCGACAACCCGATCACCACTCAAGTACCTGGAGCTGACGATCCACAATGTAATTATCTTTTTTTTACTATTATAATATATATGCACGTATATGCAATGTTCTATCGCCGTACTTATTAAAAAAAACAAATAACTAAATAATAATAAAGCTTATCGCACGAAATGTGTGACAATTATAATAATTACCTATTTAATTGTCAATATAATGATAATTAAATAATTAAATGCCAACGACCACTGGTCTTTTATTATTATAATAATCATAATAATAATAATAATAATATATAGGTACACCGTGACAATAATTTCTGATGTTTATTTTTTAATCTACAATTTTATATTTATTTTTTCAGTCAAATCTACTAATAAATCGGTGCCAAATTCGGGACCGGATGTAGTGTTAAACTCCAACAATCCGTCGAGCGCAGCCCCGTCAATACGACTACACGCACCCTTAATGATAACGGTGTGCTTGATGGTCATTCCTGCGTTGCAGCAGCTGCAGACGAGGATATATTTTTAAACGTACTTTTTTTTTTTATTTTTTGTTTTCGTCGCGTTAAGTTATTATTATATTGTTGTTAAGTGAAACTTTGTTCTTGGATTTACTCGGCTTTTCTTTAGGGTACCTTTTTGAAAATATATATACATCTATATTCTATTTATATATATATATGTACAATTTATAACACTTCTGGACACAAATCGTTTAATTATTTTAAACTTTTCTTTTTTCCAAAATAAGACTATTTTTTAATTTGTCATCATTATTATGTATTTGTTTTTTTTTTTATGTCCTTTAGACTGATAAAATTTGTATTCATATGATATTATTTATGTGCAAAATGTTCTCTGTAGCCTATATATATTTATATATGTTTGTTGTCGAAAACCAAGCGCAATAATTTGTAATAACAATCGTTAATGTAATATTATATAATATGTTATATATATAATATATCATTAGGCTTATATTATACTAATACGTAATAACCCAATTTTTAACTTTGTCTCTTAACGGTTTTTTTCTCGAGCAATAATAATAATTTATATTTTAAAATAATGTAAACTTACGATATATATATATATAAAAAAAAACCAATGTAAATATTCGTTTAGAATAGTTTTGAACACTTATCCATAATAATCTATATATTATATTATATTGTTAAGCTCTACACGCGTTTATTCAACGAAAGATTTTATATTTTCACTAGTTCCGCATTTTTTATTTATCTATCTTATTTTTACTTTTTTCTCTCGCGGTGATAGATTTTATACTTTTTTTTTTATCAGTTCGAGTAACGCACAAATAGTTCGACTCCACGGCTCGATCTTTACGCCATCATCATAATACGTACTGTCATAGATAGGTACTGTCTAAGATAATATTTCGATACTTGAACAAACAAAGAACAATAAATTAATATAATAATAATAGTAATATAATATAAAGTAGCGTATATGTGTTTAGTACATATTATATTATATAGGTCACTATTTATTACCGTCGTAATTTTATCGTCGTCGTCTCGAGATCAAATCGGATTTTTGATGAAAAAAAAAGAGTAGTGAATGAGAGGAAAAAAATAATAACCCTCAAACGTATACATAGAAGAACGAGCCAACATAATATTTTTATTATATACAATACTATATATATAATATTGTTTATTTATTTATTTTTAAATTATTATTATTATTATCACACACGTTTTTTGTGTAAAGCGTTTTTTTTTACCGTGAGACGTAATATATATACATGATATCGTGTGACTCTATGATAATGTACCTATGATGTGTGCAACATAATATACTGCAGACACTGCTACACCGATAACGGGATTGGTACTGCACGCGGGTGTGGTCGTCATCGGATATTCCTCTTGGGCTTCCAGCGGGTGAAAGAGATTGCTTGCTAAAAGAAAAAAATTCCTATATTTTTCGACATTGAACGTAATAAAAAATTTCAATAATAATGTAATAGAAGAATTGGATAAATTTGTTAGGGAATTGTGTTGTTTTGTATGAGAGTTGTTGTTGGAGAAAAGAAATATATTATATAATAATTAGCGGAATCTTACTATTATTATTATTATTTACAATGTTTTCACGTATGTATTGCCTTAGTTGTATTTTATTTTTATTATTATTATTATTATTATTTTTTTCATTTTGACGACTGTGATTTGTATAGTTAAGTAGGCAAATTTAAAAAATTATTATTATATAAATTGTCTTTAATGTTTATTCAATGCTAATATAATAAAATATACTGTATAGTTATAATATGTATAATATTATTATAATATCATATATAATAAAGAATACAATTTTTAGACCATACATAATATTATCACCTATACGAGTCGAGTTTATATTTTGGTTTTCCTGCGGCGAGTACCTAGAAAACAATATGATACAATATGATAATGGACACTGACGAGTAGCACGACGACGACGTGACGCGGGAGAGCTGCAGTCTAGTGCGAATATCGCGTAGTCGTGGCAATAGCGATTGACGATGACATCAACGATTGAAACACACACACAACTCGTATTATCATTGTTGTAGAGTGGCATTTATTATTTTGACCAACACTATTACACGTCGTTTCCTGCAAACTCTCGGCGCGGCGGCCGTGCTGTGACATACGCGAATATTTCAATAGAATATATTATTATTAATATGACCGACGGCCGTTGTTGCAGTGTATAATATAGTATTAGATGGTTTTTTTTTTTTTTTTAATCGTTTATTATGCCACGCGCCGTTGATTGGAACCGATACAATCGGATCACCTTTAACCCGGACGGTCAATAATGAATTTCGATTTCAGCCGCAGTTCACGATCATTATGTCGTTACGAACGGCCGTTTTTTTTTAATTACCAGAGTCGCGATGGGTTAACACGCTCAATTAACAATATAATATTGATACAAATTGTAATACGGTAATAAATCATAATATTATATACAATATCAATATGAATAAATTAAACTTTAGCAGAGTCAAACCGCGAGGACAGTAAGTGTACACGAATTTATATTTAGTGTCGAATAACTATTAATCGTCGTTCGTCGGCGCCAATGGCACACACTCGTTTTCCGCGAGAAGTGTCAACAGTTTTTATTTCATACTCACCTCGCCAACTACATATTATACCAAAACAATGTTATAATTGATTTTGTCACATTATTCATTATTAATTTATTAATAAAATAGTCATTACATTTACCAGTCACGCAGCCACCACCATCGCCCACCTTTATAGGGGTTTAGGCCGAAATCCCCGTACCCCTTCGTGTGCGCCACTGCTCAAGGTTGTAGAGTAAATGTAACTGTGCTCGACTTTTCGCATTGACGATACGCGCAATATGATATTTCAATATTATGGCTGCACAATTCGATAAATAAACAACAGTACACTATAGTTGGGCGGGCTTAATTGATACGAGTGTATTGTACATTTATTTTGTAATAATATTATTATACTAAAAATCACGGTAAATCATATGGCATTTGAATAACGATTATGGACTGATCGGGACTTTCAAAACGCTCTCTCTGGTCTCTGTCCAACACAAATCAGCCACGAAAAAAAAAGATAAAAAATATTTCGGAAAAAAAATCATTATCACTAACTGCATTTTAATCGATTACTTTTTATCTGTACGATAGTATACAATTACACTTATTTCATTTTTTTTTTTTTTTTACATATTTTGTTTTAGGTACTTCGGCTTATAAATAATCAGTGGAATTATTCGTTATCGATAAAACGTTTTAGTTTCGTAAAACGAAATCATCTTACTTTGAAAAAAAAACATCCAATTGATAATGATTAATACGAACGGCGACTGTTTGAATTTCCAGAATAAATAATATAATATATTACACAGTAGTCATCATAAAATACGCAGTTAGCGATTTGGGCATTATAAATAATAATTTATGCATTTTTTGATGAAATACAAAGTCGCCCAAACAGTAGATATAAGATATATAAATAATTCATCCAAACAGCAAAATGTTGAGTCAATTCGCCCAAAGACTACACTCGTTTTACTGACTCTCTTAGTGAAACGATAGCTTAACAAAACCAAATCCACAAAATCAACAAAGAGAACCCCAATCCGTGACCCAGGGACGTTTTCTATTCCGATTACCATCGGTCACGACTCGCGAACACTACAGTAGAATGGGATAGGCTGTCAATTTCAACGGGCATCTGAACTCGTCCGCAGCCCGTTCTCTTGGCTGTGGCTTTGCTAAAAGTAGTTATGTACCAGTTGGACTTGGGGTCGGATCAAGAGCGATGAATTCGGGAGAGGGTAGCATTCATTTAAATTAATGCAACACAAATATTTTTAAAAGCATTAAATCTATCATTTGTGCTTATTACTAATTTACAATTTAGAAATGATGTAATATAAATATATAGTAGTACTATAAATATCCATAAACATTAAAAAAAATTAATTAATTAATTAATTAAAGTATCACCATAATTTAAATTTTTTTTTATTTGTATGCATATTTCATTTATTAAAAATGTCCAGGATTTAAATGCAAGTAAAGCATGAATATAATTTTAATTGTTTTTAAATAAGCTAATTAATTACCTTTATACCTTATATTGTCTTTTAAAAAATATGTGACTATATGTGTGTGTGTGTGTGTGTGTGTGGTGTGATCTCTGATGAGAGAACCTTGAATGAATTATATATAATAATATATATTAAATATGCATAAACAATAAAACATGGACAGTAAATTTAAACAATTTCATACTTCGTGTTAAATATTCAGGTAGGTATTAACACGACGCCCGCAGACGTTGATTACACTTACAGCCGTCTATATAAAAATAGTTTTCGAAATTTCTATTCAATGTTTCGATATAATATTATTATATTTGCATGACACGACTATAACGTTAAGACTATATCATATTTTTACCATGATATAATATACTATTACTGTGTTTGTTTTACTTTGCATTAAATAACAGTGTGCGATAAAACGTTGCAGTATATCAAAAATATACCTTTTTGCTCGGACGGTTAACTATAGTGATAAGTATATTGCCAAGGAATAAACATTATTTCATAATATGTAGGTACTTCAATATTATAATATGACACGTTAAGGTAGTTTCCGAGAGTTTTTATTTAAGGAATAATATTATTAGTGAAGTCAAACAATTATTATTATTATTTTGTGTTCATTGGCGTGACTGCTCTAAAATAATAATAATAGTGTTTATATTTATTTTTTGCACGTATTATATTATTGTTGTGCGAAAACAGTATGGTACTCCTCCATTGATTAACGCGAATCATTTACCAAAATACCATAACTTATAAGTTATAATACATCGACAAGTCTGTAAGTCACGAACGATGTTGTTTGATTTGATTGGCGCGGGAATAATAAAACGTGAAGTGTTTTTTAGCGGCCATTGCATTAAATATTATCATCGCACGAAATGTAACTGTCGCAATATTATGTTAAATACACTTAAAAACTATTGTTTTGTTACGCAACACGCTGTATTTCCAATATCACGGGACATAAGCTATAAAATGGCACGACGATATTGGCATTTGTCATTGGAACGTAATTTAAAATAAAATCAGCCGAACGACAAGAGGTTTATGTCACACGTGCTTAAAATGTTGAAACCAAATATGATTTAAATTTGTTACATTTTCTTAACTCGTTCTTTGTTATTTATTGATGGATTTAATTTATTTGCATTGAGTGATTTTACATTTGATACAAATCGAACGACGAAAACCAAAAGTTTAACGTTTATGTTGTTTATTTGATTTCCCTAGACAATCTAAACCCAAGATAGTGCTTGTTACACCCGTTAAAGTGAACCTGACGAAAAGTTGAATTCATTAGTATGGTAAGCAAAACATAGTGACAATATAATATATTATTCAATTAAGTCAATCACCGGAAACAAAATATGTCGAGTTTATTAGGGCTGTGAATTAACTTTTTACTACAGTTTTTATTATACACGAGGTTGTCCGACGTCCGTATACGCTTAATACAATTGTTTATGACGAGACTACGATTTTGAATAACTTTTGTGATAACGACAATACGCGAAATGTGAGATACCAACTGCGCATGATATTGAGATTTACACTGTATGTACGTTCATAGAAAACTTATTAAAACGAATGTATTGACTTTTATCGTTTTTAATTTATTCTTAAATTCACCGAAATAATAATATTTCACCGAAATTCGCTGTATGAATAATATTGAGTTCGTTTAAAATTGCGACTGAAATTTACCTTTTTTCCGTATTATCACAATTGAAGTGGGAATCACAATAGTATTACTTTCCACTTCGATTGTTTCGTGTAATAGTACCTAACCTTTAAAGTTATGATGTTTTATAATATTAAAATTAAATGTTTTGGCTCTGCAATGTCCATTGTCCATCGTTCGCAAATCAACTGCTAAAAAGGTTTTTGAAATTATTGCACACAACAATATTGTGTAGTTTTAGCTTTTGTGATTTTAGTTATATTCACCTGATTCTTTTTAAAATAAATATTTAAACATTGAGCATACGCTTATTAATATTTTATTTAGTATAGTATTATGTAATATAAGATTATACGTTTTCAATAATAAGTTCTATAAATAAGCCGTTATATACTTATACTAAGCGAGTCTGTATAACTACCAGCATATAAATATTACATTTTAATCTCTGAACAAAATGATAATATAGATATAAATAATAAATATTAAAATAAAAAATAAAAAGTTGTAGTTTATAATTTAATTACTATAAACAAATAAATTCAAGTTATTGGAGCTCACAGATTTATATTCGAAGTAATAGTAACAACTCTTAAACGCTGATAGTAAAACGAATCACAAGAAATGCTGATATATTGAATTATTATACTTATTATTTGCGTAGACATTTTCTGTGTATTTTATTGAAAACTAAAATCAATTGCTCGGCCGTAGAGTGTAATAATTTTTCTTAATTATTAATATCTCAACGAACACGATAAATATGAATTATAAAATTATTTAATTTATGTACAAAACTTCAAAAAGGATACTGGACAAATGTTTAGTATATATCTAAAACAAACGAAACCAATTTGTATTGTTAAATAAAAGTACTTAAGATTTGCAGAGAAAACACTCGAACGAGAAAAGTTTAATTTGAGTTTGAAGTTTACATTACTTATTTGTACGCCCTATTGGCAGACTATTTATTTCTCAATTTAAATATGTTTTGTTCCATTTAAATTATAATAATATAAATAAACTTAACTTTGTTTTTGGTTTCTATTCTATGATTAATATAGAGTTTATTTTTTTTTTTATCCCGTCACAAACGCCGAGCATAATATTTTCAAGGCGTATGCATATTTTCATACGTACACGCAAGCATCTGTGGTAGAAATCGTTGTTTATCACGCAGACGAGGCGAAATTATACTTTATTGCATGCAATCTGTATTCCTACCTGTAATACACCTTCACATAAAATCAATTGTTCGACGGCGTATTAGATCACCGTTGTCGCAGCCGGTCAGATCCACATTTTTTTTTTGCGATCGTGGCAAAAAATATATGATATATATGATGTATATTATATGAAGTTACCTCTCACACTTTGTCCTAAAAATTTCAAAATACCACTAAATGATTGAAAATTAGGTTTCATTAGTTTTAAATCTTCTATAGTTTTCAGTAAAATCATTTATTAATTACATTAATGGTAGGGGGGAGGGTTATGAAACGCTAACTTCATGTAGCCCTCCTTCCCCACTTTGCATATTTAACTTAAAAATTCTACCAAATAATTGCAAATCAAGTTTCGCTATGATTGCAAATCCGTGTTTATATTTTTTTACGAATTTTTTTATACGTAGTACTATACTACGTCCCCACATCGTTAAAGTTTAACTTGCAAAAGGGTCGCAATAATGGTGTAACTTAAATTTATTTTTTTTTTCGGAGTAAAATATAAAAGAAAATACTGTCTACTTATTGTGTCTAAAAGTATAGTAATGGAAATTGATACCATTTAAATAATTTATCAAAAAAAAAAAATTAATAATTTAAATTAGAATTGTATATTAATAACTAATATTATAAGTACTATCCGAACTATATGTGTTACATTAAGTATATACAAGCGAAAATATAAGCAAAATAGTAGTAAAAGTTATGTTTTTTAAGTTTTTAAACTTAATTAGTTACAGTTGACTTTTAAATTAGATTAATTATCCATTGTAATTAGGTGCTATATTATTTAATGACTAACGAGTAATTATATAAAAAACACACAAACAATAATATTAATTAATCATTGTGCTTAAAACAAAATGTTATACACTATAAATCAGTGAAACCACAAGATTACGCCAACGGGTAGTATGTAGACGACGTTTAAGGTAAATCTTAATAATATTTGGATTTTTCGTTTATCTTTCGATATTTTTAAAAATGTAACGTTTGTTTGAAAAAAATATAAAGATGTTTGTTTTTTTAATTGTGTATTGGTCTGGTGTCAATAAATTAACTAAAGAATCAAGAAATTGGTAATTTTACATTGCGATATAACACAATGCAAGTCGCCAAGTCAAAAATATTTGAGGGGTTATCTATAGGCAATTTTTATATAACGTTATTATTATGACTTCTTTGCGTGTTAATATTAAATTATCAATATTATGTATTTGTTTGTTTGGAGATCATATCTGAAATCACTAATACAAAATTTAAAAATATGCATTCTAAATATCAGTCAACATACACAGTACTACAACAAAAACATGACATTTGGTTAACGAAACAAAACCAATTTATCAACAAAAATCAAGAAACAATATAATATGTATGCCTAACAAAATTTATTTCATTTTCACATTTCGATTTGTAATGCAACTGTCGAAAAACATTTATTTTTTACTTTTACACTCGTCACTATTCGTTATCGAAAATATTTAGGACGTTTAGGTTATAACCTATATAGGTTACAATATTGAACAAAATCTTTAAATAGTTTTTCGAGAGAAATATTGCCAGAGGGAAAAAAAGTTCACTATCCGATCAATCAGCAATTTAAATCTTATTTAAACAATTTCAAACTGTTATCAACGTCTAAACTTGAGTTCAGAAAGTTGTCAAATGTTTAATATACTATTATCATTTTAGGTGTGAAAAATCAGTTGACTTGTCGAAGTTTAGTGTCCTTAATTTTCACGATATTGAGTTTATAAGTTGAAATATGTAAAGTGAAATATGCAATTCATTTTTATCGATTCGCATCAGTAAGGCGTAAAATGTATTGGGTAATACAGATGATAAATAACTATTTTAAATATTGTAAAACAACAGCTGAAATCGTCCGGCGTCAACCAAAAATCAACAATTCAACAATTAATCAATAAAAAATCGTAATTAAAAACATTGAACGGACCAGAAAAAAATATCTATATACACAGTACATGTCATGACGTGTTATTTAATTTTATCTGAAAATATATTCGTTGTTCAGTTGTGGACGTTGTGGTGAAATGAAATGTAAACGATACCTTGCTCGGCAGATCACGTATTTGGTTTTTTTTCATCTACCGTAGAATATTCAATCATTTTAATATTCATGCTGTCGTTTTACTAAGCGCCTAAGCGCCTGTACATTAATATAAAATATACAGTCGTTTACAATGGTCTGGGATGTTTAAACAATCAGCTCAACCGGTAGCTAACATACTTTAATTTTAAATTCATGACATACATACCTACAAAAATACCGATTTACTAAGAATAATTATTAATTGTGCGTATATTTTAAATCGATAATAGTTGTTGTGAACGTACAAGTACACATTTGAATCGCAGACTCATCGTGATTTGTGAGTCAACCACAACTGTGGTTTGGGTGCGCTCGTTTCCTGTTCCACGGATACCATTATGCATTGAATTTGATTTGATTTATATAGTAGATATCTACCTATACCAATACTTGACTAG
The DNA here is from genome assembly GCA_036289425.1 of Rhopalosiphum nymphaeae. Lineage (NCBI taxonomy): Eukaryota > Metazoa > Arthropoda > Insecta > Hemiptera > Aphididae > Rhopalosiphum > Rhopalosiphum nymphaeae. The sequence continues at coordinate 2,958,681 of JAZAQC010000004.1, forward strand.
AATTCTCTGTGTATGTGAAACGTGCACATTATTATAATTCCAATTTCTGTGTTTGATCATTTAAATCCGGATGTTATATAGTGTCAACGAAATATTCAAAAGGACAGATATGAAGAGATTATAATTAAACAGATATCATAATAAACTCAGTAGCTGTAACTATCTGACACCTGTATGACTTTGTGTATAATATTATAATTTCATAATCAATCAAGTAAGGCGACTGGGAATTTGTGATTTAACGTTTCACCGACAATTTATTTATATATTTGTATTGAATGTATTTTCTCAGTTTCATTTTGTATATGTATTTAAAACAAAACAAAAAATATCGAAATAATTAAATGGTAATAAAATAATAATATATTAAATCAACTAACATATTTTTTAGATTTTAATAAAGTTACTTAACATTGAGGAATATTATTTCCGTTAAAACGTGAAAAATATTGTGATTTAGAGATTTACGAGAGTTATTATATCTAGTGATTAAATTGTGAACACATTATTAATATAATTTGTTATTATTATAGTCTGTAATATATTAAGTAATAGTATATAATTTACCATAGAGTTATTCGTTTCGATAGATTTTTATTTTAAGTTTGACGTTTTAAAGCCCTGGTTTAGCTTCGAATTATAGACATGAGCCTGATTAACGGATATATCGCAATTTAAGCCTGGCAAAGGATATTATATAGTACATGCCCAGAGAGATTAGAGTTAGGAAACCATTCCGAAAGATGTTTTATACAACTAACTAAATAGATTTAATGTCTTAACATTTCTAGTACATAGTAAATTATATCCTGCATAATTATATTAGATTTCCAATGACCGATTCGTATCAAAACGAATATCTTTTAGATAAACTTTTAGCGGTGTAATGAAAATAGTGTAATTTAACTCATTTTATTATATAAAATAATTAAATTTAAAAATATGACGAGAAGTAAACGTCGTATATTTTCTTTAAGTTCTCCTGAATATCTCAGTATAATCTGTTATTATTTTTACATTTTCCACTCGTATTAAAACCGCATTATTAAATAATAATATACATTTTACACGCATGGTCACACCTGTACATAATACCTGGCCGGATAGCATATTACCATTCTGCACATGAAATGAAATCAATTAATGAATCCGGTCCTACGATAAGTCCATACGTTTGGAGCGAAAATTTAAATTATTAACTTAATATGGTATAAATATTCGCTGTATGATAACACACAGCTTAATATTTAATTACATTTCCTAGCAGGGTGGTAATTAATGAGAGGGGGGGGGGGGTGAGAGGCAAAGATCCCCTATAGCTTTATTTTGCTAATATCGATTTTTATTATAGTGGCCACGTACACCTTGACAGTATTTCCAAAAAAAAAAAAACCGATTTTACGTTTTTTTTAAGAGCGTAGGGTGTTTTTTAGACTTCTACAAATATTCAAATACGTTCAAGGGACCGTCGCTTAGTACTTTAAAACAATCACGGTTTTGATAATCTCGTATGTTATTACTTCGAAAAACATCGTAAACTGTTTGCAATACATGCATATTATAATAACGTAAAAAAGTAACGATAATAAATATGATTTATACACATATACGTTATGTATTTAGCCTGGAAATATTTATTATTATACATTTAACGGCTACGAGGAAACACCGGCGTTGGAGTATAATAGCCCGACTACGGCGCTCCCCATCACTCCGTATTCGATAGCGACTTGAGATCTGTTCGGCGCGGATGGTGATGGCGGATAGTGGCCACGGTGGTCCAAGCAGTAAGTACACACGCGTGACATCGATCGGTTAGCACTCCAACACCGCGAACGGGTGACGGTGTGTGTGTGTGTGTGTGTGTGTGTGGCGTGACAGGTAAATGCCGGTCAGAGCACTACGAAACTTACGGGCATTTGGATATCGCCGCCGGCCATGACGTCGTTGCGGACTGCACCAACCGTACAGCCCAAATCGTGTACAGCACGCACTGTCCCACGTGGTGTCTAAATGCAAACGTTGAATGGCCAACCGACAGCCGTGTTCGCCCGCGACTCGAGTGCATATACACACCGCAAATACCGCGTTTACGGTGCATAACTATATTATACCGATAAATATGCGCGCGAATGTGTGTGTTTGAGACAGGAAAACAATATTATTAGTAGTCACTAACCGTGTGTGACAATAAATTATTATTTTTGTTTTTTAATCGACGAAATCTTAGCTGAAAATTATTTATTTTTTAATAACTACCATTTCGGAGACCAGCGTAGTACGTTCGTATAATAATAATTTATTATGTTTTTGTATTATGATATGATTGTAATTTAACTTAACAGTCCGTATGAAATGTGTAAAATAAAATAAAATATGATAGACGAACGATAAAAATCAAATTATGGGAAATTAAAAATTTAATTTAATTTCTTTTTGGTTTTTTTTTATTTATATGATATTATGGTGTGTAATATATGTACAGACATGCGGTATAACACGATTAATTATGCTTTTAATATAACATATTATGGTTTAATTCTATAATAATATTAGCGTGTCTATATTAAAATTCAATGTCGAGATATTTTTTTGTCCGTGACGGGTTAGCACGTTTCATAATTCATAAATGATTAACCATAGAAATGAATAATACTCAATTACTTTCGAACGAAAATATGTATTATTATTCTAAACACTAGCAAAACATTAAAGTATCCTTCTAATGCAGACGGATATATACATACAAATACAAATGTTACATTGGCGCCATGACTATTAAATAGTCGAATCACGTAAAACAGTAGCTGTTGTTAGTACGTATTATTAATAATCATACCATATGCGTTCAATATAAATAGTTGAATACTATCATATTATAATGATTAAATTTAATACGACTCTTTGATTGCGGTAACAAAAATGACGTTAACGAGTTGAATGTATCATTTTTATTTTCTGTAAACATAAGCTTTGTCCACACTAAGTAAAAGACACTTTCGTGAAACAACAGTAATATGAATAATCTCACTGTACGATATGCATATTGCATTTTACATGCACAACATTAAATATATAATGTATTGTATTCTGCTGATTGGCAGTTGACGCGGTTGTATATTATTTTTCACCTAATGTTCCTAGAACTGATTGAAACAGTAATAGAACTCGCACCAAATCGTTCATATCCTTAAGTTCATTCGACATTATAAACCACTTATCCGTTTTTATATTTTTAGATATTGCGTTAATAATTGAAACTTGGAGTTGTAAAATACTCATTAAATACGATATACGTAGGATTCCACCTAGTTTGACTGTCGAAACTTAAATAAATAGAAAATAGAAACTATAATGAAAAGATTTCGAATATCGATGTGCTTTCGATAAACTGCCACGTCCACATCGTTATCGATAAAATTGGTTCCATAACGATATCGATATTAAGATAATAGTATAAATACTGTAAATTATTGTTATTAGTTAATACGGTATAGATATTCGTAGACCTTAGTATAATAACACTGATAACACAGTTTGATATTTAATTATATTCCATGGTAATGTGAACATTTAAACTTATAATTCACATTAGCATATATAATATAATAAAAATAAGAATGAGACCCATTATTTATATTATATTTTATCAACTAGGTATTTTAAGATTTGAATAAAAATTAATACTATACCAAATTACTTGAATGATTATTAGTATAAATTAACTATGGAGTATAGATGTACGTGATTAATGAGTAAATTAAATTAACTACCAACTAAAAAGACGATTATAGAAATATGTAAGAATACATCTCATATCAAAAATAAATTATACCTATTATATTTAAATGTTTAATAATAATTTAATATATTCAAATGTATATAATTAGTGAGTTTTTCCATCATCTGAACAACAGTAAGACGTTTTATGTTTTTTTAAGTAGATTCTTGGGATTTTTTTTATATGTACCGTAATCGATTAAAGTTGGTCTACCTACAACAATCAGATTTTTTAAAACATAATATTATTGTTTTGTCTGTCATATAGTATCATTAGATTTTACCATAGTATACCAATTCAAAAATATTATAATATTGTAGGTAATTAGTTACTATACTCAAAAGCAATTTAAAAAATGAATAATGGCATTTAAATCTACATTTAGTATACATCATTAAATAAATAGGTATACAAATTGAATATAACAATAATGTGATATATTTATTTATTAATTAATAGCAATACATCAAGAGCCACCAAAAATTAATAACATTTCTATGTTTTAAAATCATAATTAATTACAATTAATTTAAGGTGTCTCTTATGACATTTTAAGCGGTAAAAATTAATTAACTTGAAGTTTGTAAGTCGGTAAGATTTTTATTTTGTAAATTTGCTGTACTTAATCTCTAATTGATACTACGTTGTTGTTGTTTGTTACTATAAGAAATAAAATTAAACGATTTTATGACATGATAATACGATGTATATTATATTATTGAAAAAAATGTATATTTATAAAAAGGCAACCATAATCAGATTAGGTATAATAATATACTAAAATAAAAAAAAAAATAAACTGTTATTGTAACATTAAAAATTGAAGCCGTTAGAATTCCTTTAATAGACTGTTATTTTTTCCGGTATTTTTATGTCTTACCCTCTTCACAATAATTAATGACCTTATCCTCACAAGTTTATAAATATATATTTACGTGTATGCTATTATTATAATGGACATGGCGGTGACTTATTGACAACTAGGGGGCACTATTGTATTATTAAAAATCTCATTTCATTTAATCTTAGAACATAATAAAATGTATACTGTATACTTAGGTATTATATAAAATATTAATTGTCTTGATTTCAAAATTATATGACACACATTAGTAAATTTTATATTATAAGCAGAAAATGCGTATATGCGTTATCTTGAACGTAAATTTTGCTATATTATGCGCTGACAAGACTGAAACAACCCTTGAAAGTCCCCTTCAATATGGTATACAATTATAATTTATAACTATTGTGTACCCATAAATAATTCCTAACAGATAAACCTTAATCAGGATCTAATCAATTTAGCCAATTTAACGAAACTAGGCTAATATGGATGAAATATTAACTTCCCGAAAAAATTACAAATCACAATTATATCAATCGTTTTTTAAATTGACACTTTACTTTCAGTAATACAGATGTATTAGTTAGTAAGTAATCAAAAAATATATTAATGAACAATTTACATGTTTTATTATTATATTTCTGATTGTCATAATTAGATGGTCGGCGCCTGATTTATTATCTTGCAGATTACCAATTAATAATACGATTATATTATTTTTTAAACTATTGTAGATAAGTAGGTACATAATAACTTTGATAATTTCGTGTCTATTTTTGATGTAATTCGAGATGAAAAATCATTTACAAAACTTTAAACCAAAGTATCAGCTGCTAAATCATTCTATGCTTCTGCCACATGCAGTGTACAAAGAAATTAATAGTTGTATAATCCATTAGCATATTACCTAAAAAAAATGTTTTGTCTAATTTAAATGTATTTTTTATTAATTAATACATTAAGTAGTAACCTGCAAAATGGCCTTGGCTAAAATTTGGTAGGTGTTGAAATCGATAAATTGTTTTATTGGTATTTATTATTGTATCCGAACTGGCAAAATCGATACCCTCCCCCACACACATCACCAAAATAATTGAAGCATTGACATTGCCGCGCAAAGTGTGTGCTAATGCCGTACACCGATTATGCATTTATGATAACATACAACAATATAATATTAATGCGAAAATGTGTACATTTTGTGTACATACATATTATTACCATCCGCGAATGACGTATGTTACCTTCCGTTTTTGACGGACAGCGCGTGATGTGTACATGCAAACTAAAGTCGAAACCTACACACTATACGCTGTTATTATTACATATACGTATTAACGCAGCCAGATCGTCGTGTCATTATTTAATGGTATAATAATATATAGGTATATACAGGGCGACTATTTTATCAAACAACACTCATTATTTCGAAATCTATTATGTTTTTCCAATCGAAATAAAATAACATTTTTTTTTTGTATTTAAATTTTTATAATTTATTATTAAATTTTTTAATATTATAATATTTTGAACAACTAGGTACATTTTTAAATCCATATTCAGAAACAGAATGTTTTTTAGAATACTTCGATACATACAAATCGAAATTCGGACAAGTAGTTTATAAGTTATAAGAATTTAAAGTTAATAAGGTGAACGAAGTGATGAGATATGAGAATACTCCGTAAACTGTTAGTCTACTACTCCACTTACTTAAACTTTAAATAATTAAAATTCATAAATTACTTGAAGAATCACCTAATATCATTAATATATATTTGCCCAAGAACGTAATCAATTAATTGATATTATCCATAAATGAGAATGTATTTCGTACCACAGTGGTGATGATGCAGTGCGGCGATTGAATACCGTTCCAAAGTATTTCATACTTTAATCGGTTAGAAAAATTTAATGAAAGTTTTATTAAATTAATTTTTTACTCACAACTTAATTGGGCCGAACAGGAAATTCGGACGATGGAGTATACATTTGTAATACAATAAAAACGCGCGTAGCCAGTTAAGTCATATTTTGGGAGAAAAAAACCGTACTAATAAAACTAATTACTTAGGCAAAAGTCTAAAAAGCTCATTCCCGTACCATTGTTTTTTACTTATAACTAAAACGAGCTTACTTACTTAACTTAAAAAATAAGTAGCTCTATAATTTTGAAGTTATCTTTTGATGACCATAATATATAATACTCCTACTATAACTATATTATATGTGTATTAACAATTTCGTTACTTCTTTAGTCGCAAGATTAGTTAGACTGATTTTTCTTTTAATATACATATTGTCATTATTTTTAGACGGTATATACGCAATGATTTTTTTTAAATAATTATAGTATTGTGTAGAGTTCGGTACGCGTGCATCACGCACCTATCAACCCGTACCACATCCGATCTTTACGTATATATTGATAAAATAAATGTTAATTCAATTTTATTTTTTATTTTGTTGTTTTATAAACATAACATATTACAATTATGAACTCACGCGAATAAATTAACTATATTATTGTTATGAAAAAACAAAATGTTTATAAGTATTCGATGTATATTAATTTATTGTGCTTATGCAGTTTGAAGATTCCAATGGTTTCTCAAATATCGAATGTAAGAAAACATAAGTGTTACAATTTAAACGTTGATTACGTTATTTTTGATCTCAAAATAAAAAAATATTTATATACTTATATTGGTATATTACTAATTTTATTGATACGATAAATAAAATTACTTTTAAACTATATTCACGAACTTATACATTGTTTGAAAACCGTTTCGAGTAACAAATAGTGTTATTGATGAATAATGTTTGTCATATGCGAATAAAAATAAAATACTTATTGGTTTAATACTGTCGGATTAATTTCTCAGTGTATATATATTATGCACTACGTAATATAATTTTTATAAGAAATTACATTTTAATAAATTATTTAATATTCTACATAATTTTTATTCTTTGATATCTACAGAAATGTAAGTACCTAAGTCTGAAGCGAACATTTTTTTCATTTTAACTTTATGAAATTGGGGATTGTAACTTCTAATAGACTTTACAGTTTATTGAAAGAGTCATATACTTTTTCTTATAAATATTTTAAGTTAAAATTTTAGCAAAATGCATCATTTTCGTAATTCATAACTGTATTATTATAAAACTTTTTTGTCGTTGTTATTTTAATTAAATGTGGAGTTTCGGGTTTTGATGCTCAGCATTTTATAATACAAGGTTTATTTCACAATGCTTCTTTTAATAATATATCTAAAAGGTCTTGTCTCCCAATGTTTTTACGAACGCTCAAAATGTATTATACTTTGAATTTTTTAAATTATACAACATTGTTATTTTTAGATTACTTTTTACAGAATTTTCCATTTAAAGTATTATAAAACGAGAAAAGAAATATTGTATTATAATATTTTAATGCAACAATGTAAATTATTAAGATTTAATCTATTTGCTATTCATGAATTCTGTCAAAACTTGATTCAATATCATTTGATATAGGTATATTTAGTTCAACTGATAAAATATATATGCATAGAATTCAGTTATAATAAATAATATCAATAAAATTAAGCTTTTATTATTATTGTTATTACACGCAATAATTGATGATTGGCATAGCCCTTGTAATTTTTAAAGCCTGAAAAATCAATACAATAATTATGTTTAAAATTATAATAATAGAAATAGAAGCTGAGAGCCACAGAAAAAGCGATTAGAAGTAGTGGAAAGTTTCTTTTTAATTTATATTGAAGTTAATAAGTAGGTAAAATTAAAAGTAATTCATTGCTTTTTTACTGTTTACAATGATCCAAATTCCTATTTTTAATGTATTTAAATTAACTTGAAATATGTCTACAGCAAACTAACGATAAGTAATATGCTTTTCTCTTATTAAATACCACTTTATCATTACAGGCCGTTTAACACAAAAATAAAGTTCAAAGAGTTATTATAAAATAGCATAGATGCGTTGAAAAGAAAATTAAATCGATTTTACAATAGATTATTTCAGTTGGCACTATTTTAACCAATTGTGTGGTTTTCACTTTTAATTATTAGTATTATTTGTGATGTTAACTGAATTATATCTAAAATAAAATCTTAAAACAATTAAAAACAAAAACAAAACAAAAGAAATAAAGTTCCAAAACCTAAAAAGATGTTGGTAGTTTTTTATAAGTTTTTTGACAACAAAAGGCTGCAGTATTTCATTGAATTTATATTATATTTATATTAACGGTTATTTTTTTAGCAGTTGGTTCTTTTAACTTTAATTTTTAATGTATTGTTAAAAGTTGTCTTAAAGAATTGAATTTACGGGCACTGTAGTTTCTATACAATAATTTACAATACACAGAATAGAGAATTTAAAAAAAAAAAAAAAAATAGTTCTGTATTGAAAATGATAAATTATTATTTTAAAAGTAGGTATCGAAATGCGAAAGGCTCACAAATTCTATATATTTACATAAATAAATTTATCGATGCTATTTATTATTATATGGACACCAATGGCCAACATTTATTTCACGTAATGAATTGCGATTCACTACATGATTTATGGACTTATGCACGAGACTTAAGAGGGTGCTAAGATCAACAAAATTTTAGTTTAAAAACATGTTCACTTATTTTTAACTGTACGTTGGCCGTTAACCTCTGCAATTGTCATATTATATATTGTTGTACTTAATTTATTACTAGAAATCTCACACCAATTTATTTAGTACGTTTTCAAGGTTCCTCCGGAGAAAAATTATTATTGTCGTCGTTTTGCAACAATCAAAAGTGGTATATTGAAACAGGACCACTATTTTATATTTCTTTCAAACTGTATTGCAATAACAATCAGAAAATTGTTATCCAACGTTTTTAATACATACTATGTCAAAATTAAACACATCAATTGCCTTATAAGAATCATCATTGTAGCAGAATATATTACTTTTATTACACAGATTATCTTTATTATTTGTATCGATATAAACAAGATTGTTATTGCTATTATTATTCTTGCATTTGTTTAAAATATTTGATGATTTTAATACAAATAATTAAAGTGTCTTATGTTTAATAATAATTCGATTTGATGTGTTCATAGCGTTGTAATGTCTTATGAGTTATACAGACATACAGTTTTCTATAAACGTTATTCTGATGATAAAAATATATCACAGTGTGTTAAGGGGCGGAAAATAAAAAATGTGACCTGGGACGATTTGAAGTCTGACTTCTTGCAATAATAATAGCTGAATGATGCCGATAAAACGAAATGTTTGTTTTTATTGACAACCACGTAGTACACGAGTCGTGAATCGAATCGAATCTGTGCAATAACGTGATGTATAATAATTTAACGAAAATGTTTACCATACGTTTAACGAGCGCTGCTAAAACGATGTTTTAGAACTATTTAAAACATCGGAAAACGTTCCAAACAATAACCACCACAGTCGTGATGATTCAGCGTCTGATACACTGGCGTTAAATACGCGAATAAATGAAAATTATTATCGTTTACGTATACGATAGGCATACGATAATATAGGTGTTTACTTATCTAAATCGTTTTTCGTTTATGGGAGTCTGAAATGGCGTAAAAATTGCATGTGCGTACTATACGTAGATTATAGATGAATCGCGTTAAAAATAAAGTCCAAGGAAAAAAAGTCACCTGAGTCCTGGTCAAAAAGACCAAAGCATAAAATTACCTAGACTAAGTCTGTTGATATAACGCAGTATTCTAGAAACTTTTTAAATGTATTTGAATATAAAAGATTCATTATGGGATACCGATTTAATTTTTCCATAAACAACTTACAAGACAATAAAATTTCATGAAAATGATTTATTTCATTAAAAATGTTGTATATCAGCAGATTTTTTTAAAAGTAACGATGATGACACTATTCCTTGGTCAATTATAGGTATTTGATTTTCGTGTTACATTTCAATCGTTTTGTTTTCACCAATAACATTTATATTACTAGTACATGTAAGATTACAATATTACATGAATAATTCTTCCAAAAAAATGTTGGTACTTCTTTTGTTTGCTTCGAAGATGATTTCTGCTATTTTATTCGACATAAAACAAATTAAAAAGATTTAAGTGTACCTACTACCTACCTGTATATATTAGGAACTAACAAAACTTTGAACTGTTTATACTGACGAAATGACAACTGTGTTGGATTCTAGATACAACAATACTGTAAAATATGAGCGACATAGGTTCAACTAAAATGGCTATATAAACCAACTATATTGGCTATATAAAATCGATAAACTGTTTAAAGACTATTTGATTTGTGTGTGAATACCTACATTCTTAAACTGCGCTCGAGTTTTTATCTATGTCAAAAAGGTATAATGTAAACTGCGCCTTTCAATGCCTACAGTATATTAATTTTAAATCCAAAAAATGTATCTAAGTATTTTGTAAATTATAAAACTATTTTATAAAATAAAAGCCTGACGACATAAGAGTGACACGATTTGCGGATTATTTAGTAGACGTTTATAATATAAATGAACCCTTTAAATATCAAAATTCTAAAACCAAAAAAGGTATGAAATTGTAATTTTAGATTTCTTATATTGTAATTGTTTGATTTAGCTGAAGTATAACCATACAATTTTTAAAATTTACTCGAGGGCAGTTTCATGTCACCTTTTTGCACTTAATAAGACCTTAGGCGCAGTTTACAATCGCCGGTGTGTTACATAACACAATGTAATTTAAAATAGACATTGTTGCGTGGTCCCAAAATTCGATCAGCGTTCCAAGCCTAAATATAAGAGTTATAGTAGTTATACAAACATCAAAAATATATATGAGTATATAAAAATAAGAAAAGTTATTGATATTTTAGTACCTACAAAAATATAATAATTTATTATGTCAAGTAAATCATTTAATTAAAATATTAATAAATTGGAACATTAAATTGTTCAACGTATCAGATATCTACATTAATTATTAAATTAATTTAAGTAAACTTTTTCACTTTTACCTGATTAATGGTTGCGTACCGGACTTTTTATCATGGACATTTTTTTTGCAAGATTTTTTTTTACCTCAGACTTTTTGATAGTCTGACGTCGTAGGTATGCTAAAAACGACGTTTAATTTTTTTTCCTTTTTTCCAACGATATTAATTTACGTCGTATAATGTAATATCGATATGTTATATGTAAAATGTTTAAAAAAATAAAAATGTGCTCGCATTGCATATATTCAGATGACAAAATAGAAAATAGGACACGTCATCTGCAGCACACATTCTCACGGTGATGATCTATAGCTGAACATAATATATTATTATACTCATACTCATGACGACGACAATAGCGTACAATAATATAATAATATGTGATTTTTGTGCCATGTGTAATAATATCATAGACATATTATGTCTATTTCCAAATAGTAAGCATAATATTTAGGCAGCGTTCGGATTTTAGAAATCATTCAACTGCAGCCAACTCGCATTATTGCCATTTATTATAGTCCACACTTCTCATCGAACTACCTATACGGAATCCACCGATTTTGGAATATTTTAGTACATAAATATGGGATAAATATGGTTTTATATTATTATTTAACAATAAACCATTTGTTGAAAACCATTTAATTATTTTTATTAATCCTAAATTAGCTTTCGCTTCAATCTCACAAAATTACATCTACAAAAAAATAATATTATATATGTCATCTGTTAATATATTTCCATTTGTATCTAATTATATTAAATCGTTTATGTAGAATATTTGAAATAAAATAAATTCTATTCTATTCTTTTCGTTATATAAATTCTTATTGTTTAGAAATCAGTAATATTTTCATTTATTTTATTGGTTTGTAGTTTATTGTACAGATATTTGCATGATATTCCAGAAATTGATAAATATATTCTAAAGGCAATATTGAAATTTGAGAAACTTTATATTATTTTTATATTTGTTTATTTTGATAACATTTTATTCATTTTAAAATTTATAAAAATATATAAAATGTTATAATACATTTTTAAAAAAAATTTGACAATTTGGTTTTTATAAAACAATAAAATTTAGAACAATTTATTTGCTTTTTCCTAAAACGAATTAAATTTGATTTAATTAATGCGATCCTGAAAATGTTTGTATATTTAAGGGAAGTAGCGTAGCCAGAGGTAGGGGTGAGGGGGCTGCAGCCGCCCCCTCAAAATATCAAGAAAATAAAAAAATGTTTTAATTTTTAATGGTCTATGAAAATCACTACAAAAATTGATCAGCCCTCTCCCAAAAAAAATCCTGGCTACGCCTCTGATATACTTAGCTATATAATACAATCTATGTATTAACAAATTATGGTTTGTGTGGGATCTGCTTAAAAAAATTCCTTGGAACCATCTGATGTAGTTAAGATAATTCTAATTACAATTATGCTGAAATATTACTATACAAATAATTATATCACAGGCAACTTATTTAAAATGCAAAAAAAATATTAACTCTTGAACAATTATATGAAAAAATAATTTCGATTATATAAAGAAATGTATTAAAATAAAACAAATGCAAAAAATCAAATTTTGGACAATTAGTTAATACTTAATTAGAACTGAGTATTTAAAGACGATTGAGTAATGAACCAACATTTTGTAGGGTATCCTTATGTACCACTCTTTTCTTCACACATTTAAACTTTAAATACTTTTAAGTTTTAACACTTTGGAATATGAAATTAAATATGTACTTATACGTTTTATCATTCAAAAAATTAAAATATTTAAAAAATGATAAGAATATTTTTTTTCAAAAATGTTATTAAGTAGAGTACTGTATATTGGTCATAAGAATCAGATGAAAAAAACTGGTCATTTGTTTAGAGTCCATAGCCACTCAATATCTTATAGGATTTATTTTAAAATAAATTATATGCAAATAGATAACTTGTGACTTGTGTTATTCAGTTATTCTATTAAAATTAGCTTTGAGTTTGCAATACCATATGGTTGTACATAATACTGTGGCTCACATTGTTTCTTTAATATTGTAAAAACTATAACACTATATACACACGACAGTCATCGTTTGTGATCTGTAACAATAATAATTAACATTATACTTACCTAATATTTATAATTTATAATATACTATAATGTTTTAATTCGTTTTTTTATGCATTGACGACAGTCTCTATCCACTCGTCCATTAGGGACACGTTGCGAGTATACAGTTTTTTCAGTCTTTCCAACGCCAAGGTCCTATTACGTAATGTCCACGTAGACGCCATAGAGTTGATGTACGACAGTTGACAGTCAAAAAACTGCCGTACTCGTGTCAAGTAGGCCTGAACGGAATCCGCGATCAGTTGCCACTGGTCGTCCGTTTGCGGATCACCGCTGCAGAACAATATCCGCACACTCTCGTTCCTCAACGCGATAAACTCTCTGTTTAATTTTTTATACTCTCTTTCCATCGACACTTTGTAATCCTCTTTGGTTTCAACCACCTTCGCCAAACAAAATAAAAATGAAAATCATAAAAATGTCATATGCAATGTATAGTATTGATTTGATTTTTTATGTAGTGAATATTGTTTTTCTTGTAGATAATTCATTTTGTGGTTAGTTATTTTAATATGGTTTTAGTATTATTGATAGGTATGGACTTTTTAATAACAAAAAAAAAAATGTTGTTTGTCTGGTCTCGACAATATATTAAGTAAATTGACGTTTAGTAATACCCAAAGAATAACAATATAATATAACTATAGATATAATTTTATTTAATGGTATTATTTATTGAGATAAAACAAATTATAACTTTTAAGAAATATCTTATTGATTAATTTGTTTAAAAAACACATGAATAATTTTACAAATGAACTATTTAATACCCATATTACCTGAATATAATATCATAATATTTTAATTCCAAAAGATCAGTTATTCAAAATATTATTAATTTTAACATTATATGTTAAATAATATATTGAACCAAACTAAATAACAATAAAAAAAAGACATAATCTGGATGAGTTTGTATATTCCAACATGTAATTTTAAAACAATAAATGTTCGGAATTCAGTATAGTAAAATGCAATATTAATGTTTGATAATATTAATTATTTATCGTAGTTTCCAGATATGATTAAATTATTATTAATGGATAAATTAAAAATTAAAAATTACAATTTTTCTAACAATATAAATATTCGGTTTTCAATCCCAATATAGATTCATCAAATCATTTGATTAAAACTTTTTTAATTTTCCTGAAGTTTTGGGAAGATTTAAATTCCTATGGCTACCCCACCGCTACATACATCTTATTAGTCGAGTATTCACTTTGATCGCTCGCTTCAGACAAGCATTCTCAGCTCGAAACCCGTTCGTCGTTGTCCGCGGCTCCTCCTTGCAATTGGTCAATTGGAATTTGTTTGCTAACCGCCGGAATGCTTGATTCAATACGGTCCGGTCCAAACACGTTGGAGGCGGCAATTTCCGCTGTTTTGCGGAATCTGAAAAAAAATAACGTTGCGCGTGTTTGTCTCTTACGCACTTGAATGGCGACCACGCCGATAGACTGTCCGTCGACTCGGTCCGCTGTAGAGAATGCATTTTTCAGTTCAGAATATCTAAATAGGTAACGACTGATATAAAAATCGTACACGATAAAACGAATTCAAATCCGTTAAAATTCAGTTAGTTAATATTACAGTATGCGTTGGAATCAAAATAGAATTGGTCACGTAGTAACCGCGAAAGATTGTTATGGTAACCAAAAACTAAAACAACCGAAATTTATAATTAATCACAAAAGTACGTGTTTTGGTCCCACTTGATGCCGGTAATCATAATGGTTTTCGTTACCATAAAATAGCGATGCATGGTTTCCCACTTTTTTTTTATCAATCGTATTATTTTATATTATTTATAGAATTTATATACTTTATAGAATTTTTAAATAGAATAGTAAAATTTATTATGTTTATTTATTACCACAATATTATGATTTATATTTTATTACATATTTATATAGCATAATATCTAATATTAATGTTATCAATGTATACTATATTACTATTGTAATTTGTTACTTATTACTATTATTTATTGCTAAATACAAAGTTAACTTATAAAAACATTTTATGTTATTTTTTATTAGTTCATAATACTAACTTGTGTAGTTGTGCTGTAGAAATATGTGTAATTAGGACTTGAATTAAAGATATAAATTTCCATCAATTTTCTAACACGCTTATTAAATGTACGGATCAAATTAACACGTTTAAAATCAGAAATTGCATAAGAACATATATAGTGACTTTTGTCGTATCAAAATAATTTTATGATGAATCAGTGGCCTCATTTTATTTTTTAATCGGAGAAAGCAATAGTTTTTACCAACCTATATAACTGAAAAAATCTTTTCGCCCGCAAACTAGTTTCAACTATTTTTATCTCGAAATAATTCACTTATTGTATAACATTAGTGTTTGAAGAAAAATAGTCTCATTTATGGTTACAAAAAAAAATGTGGGATTACTAAATAAGAATGGTGCCTATCTCAGTGGCATAATTTAAGGTTTATTTTTACAAGTTTGTTAAGTTAAATTAGATTATAAAACACAACTTTTTTTACAACGTAATTGAAAAAATTATATTCCTTCTGTGAGGTATAATGGTTTTCATTTAAGAAATAATGAATAAATTTAAGATTGCTTTATTTTTAGAATTTTAATTGTATCGGAAGAAGTATAAGAAATCTATAGAATTTTAGCAAACTGTAAATAATAATTATTACCTATTGTATCTAATTAACAAAATATTTAAAAAATATATACTAATACTTATTAGCGTGTTTAGAATTTGTTCATTTGTACCTACAACAATAAGAGAAAAATAGAAGAGATGGTGGATATATTTATTAAATATTCAAAACTTATAAAATGTTTTTAATTGCAATTTGAAGGCGACTAGAATAGCAAATTGGATTCAGTTTCTACTTTGGAAAAGATAAAAATTAAAAATTCTCAGTATTTTTTTTCTAATCGGAAAAAACAAACAAAAAAATTAATGAAAGTCAGCAATTTTTACATTTAACTAGATTTTGATTAAATTAATTTCTTAATAATTTTTAATTCAAAAACCAATATTTTTAATTGAAATTTTCACAAAGTATTTATATTATCGTGATCTATCTATGGTATACGTGGAGAAGAATTACGTGTTTTTCGAAATATTTCTTAATGCGCATACTGGACGTATATTATAATAAGTAATAACACTAATAACATATAATACAACGTTGTCTATGTATAATACATCACATATGGGAATCTCGTGCAAATCGTATAAGTCCATTATTGCTTCGGTACGAACGTTCATAATAAGTAATAACAATAATATAATAATAAACACAATGGCAACGTTAATAGTGCGTGTCATCCTAAGCCCGACGTGCCCGGACCGGTCGGCGGTCACGACACGCATGGTCGCAGACGAAAGATCTCATTGATAAGTAGTATTGCGGCAGAATAAGAGGAAGAAGGGTAAGTAAAAAAAAAAAAAAAAAAAATAATTATACGATAATAATTGCATTTCCTGAGATCGCCAGAAACGGCAGAAACAATAAATGCGACCGACAGCAACCCCAAACGACGGTCAATTTCGTTGTCGCACGGATTAGGAATAATAATGTACAATAGGAGAAAAGAAAAGAAAACCGTAATCGAATTTCGAAGGACACGGATCATAATACGCGTACGCACACCTCTTGTGTTCAGATGCACGTCGTACGTCGTGTTTACGATGTTTATTCCGTCGGTGCAATGTACGTGTAGGCACACAGCGCCTAAGTAAATTAAATTATTGTTTTTCTTTTCGAGTCTGTGTGTGTATGTGTGCTCGCGCGTAACACAATACAACAAGGATTTGTTATTCGTGGCGCGCGTAATGTGGAATATTGACTCGCCGTGAATTGCCCGCGGCGATAGTAATAGAGAGACACGAAATAACATTATATTTTGTATAAATAAAATATGAAGGGATAATATCATGTACCGCAGCAAGTCGAACCCGCGAAATAATAATATTTTTTAATGACATCGTCGCAGTGAAGTTGCGGGACGTTTGCGGTTCGCCGCGATCGCGATTGGACGTCGTCCAATGACATTTTGAAACCGGAGAGGTTTCGCGCCGTTATGTCACAGCGTTATTATACATATTATATTATATTTCTCTCCAATTTTCCATCCTACAACGAATACTTTCATATTGATATTTGCATACCTCCGAAAGTCAGAGCGGAAAAGGTTTTGTATTTGTTTTATTCGTCGTATACACAGACGATTGCCAAAAAGTAAGCTTTATGTTAGTCGTTATAATGTTTACCGTAGTTACTTGTGATGAAATCAATAATATTATATTATCAATGCCAAAAATAAAAAAAAAAAAAAAAAATAAATAAAAATAAATTGTAAGTTGATAAGTTGAGAGAATACCATGACTCATGATTATATACGTCAATTGTGCCAAAAAATGCAATAAAAATAGAATGTTGGGATTCAAAAAGGTTTTTTTTTATAAATTATTGCTCTGAACTAGACACTAGATATATTAAAAATACTAGTATATCATTTTATCGTTTAGTTTTATTCAACATTAAATAGTTTGTAATTATCTGTTATAAAAGTAACGAATCAAAAAAATTCTTAACCATCTATTTAAAAAAAAAGATGATTTAGTGAGACTCGTTTTTATCATAGACAGACATATTTTTTACAGGACAAATTTTAAATATTATACTCAACATCTTATAGTAAAATATGCGAATCGTGAATATATTCGATATGCGTTTTTGTAATGATATTTTACCGGCACAATAGTTATTGTACACCTATAACTGTTGATAACTTCACAGGTGTAAAATGACGGACAGTGCATAATATAAACATTATAAGCGATTATATCTTTTTTGTAACACGGGATTTTGTACGTCAAATTTATTTTATTTTTTTTCATTGTATGAATTCCACATTTATTTAATAAAACTGACAATAAACAGTACAAAATGTACATCGGTTGTTGTTTGTATTGTTCACGCCCTAACACATGTGTAGTAGTTATGCCAACCCAAGATTGATCGAGAACAAGACAAATATGTCTTGGATGTCAAGTTGTGAGCATAAAAACATGACGAATCGATTAGATTTAAAATGCATTCAAACTTCAATAAAATCAATACATATAACGAATATAAAATTCACAAAAATATTTGTATGTGTTATGATTTTATTTTAACTTGTATAAAATATTCTGAAGAAAAATATGTGTTTTAAATTATTTTCAATGAGCTTATAGCAAACCACATGATTTTTTAAAATATTATTATTTGAATAGTGATTTAAATTAATTATTTTAATTAGTTTTGCATTATACCAATTTATTCAGTAAAAAACATCATCGTTTAAGTTTGTAGTGTACCTAAATTGCCTATCTATTACGCCGTATGATGTTACTTCGATGTATCTGGAAATTATTATTCGTCGTACTTGAATGGAAATGTTTTGCAAAATAAAATCCATTTAACTATTGACATAAAATAAAATAATAATATTTCATAAATGGGTCAGTGCAACATAAATTATATAGTATTTTTATAGATAACAAAAAAGTATTTATCATGTTTTTATTCGTTTTTACGTCCAAATCAATTTCATTCTTATATGATTTTTTTCTCCACACTAAATCCACCATCATACTACTTACCTCACTAGCACATTGCCATAGTTTCTCAGCACTTTTGATACGACGTGTGGAAGAAATACTATAATATATCTAGCACGCAAACCGAATATTCAAGTGTAATATATATTTATAGTTCCTTTGACTCGAGTTTCCCATTTCCGACAATCTTCTCGAAACGCAAGTCGTTACAAACAATATTACTGCGCACGTTTACACAATATGTACGCCATTCTAACAACAATATGGCAGCCATTTCGACCAGTGACGAATATTAATTGATATCGGGTACATGATGTATACCAGTCATGAACAAACCACCTTACCCGCCACATAACGGTCTGGATATTTTTAAAGACGATTTCTGCTACGATATTATACCACGGTTTTTAACGACTGCGGTGAAAATAAATAAATCGCTTCTGTAGATGTGAAAACGTGTTAAACGTGGTTTTACGAGTGATATTGGTACGTTTTATACAGCTCTACTGGATTTATGTGTACTAATAGTACAGGTCGTTGAACGTGAATTATCGTTGTGAGAGATGTTTTTATTGCGCAAAAACTTTTATTCGGAAATTGTTCAATACACAAAATTTTGCATTATACCAACGCAGTCATAAATAAAACAATATATTATGATTCTATACCAATATTATTACAATCAATAAACTATCGTCAATGATGAACCGTAGTAAAAACAGTAAAAATTATACTATATAATAAAATCATTACTGTTTTGAGAACGAATAGCCACGCGGCGAATTGCTCATGCCATTTAATATAAGTTATTGCTACATTGTGTCTTGCCGACCGAGGACATGTGGTTCGTTCGATTTTATCGTACACATGATTTGTGTGCGTGAACCGATCAAATGCGTTGAATTAAAAGGAGATAAACAAATTGATCCTAATATCAGCTATATGACCATAAGAGATCGAATAAAACAGCAAACGTATCACAAATCGTGTCAAAAACAGAAAAACACAGAAACTTGGTGTTCAACCAATTTTTAATATAATTTAGAACAAAAATCGTAGCATTAAATTTACCTGCTGAAGAGTGAAACTAAGCAAATGCATAAATTTAAAATTGGTAAAATTTATACAAATTATGATATTAGTGAATTGTATTTTAATACAACTTAAGTTAACGATAATTTTAATAATATCTGTTTAATAACATACGCTTTAAATGTATCAATGACGTGTACGTAGTGAAGTGTATGATTACTGATGTAAATTACTGAGTAAATCCTCCCTTCGTGAATTTTAGCGGTGATGTTTACTATGATTTCATGGGCAATTTATTATCTAAACTATATTGACGATAATATTATTAATTATACTTGTATAATACGTATATTAAATTGTCAGTTGTTTTGTTGGATTTATAACTTGATTAAAACATAATATTTTAAGATGGGTGAACAAATATTTACTAGTTTGGCTTTCTTAAATATACATCGAGGTATTTTGATTGGAAATGGAAATTAAATCAATCGCCAGACCGATTGACAAATGAAAAACATCATTCTGGAAGTAGTTTTTGTGTAACAATAGAGAATTAAAGTTGCTTTACTTTTAAATCTGGTAGTACATATTGTTTCTTTAGCAACTTATTTAAATTCAATAAGCTCTTATTTATCTTTGTTATTATACATTTTCGCGACATTTATTTCTGCTTTTAATTAACTAAAAATGTAACTCTAAACAACTTTATATAATGTTCAACATAATCAATTAATCAATAATTGTTTGAAAAAAACTTATCAAGTGCTTAGTTAAAGATAATCTCTCACTTGAAAATCTATTATTTCATTTGTGTTCAAAATTAAAGAAAATACTAATAATCCGGTGTTAACGAACCGTTCATTAGAATTATAATATATTTTTACGATTAGTTCCAATTTTAATAGAAATAAGTAACAGCACTACTTTTGAGTTAAGCATTTTCAAATTTCTACGTTTTTTTAAAAATGTCTTAGTTTATCAAGATCCAATCTTAAAAACTGTTTAGAAATATTTTCTAGCTCAGGTTATATATTTAATAATTCTTATATTTAGTATAGATTCTTTATTTTCGGTAGAAATGTTCATGAATGCAAGCTAAATCAATTTTAATATAGTAACCAGAAAGGGCGTGAACTGAATATTAATTATAACTGAAATCCGACATAAATTATCATTATGTCTATGCGGCCATCACTCTTCAGGTTGAATATATATAAGATGACCCGAAAATAATGCACGTATGCAAACGGTTTTATCATGCCTGTCTTTCCTCGAATAGAGATCAACAAATAATTTCTAATATTAATAATAAATATGATTCTACTAATATTTTATATTACTAATTATTTGTATATACAAAATTAGTACTTATATTTACGTTTATTTTTTTTTTTCGACGCAAAAATTTCAATTTTCTATTTTTCATATGCATATTCCATATATACTATTATTTATTTAAAAGCAATAAATCTCTTTAACCCTATAAGTTTAGATTATAATCATTTAGATTAGGCTTATGTAAAAGTTTTTTTTTTTTTTTTTTAATATTGATAGGAGTTTTATTATTTCGTATTTTGTGTTTAAGTTGTTAAATTATGTGTATATTTTAATATAGTCTGAAATTCAAATGTGTAAAAATGTTTGATGGGATTTCGTATCTTTCGCATAATACTAACAATTACGTTCGACTATATTTGCAGATAGCGAATACGATATTATAATATTGTAATAATAATTACGTTGCTAGTTTTTTATACGAAATTCCAATATGCCCACTCAAAAACAAAACACTATAATACATAGAATGGTTGTCAAATTAGCAGTTCGTCCGGAATGTGATGTTTTGATCTGCGATAAATTAATTATGCAAATCATGTAAATTTTTTGCACAATATGAATTTCTGTCATTGTCCACTGTTGAAATGTTTATATTTTTCATAGGTTGTTAATATTTTCGCCGTGTTTTGGCCGACGTTTTACAGTACAAAATAAATCGTTAATGTATGTAGATTGCTTGACTAAAGCCCCTTGAATACAACATTCATTGTGTAAAAAATACGTGTAAGAATACTACGCAGTACGCACAAGTCCAAACTAAATTATTTTATTTTATTATTATACAGTTGATCATAATATAAAATTCTATGTATTAATTGTATTATATAATGACCAAACTAGTGTTATTTTTATTAATATTGTCGAAGAAGACGATCTGCCGGAATGACAATATTGTATATTATGATGATATAACTATGTCATTGGATTTTAGGTACTCAAACCGTTATTATTCGAGTAATACGGGTGTTGAGTAGTTTATTCGGAAAAATATTATTACATTTTTAAACTACTTAACCAATATAAGATTGTATTCAATATTAATTTAACTGATTAAATACTACCATACGATATAATTATAACTATAGACATTGTTATTACATATCACTTAACTGACATTTAGATTATATTATATATTGTTCACATCAGGAATTATCTGTTTTGATTAAAAAATAAAACTTTTTCTATGCCTTAAACGGCTTAAACTATTATAATTATAATTACAAAAATAAATTATAAATAAAATACTATAGAAAAAATTCTAATACTTTACAAAGCAGTTTATGATTTTTTTTTTTTTGGTGAAAGTGATTGAAACCGACTTCCTTGACTGTTGTATGATAGACTATGAAGTGCAGTTAAATAAAAATTATAAAAATTTCGACAAAAAGTATATCACGTTGAGAAATGAGAATGTGCAGATGTTGAACGGTGATCTGCCATCGACGACTTTTGATAGTTATCGTACGTCGACCTGACGGTATCCATTGGGACTTTGGACTCCAAACATTTGACGTGTTCTGGATGGACGATAGGCACGTGGATAGAGTAGGTCATAGAAATTTAGATACAAAATTGGTGTTAGTAAATATTATATATTAAATATCAGGTAAATCTACAATGCTTTCGTGGGACGTGTAAATACCATATATATAATGTTTTATTGACGATTTATTTGAATTTTATCACAGTTAGACATGAGTCTTGGGCCTTGGCTACAAAAATTCAAACCACATTTCCCCGATATCAGTTTGTTACCCTTCATTCTCGGCCATTTAAATAATATTTTAAAATAGTTTGCAATTCATCAAAACTAAAAAAAATAAATTCACAAAACATAATCATTTATTAATGCTTAATCACGACCAAAGGTTGATTGTAATATTAAATAATATCTTATTATAGTTTGTAGTTCAAATATACAATCATACAGAGTAATTCACTAAATATGCTCACTCCAATCATTTATCCTTTAATAATAAATGTATTCAAATTCTGATCTCTAGTGTTTTAAATGTACTTTTCTTAAAATGTATTCATGTAAAATCTGTACAAAGCAAATATAATACGTACAATGATTAAATGTGATATGTGAAGATATCAGGAGACGGAGCCGTGGGTGCGGAAATCGCCCAATAGCAGAATCCCAGTAAATGTACTTGGAAACCATATTTTTAAATACTTTTTACACTAATATTTTATAAAATGTAATCAGTACCATGTAACAACGATACAATTTTTTTTCAAATGAGAACCAATTTATCATTTTTACTATAAATCGATATAAGCAGAAAATGTTGATATATTTATATTAATAAAAAATAATGATTTTATTAATAACTTTTTTTTTACGCTTTATATTAATAGTTTCTGAATTATTAACATCTATTGACTAAAAATAATGAATCTTTAAAAGTGGATAAATTCATTATTAGAGGTAAAATTAGCTTAAGCATACTAAGCGAATCATTCTGTATATTTTGTAATGTAATTAGATTTAGATTTTGTTACCGCTAGTAAAATTAATTTGAGTATTATACAATAATGGTGCATTTTATGAATTTATATATTATGCTTTTAGACTAAATAGTTGTTAGTACCTACATGAAACCAATATAAATTTAAATAAAAATAGTAGTTATAATACATATAATATTATATAGTCCGAAATATGTATTATTTATATTATACATAATTTAGATACCTACATAGGACAAAGGTTATAACTTATAAGTATTATAAGTTATAAAAACTTTATTATAATTAAATTGTCCATTATTTATTAACAAGACGATGAAGTGAAGAGTATATGTTTTTATCGAGTTCATTAAATAACTTACGATGTGATAAACCATTTTTAGTCACGTAATCATTAAAAGTAATCTTAAAAAAGCCAATTATATGTAGATAAGTCAAACTTGGTCAAAGTGGTTTAGCGCGAGTATATGCACAATCAACTCCTTAACATTTTGTGTTTGTCCCCCACGAATTACAATTTTATAATTATTGCTTTAATATTTTATCATAAAACAGCTTACAGTTTAAATTAACAGCACAAGACGCGTACATAATATATTAGTATACGACGCGTTGAAGTTTGATTTTGTCCTCGAGACATAAATATTATTATAAGTGCTAGCTATCACGAGGGGATATATCCTTGATGCAAAGTCCTCGAGTTATGACAGTCACGAAATGTAGCATTATTTCTAATAAATAATATCGTATTATACAGTGTTCTAAATTATAATAATATAACGAGTAACAGCTTACTGTAACAACCTATTCGTGTCGCATTACGTTATCAGTTTTCAAAATCGTAAATTTTATTTGCTCAGCATTTTAAGCACAAATACAGCCAAAATAATATCTAACTACAGGCGGCCGACCCGACCGTATGTTCATATTATTCACAATTGGGTCGTTGAACTTCACAATAATATTCCGTTTAAACACTGGTCACTGCACAGTTAATAATAATATTATTATTAATAATGTGACAAAATATGAAATTTGTATTAATAAACGACACTAAAATATACTACTATTCGAGAAATACGCGTACGTGTAATGTAATGCGTATGGACATTACACGCATAAAATATTATCATCGTAATAATTATTATGCATTATTATCTAAACTATCGCGTTATCGATCCGGTACAATAATACGTGCACGAACGAAGTATCATTTTCAATACCGCGTAAACATGACGTCTATGCAACAGTCTATATTATAATTTATGATAAGTCAATAGGTGCACAACACACAATTAATTTCATATTTACGCGACACGAAAGATGTTATTATAACACACAAATGTTTACAAGACACGCGTATGATCTCATAAATAAATGTAGGTACGTAGGTTTCATTAATAAGTCGATTTGTTCTATTCGGTGAAAAAAATCAACATTTTCGTACATTATATTATTAAATATCCGAATGGTTTTCAATATTTTAAATTATGGTAATTTATACCGTATAAAATTGCGTTTCAAGATATTATTATAGTATAATTATTATTTAAATACGATAATAAATTAAATTATTATAGAGTATTGAACTCGACGCGAGACGGAAAAAGGCAGTGGTCGATATTTTTTCGCTATACAATTTGAAATTTTGGAAGTACTACTACAGATGGTAAGACGGAAAAAAATAAAATGAAGAACTTATACGATAAAGTGGATAAGGAGTATTTTATTATGATACGTATCAGACTGTGCTCCGTTCGTAAACGTACAAGTCGTTTAATCAAAAATGCTACAATGATACTCTCACGTATTTTTTCGATCATATTTATGTATAGTATACATATACTACCATATCGGGTGATTCTTTTATCGAAAAACATCAATTATATTAAATGTTATAAATGTTTTTATTTTTTAAATATTTCTTTTGTTTAATTTAATACGCAAATAAAATTTTTTTATTGTTTTTTATCGGTATCATTCTAATTTAATTTTTCTAGATGTTTCCCTCAATGTGTTGGTTCATTATTCCGCTCATCTTAATTTTATAATATAATAACTCCATCTAATGGACTTTGACGTTTTAAAAATACTCTGAATAATATTCTGCTTCGGAATATGAAACTAACAATGTTTTTTGTAAAAGTACGAAATTTCAAAAATATTGACGATGAAAAATAACAGTAACATTTAAAAATGTCGTTTTGTAACGACCTACAATTATGTAAGAAATCTTATTAATGAAAAACGGTTTTTAGAATATTCAGTGTTCTTTGATAAAGTTACCACCTTGTTTGTTATATCATACGCGATACGCGTGCGCTGCTGTAAACGTTGTCTTTGATGATTCACAATCATTTTTATCCCCGGATATTACGTCATCATTGTCTCCAAAAGAATTATTGATGAGGTTTTTGGTATTTTCTATTTCTTGTTGTCTCAAACTGGTTTAGCCTTCTACTGATAGTATCGTACGATAAGTACTATCGCAATTATAGTATGATGAGCTATGAGTATACCTACCATTGAAATTATTGACCCTATTCAACTACATTAAATAAATGTATTATAACATTTATAACAAAAGTATCGAAAAAAAAAAAAAACTACGAACCGAGTTGTCAGCAATCGCAATGTCGAAAAACCGGGCAAGACGTTCTGCTGTATCATAATATGATTTATGGTAGGTTTCGAGTGTTCCACGGTATCGAGTAGGTAGGTTGTAGCCTAAAGGTCATTGTAATGAATATTGTATTTAATTTAAATTCACTATGATAAATCATCGTATACAAAAAACGATTCTGAGTGGAGACGGTGTTCACTATTATAATACTTCTAAGAATAATTTATAATTTGCTGCTTATAATATTATTATTGGTAGTTTATTTTCAGTAATTAAGGTAGATTAAATAGTACTAATTTTACTGAGAACATTGTATAATTTCATATAATTTGTAGTTATTATAATTATATTATCACTTAATATATATATTGTTATTAACTTATTAACATTAATTATGAATTATACTAAAGTATAAATAAATTTCTACTAAATAATAGAATGGTGCGAGTAAGTTTGTGGTATAAATAGCTTACAATTAGTCTGAATATTTTGAATATATTTTTTTTCATACATCGATAATAATAATAGGTATACGTCCTAGAGAAAAGTTTCAAGTCCACGGTTAAAATTATTATTTAAATTACTTAAGGTATAATAATTAGTCGTAAGTGATACCATCATTATATTTCATTTAAATATAAACTTGGTCAAAATTTGAACACCAAAAACGAAAAAATTGTGTCCTTGTTTTTAAGATACTTTAAAATTACTAAATGGTTAACATACAAGGAACCTTGTTAAGTATTTTAAAGATTTTAAACCTAAACATTTTAACATTTATACAAAATTAAATTTAAAAAATACGAGTTTTAATTGTCTATAAATATTATCTTAAAATTAGTTAAAAATATTAAAATAATTATTATAAAAATTTCATTGTGAATAATAAATGTTAATTTAAGTTAAATTGTAGATTTATTATAGTTATAAATATTTTTAAACGACCAATAACTATTGTCCATTATCTATTTATGTATTGCGCTTAGCTTATACTGTATAACTACAGTGTCTATCGTGAGAAAAGTTAGGAATTAAATTATATCATTGTAATTTTATTCTTTTAGGTAACCTATCACTTTTTATTAGAATTGTAACTATGAAATAGTTAGTATACTTTCTTCCCTGCAACCAAAATTACACGAAGTGACAAGAAATACGTACTTTTGGGCTTAGTAAAAATGAAATTTAAAAAAAAAAAAAAAATACGAATATCGGAATATACTATATTCCAAGTCAAAGAGCATGTAAGCTTAATTTTGAAATTCATATGACAATCCCATCCTCATAAAATGACACAAAATTAAAAATACATGGAAACGTCCAGGCCTCTATTCATTTCTAAAATTAATTTATTCGAAATTTTTTTTTGTGAATATAAAGAACGTCATTTGCTTTAACATGCACGCAAACCTTGTTTTAAAATTCACCTTACACTCCTTTCCCCGTAGAATCAAAATCACATAAAATGCAAACAAATCACATTAGTCCAGAACATTGAACATGGCGACTAGATTACGACTGTCTGACGCTGCAGCGAAAACGCACCTTATTAACGTTTATATTATATAAATATATTATACAGCACATTAGCATGGACTAAGATACAAAATGTACCCATCTACATCGTGTAATATAGTTATAACTTATAAGCACAGAACATGATGTATTTATAACTTATATCTTAGTCCGTGGTTATAAAATATAAACTATACTAACAATTCAACTCCTAAAGACCTGCTATTTACGTATTTAGTTCTGTCCCAGAAATTCGCTGAAGTGTATAATTACTTATAAGATAACATCCCCTTCCATTGAAAATTCTTGGGCACGTCACTATAAAACTGATTAATAAGAATAATTAAGTTCAAATTTCAGTAATTTATCATACATTATTAGCCATTAGGTGATAATAAATTATCCATATAAAAAGTATATTACAACAGATAAATAGTAATAAGGTAGGTAATATCACCTAAAGTTAATGGCATTTTTAAATAATAAAAAATATTATTCACATGTGGTTTATTAAAAGTGATATTGTTATCATAGACGTGCATAAACATGAATTTCATGGTGTGCCTACAATATTTTTGGATGCTTTTTGTTATGAATCTATCGTCTATTTCTAAGGAAATTAATTTCAATTCATGATTTGTTATTTTGTATAACATCTAGTTGTTATATCATAAGTCCCATGCGCACACCAATGATTGTTGTACTGTGTCTATTTTATGGTTAACAACTGATATCATAATTAAAATACTATTTATGCTTTTTTACATACAAATATGTATTAATGTTATATTTTCGAATCTGGAAAATAACTCCTACGTATCACACTGTGTGCTGCCGATTGCAGAATAAATAAAATGCATTAGTATTATGAGGCAGAAGTCAACCATATTGAGCTTATCTTTCGCGTGATCGCAGAATAGGTTCCCAAGTAAATTGAATACCTATCTATACACGCAGTTAATTTAGACATAATATGATTTTTCAAAGTAGTGAATAACATAGACGCGTGCAGGTTACCAGCTATATTGAATTATGTTTCTAGTGATTTCAATCTGTACAACAAAAAAAAAAATCATTGTAAAACAATAGACGCTTTAAAATCTTGTGAGAAAAAAACAATGTACTATTATTTAAAAATATGACGTTTTTATCATTAGTATGATATAATACCTATAATTGCTATCTTATCAGTCATCGTGTTTTTTTTTTAATAGCTTTTTAGTTTTTACCGTTTATACATTTGTATGAATGTCGCAAGTACTATAATAATATTTTTTATCATAATATCTATATATACCTACATAGTATATTATTTATGCTAAGTACAATAATACGCTCGATTTCGCGTAGGGTGGTCCATTACAATTAAATTCTCAATTTCTCACTGAACTCTAACGCTATGGTTTTTTTAAATATTATTATAATACTATATAATAATTTAAAATAATTTATTGCGAGAAACTTTTAAGTACATTTTTTAATTTTAGACTTCTGTTCATGCCTAACTTTTTGTATTTATTCATGATATTAAAATAATAATAAACAGTTTAAATAAATATAATGTATATAGGTACACTAACACTATATATTTTATGCAAAATTGTTTAGACCACCCTGCTATAGAAAAATTACGAGATTAATCGTAATTTAATTAGTTATTACTTTATTGACTTATTACTATCGGAATAGTTATTATAATATAAATAATTACTAATGCTACAAAAAATGTAATTTTCAGCTGCATTAAGAAATTTTCCTTTTATAGTTAACATGCCATAAGTAATGCTAACAACATATTGTATGAAGTTTTTTTAAAAATATACATATTACACATAGCGGTGGGTTGAGTACATTGTATTTATCTCCTGCATAAATAAAAAAAAAATAGAATATACATTAGAGATTTGTTACATAAATCTATGGTGCTTGAAGTGCTATAAAAGTATATAAAATATTCTAAAATTATATCGACTGTTAGTACAGTGCATTTTTTTTGTATACTTTGAACATTTGGTAGTACCCATCCACCGGTTAAATTTAATTTGCGTAAAATTAAAGTATTAATGTATCTATTAAGTTGTGGATTGTAAATAATTTATGATGGCCTACAGTGGTTTTACTTAGACTGGTTCTAAGAAATGATGTAAAATCTAAAAAAAGATTTTTGCATTTAATGTTTTTTTTTTTTTTTTTACAGTGATCATAGTTTATAATAACTGTTTTACAATGAAGTCGTATATTTAATAATTCTTTTTCGAAAGTTAGTCATAAATAATCACGGTTTCAAATTATTTCCATACATTTTATCCCATATATAATATTGGATTGTTAAATGATAAATTTACCAAAATTGCATAGGTATTTTATATTATTTAAACTAGAGTTTAATGTTTAAGCAATTCGTATACCGGTCGCTGCCATACGCGTATTGCATTATCGATGTGTTCTTTTTTGATGTTTCAAAACCAATTTCCCGTCGTCCATTATTCAAAATCCGCTTAATTCGATTTTTATATTTTGGTGAAATACCATCCATACATATAAACATATAAATATAAGTCTACACAGATTCCAGCAGTTGGGTGTAACCGAAGCAGTGATGTCGATCGTCGATGGATTACTTGTTTATGACCCGTATGTCCGCTTTGTTATAAATTGCCAAATAGTCGTTTCAAAAATTATTATCGTCCAATAATTCACTATAGCACAACTTATTATATTACTCAAGTGATTTTCGTTTAATTTAACAAAATAAAGTAGCCTACAATTTGTTTAAAGCTTTATGATGTAAAAAAAATTGTTTATCGATTCATCAGAAACGACAAACTTCACATATTAATTAACGATTTTAAAATTATTATTGCATTAACAATTGCCACAAAATGCCAACTGTCAGTATTGTAGGTCTATAAATTAAATAAAACCCGTCATTCTTTAGAATATCGTATGTATAGATTTAGAGTTTTTTCAAATCGCTAGTAATGAATTGAAAAACCAATGGGCTTATTAGTTATTATTTATATGTGTAGTTGTATAATTATGTAAGGTACTTATAATAATATTGAGAAAAATAATTGATTTTGTTGCGATTGACTCGTGTCATCGCGTGCTAGTACAGAAGATGCTGGTACTTATGTAGATAATTGATTTTTGTTTTTCTTAAAACTTAAATTGATTACCTATAGGTTCTTAAATATAGATTGAGTGGCGATGGTGTAGTAAGATGATAATATTTATTACCTATTTAGTTTAAACAAGCCTAAATCAGAGTCTACAGTTGAAATAAAACAACTTTGCATATTACATAAATGCAAATATTATATTACTTAGATTAATGTATGAATCAACCAGTCTTGCGAATTTGAATCTATAATGTAACATATACGTGAATAGTGATATTAATTATAGTAGATTACTATATCGTCTAATTTGTTTACGAATATTGTTTCAAATTTAATTTATAAAATGTACAGTAGTTAATTGTCATTCATATTCATATAAATTATTATATTATATATGACTGTAGTGTTGTAGATGCCAAATTAAAATATTATTATACTTGGTTAAACTTAAACATCATATTACCATAGATTAATTGTATACATATATTTTATCTATGGTATTACTTATGCTTTTATAGTATATATATATATATATTTATATGATAAATGATAATTCCAAAGTTCGAAATTAAATCTGAAATCCAAGTTATTGTAATGGATTGGCCGTCGGGGTGGTAATAATTTTCTTCATTGTTCTCAAGCTTTATTAAAATGTGAAAATACGTTTGACTTGCTTATTAAGTTCCCCATACTTCACAATAATATCGTACCTATATGCAGCCTTCCCACCCATAACTTACAAGTACAATATTCTATCGAACTGTGTAGTACTGCATGCCACACAGAGTTTTTGTAGGCTCCGAATAGCGTGTAATATTATGTGGATCGTGTTTCGTGTCTGGGTTGGGTGCAAGTGGGGAGTGGAGATCCGATCGTGTAATTTATTCGATTAGTGTCGGTATTATTATTATTATTGTAATAATATTTTCGGTGAGACTACCTGCCCATACCTGTCGAGGCTCCTACCTGCCCATACTTGTCGACCGGGCGGACACGCGGTTGTCGGATAAGTTCGGGTCCCGTCGCCGGACGCCGAACCGAAATCATCTGCTGGCCCGGCCGGTACCGCCGCCGCCGCCGCAGCTGCACGCGCCACGCACCGCTAACGGCAGCAGTAGTGTAGACCGGTCGTTGTCGTCGCTGTTGTTGTTCTTGCAGCAGTATTAGTGTTGAACGTGCGCCCGTACCGAGTGCCGGTTACTCGTCTGCGTATCTGTCTGTTGCCAAATAACGAAAAACGAACCCTTCAAATATCGTTTGATTATTACTGTGATTCGCAGTAATTTTGGTTGTTTGTCGCGTGGAGACCAAGCCGGTCAGGCCCGGGTAGCATTCGATCGATAACACCGTTTCCGGTTCCACAACAGTGCGGCGTCGGCCATGCGTTTGATGCCGTTGCGCGATTTATAGTGTTGGCGATATACGTTCATCCCCTGGTACAATTTAAATAATTAATTATTTAACATTTAATTTAACCGTTTCGTAGTTCCGTCGCGGATTATTACCGTTTTCGTTTCTCGCGGATCCCAGTAGCAACCGGACATCCGGAAGCTAAAATGACCCGCAGTCTTTGGTTGTTCGCTGTCGTCTTGTGCCTAGCACAGGCGGCCATCGGCAGCGCGCCTTCTTCGTGTTACCGAACTTCCAACTACTTCCGAACGCATTTCAACGACACCAGCTACGTGTTGGAACAACCAGCTGTATCAAGTAAGTGTTTGAGTGCTTTATGCTGGATTTCGTATAGAAAATGTTCTTATCAATAATATAATAGCTATTTATTATGTTATTGTCACGTTCGTCGCAAATCATAGTCAGCTAGCGCACCCTGTGATGTACATTGAATAATTTACGAGAGTTGAGTGTGATAATAAAGGGATAGTTTGTGATTGCGATGAAGATTTCATCTAAGAAACAAAATTAGTACAGGGGCGGCTATGTCACTCTCCTGACCGGTGATAACTTCTCATGCCATTGTATGTTATATACATACACCACTATGCCGGGCACGTGCCTGTTTATATCGATTCGTTATCCGCCGCGGAATAAAATTAACTCCTTTGATGCTGCCAAATGTGCCGTCGGGTAGGATAAGGGTGGTTGTGTGTAATATTTTTAAAGGGTGACAGTATATTGCGCATTTCCGGCCCCTCTACATATCCACGCGAGCGAGCGTGCGTGCGCTTGTTTTTCCTTTCTCTCCCTCGTTCTGTAGCGCTATATATTTTCGGACGTTTGCGCCACCGACTTCTAAATCGATTCGATCGACAACTCAAACGCTAGGCCGTTTCGAACGCGCGCTGACATTCATTTTTTTCACGTAGGTAATACATAATAATATTGTACAGTTCACCTAACTAGATAAGTTTAGATAATAATAATGTTATAATTATGCGTCCTTGCCATAAATGCTTGATATTACGTGTTGCTGAGATTCATATCAGTTTTGCAGAAAATTTTCGAAAGGTCAATTCAATATCAAATATTAATATCATGTTTTCGTAAGTGTAATAATATGACGCCGGAACACGCGTGTAAACGCGTTCTGATGCATCTATATACAGAGCAATATCCGATTAAACTCTATTCATCGATAGTTTGCTCATAATTTATCAATTACCGGTCAACCCAAGATTTGTACCTTTTCTAAATATTCAACATAGTAATTAAATGAATTTCTAGTTGATGAATGCCAACTAAAGATAATCGATTTATAGTTCGATAAAATTAAGTCAAAAGTAATCAATATATATCACTCATATTCATTTTTCAGAAAAAGTTTTTGGTTTTTTTAAAATTGATAATTTCACTAAGTTTCAAAATACACGGATAAGTGGTGTACAATGTTCAATCTTATCATGTATGTAAAAATAAGTTACTCGTATTGTAATCTTCAATAATAATAGTATTAAGCATTCATTTTAATAACTTATTTTTTATCTATTTATGAAAATATTGTTAAAAACAAATCATTTAGAAATGTTTGTTATATTTTTTAAATGGGTAAATACTTTATTCTCGACTTGATGTATAATATATTTGTACTTTAATTTTATAATCACTTTTGAGATCAAAAATTTTATTATTTTTTGAGTAAACAACTTTTAAGTTTTGAATAAAATCTTCAAATTTACTACGTGTAGCCGTGTAGGTTATATTTAATTTTTGCACTAATTTTGATGCCTGTTTATGCTTAGGTATGTACTATAATACATTTTATTGTATGTAAGCAGTCTAATTTAAAATGTATTTAATGACAATGTATATGTTATAAATGACTAGACCAAAAAAACTTGACAAACATTTTTCATTTTTAAATTTCAATATAATAAGCTAATATTCAGTTAAAAGAAAAAAATGCCAGAGCATTAAATGTTTTCTCTCCCGCCACATAGCAAATTTGTATTTTACTGAACAAACCTTGTATTGTTAACTTTAATATTAGAGCTAATTGATATATTTTCAAACATAAAGTTAAGTATATTATCTGTGTTTGTATATTTAAATATTTTACGATGTTTCAATTTTTAGCAAAGTATTATTCTATTTAAGTATTCAAAATTCGTCTAAAAATTGAAATTTGGTGAAAAAATCAACGTACAAACACAGATAATGTTTTAAATTTTAAGTTTAATAGTAGATAAATTCGTTCTAATTACGTATAATACGATAAGCTAATAGCATAAGGTTGGTTATGCTAAGCGCAAATAGCAAATTAAATGTGAATTAGAGGGAGAGAACAAATGCGTTGAACGTTGAAACCCTTTTAATACTTACTTTCCGAAATAATTTATAAGGCAGATATATAATAGCTTTTAGGTATTCAGTAGATATTTATAATTTTACAAAGCATACCGTATACGTCATGTAAATTTGTTTATAATTTACGCATAATTCATATAGGATATAGGTATATCTAAAAAAAAACTTTAATCGCCGATGGTCGCGATATTACAATTGTGATCTCGATTGTCATGGTACCTACCTATATTAAAGCGACAGCGAATTGAAGTATAATAATTAATCATAGGTACGAAATCGATTTGTAATGATACAAAATAATCCATAATTAGGTTTATGGAAATGACGTGAATAGATTTAGTTGGTATAATCCGCTTATAATAGTATACATATTTTGTATCGTTTATAAATAATATGTAAATGATATATTATGCCAACGTAGCTTACATCGTAACTATCGAGAATTTAGCACTGCTGAAAAAATGTAAGTTTAAAAAAATAGAAGAACTAAAATACGACGATTAAAAAATGGCTTAGGTATTTATACGATGTATTTTTTTATTTCATTAACGATAATTTTTTTTTACCGTTTTTATCTACTACTGCTCCTTCCAACCACCACCGGTTTTCCTGTGTAAACAATGCGTCCTCATTGAGTTATGTCGGGAACGAAACGATTTGTGTGGAATGTCTTCGTCTCCCGAGTATATTGGCCGGTAAACCGTTGTATCAGACGGACTAATAGAACAGAAATGGGTTGTCTCCGGAATGGTAATATAACTATAACCAAAAAACGGGAGATAACCAAATTATGGAGTTTATTTGAATACACATACATACATAAGGTACACTATATACCTACTATAAATAATGCACTCGTATTTTTATTATATAGATACCTAGTACCTACTTACGTTGTAAAATATAAATTTTTGTTTTTATAAAATAAATAAAAGTATGTATTGTAAAAGTATATAACACGCGGATAAGGCGTTATAAATCAACAACGACTGAATACATTTTAATGAACAATAAATGATGAGAATAACATGTTATTACTTATTAGAGTCATGATAATATACATTGCCATATACTGTAATATTTTATGAGGAACTTTTTAAATTTAAATTAAAAAAAAGAAAAAATCCTTTTAATTAGATTGTTATAAAACAATATTGATATATTTTGATAATATTATGAATACAATGATACAATTTCATTAAAATTTGTAAAATTTAGCATTTATTATTCTATTGCGATTGCAGTTAATTTTCTTAGCATTTTTTACTTTATAATATTTTTTTAAAGTAATATATTTTTTGATAATTTTGTAAATATAGGACCATGATACATATGATAATACGGTAGTAGCTTTCTTAATAGTTTGATAGTTACTACTGTTCACGGGATTAGATTTAGTATCTTTTGTGGACCTGGCTTAAAACATCTATTTAAATTATTACGTTAGTATATTATTTTATTATATTACCAAATATTCTGAATAACATATATATTCTTTATATATAATTTAATAGCAACGATGCTATAGTTATTGAAATCGTTTAAATTATAATTCACGAAATTTAAAATGTTTAACAACCTTTCATTTTTTATTATCAGTTACTGTTCGAAGTACACCAATGTTATCCGAAAATCTTATGTTATCACATTAGATATTAAATTGCGTTAATCATTATAATATATCAATGATAAACCATTGCAAGCTATTTTAACTTTATTTTTAGCTTTATTTGGAATCATCGTTGCTATCATAATCATATTGCCTTTTTATTTCATTTATAAGTGATTCATAAAAATTATAATTCTTATTATACTTGTGGATTTACTTAGTTAAATTCAAATGAATACAAATAAAAAATAAAAATTATGTTCTGGTAAAGTACAAAGATAATACTTGAAATTATTCTTAATAATTACAATGTACTCGTATAAACATGTAAACACATTTTATTTTATTTAAGTATTTAAACATTTTAAACTACTATTCTTATAAACCATGAAGGGTAATTTCAAGTATTTTCTTTTTGAAGGATTGTACCTAAGCAACAAGTGTCTGAATAGTAATAATACATTTGACTCTTCTACGAACACACAAATTAACGCTTCTGAATAAAAGCAATTCTTATCCACTTTATAAAAAATGACTAAATAAACAAAAGTATAAGACTCTTTTGTTTGCCCTTTATAACTTACAAGTAATTTGTGTAATTAATTTATTTCGCATAAAAGCATTTATAAAACTTAACATAGGGATACCATATGATATTTCATAAACTATACATTAACTCGTTTAATTTAAAAATTTTGACGAATACATTTAGATGTAAATGTATAAATGACTGATTAATCATGTTTGTATATGTAGACACTATTGAAAATTATTATTATTATTTTTTTTAATTGTATTAAAATATTATATTATATAAAATAATTAAAACATATAAGTTATAAAAATAAAATACAGTTCAATTTTTAAATGTGGTTTTAGGTATATTAGTCGAGTCTATACTTATTTTACTCCTGAATAGCGATCGACTGTGTCTGCAAGGACTATATTATCGCGTATCTAACTAATATTTACCTATTCATTGTAAATACTGAATTAAAAATACAATTTTCTAGTAATTACCTACTTTAAATTAAAATATATTCATAGTGATATTTACATTTATAATATAATAAAAAGACATAATATTGTAACAACTGTTGTCTATTATTGGTCTGCTGGCTTAATAAAAGTTAATAATAGTTCCTTACAAATTGTCCATAAGTTCGTACCTAGTCTGAACCTATAGATAAATATACGATGAATTATGATTGAATGATGCCTGTGCTTTAACTTGTCGTCGGTAATCATAATATAATTATATACACCTTCAAATATAAACCTTATGCAATTACAAATGTTAAATGAAGAGTAATATTTCTCCCTCCCTCAACTTTTGATATAATTAACGCTAAGGATTGTACACACACATATATATGTACACATATATCATATGATGAGAACAATCGTTTTTATTATGTTGTCTGCCGTTAGATCCAACTGGAATTTTTAACACACAATTTTTTTTATTATGATTATTTTATACACCGACTTACTTCGGGGCAAAGTGAAAATCGTCGCAATTACCACTAAAAGCCATGTACACGATTTTTTTTTTAAATGTTTTTTTATACCCATTTTAGTTGATTGGCCATTTTGACACGTCATCGTGAAATTACACACGGATAAAGCGCGCAATAATAACCGTAATGACGGAATGTTTTCTCGTGTATACGTTATAATATTATATAGGTACGTTTACGCGTTGAAGGGTCGCATTATAGACTGCTGCAGCAGCTAAGAGCTGTTTAATGGAACGGACGCTTGTGGCCGTACAGTCACGTTCTCTTTACCTATGTATAATACATAATATATATAAACTTATACATAAAAAAACATAATGTATGTGCGGATGTATTATAAATCTTTTTATTTCATGTATAAGACGTGTCTCTACGCGCAAGCAGTGGTTTCCCGGTGTCAAAAAATAAATAAAATAATAAAATCGTCTTCGTCTCTGTGCCTAATATTATTTAACTAATATTATATTTTATACACATTATGTACGTTTTTCGGGTTTCTCGTGCGTCCGAATAGAACTGCAGCCGGTCCATCATCGGTGCCTACGTCGTGCCAGCCGTTATCTGGCGCAGAGATCGTATATAATACCGTATAGATCGTACGTGTATGCGACAGTCGTTTCGTACACGTCGGATCTGCCGACACATTTACCCGCCATGGACATTGTACACCATCTTAATATAAGATGTCGTGATGGTTTGTGTGCCGAAGATAAGCTATAGACTCCATCAGGTCCACGACAGCGTATAGGCCACGCGATGTTATATTGTATAATATTATACCCTGCAGTGGCGTCACGTTCATATTTTAAATGGGTGGTTGCCGGGTGGGTAATTTTGTTGAGTTGTAAAATTCTTTTTATATTTAACTATCGTTATTGAATAAGTACTACGTATGTTGATTTTAACTAGGCATGATAAATTAATAATGTGATATATTTTATTGATTTAGGTACTCTATAATAGTTAGCGCATAATATATATGTAGGTAACAAAATGCTGTATTATTGTATGTAAAAGGGAAACTGCGTAGATAATATTATACTGTATGTTTAGGTTCTATCTATTAATTTATTATTGAAAGTTATATAGCTTCGATTAATGCTGATTGATATTGTAAAATAAATTTATAAACAATTTATAATTTTATATCTGAGTAGCTGACGAATAAAATATTTTCGTGGAGCCACTGATTATGATGCCCATCTACATATTATTATTATCATAAATGTAACCTAATCGTCACATCCCGTAACTGTCGGACGGTTTAAAAAAAAAATGATATTATACCGTCGCATGTTTATCTTTCTGGTCTGTTTCTCACAAAACGTCTCTGCGGGACAACAACGTTTTCTCAATGTGTGAATTGTTGCGTGCAAATCTCGAGATCTCAACTCGTGTACGAATACGTAAATAGTTTTGTGATTTATTTTTTGTTTCTTCGTTTCTGTCGTCATTAAAACTGACGCAGAGTTTTATGTGTTCATCAGCGACGTAATATGTACAATAATATCTCGTTCACTGTCGCAGGAATCCATCGATTTTAGGTTTATATATTTAAGAATACATATTATATTATATGCGTATAGGTCATATTATGATATGAATGGTGTACAAGAAATCCGGTTATTTGCTAAAAAATGGTTTTAAATTAGAGCGCTTTGTCTCCGAACGAATTATTATTATTATTATTTATATGTGCCGTTAAGTGACAGTAAAAAATGAAATTGTGTTGCAACAAAAGATTTTTAGATATCATATTTGTAAACAGTGCGCATGGCGTTGAATAATAATGTTGGATTACCAAACAATTTATTATCTTCTATAACGTATTTACGTCCCTGTTGTTATAACTTATTTATTACTATAGGTACGCATATACCTATTATATATATAATATATATATATATGCATATTATGTATATAGTTGAATGAAAACTAGAGTGCTTTCTTTTTAGAGCCGTTAACCATTTTGTTGCGAGATAAGATGTGATTTACCTATGTTTTTGAGTGAACAAATCATACTGTCCATTCTATATAATATTTATATTTGGTTAAATAAATTTGTTCGTATTTTTTTATCGTTATTCGTTTTCAAGTCATGTATCTCATACGTTATGTTTTGCCTCTTTTTTCCGTTATCGTATGATCGCCGAGTCCAATTGATCACTGATATATGGAATCTCGAATCCGATACAATGTGTTATGTACAAAAATGTGCTCCAGGAGATTCAAGATCCCCTCTCCAGAAAGAAAGGATTTACGTCCAAAAATATATTCACCACCGGAAACACATTCTTCCGGTCACACTCCCGCAGTTCGTTCTGTGGTCCAACGTTTATTCGTTCCCTGAATCCACAATAGGAATTTCGGCTCCACCCCGTTCTCACTATTTTTGGGCGTGCTACAAAATACAATCAGCATATTAATAATAAATACCGCATTAATGGCCGAGGTTATTGAAGGTCCGGTAATATAATATACTCATCACGAGTGCAAGCTGAAAAGACGGACATCGTCGTAATGGATATACACGCGCGTATATATAATAAATACACGTTATTTTTCTTCTCTTCTTTCTCTTCCTTGTGTTTGAACACCGCACATACAGCCGCGTGGATACTGGACAGGTATATGTGTGTGTGTGTGTGTGTGTGTGTGTGTGTGTGTGTGTGTGTGTGTGTGTGTGTGTGTGTGTGTGTGTGTGTGTGTGTGTGTGTGTGTGTACACGCGGACCATGGGAGTCCGTTCTGAATACCAAATCTCTTCCTTTCTCAGTCTATGTCTGTATATTTCTCTCTTTATCTTTATCACTCTATCTTTCTCCTCGTGGATACGCATTGACCGTAATGGTGAATTACGGACCGACATATTGAATGAGATTTTTCAGTGGTATTCATTAGTCGCCGTTATTATATCATATATACTGTCGGGACGTATACATATAGAACGATCAAGTGTGACGAGAGGTGATCATCACATCCGTTGGCCACGTCCACCTACATGGTTATAATACTATATATCAAGCTTACATTGATTTTGAGTGCAGTTTTTTCATGTAATTTGGTATATAAAACAAGTTAAATCACATTGCTGGGATAATCTTGACAATTTTAACACGTCAATTGTGACGAATAAAAAATGATAATCAATCGCGTGTTTATTTAAGATCCGCCATTGTTGTATAGAATATAATTTGGTATAAGTATCTACATGCATGATTTAAAATAAGTGCAATATCTATTACAGTTATAATAATATATCTATAGTTAAATGTTATT
The DNA here is from genome assembly GCA_036289425.1 of Rhopalosiphum nymphaeae. Taxonomy (NCBI): domain Eukaryota; kingdom Metazoa; phylum Arthropoda; class Insecta; order Hemiptera; family Aphididae; genus Rhopalosiphum; species Rhopalosiphum nymphaeae. Next base: position 3,000,334 of record JAZAQC010000004.1, read on the forward strand.
TTATAATATATAAAGATAAAGATTATAAAGACGTTTGAACATAAAGGAAATTTGCTACAATATATTATATTATATTTATTGAAAACAATTTTTAAATATGTTGAAAATGAACTGTCATCAAATACAGAGTTAATATAGTCACCATAATTATTCTTTCTGTGTATACACGTAAGACGGAAGAATCTTTTAAGTTTGGGACTTTAGCGGAACAATAGCAAACCGCCAGCGTAGCTTAAAAGACGTGCGGAAAATTGTGAAGTGCTTTTTTGTACATTTCCCTAGACAACAATACGTGGTCTATCATATTTCTTCAAAAACATAACACACACACAAGCGCCATCAACTCGCACAGCGAATAAGCAGCCCGTTGTGAATTCGTCTGCCTGCAGGAAAGGAATACATAATAATATATATTGTTAAACATATCATAATATATATATAATAAACAGCGTGTTTTATACAACATGATTTATATTTATATATACTGAAAATCATTGTACGTGCAATATAGTACATTATATGATCTATTACGACGTATACGTCCCGGGTTTTGTCTCGCGGGGTGGTCGGCGGCGGAGTTCGTATCAAGACCTAAAGATAAATTCTTCTGGATCATAAAAAAATAAATAATTAGCTCGTAAACCTCAATTACTGCATGTTCATTGATCACACTGCGTTCGTTCTCTATATACATACATATATAATACATCTATGTGTGATTTTTATCCTCCCGCGTGTCCGCGCCATGACCCTTCTCCGGCTCTTCGCCTTCGGCATCTGCATCATTTACCGCACATATTGTCTAGTCATTCCGAGCTGGCCTTCTATACACTATATAGGTGTACGCTTCGCGTACACAAATAATCTTTTGTTCCCATAACTGCATTTAAACACAATGCTCGGCGGTTCGTCTTTCTCACTCGGCGTGCGTAGACGAACTGCAGCGCCGCCGCTCCGGTTCCCGTAGTACTAGACACTAGTAGTAGGTATATTATATAATACTATACATAGTATGTATATAATATAGACCACAGTGCATATATTTGATATATGTATAGTAGTAGAAGATGCTGTGTGTGTATGTGTGTTTGTATGTATATATGGGTACCTATATCTTCCCCGGGCTTCAGAGATTAAATCATTACACCATCATTACATATTTGAAAACATTAACCGTAACAAATGACAATGGCGCGGGCATCCTATGGAATTTGACCGAGAAAACGGTGGGAAAGTCATTGGAATGGGTTTTTTCTGTATTTATTTTAATTCGTTTATTGTTAGCTAGGTATACTCTTCATTATTTCGGTTTTTTCTTTTTTGTTCTCCTTTCAAACGATGTTTATAGGGTGGTCCTGACACGCGTCCCATGATACACATATATGTTCGTATAACTATTATATAGTACGCTGTATAATTATATGTCTGTGGTAAATGCACAAAACCGAGAGTTTTATTTATGTTATATTACGTCGAATCACCTGCAGTATTTCCAAACTCGATTTATGTTTATTGCGCGCTATCCTGTTCTGAGCAAAATAGTATTAAAATACCGCAAATTCCGTGTGTAACGGATATCACGACAAGGTCTCCCTTGTTATATTATACAGGTGGTTATAGATCACTAGAACATTTCTATACACCCGATCGTACACGCTGATGATTTCCTTAAATCACACTGATACACCTCGGCTATAATCGTCTTTTTCACTAACAGTGTTTCTAAGCAACGTGTGAACATTGCTCTATAAAATGTACGCCTTGAACAACCACTGCGGGTTTTTTATTTCACTGCAATTTCGGTCAGTCAATCAAACAACAATATTAAATATTAATTCTATCAATATATACGTCGATGACAACATATTATTACTCATATTATATTATTGCGTGCATATAATTTGACTATCGATTATTATTTACTATTCAAGTGTTTATAATACCGTTTAAAGAAAAACAACATATTTTCATAAAAACATGTACCCAAGTACGTATTATTATTGAATTTGTTTTTTGTTACGTACACTGTACAGTATACATATTATAATAAACGTAGGTATTCGTTTGTCAACTGTGTATATTATATACAATACATAATGCATGCGTTTTCCATTCAGGTGGACACTAGTCAAAATTGTCACGGTTCACATGATTTGAAAAGTACCTTAGCTATATTCAATGGCCACATCGAATTATAATCGCGGGGACATATTAGTGATACATGGTAGTTTTCTGTTAAGCAAAAGAACTCGAGAGAAAAATTATAAACAGCGGCGTTTAAAACATTATCCACGATGGTTAAGATCCCGATGATGCGGTTCACTCCAGTTGAAAAACACCTTTATTATCCCACATAATATAGCATTCCTCTGGGGCCACCTGGACACGTCATTGGACCGAAAGAGAGGGTGGTCTCTAAGAATTTCCCCGTAATATTCATCAGCTGCAGCCGAACCTAAGCCGATTGGTCACGTGCGTACTACCGCGATTCCGTGGCTAATTGCACCGGTCTCCTCCGGGGTGTATGTCGGGATTGAAACATCACGCCGCTGTCGACGGAACACCATGCACACATACATACGCACACACGCGCAAACACCCGGTATATAAAAATCGTCATGTGTGGTAAAAACCGGATTTGGCCGGTTCATGTATTTAGAACTTAAAAGAAGAAGAAAACGAAGAAGAATATTTGAGGAGAAAAAGAAATAAACACGCGTTTAACACCACTTCACCGGTGTACATATATATATATATAAATTTGTTGTCAGCCGTATTGGTATTGATGATAGTCGTGTTAATGGACATATTATTTGTCGTCCTGTTCTTATCGGTCGCGACAAATTATTACTCCCTGTGGCCGTAGGGTTGACATGAGGTATATATACTATATATATATATTTATGTTTTAAAATTAATGAGAAACGAATCTGTCGACACGTGATCCTGCCAACGACCAAGACGGTCACCGCAACAGCTGCGGAGTACCTATATATTATATTATGTATATTCATAATCGCCAATTGGTACTTTAATTACTTTTTTTCATCGTAATGTTCTATTATGTCATCGATATAACTTATTTAAATGTAAATATTTTAAAATTTGAATCATTTTATTAATTAATAAACTAAAATATAATTTTCGCATTTTAAGCATTCGAGTATTTTGATCATACACGTTTTCAATGTTAAAATTTTATAAATTATTACTATATTATAATTTACTTACTATCTATTTATAATAATGGCAGTTTTATTAAAAAATTCGAATAGTTATAGCTTGGATTGTTTTTCATTTTTGATCATAGACAAACAAAAAGTTTTTTTTTAACAAAGCTTCTGTAGTTAGTATATCTAATAGTTTTAAGCATATCAGATTTCTTCAAAACAAGTTGGCTAAAAAGTTATTTGTGAGTTCAAACGCACCCTTTATCGTGTATATAAAATATAAAAGCTCGTTAAACTTTGAAAGGCTTCAAATGCTTCAATAGGTCCTTTATTCCTTATATTCGTGTATAATGTTTATATATATATATTAGTGTTAATTATTGGTATAGTTTTAGAGGCTTGTGTTGAAAACAAGTCGGTATTAAGTCTTAACATTGTGCATTCATGTGGATCCATTATGCGCGTAAAGTACGACGAAATTATGTGCTGCGTGAACATGTTTGTGTATATATTATATAGAAGGGTTCTGTGTAAAGTTAACACGTTCAAAACTTTCATCAACAACTAATTTTAGTATATTTACTGTGTATATTCGATTCAATATCGTATATGTACGATATATTCGCTTAGCATTAACATTTGTAGTGTAAATTGTGTTTTCTGCCACTGCGAAAAATTTATTTTGATTATACGTTCATATTAAACTGCTGCGTGTATATATACATATATTATATATATTATACAATATTATGTATTAATTAACAAAACCTGTTTTTAAAATTGAAATTATCAAAACGATTTTAAAATTCATCGCTGTACTAATAATAATAAATAAACGTACATGTATTAATTACAAAATGTTGTAGGTATTAGAATTTTTTACAGTTTAATTATTGAGAGCAAAATGTTTATTTTTTTTTTCTTGTTTAAAATTTTAATCATAGTATTATACCTTCATTCGATATAATCATATTGGCCTCACTATAGATTTATACAATTACACCATATGTAAATGTAAAATGCAAACGACCTCACTTTTTAGAACCGAAAATTCGTACTCGACACCGGTTGTTTGCTGATGGTGCTAAAATAAAACCAAAAACAATGCTCAGCATAATATATACGATATAACTGCAATATATTATTTCCATATTTTCCGACGCGCGGATTTCCATCAGTCTCGTTATTTGGAGCGGTTAAATACGACAATTAATCAACTAATATATAACACACGCGGAAACTGAACCGAAGTCAAGTCTTAGTATAATACAATATTATGCGTATGACGTACAATACATCATTCGCCATCGCCCTTGGTAGTCTCATTATTCTAATCCAGAGCGGCAATGATAGTAATAATAAAGCAGAGATCGGTCATAAAGCCATTTTTTATTTCCTTGTTTTTCTTCTTTTTTACTTAATTCCTTTCATTTACTAATTGCTTACATCAAACAGTTCGCGTTGTATATATTAAATTACTATACTTTATTGATTAGGCGCGTTCGCCTACGCTTCAGGTTAATAATATAATACTATACAAGTAAATATCGTTTACCCGACTCTCACTCCTATACCGCCGATACGATCTGTCGGCGGCTACCATCGACGGAGACGTGGGCGTCGGGATTCTTATTTTTTCTTCTTTACCTCCGTAACAAAGAATGCGGCGTGATGTACGATGCATCTTATATACAAATCACTTGGTTTTGTAATTATTTTCATAAAGACTACTGCTATTATTATACTAATATATGATAATGTGGTTCGTTTCTTTAATTTTATGTCATATTTAAACTTATGCAATGAATTTCTAATACAATTAAGACGATTCGTATTTATCGATTAGTTATAATTATGCACTATTAGTATTCCTTCCATATACACGCTAAATGAATACCAAATTCGAAGAAACTAATAATAAGCAATATATATATATAATATGTCTATATTCGTGTTAGACTATACTTCTGTAGTTCAGTATGTATAAAATATCGACACTAATTATTTGAGTTGATATATGCAAACGTCGAAGGGTCGTACAAAATTCCGGTCTCCTTGAACTGTCGTTTTAATACATATTAATTGTACATTATAAATTGTATTTTATCGTGTGATTCACTATTTTAACATTTTCGGCGAGAGACTTTGTATATCATATTATCTGATATACATAGCACAGACAATAATAATATAATAAATAATTGGTATAGACTAAAATAATTGATATTTTATCGTATGCTGCATATTGTCCGGTGTGGGTTTTGCTTATAATTCATACGTGTGTATATATTATATATTGTGTATTTTTTGCGCAAAGATCCTCCGCTGGCGATAATTTTGTCCAGTTGGTGTTACGCATGACGCAATAAAATATATAGTGTTGAGAAACATGTAGGTAGCATGTGTATACATTAACTCCGACCGCAGAAAATAAAGTATATATGTAAAATATATTGTATAAAAAAACGTAAACCTTTTACGAAAAAGTAAAGCCCGCGCATTCAATCATTAGACATCTGCGCCGACATCCGATATGGCATGGTCGGCTAAAAAAACTAATTCATCCGTACGCCTTTAATCGGCTTATAAAAAAGCACCGTGCATATATAATATATTTGATGTCCGCGGAATTCAAATAACATATAAGGAAATAATCGTATTAAAAATATTATAATTACATTTCAATACGCACATATTACATGTATGAGTATAGTGTATATAAACAAATTTAAACGTAATACGATTATCCAAACTCGTCGATTTATATACATGTATTTATATAATGGGTATTCTATTTGCAACTGTCACGTATAATATAATTAGCGATTTCTATTTCATCTGCATGTGAACGTTTAGCTTAATTTTTCTTAACGTTGTGTTGCTGTATTGTAAAAGAAAATTAAAGATCGTCAGAAGTAGTAGAATTAAAACGTATAGACGATGATGATAAGTGTGTTTGATCCAAACATAATAGGTATTTTAAATGAAATGAAATAATAATAGTAATAAACGCCGTTGTAGCCTATCGTGTGTACATACAATATACGTTATGTTATTATAATAATGTATATTAATATTATATAATATACTTTTCGATGTTGTAGTGTCTGCGCGTGAGAACGTTGTAATATATAATACAGTTGTATACTGGAATAGCGCCAACCGCGTGTGCATTATTATTATGTAGTAAACGCGTGTTAATGATTGTCAAAAATACGTAGGTTTTTTATAAGTCTCATATAATGTTAACATTTCGAGCGTAAAATTATAAGATCGAAATAAACCGAACCTCGGATTTTCGCGACATAATTTATTAGTCACATCGCACGTGTATTTTATATTACATTATTCAAACGATTAGTGGTAGCCTGCGATGTATTACACTGTTGACGTCGTCAACAAAGACGTATACGTATGTGTTGTATTATATGGGTATATCAACGTGTTTGGCACGACTAGCAGCTGTGGCCACGCTATATAATATTATAATTTTAACGCTTGTTGCTTATAAATTAATATACTATTACATTTTAAATATTATTTTAATATACAATGCATTAAAATGTAATATTTGTCCCTTAAAGATATACACTTGTGGTGATTGATGGGGTAAATGCGTTTTTATTATTATTAGGTATTGCTTTATTTAAACATTATAATCTATATTATTTACCTATTTATACAAATTATAGTTCACTCAAAAATCAATTTATAATACCGAGTTAATTGAACTGCCATAACTCATAAACCTTATTTTCATATTTATTAGCTTGTTTAAATTTATCTATAGATTCATTCGTTTAATGTGGCGAAATGTTAGTACAGAAACCATCTGGTTGGGGATACTTTTAGTTCTTTATAATTTTAGAAATTGTGAATTTTCTTAAACATTTTTTTCTTGGGACATATTCCTATAGGTACAGCTCTTTTTATCATTGTATTTTAGAGTTATTATAATATAACAGTACGCTGTCTGAACAACCTCCTCGTGATGTCGTTAAACTATATCAAAAAATTGATAATATTATAATGTTTATAGTCAATTTAGTGGTGCGGTAATACAACTGACCGGACAATGACACTATGCACACTCAAACGTACCTGTGTATAATAATACAAGGCGTATATAATACTCGATAAAGAAAAATATTGTTAAATGGATGAAAATCCGATCCAGTCGTGTTTCGATTGCATCTGTGTCGACGATTCGTCGCGCGTCCGTTATGACGCGATGCGACGTCTTTTCAATGTTCTATCATGCTGGGCATGATGTATATTTATGCATTATAAATATATTAACATTTACCACATCGTCGTATGGAAAATACATAACATGACATAAATATGCGCTGCGAGTTCTGGCCCGAAAATTGCTGTTTTTGATAGGCTCTCATCGTTATTCGCGTGTAACAATACGACGATCCGCTGTAGGGTTTTCGACAGGAGTGATTTTATACTACTCGGGCGATCGTTTTAATTTTTTTAACGTTATCTCTATATTATGGTCGTTTACATAATATTTTATTATTATGTTACGATGATAGCGGCAACCGTCACGAATAAAGTAGATACTCATCGTATATGGACGCAATACTACAAGTACCTATATAGGTACTCGATATAATAATACATATTTGTTTTTGGTGAAATGTGTGCGTTTGTTTTTTTGTCGCCACTATACAAAGCACTGAGCGGCACGTTTTTTGAAGTGTTGTGTTTACTTCGAAAAACTCAAGAGTTGTGTCCTATCGCCGTAGCCATCAAGTACCTATACCCAAAAACATCAATGCAAGGTTATCCTAAGTATAATATATTATATATTATATTTTATATTTTAACGTCGATGGGATATATTCCTTTTCTCTTTACGGCCGACGGTATAATAATAATATATTATACCCCTTATGTATTATCTGAGTTGTCCTCGTGTCATTTTTCTCTCGCGCTATCCGTGAGCCGTTGTTTTGTATGTATATATATAGTAGATATATTTATTGTATGTTTACAATACACAACGCCCCCTTCCCTTGATTCTTCTCTCGGCCGTCACCAATTATTGATCTTCACGGATCCTGCAATGAAGCGTATTATTTATACTATTTCTATATAAGGTACATTGGGTTTATATTATTATGTTACAATAAATCGGTGTATACATTTTAAGTTATCTCCAATTGGTCTACCTCCTTCTTTTTCCTTGTACCGATTACGATATTATATTTAAAAAAAATCCTAATTTATATACTCGCGCACTTACTTAGATATAAAATATTATGTTGTATTTATCGTAATATATACTCATAAATGAGTCATTTCAAAACTCAACTACGGATTTAATCCCCGCACCACATTAAAAAACCACAAGATATTTACTGAAACCATTAGTTCCAGCATTTATAATTAAATACGCTGCAAGTTATTTTCAATCTCGCCGTATACATAAATATTGTATATCTCAAGAGATATACAATCTCGGACGTTTGAATAGGATTTTCGTTTCTACCTACGTTCTTTCTTAAAAATAAATTTGCGTTCACATCAGCAAATCATGATTTTTTTTTTTGTCGGTTACTGAATACCTTAATATGACGAATTTATTTATTTCAAATAACGTTGTAACTATAATATATATATATACTACTATTATAATTTTTTAAATAGTATGTCAATGTGATCTTAAATTCCATTATCGATGTATTATGGTCATTGGGCTCTACGAGATTTTTGTTCATATAAAAACCGTAATGTTATTAAAATAAATAGTAACAAAGCAATACATTTTCACGATTTTGAGTGTTATTATACATTGGAAATATTTTATCTAAAATGGAAAACGAAGATAAACGACTGTAAAATATGTTTTACACCCGGCAACAGTTCAATAGTTGTATTTTGGTATTAAAGGGATATTCTACAGATAATAGTCTTATACGAGTAATAACCCCTCTTTAAAATAATACATTGTTATTTTCGAACACAAATAAAAACACTGTGGTATAAGTGAACAAATTTAGGCATTAGTGAAAAAAAAATAATACTTTAGACTGATCCTATTGTTATAATCTGGTTTTGTATTATTCGACACAGGTATCCTGATCCCAGCATGGATGGATAACCCTGTTATTATTCGTACAAAGACCCAAATTCCATAGTTTCTACCGAACATAATATACTATTGATATCTACTCCTCGAAGTGTTATAATATGTCCACTCACTATTCGTCTGTACGTGTTTGAAACAATTACAATTATACAATAATATTATACTTAATACATTATTTTGTATTCAATTAATCTTACTATTACCAGCAGCTATTGTTCATCGACTGTCGTTGATCATTCTTCTTCTCCTCAGATCTTTTGTGTTTTCATTAATTCCATTACTATATTACAACGACTACATTGGCTGGTATCGCCAAGATCGCGTACAATCGTACAAATAATATAATAAATATTAATTATTGTCATACATAGGTAACTATATAATATAATATAATAAATAATAACTAATGAGTTAATTTTATAATTATTTTTTTATAATGCACCGTATTTATTCTCGTATTTGACCACAAGCGACAATATCATACTCCGTTTATCAAGTTATAACATAACAAAAACAAATGTTGTATAATATGTATAATATTATTGTTGTTATATCGACGTGTAAGTACAACTAGTACAAGTATGCTTGCCATTTATCACTATGACGATCCCGGATCGGTTGTCCATGACACCCCGTGAGTTCCTGTCTGTGGGGTGTATATATGATGATATCTGCTGCATCTATAGGTATATGGGATATAAGTACCTATATTATACTTCCTCCATCATGATAGTGAACGAAGATTGCAAAATACGGGGTGGTATAAGATTTCTGCGTTTTGGGCGTATACATATCGTGTGTCATATTATACACTCACACTCACATACACCCACACACCCACACTTATATATATATATATATGGGCACACACAGTTGTAATGACACATTCTAAACAACGTTTGTCGGTGAATATACATAGTGTATAAGCGCACCAGCACGTGCTCGAAATAAAAATCTCAAAACACTTCAACGGTGGCGGTATATTGATTATACTTATTTGTAGGCCGTTTTCGATTATCGCGGAGGAGGAAGTATGCATTTTAATATACGTATTTACTATAAAACATAAAATAATAGTAATAATATAATATATATATATATATTAATATTATCCGATAAGATTTTATTCCGGAGCGTGTGAAAGAAGGTTTTCAGTCACTTTATAGTCGGTGTCTATACATATATACACACCGACACCGGCGGCGTATCCGAGATGATATACGTGTTGAGAATGACGAGAGAGAAAGAACTAGTGCGTGTGCGTTTGTTTGATGTGTGTAAGAGAGATAGAGTGAGATAGAAAACCCATTATGATGTGTGTCCTATATACGTATGCGTGTGTTGTACGAGCCGACAACGGTTGATCGGAGGAGGCGGGTAGAGAGGAGTCTGTACCGGTGGTCCGGATGATAAGTCCTATTGTGTCAATTCTTCTCCCCTTCTTCCGCCGATCGATGTCGTTCGCGGACACGGGGCGCGGGGGTGAAGCATTGTTGCAGTCGTCATCGGTCTTGTCCGCGCGTATTATATATTATAGAGAGCAACGTACACTGAGGTTTGCCGACGACGACGACGACGACCGCTCGCCGGGCACATTATTGTTTGCGGGCACCTTTCAGCGGCGCGTTTAGGACTTTACAAAGGAGTGGAAGGGATAGAATTCGTGGCAATATTAAAATATAAGTATATATGAATAATAGTTGAAAGGTAGGGGAATGAATACCCTATAACTGTATTCTCCCTCCCCAATGGTTTAAATATACCACCGATGGCGCCTTTTTATGACATCTATAGTATATCATAAGATATATACATTGCAAGCTATCGTATATAGGTTATGCACCTAATACGATGTATAGTATATGTAGAGATGAGGGATGGTGGACGGATGATATGTATATTTTCATCCGCTTCGGCCATTTGTGCCGGTCCACTGATTCGCCCGTTCAAATTATCTATTGTGTATTCAAACATAATGTTTGATGTTTCGCGATAGCTATATTTTCGATCATTTTTTGTATAGGTGCATACACTAATCGTTTTTATCTGTATCATAAAATTTTTGGAAAAATTTGAAATCGTTAACAAAAAAAAAACTTGTTTCCTACTTACCCTTTTCCGTCACGAATTTAATGTCTACTTATGAGTTACGATGACTATACTGGCGGTTTTTTTACATTATAATAATATATAAATAATAAAATAAGCATCATCTAAGTACAAGCTTGTTGGGACGAGGGTTTAAACTCTCGTAAATTTGTACGTTATATATATACAATTTATAACCCTCTTCGGAATGTTGTTTTGATTACTCACCGTGTACTTATTTATAAATTTTAACTCAAAGTTCGGTATAGGTATAGCAAGTTTATCTACAATGCTTACGTCTTTTTTTTTATTATAAATGGAAATTGCTCAACGTGATAAAAAATCATCCAACTTTCTAGTTGTGACTAATAATTATTATTTTTTTGTTAAAAAAACATTTGCCCCTTTAATCATCATGTACGTTATCGCACTCAATTATGCATTAGTGCGTTTTTATAATATTATTATTGTATATTGAATTCTTTATAATACTGCCTACTTATAAAACTCACAAACGCCTAGTGTACAAAAAATGAATAACATTATTTTAAAATAAACAAAATAGTATTTATAAAATTTTATGAAACTCTTTTTATTTTTCTCTCTTCCGCCGGAAAAAATTCGTTTGGTGGAATACGATTATATATAATATTTTATGAATATAATATATTGTGCTGTTAAACTCTGATAATCTATTTGCGTTGTATCCTACGTTGGCGGTGGGTATAACAACAATAATAACGATATTCATTTGTCGGCGTCACGTCATCGGCGGATCAAAGGGTACACATCGGCTTGTACAGAGTGCGTGTGTTTTGACACGGGGTCGAATCTCCTTTTACTACGTTTTCATTCATATATTACATGCCCAAAGCCGCCGCAGCACGTATCACTCAACCGTGAATTAAACCATCGTAAAAACGTATATACAATAATAATAATAATACACCGCGACCGTACACGTCGAGTATATTATAATGTATAATATATAATATACTGCAACGCTGCACCCATATGGCCATATCACATAATATGTATATAATACTCATGCATCGTATGTATACCGCGGTAATGTGCACTACAGTAATAACGTTATGATGATAATAATAATAATAATAATATTCTCGTCACTTTTCACGTACATATAATATATAATATATATGTAGACAATATCAATATATATATATTATACATCATAATAGTATACTGGACCGTTAGACAGCCTGCAATATCATGTTTTATTTTATTTTTGACATTAGATCGTAGGTCTATATCAATAAAATATTCTGCCAAACGCGTGTGATGCACCCCATGAGACGACAAAGGAGTAGAAACGACCACCATACCATACTATATTACCATTCAAAGTATATAATATAATGGATATCATGTATATAGGTATTATTATATTATGTTGTGTACTTGCAATTGCACCGGGCCTTTGCTCCACCACCCCGAACAGTGTCTTTCGAGGATGTAACGCTGGAGCCTATCTCCGTATTTTTTTTTTAAAGAGTGTGGGGTGGCGAGAGAGCTAATTCAACCCCGAGGAAATCCGATCGCCCGGACAATAATAGGCTCTGTGGCAACGATGGAATTCCGCCGAATTCTCTTGCGCGCGCGCACACACACAAATACCCGGGTCACCTTACGTTCCACACACACACAAACACATATACGTACAAATTATGCGGTACGAGTGTCGGTGTTTTTTTGTAAATTGAAAATCCGATCGTGTACATATATGTATATAATATATAATACCACACGCTGCGATTCAAACTCCACCTCCGCAAAAACACACAAATCGGTAACAGCAACAATATAAATATATAATAAAATACAATAACGATCTTGAAAACGGCCACCTCCTCTATATATCATACGTATATATGTGTGTGCTGCAGCCTTTTGAAGGGACCGCGGACTCCGACGATTGCCGTCTTGCCGCCGCCGCCACCGCGCCGTTGCAGATGTGCGAAAACCGCTGACGCCAATATCACTCTCAAACACACACACGTATTATATATGTATATCTCGATGTTTTCGTCTTGCGAGTGTGTGTCTGTACCGGCAGTGTGCAGCGTGTCTTTTAGGCGCCGCCGCCGTCGGCTAAGATCGCTGTGTCGGCGAGGCTGTGTTTATAATACATAATATATAGTGTTATGTGAAATTCTTATATGCTGTATAGATAACACTCGGAGATTGTGTATATAATATTATAACGCCTCTTTAAACTACGTTTTGCGGTTTTTTCTTCCGCCTATAATTGAAGTATATACATTAAAATAATATGTCCGTGGTGCGCATACCATTTTATACGAGTATATATAGTGCTACTGCAACTGACGTCGACGCGTTTATTTCGCAAATATATAATTTTTTAATAATTATCTACTATATATACCCAAAAATGTAGTGGCGTAACTGTACTAGTAACTAAATAGATGGGAGTAGGGAAGTAATTTATTAACCAAAATCGAAACCATAACTTAATTATTTGTTTTTACACAAATCTTAAAACTTATAATTTTATTGTTTAAAAAAAAATAGTACCTATATCGTTAAATAATACTAAATACACGAGAGTTCATAAAAATAGGTGCTATAAATTTTTTGAAAGAAAATATAATATGATGATAATCCTATGTAATAATATTCATGAAAAAATATTATTACGTTATTTTTGTAACCCAGATAATGCTATAAAGTTGACAATACGTCAACATCATATTAATATAAGTTATCGGTAGATAGGTATGCAATAATTCGAGGAAAATTTATTTTTATCTTATAAATGTGGTTAAATGTGTTGTATTCTTTCTTTATTAAAGATTAATCAAGTAATCTCTATTCTATTGGTTTATCTTGGAGGCAAAATTATACCTCAGCAGTTGTCAGCACACCCTCTCCTTAACGTTCAAAGGTGCAAGTACCACTCCCTTCTTATCACTCATAATTATGTCACTTCACAAGATACATCAATTGATTACAACCTATTACTACCGTGTGTCGTAAAATATTTTGTACACACGTCGTACATTATATTAAAATAATATAGGTAAGTACAATATTATAATATATTATATAACAGTCCCCCACACGCGTTTGCTCGGTGGTTGCCCGCGGTACACATATTGTAATATTAAATTTAATAATATAGCGCGAGGTATCAAATTCGTGAATATTTTTATTAAGTCAATAATCCTCGCCGTCTGCTGCTGCGGTAATCGATAATCGACGTTTATTTTATGATATTATGTGGTTTTATATTACCATAACATTATCACGAAACGCGACAGAACATTATGAATGTTATAATATTGTAATAAATGTCCATACAAAAACAAGTGTTATTAAAACACCATTACGTGCACGATACACACGTCAAAGTAAGGTTTATACCTTACGATACCACGATAGGCATTACTTTTATTTTTATTCTGATGTGTGTGGTTAATATGGATCCGGTTGAGACAATAATGTTTATTTGGATCATATAGAAGAATGAATCGTTATTAATTTTTCGTTGTTGTTTATTTATAATATCATAGGCGCAATTTAGATTAAATTTATGGGCGTGCTAGATTTAAGTTCATAGTTGTATGTATCATAATTCATAGGTTCTAATAAAAAAAATCGATGATACTATTAAAAAATTTGGGGTCATGAAATCTGAGGGTGCTAAGCACCCCCAAACACCCCCCAAATTGCGCCTATAACAATATAATATTGTTATTTATTTAGCAGCTAAATTTACGTGTTACACGGTTGGGTTATATATAGCCATACTATATGCGAGAAACTATATAATATAATACATATATTATAATACGATTATTGCAGTAGCGCGAATTAAAAACACATAAACTAGTTTTTTTAGATAACGTGTGTTAGTTTAAAATGTGTTAATAGTTTATTATTTAGGAGAAGACTTCAGGTGAAGAATCACCTAGGAAGACTTGATGTGTTTTATTCCTTGATCCTTTAAACTTGTACCCGACATGCTATATATTATATAAAATGCATGTCTTCATACTTAATTTAAGAAGAAAAACATAATATTAAACATGCGATTACTATCGTTTGGAATACGAGAAAATAGTTAAACGTTGATGATCAGTGTGCGTATAATTGTGACTCTCCGTGGTAGTTTTCATTCATGTTTCACACGTGTTCTCGGAACTCGCCGACAAGCAATATAATATATTATTCAACATGTGTGTACAATAACCTTATATACATATATTGTAACTTGTTTTGAGTACGCGCACTCCAACAAAAGAATACAAGTTACGACAACGACGAAAAAAAGAAACCGTGTAAAATCTAAAAGATGTAATATTATTCCTATCGAACCTTCGATAATTATTTTGTCGGATGTTAGGTATATAGAATTTAAATTATGTTTTCTCCCCGCCGACGGTAAAATACTATATAAAATATATTGAAATTGACGATTCCATAAAAACATCAGCTTGATTAATATTATGCTTTGGTTATAATTGTTTAACGTTCTGGTAACTGATTTACTCGATAATATTATTATTGTTTCGTACCTACTTGTTCGCAATCGCTCCCTAAACTCGTCAGACAATTATTGATTATAATTTTACTATACAACAAAGCCGTTAAACTAAGATGCCAGGAGTCTGTTCGGAGGATGACTAATTCAATTTTAATAAAACAAATTGTTTAATTATATTATTGTAAAATAAACTATTTGTAATTTCAAACAGAAAAATATAAAACTATAAATTCGTAACTGTACTGATGAAATTCTATGACGGAATCGTCCAGTCAAAAAACGGCAATTGTAGGATGTCTTAAAAACATTGTCGTCCATCGATGACCGCCTGAGTATACTGCTATATGAATTAATTGACGATAGGTCATTACCCAAGCAACCTTTTGAATGTACGAAGATCGATTGGGAAATAAAAAGAACGAAAATACTGCAATATCGAATGAAAATAAGACGCGTGTCGATGGTTCTTTAATTCCCCATTTTATTTACGTCCTAACTTTCAACTATTCGCCATGTACATGGTTTTTGTAAAAAAATAAATATATATTCGACACTTGTAGCACGTGTTTTGAGTCGCCGAATTTTTTAACGTTTTCGTAACGTGGAGGTGTAGATTAGTATAATATAATGTTTCAAATAATTTACGCACACGGCACACACAAAGGTACACTCGTAATATTATATACGATTATAATTATGTTTTGTTAAATATTTTTTATATCTGTACAATATAGGTACATAGAATTATTGAGTACGTACAGTGCAGGATTGATTCGTCTTTGGCTACATCTAATATACAAATCGCGTATAACGAAATTTCGAAATTGTTTAAAAACTATACAGATTATTTTAAAGACGGTAACTTGATTTATTTATATATATTTAGACTATAGACATATAGTTCCCGTTGAGTACTGCGTCAATATACTTCGGGTAGGATTTCCTAAGGGCATTCAATGATTTTAACCATACCAATAGTAATACAATTAAACCGTTCAAATATTCAACATGATATTATGTGTCGGGTCTGATTTATAATATTATATTATCGCGCGGCACACATATTATTATTACATTATGAAATATCAGCCACTGTTAAAACCGCACGCGCGCTCGCCTCTGCAAATCCCGGTTTAACGATCGTCTCGTACGTTTCACACAATCGTTCAAAACGTAGTCCCATTATGTATCGGATCCTATAATAATAATATTATATATTATTATGCTATGCTATTATTATTATTATTATTATTATTATTATTATTATGGCGTACTCGCGTGGCGGATTGGCTGACAAATCAATCGACGTTGCATTGATTATTACGTTTAAGTCTCCCGCGTGCCCGGCTGGCGGTGGCGGCGCGACGGCCGGTCAAAAGAGACGGAACATTAAATTGCAAACGATTCGATAGGTATATACACAACAACAACAACAACAACAGTAATAATAATAATAATATGCACAGTATATATAATTAGTTGTTTTACGCACGCCGATTGTGTTTGGGCCGCGTCGGTCGTAAAAACGAGGAATAACACAAAAATTTATATTACTTTCGCAAACACCCGTCGTCGACGTCGGTTATGTTTATTATGCGCAGACGTATATTATATTATTAAAGGAAACAAAAAAAAAAAAAAAAGAATAAAACCGCCGACCGATGTACTTAATAATAATAATAAAAAACCAAAAAACATTTCGGGACGATATATGTTTAAGTATAAAATGTGTTATATAATGTTATAATAATAATATGCAGTCTTATAAAAATGTATTATTTTAGCGCGACCCGTACTCGGGAGGTACCTCTACGCGGCGGCGGCGTCGCGACGCGGTGGAAAAGGGGGCCAATTAAAGCGTATTATTATTTTATTATCGAGGAGACTGCGATGGGAAGAAACGCTCGTCGTAACCCCACCACCCATCACCGTCGTCCCCCGACCACCCGTCCACCGTAATAACAATAATATAATATACCATACGGCGGGTGTACACACACACACGCGCGAGCGCGCGCGCGCCGCGTATAATAGACGTTTTCCACCGGTGCGGTGCGTGTGTGCACTCCGTCTGAGCGTTGGAATGCGGCTCGGCGCAGCGGCTGACGGCCTTATATTAGCCGTACGGTGTATTACGTATATTATGTAGACCGTCGGCGGGTGGGTGGGTGGATGGATGGTTGGTGGCGGCGGTGGCCGTTTGTGTGCGAGCGAGCGCGCGCGCGCGCGGACAGGAAATTACCTGCTGCTCTTCGTCGTCGCAGCCGCCGCCGCCGCCGCCGCAGAAATACCGTCCGATTTCACAGCCAGCAAGCGAGCGAGACGAAGCGAGAGAAAGAGAGCGAGCGAGAGAGACGGACGGACGCCGGTAATGACGCGTTTTCAACAGCGGCCGCGTTGGTTTTCAAACCGACACGACGGCGGACGTACTGCGCGGCGGCGCTATACCATAATAATAATAATACCACCACACGGATAAGACCCGACGCGGAGAGCACCACCACCGCCGCCGGTGCAGCGGCAGCGTTCACGTAAACGGCTTCATTATTATTATAATAATATTATAATATGCGGCATCGACATCGCCGTCACTGCGCGACGCGGGTCATCGGGACGCCGCTGCCGTCACTGGTACGGTCGGTGGTTGCGGTGGCGGCGTTCAATCCTTTTCGGAAACCCGACGAAATAATAATGATAATAAAAAAAAAAACCGACGGCTTTTAATTACGCGTTACGTGCGCGTAGCGCCAGTCGTCTTTATTACTACTATTATTATTATTATTATTATTATTATTATTATTATTATTGTTATTATTTTATACACGAAAAACATAAAACGGCGACTGCTGTTCAGACGACGACCGCTTGCGCGAAACTATATTTTAATAATAATAATAATAATATTATATGTATTTGAAAAATAGAATTAAATGTTGCTTACATGCGTAAGATACATCCACACAAGTGGGGTATATAATATATATATATATAGCATTGCTTTCCGATCTATGGTTTTCATTGAGAATTGCACACAGTCTCTGCGTGATGAAAAATCCTTAATTCAAAATAAAAATAAACAATGTAGGTCGATAATTATTAATTATAGATATTTTTTATTTTACTCCGGTGATGGATTTTTATAAAACCATTTTTTAGTTTATATTTAAAATAATAATTATTAGTAAAACTTAATCTATCATCGGGTATCATAACTGTAGACTTTAAATTAACCTCTGTATGTATATGGATTTGAAGTTTTTTTTCATTATTAATGAATGGGATTTCGATATATTTTTGTCTGATATTGAAAGGTTGATTTTTAGCATTAATTGAATTTGTTTTAAATATATTGTACATAGCTTGTTTTTGTATAATTTGTCAATGTCAAGTAGGTACTCGTAATAGTATCTTGTACAACTGAAAAGTTAGATTTAAAGGTATATAGCGTATTACAACCAACTAACCATACTTATATTATTATTATTATTATTATAATTATTCAGTCTGATAGCTGCCGTGCGTGTGCCGTATGACAGCCGATAATTAAAATATTATGAATATATTTCGTTACGTTTTAATCTCGCGTAGGTTACCATACCTTGTAATATATAATTATATTGATATAAAATTCAAAATCAAGTTTTCACGAAAAAAGTTTTTTTAAAAAGCTATGCCGCGGCCGTCACGCGATTATTTTCTGAAATATACGTTTTTGTTGTAAATATTATAGGTACAAAGAAAATATTATTAGTACAACACGATATAATACACACACACACATATTATCATCTAGATATATAATAATTTGACAACGATTATTTGAATGGTAAAAAAATGTGCAAAGGTTCTAAACGCGACGCTTATCAACCAGTGACTATGTATATAATTATACAATACACATAGTAAAAGAACCGTTTATTCGGAAAACTTGTTTCACAATCTTACACATGTGAGTGCTGTTTGTAGAGTATATATAATATATATATTTAATAATATATAATGAAATATATTATAGCGATCCATTTATTAGTGTGTGGCGTTTCGCATATATTTATATATAATATATATCATCGATGTAGCAGCAGTCGAGCTGCATTATATATACATAGATGTGAGAGGAACTTATCGTCTGTGACCGACGTACGTGACTGAGCAATTCCTCCACATTCACCCTCGTAGAGTCGTAGCCCTTACCCTCTGACACTTTTGCGAAACCGTGTAAGCTCCAAACTCACGACGGTCGACCTGTTTCCGACAAGTTTAATCAATAACGTTTATCATTAAAAAAAAAAAATAATAATGCGACTTTTCAATGCATATACGCACAGAAACGTGCGTGTGTTTGTATCAAATGCAGTAGTAATAGTAGTAATACTATATATAAACACTGAAATTATAGAGTGCGACGAAAACGGAATTGGACAAGTCTAATGATATATGTATAATTTATATATACTGTATAATATACAGAGTGACAGTAATCGACCGTGACATTAAATGCGATACGGTTGCCGTTGCAGGTCGGTGGACATACGATATCACTGACGCTCTTTTAATTCCACACCGGTTTGAGAGTTTTCATTTTATTATGTATACACTCTCTCTTACACACACACGCATATATAACATACATACATATATATATATATATATATACCTAATAATCGTTTCAACGTGTCTTTTATAATATTATATTTTTTGGGTTGTTTTTTCTGTATTAGTTAGTATAATGTATATTTTATAATAATATATTGTATTTATATTATATACACCATATACACGATAAATATCGTTCGACACATTAATTTTGATGCACGACTATACGGAGATTCACGAAACGGGTTTTGGCTAAATCGGTTTGGATATTTTAACTTAAAACCTCGTCGCTGCACCTGAAAAATTCCGATCGAAAGTAAGCTTATCGCGACCAAGGTCGAAACGAATACGCATATTAATTATAACGAGTAATTTTCATTTTATTTTCGTCGTCGTGGTTGACACTAAAAGCGGCAGTAATATATCATATTATCTTAACGCTAAGTAAAAAATTGCCTCACCACCACCCCAGTCGCCTTATATATTCAATATCTGTGACCAATGATATTAATTATTATTTATACGTATATATATATTGTTTATTATAATATACACGGACATATAAATACAACACACACACACACACACACACACTTGTTAGATCTAGATGAGTATAATGTGTAATATATAAGACGCGTGATGCAGTTGATTTTGTAGTGATGTATCTCTAGCGGACCATGGTTGACGAAGAAGCGTCGAAGCGGATCGAGTACTTATATATTATTATGTATTATACACTATCCGGACGAATTAACTTTAAAAAAAAAAATAACAATGGCAATTCAATTTGAGCTGTAAAACCGTTTTCAAGTCTTTGTGCGTAACAAAAGCGAGTTCATAATAAATACGAGATATGATTTTATAAGTACGTTGACTCGTTCGCGGCGAATTTTCCGATATAAACTTTAAAAAAACGTATGCGTAAAAAATCACTTTGTATCACGCTGTGTCTTATAACATAAAGTAAAAATGTATTATAATGTATAAGAAATTGGACTAATTTACAATAATAATGTATATCGCAGACAGCTGCAGCTGGTAATACCTATGTAATGTTATCCACTATATATTTTATACGCTATCCGTTTGAGGTATAATCATCATTTTACAAATTACAATAGAATAACGACAGGCGTACAAAACATTAACGGATTTTTCATAAAAAAAAAATGTAAATCGTTCATATTAAAAGAACCGGCAAATCGGCATAATATTACCCCTTTTCATTTGCTCACCTTCACTGTTATAATTAACCATTCTCTTTATTATTAAAGACTATATTATATAATATTGGAACTGCAATTGCCGAACACAAATTCAATATTAGGTATGTCATGTTAAGATTTTTTTCTTGTTTTATAAAATGTTCTCAAAAGTGTAGGTTATATAGGTAATATAGATCCTTTAAGTAAAATCTTTTTTTATAATGTATAAAATATAATAACTATAATTTATTGTTGCTCCACCTTGTATTTAAACAACGTAAAATTTAATATTTCAGCAAAATATCAAAACCAACTAACTCCCTATTGTAATAACAAATACAATTGTGTGATCGAGTATACGTTGTAAAATATTGTAAGACATAAGTTATAAATTGTACAATATACATACAGTCTGTATTATAGTCTCAATACTCTATAATTGATAACGATACGATTAATATTTATAACTAATGTATCGATATCGAAGATTTCGAATAAGATGGGCGAATATATATGGTAGAATATGACTAAATATATACATAATTATATAATAAATAATAATAGCACACACATTATTATATGTGATTCACAAAAAGAGACATCTGCTTTCCAAAATCTTACAAAAATATTTTCATTCGATGAATATAATTTAATTGTATATAATGTAGGTCATTATAACATATAACTTATTTGTATTTGGTTGGGGGGAGGGTGAATTAACTATTTAAATTTTTAATTTATTTAGTAATATCATATATATTATACATCCATTAAATATAATGTTTGACAATCATTTGGAGCGAAGCTTAGCTTTTTTACTCACTCCTTTTCCTAATGGCTCTTATGATTATACTTTTACATGACAAAATCTTCTAAACAATATTGTATTATAGTAAATTCTATATTTTTATTAAACAATACTTTTTATTAAATTCTATTATTCACCACGTGAGACCATAGCAACGTATATTGCACTTGAGTAAAAACAGTGAACAGATTCGTGGAATATTAATTTATTTTGTAATTAAAATGCAGACTTGTTAATTGTATTTGTATTACTTAAAAAAGTTATTTATTACTCTACTCGGTATTACTTTGAGCCACCGTAATAAACTTTAATTCAATTTGAGAAATTTTGATTAAAAAAAAGGAAGAGGAAATTCAAGAATGGATGGCATTTTGCTAGTTGAAATTATCTTCGGAAATACGATATCATAGTTCGAACGACAAACAATCATAATAATAATAAAATACGCGTATACATATATTATTACTATTAAAGAGCAAAAACGTCTAGACGACAAAACGAATGCATTGACGAAATAAAGATTTATAAAAACCATACTTGTAAAAAAAAAATTCTAAAATTCAAACTCGTTTTACTAAAACGTAAACCTATAGATTACTTATAATATGCTGAATGTCGCCGGACTGCGTTGCAGTGCGTCTCTTTAATACCATTTTAACGATTTTTTTGTATATTATATGTATGTATATTGTATATACACAAAAATACACACACACATATGCATGTATTAACTATTAGGTATACGTATAAGAAAAAAAGACCTCTTATATATATATATATATATATATATATATATATATATATATATATATATTATAATACCTACCGCGCTGCGTTATTTTTATTATTATTATTCAATAAACCTATTATAATAACGCAATCGCGTAATAACAAACTCGTTACACATTAACGTCACCCGTACTCTTCTCACAGTGTGTACACGCACACGAATTACATGTGTATATAAATGTCTGTGTGTGTGTGTATTGTTCGGAATGCAATCGGCGGCTTTAGCTCAGCGCTCACTCTCTGTCCGTGTCATCTATCTCTCTCACTTTCTCTCTCCATCTCTGTCTCCTCTGTCTCTCACCGTCTCGGCGACCGGTGCACCAGGTATATATAAATACGTATACACACATATGTGTACAAATATATATGTATATTGTGTGCGCCGGACCCGAAATCCATTAACCCCGAAAAGAAAACAATGAGCACTCGGCAAAGGAATGTAGTTCGAAGGGGTCGTCGGTATTTTTTCCATTTTTTTTTTTTATTGCAGTCTTTGGGAGATTATTTTTTCCTCCTCTCGTCCGCGACATATGCTCATACGCACGCGCTTATGTGTTCCGCGTGCACATTTATAATACTTACACACACAAATATATATATATATATATATATACTTAGGTACGTGTTTATATATATTATTTATGTGTGTGTGTGTGTGTATAAATGTGAAACTGGTGGCGAGCATTATTCGCGCACGCGAAACAAAAGGATCCAGAGCTATAAATCAACAAGTTTGCCGTTTCGCGGCCGGCGGACAGCAGCAGTTCGGCGCGACGTCGGTATGTAGTTGTACCTGTATGTATAGATACCTGCAATACATAATATATATCGGGAGAGAGAAGCACGCCGAACGGGGCGGGATTGGGCCGGAGGGGAGCTGGGAATATTATAATAAATATAATATATATATAAATGAAAAAAGAAACAGTATATATAATAATAATAATAACGATATATATATAGTATAATAATAAAAAAATAAATACTCTGGTGAATGAATAATGTATAATATATATTATATATGTCGATATATATGTATACCTTTATAGTTATATTCACGTACACACACACACACACACTTTTATATACGCTCACCTACCTACGCGCAAAATGCGTATTGTATATACATATATTTATGTATATGTATATGAAATAACTTGTGTTACGATTTATTATTGTCGTCGTTGTCATAGAATAAAAAAAACAAATGTACATTATCTGTGTATGTATGTGTGCGTGTGTGTGTGAGACGGAGAGAGAGAGATAAAGAGAATAATCGCGATTTGCATCTGTGCAGGAGATTCCGATGTCGCGAATAATTACGCGTTTTGCAAAACGGGATTCGGAACGACGTGGCGCGGACTGGGAAGAAAAAAATGCGTCTTACACGAGAACGTTATTTAAGCGCAGTGACATTTTTTCCCCCCATTTATTTTTACGGATTCTCGACTCACGGCGTAAGTAGGTACTTGCATACACTGCACTGTGCACACGCTACACTGGTGCTGAGCATGAGAATAATAATAATTATTATGGGTCTGCGAGCATAATCATCATTTGGAGGAGGAAAACAAATTTGAATATCGATTCCGACGCGCTGCCGCAGACGTTAAACCAGCCGCTGATAGCTTTTAAGTATACCTCTTATCCATATCTAGATATATATTATATCCGCTACCATACATAATATATATTATTACAATACGCGTTTTGCTGCTGCTCCGGGTGCGCGTCCATACAGGTGGATACCTAAACGTACGTAATATAATATATTATATTATTGTGCTCATTTGTTTGACATATTATACATTGTATGTACGTACACATATTGCTATTATAATGGGCGGTATGCTAGTCGGTAATTAACTCGAACAATAACGCTGTAATTTCGTTTGTTTTCCACTGATTAATAATTATGAATAATGATCGATCCCGGATGAGAGGTGCTTTGAAGACGTACCTACATATACATTTAACGCACGTATAGCCTTTCTTGTATGCATAATAATATAATGCGTTTGTGTACGCATATGTACACGTATACATGATATTCTTACATAATATTGCTATGCATTAGTAATAATTATTGATTTCGCATGCAGACGAAACGATAATGTATGATAACTTTTTTTATTCGTTTATTGTTTCGAGGTTTCGGCACGCGTTTTTTGCTTTCTGTATTTTTATATTTTGTATTGAAAAAAATGTTGACAATAATAATAATTAAATATGTATGAAATATAGTCAGTATTATAATAATATTATAATCTCTTATACTCTTAGTGAATTCATGATTGATTCGGCGGTATAAGTACCTACATAGTACGTAGACATGTAAGAAAATAAAAAATATTATTTTTTCAACTGTGGATTGCCGTTAACAATACCCGCGTTCATAACAATACAGATATCTATGTTAAATTTTCTAAAAATTCTATTGTTTTTCGCTATACTTTAAAAAATTTTCCCCTCTGGAGTGGCTGTAAAGTTGTGGACTACTGCTTCACGATAAAATATATTATACATTTTTAAGAGTACTATTGGACCCATTGTTCGACGAATTTCAAGTATATAATTTTTGTTCTTAGGTATATAATTTATTATACATTGACCCTTTTTTAAATGCTATTAGAATGTGTAATTTCTATTATATTATGGTTAATTAAAAGAAAATTCCATTTGTGGGATTCGTCCATGTACGGTGTATAAATGGGGTAGGTACGGCTGCTATATATCAAAAATTCCAAACGATAAAATAATTATTTCAAATTAATTTACATTGGTTGGTACACAACGAATCACGTATATAGGTATATTTATAAGTTTTATAAGTTGACCAGCTATTAAAATGTTATGTGTAAGTAAAGTGTGTATACATTTTAAATTTAATTAACGGGGTCATGAATAACTTCGTGATTTATATCTGTGATTTTTAATCGTTCCTTATAATAGCGTTACGCATTACAATATTATACAACGTATAGTGTTTTTATAATTCGACATTCAAATAACATTCAAGTGTCGTGTTCAAGAAAAAAATCCCATTAGGTCCAACTTATATTGTACGTGTATACATACTCATATGTATAGTATACCATTAATATGTATCATGCATGCAATCAATTCGCACAGAAAATCTAAATAATCTAGTCCACCGATATGTTGTTAGCGTCCGTTTTCGTTCATATTATGTTGGTTATGTCATTACGATTTACGACGTAGGTATATTATAATTTATAATCACGTTGAATCGTAATTCGTCTAAATTTCCGCACAGTTTTAGAAAACCGCGGAAACGCCGATTCAACACTCTATAATGTGAAATATATACATGATACATTTCACATTATACAACATAATTTTTATTAACACAAATCGCTAAACAGTCAATATTAAGTTACACTCATAGAACACCTAGTAAACAGTTTAATTATTATATTATAGTGGTAACGGACAACGGTATTGTAAGTGATCTAAACTTATTGGGGTCAAAATTCTAAAACTATCTACCTATTTCACAGACAAATTTTTAGGATTTCAAAACAACGAAAAGAATACTTACGAATAAATTGTAAAAATGTATTGATTATAATTTATCAAAACATATTCGAAAGTTATGAAATGTTAGTTACCTACATAAAAGTAATATAATAAATTACTTACAAAAGGCTGCTTTAGTGCCATTCAGAAAATCATCGAGTATTAATTAGTCTTTTAATTGACGCATAAATATAGACCATTATTATTGCAACTGTTTTTCAATCAATGGCAAATCGTGCTATAGATTCTTATTTTATCATTTTTTTATTTTATAAAACGCTACAAACATCTAATATCCAGCAGCCTGTGTATCTTTCCAATTTTCGCTTTTATAGATATATTAAAATAATGTTTATGTTTTCCACCTAGCGCTGTATATGGTGATCTTTAGTTCTACTTTTCTTATAATTCTGGGCAAAATTCTTAAGGTACCTATTATTTTATTACATGATCGTTGTAATAAGCGATTGGTAGTAGATCTCCATTAGTAAATTGTAGATCATTTTGGAGTTTGGACAATCAGTATAGACAGCTAGTACAGTATAGGCGTCCTTACTTCTTAAAAGTGGAAAATAAAATCGTAGATCTACCCGAACCACGCGACAGAAAAACAATTGGGATTCAAATAAATATATTATAATATTTGCGTACATTATGTGCATTGAAAAATAACGATTAATTTATTTAGGATTTATTTTTTGTCAAATTCATACGACTTAGTTTATAAACATGTATATTATTATTGTATTCAATTTTTTCTTTCTCATACATCATAATAAAATATTCTATCGAAACGCTTACGTGGCTCGTGTTTCACGCAATAATGGGAAAAACATAGTATTGTGTTCGGGCGACTATTATAATAAAACGTTGTCGGGTCGATAAGCAGCAATTCGAAATCATAGAGACTGGCGGGCGACGTAAATTCGTGCATTAATAAAAAAATTAAATTCTATCTACGTATATATTATATTCTATAAATATATCCTCACCACTTCATTCACAACACAACGGGTTTAATTAATTTTTTTTTTATTCAACTCTTTACTATCGCAAGGTTAGTATTATATATTTATATAGTATATTGTATTAAATTTAATACAGTATATAGTGTTCACGCATGGTTTATTCGAAAAACGTTTTTAAACACATTTGGCATTTCGCGGGACCGCACGTCATCGCCGTGGTCTAAATGCACTATATGTATATATAGGCACCTATCCATAGTATAATATATTATAATGGAATAAATATAGTTTATCGGATTCGTTTTATACAGATGCGGCGGCGGGGCGCGTACGGACGGATGAGTTCAAGTTCAGTACCCCTTGTTTGCCGTTATTGTATTATTATTCATTGTTGGAACTCGGAATATGCTACCAAAAGGAAATAGTAATAAAAAAAAAAAAAAAATGATTATAAAACAAAATACTTCGAATGGCAGCAGCGGCGGTCGGTCGTGTGCTGCGACGAAAGCCCGACCAATAACAATCGTATATTATATATATTGTGTAAAAGTCTCGATACCTATCTCTTGGCGTTCACATATACACGTACATGCATATATAGGTCTACACGAGAACGATGAACTAAATGCAGCAGTGCTAGGACAGCATACGAGATTTTTCGTCTCCGACTGCAGGAATTATTCACCAGTGCAGTGTGTACAATAAGTGCTTGTGTGTGCGTGCGTGTCCATTCGGTACGGAATTCCAGTGCACTCCGGATAATAATAATTTACATATGTGTACAGCGCCGCCTTGGTCTGGACCATGTGAACAAAATGGTATGCGCCGACTACCACCACCATCACCACCGCCAGTTACTCACTGAACATATTATAACCGATCGAAAAATCTGTTTCGTTTCATATTATAATACAATATACATAATAATATGCATAAATTATGATGTACACAATACACACACACACACACACACACACACACACACACACACACACACACATACACATATATATACATAGTTGTTATAATACAATATTATAGGTATAATTTATATCGTATGTTATAACTTATAATATTAATTATTATGGTCTTAAATAGTATAATATATTATGGCTGGCAGCAGTTTGTACATTTTTGTTCTCACCGCGCACAACACTAATCATTTCATTAACGATTTAATTATTAACGATAATATTACAATTAGCAAGACAACCGTACGACACGCGTTAAAGGTTTACGATTAAATAGATTTTCTCTCTGTGTATATATCTCTACCTAATGCATGTTATGACTGTTTAAAATAGCTATTAATTATTATAATAGACTTTATAGCGAATGAATCTACAGTAATAATTATAGTTGTGTCAATAAAAATTAATGATGAGTTTGAAGAAATAATAATATTATACTAAAATTATCGTCTATCTATTTGTTGTATACCGCTTTGTTTGATTTTTCGCATATATTTTATTTTATCGATTATCGTACTGTTACGTATTGCATATGCGCGATTCTTTCTAGTTCTCGTATTTCCTGCAGGATTTCGTCAAATCAACGTTTTAAAATAATTCCCACGCGGTCGTTAGGAATTCAATTGTTTTCAAGATCAACGCGATTGATGTTATTATTAAAATAATTTGTGATAGAAAATTGGTCACTGAATGAAAGACGAGTGTTACAATCATATACATATTATACCTATGTGTTTTATTACATTATGATAAGATGTAATATCATGCATAAGAATTAAATCGTATTATATTCCTAACAAATACCTATAAAATATACTTAATCTAATAGGTATTTGCATAAATCAAGTTTGCAGTTTTATCCAACAAATATAAATATGTGTAATTAATTTAATCAGGCGTTGTTAGTTTTTCGCATTTTTCTGTAAAACACCTTAAGAATTCCGAAAATGATCACTATAGGATATTCATTTGCATATTCAGTTTTAATCTATTCTCAATGGACCCGGGAATAATTGACAGAACTGTCAACTGCAGTATAGCTCAATTATACATGATATAAAATAAATGACCGATCATTGTGAAGGGTATATTATATTAAATTATATTGTAACGGAAGTAATATTTGGATGGTGTAAGAGTATTTAAAAAAAAAAGCCACGCGTAGGACCCATTTATTGAATAAGAAATGACATGAGTCACTTTAAATTGTAAAATATCAAATAAACACTTCCATATAATATCATTTAATCTATTTTAAATGGTCCTTTATTATGATAACAACAATATTGTTTAAATGTAATTGAGATTATCATGAATATAGTTTATCAATATTTAACGACTTCATAAGATTATATACAGAGAAAAAATTTATATGGGTATTATTGTTATTATTGATATACAATGTTAGGTGATAATTAGTAAAAATAATTTGGTCATTAGTATAAATTGGTTATAATATTTAGATAGTTGGATTTTATAAATTATTTACAATTGTGGCTTGTATAGTTTTTGATTAAATTAAACTGCATTATTTAGTGTTGTTTCTTTTAGGAGTTAATCTTGTTTGTATTTGATTGTAGATCCGGCTCCAATACAATATATATATTTTTTGATGAATCCCGCATATGCTGCATGTTTATGTTCGAATAAATAATATTAATTAACAGTAAATTCTTCATCACTGTATTTTTATATTAATATTGAATATATTATACTATTTCTATGCGTTGAAGTATAAATGATACGCAGCAATAGTATTAAAGAAAGCTCTTTCCTTATCTGACAAAATATACCTATAATAAATGTTAATTTTCTAGGTTTAACGTTTTTGTGAACTGCATTTATTATAATTTACTAAGAAATTTCATACTTAATTTAACATGAACATTTTTTAGATCAATTAATTTGTTGAAATATTAATTGTACTTCTTAAAAAATAAGGCTCAGTGGGAGATCTATATTGAGCCTGCCATCGATATAATCGCTACTATACTCTAATTTCGCCACTTCTAATTATTATATCAATAATTATTGTGTTTTTAGAAGTCTCTTTAGAAGGTCTTACATTATCAGTTACTAGTATTACAATAAGTCGGCGAGACGTCGAGACTTACTGAATACAATTAAATATACTTATATGTAATCCGATCGCCGAAACGGCATGATCATTCGAATGGAACGCGCGCGATCGCCTACCTATCGAGTTTCAACGACGTTTCTCTGGATGTACGTTTTTAATTCTATTTATGTATATAGAAGAGCGAGCAGGTCCGGCGATTAAGTCCGTTTAAATAGTTTCGGCCGTGTTAATAGTCTCGTTGCTATGCAGTGATTAATCGACTGTATAGCAATTCTAAACAACGCAGAAATACAATAATATTACATTGTGGTTAAATGGTTTATGCGTGTTTAGTAATAGGTACCTATTAATTATTTATTATTATAATAGGTATAGCTTATAATATATTATTATATAGGTTATAAGCACTCAGCGCATTATAGAATACTATGATTTATAATATCTACCGCGATACTAATACATTTTTGGTTTCATTCAATCCACTGGTAAATTTTAAATCGCATAATTTAATTTTAAATAGATACGTGAAATAAATTAGGACTACGACTACTCCCTACTTTTTTGTAAATTTTGCTATTACACACTTAACCATTTTTTTTTTTTAGCATATCTAGACAAACATCATTTAAGGGTTGTAACTAGTAAACATAAACTTTTTTTTGTCATTTTCTACTTCACACAAAAATAGGGACTAACTATAACTAATACCTATACTATTTGTATACCTTAAGGACTACTACTGCAATTGCGTTCGAATGATACAATCGATATATTTTGACAATTTCAGGTTTTTTTTTATTCCTTGTTTAGACAAACCTGAAATTAGTCAAAATTGTAATATAAAGACTAATGGCGTTGTTCTTTTCGATAAAACAATACATTAAAAAAATATCAATTCAAATTATTAGAAAAAGAATATGCTCAGCCGACAAAATATAAATACACATCCGTGGCTTACATTATATTGTTATTATATTTTTTAACGCATTTCCTGAAACGGATACACGTATAGTTTGAATGACGATCGCGTTAGGACTGAATAATCGATTGAGCAGTGCGTATACATACATACGTCTATATCTATGTATTCTGTAGTGGTAAACACACCACTATTTGTTTGTTAGTCAGCATAAATAATTACGTTATCACCCGAGCAGAGAAGACAGTTTTAGACATACCGCGCGTACCCGTTTATGTATGGTAAACTAACAACAAAAAGGATGAACTGTGTTTGTAGATTTTCCGCTGAGCCGTCCGAGCTTTTTGTTTACTCGTTATATAATTTATTATTAGTATATGTGTAAAAGGCTAAAACGTAAAAAACTCTATGTGAAATACACGATATTTTATATGAACTGCGGCGACGATAATTATTGTAACATTTTTTTATCGTTAATTTTGATTTAATATCAATCTCATTTACGGAAAATTAAAATATGTTTTATATAACCAAAAAAATAAAGTGTTGTGGTAGTGTTATAATGGTTATGGGACTAGAATAACAAAGGAAAACGAAACTGTGCACTAAACATGTATAAACAATGTGATTCACAGCAAGCATGCTCACCTCCATTTTTTCTTAAATAATGAATTTATTCAAATTCTAATTGTTGGAACTTTTAAATACGCTTAAGTATTACACTTTAAAGTTTTTTGAGATATTTTATACAGTTTATTGCAGTGATCAACTCTTCTATTTTAATGAGTATCACCTTTGTTAACTGCAAATTGTGAATCAGATAATTTTTTTGAAAATTTTGATGTATCTTAATCAAAATTCAAACTCCAGTAGTTTTTGAGTAATTTCACTGCGTGTAATAAGTATATGGGGGCTAAAATGATTTGAAAATTTTAATAATTAAAATTTTTGAAAATTATAAAGTATAATAATTAATACTAAATTCAAATTTACATTTATTTTTTATTTTAATAACACCATTTTTAAAGACTATCCTTACTACTAAGGATATATCTACATATATAACTGGCAAATTATACCTATTCATTAAAATTTTGATTTTTGATTTTATTTATTCAAAAACTTTCAAAAGAATCATCAACCTATAATCATTTTAAATGATGTCGGTCCTAATTTTAAAAACAATTTGTTTATTTCACCACAGAACACTCTTTAATTGGAATAAAAAAAATCTAAATAATTGAAAAAAGTAGGTACTCAAGTTAATTTAAAAATTTAAAAATTCTAATTTTAATTAATTCAAGACGGGGATGTCGTGCATACTTGGTGAATTATTTTTTATATGTGTGTTTGTGCTTACTTATTCTTCTCTGCCATAACCTTACAAATGTATATTTATATAATATAATATTTAGAGGGACTTCTGGGAAGAAGCTTGCGTTTTATAATGAGATTTACGTTGGCAGGATACTACAGCGCTAAAGCACGTTTTCGAATGAACTAAATCTCGGCCGTGGATAGTCGTATTCTACATCGAGTCCTCTTTCGCTGAAAAATAAAAACAGCCACGACGAGGGTAAACGTATTAACGATCCTACAACACGCCCCAGGGAAATATACATGTACATATAAAAACGTATCCTCCGGGTAAGAGTAGGAGGATTGGGAAATGATAATTTATATACCATGACTCACCTCATAGTGTGTCCGTATCACTTCGTAGTATAGATTATTATGTTTATATATATTAAGTGTATGGCTATGGTGAGGCGGTGGATTTTTTTTTCTTCGGTATTCTCGATACCGTTGTTTGGCCTGGCGATATTAGCCAAAACGACGGTGAACATTATGTGTAGAGGGGATGGGAGAACATTAAAATAATAAAGGTGGCAATCACGCGCGCTCGGAGAATGCTTTTTTATTTTATTTTTTCTTTATTCGGCCCACCCACGGCCGACACACACCATTCGCGATAATGTCGGTCGTCGTCGTTTACGAACGCGATACACGACTTACCATTACGGCTCCGTACCTCGCATATTATTATATAATATACATTTTACATAGAGACTAGAAATATCTGCCTAGTAACTGCCGTGTACCTGTATAGCCTACAACATGCGTAATTATTATTTCATTACCTACATAGGTAGGTAGTACCTACCCGAAATAATGCGCTCGTGTTTATTATAATGCACCTAATAACGCGTTGTATACCCACACACACACATATATATATGTATTTATTTTCTCTGTTTCCACGTTATTATTTAATAATAATAATATAATATACACATTTATAGTCTGCACTCCGCAGCAATCGTACCTATAATATTATTATACACTATGCGCGCCTTCCGATATCTCCCGCCACCGCTTGCCTCCACCGAGCATCGGGCGACCTGTGTGGTCGAAAAGACATTGTCACGAATCAACGGTACCTTTATATTATATATTATACTTATTATTTATTATTAGTTATTACGTAGATACGATTCTCCGTCGGCGGGTGGGTCATTAGCGTGTGCTGCGCGTATTATTATATATATAATGTATTATACTATATATCTATACCGTAGTGTGCCTCGCTGATGTTGTGGGCACAGTACGCGATTATTATCGAGGAAAAGAGTTGGACGCAAAGAATGAAATAGATCGACGGACGGACGGACGGACACGACGACGGTATGTCAGCATGTGTGCGTGTGTCTTCGTGTTCGGGAGAGATAAAAGTGAAACATCGATTCAATGATCACGGACCCAACCAAATATACCCAATAAAAAATAGTATTGTGTTTAATAATAAAACACGTATAACACAATGATATGATGAATTTGAAAACGAAAAACGCTCTCGTCGTGTGTTTAACGTACTATAGATACATCTACATAGTATAAACAAATTGACCGGCTTCCTGTTTCCGTGGTTCGACGGAGATTGGTGTTGATGTGTTTTTATCGAATCATATTATATACTGTTATTATGTGCGCGCGGGTCTGTGTGTGTGTGTGTGTGTGTGTGTGTGTGTGTGTGTGTGTGTGTGTGTGTGTGTGTGTGCAATTGAAACCCATTAGCTCCTCGGTTCTCATATTATTATTATTATTAAACATGCGGCCGTAACTCGTAAACACAGCGTGATGTGCGGGGGCCTCTGCAGTAGATGATAATATATTATAACTTCTTATTTTTTTTCTCTCGGGTTGTACACACGTTTGAGTATATTTCGTCGAGCAGTTATATTATAATGCACCGTTGTCGTATTATTGTACGCGTGTACGATGTACATGATGACTCACCAAGCATGTTCACCCCTTTTTTTCTTTAATAATGCAGTTATTTCAAAGTCTGATTTTTGAAATTTTTAAACATACTTTGATACCATATATTTTCAAATTTTTATATTGCTCAAGGATTCCACTATGGAGAAATAAGTTTTTGATTTTAAAACGAGTACTGATCTTTTTTACTGTAAATTATTTAGTGGATAACTTTCTGAACATTTGGATTTGTAAAAATGTTCAAGTATAATAAATACTAAACCCAATATTATATTAAATCATTTTGTTTTATATCTTTGTAAAATAATTGTTTAGATCTATTATCTGTAGTATAAACATTTTTAATAACTAAGAAACTACACGTTTGAATTTTGAATCAGGTATATCTACATTTTTAATAAAATTATCCACCTAATAAACTATAGTAAAAGATGTTTTTTTTTTGGAAAATATAAGTTAAGTTTATGGTATTACAGGATAATCTTTAAGTATAGTAAGAACAATTTCAAGAATTTGAAAATTTGATATTCAAAAACATTTAAAAATTCCAAAAATCAGGATTGTAATAAATTAATTATTTAAGAAAAAAGTGGGATGAATATACTTGATTGATTACCCTGTATAATAATAATAATAATAATAAATAATAATACTAATATTATTGTTGTGCGTGCAGTGAATGGTAGTGGTCGGATCAAGTGAGAACGACGACGACACGAACATCTTCGTGGTCTTGTGTCAATTATTCAATTATTATATATTATACGTATATCTATAATACCTATACGTTATAATAAATGATATAATAGTATAATATTTTATTAAACGACTATGGTCTTCCGTCGGTTGTCGTTGTTGTGGACAGTCTCCGAGATTCAGTACATCTAACACACAAAGATACTTAGCTCGCGCCTAAGTATATTCGAATATTATTAGTGTTTATTACCTATCCGACTACTTATAGGCTCTATAAACGCTATACTTATATTTTACTAATACTAAAATGCATATATTATGATTCGTGTATAGTCAGGTACAATATATACTTGTCGGGCCACCCCACGCGTTTTCTATTCGGCTCAGATACCTCGAAATCTGGAAGCCGATTCACTCCGTGGTACGGAACATTAAATTACTGTCATGGCCATATAAAATACCGCGTAGTTCTCCTGAGTTCTCGTTTTCCTCGAAAAACACAAAAATGTATACTGTTTTCTTCTATTATAAACATATAAGAAATTATCATCCACTTATTAATTTGAATATTACGTATATAATTAAATTATAATTTTTTTATGTTGATAGGTAATGAGCTAATTTTTCGTAGTAAGATTTTATCCCCCATAAAATTCAATCAAATCTCCGCCAAAGTAAAACTACTTACATTTTTTTTGTAAAAAGTGATTATTGATAAATGACGAGTAAATCCAAAATATATAATTATGTGAACAAATAAGTTATCATACTGTTACAATACTTAAAATAAATACAAATTATATTCAATTGGAAGTGTGCATTAGGTAAAAATCATATTGTTTCCTATGTGAATTAAGTATACTAAATTAAATTTATTTTTTTAAACGATGATTAAACGATTTTTAAATGGGAAACATATCATACCTACTTATAAAGTGTACTAACCTTCGGTATTTCAAACGTAACTTGAAGCTGTACAAATCATGCTACTGCCAAACGTTTTAGGCATTGAACCTATACGATGAATATAATAATATTGTACAATATATGCGGTGTACAAAGGTTTTTTTTATCATAACATTTTTGTAAGAATAAAAAACGCCGAGTGGGTCGAACCTTAAATAAATAGAATTCGTTATGTACTTTGTTGAACGGTTACCGAAAATGGCCAATTGTTAATGCCTTGGTGAAAAAAAATAGAATAGCCATTATTGCATAATAATATTCGGTATATAGTTTCACTATACATAGGGCTTTCTTTTCTGTAAGCGGGCTTCTCATCCACCGAAAGCCTATACAATTTTTTTTTTTTAACCAATTCCTTTTAACTAAATATTTGCATTTCGCAATTCCTTATCGTTCATAATATCATATTATGAACAATGAACGTAGAACGAAACTCGTTTATCGACCTATATACTATCACTGCGTTATCATTCCACTTAGTCCACTTCTTCGTTTACGTACTCAATTTAAAGTTAATTTGCGTTGTTTGAAGACTCGTGATGGTCTCTTCTTGTTCTGTGGTACGTATTTTGTATAACGGGATCGTATAAATCGTTCATGAATAGCTAACATTAAATAAAAATCTAAAAATCGTATCTATATTGTTCTGTAAAGAAGAAACATTCAAAAAACGATTACGATCTATGTATAATAGAATGTTTTTTCCCTTTAGATCAAGACGTTCTGCGCATTATTATGTATAGGTACCTCAGCTATACTTACCTAAAAATATATTGTTGACGAATTCGTTTTTAAAAATTTACCGTGACAAAGGAGAATCTTGAATACGTCTGACTAATTCCCAACGCCCTTAATTGACTTGTTTTTTCGTTTCAAAACGATTAGCCTCGTATAGTAACGTAATAATACACATTTGAACTAATACTCACAATTTAATACACAATGATCAACCTCGAATGCGTAAGGGAATCCGCATAATACTCATTTCATTCATGGTTTTGGTGTTCTAAATTATTATATTACTTAAGTACATAGAATGTTAAACTTATATCTATTATACTCAGCGCAAGGAATTCGACATTAGTGAACGAGATATCTCGATATATTTGTGCTAACATTTTACTACGTTTAAATATTGTGATAAAAATCTAGTCAGACGACCGGTGATGTAGCGGTATTAGTCGACAATCAGAGGTGTATATCACGTAGTTATAAATAATATTATTGTCCAAAATTATTGATAGCGACGAAATGTTTGGTTGGATATAATATACGTGGCGTTAAGACACTATTTCAGTGAAACCTCTAAATACCAAACTCTCTCGGTCACTGAAACTTGGTTTGCTGTTCTGTAGAGAATTCTATTAAGTTAAAAAGATCCCAAGTCAGCTGTATTATTATTGTGCTGTGTGACATGTGCGTAAATATCATACATAACCTGAAGACTCTAGACTGTTCTAAATATTATATTTAAACGAAAAATGTATATTATAATAGTTATCCGATGTATCCAATAATACACATATAATATTATCACAATGTTCATAATACGACAAATCATTAACGACGGATTTTTTTCTTTTACAGGCGCTTTCTTGCAAGTGTGCGGAAAATCGCAAGAGACGTGTTGTCACGAAAACTCTGAACCACATTTGGTGACCGTGGGCAGAAGTATGTACGAGGATAAATTACAGACTTCATTAAAAACCCTAAGTGGCATGTACAAAGAGAAAGCTGCGAAATTCGATGGTTAGTATAACTTTACGAGCGAAATATTATTCAAAAAAATATCCTAGTTGATTTGTTTAAGAATATAATATAAAATCACAATTTTACCGTCTAAGCAGCCGATCGTGTTTATTATTATTTTTTCATTGTTTCTTGTTTATGTTTAGAATACTTCAGGGATATGCTGAACAAGGCCAGAATGGGTTTTCACGATATGTTCAAAAAGACGTATGGAATGATGTACGAACAGAACTCGTACCTGTTCCAAGATCTGTTCCGGGATCTGGAAAAGTATTACGACGCGGGCAACACGAACATCGTTGAGGTGTTAGAAAACTTCTTCTCCGTACTGTGTCAGAAAATGTTCACTGTCATGAACAGCCAATTTGCGTTTGACGCCAAGTGAGTGATTTTTTGCGCTTTATCATTTCAACACACATTTTTTAGCATTATACATATACAAACTACTAGCTTTTTCCCCTCAATATGTCTTATATAATATATGTGTATACACACGCGCGCCCATGTATATTTTATATTTTATGCGCCCCATAACGTATATATATAGTAAATACCGTATACCTATACGCTCGTGACAATATCTCTCAGAAAACTTTTTGTTTCTGCCTGAATAAACGAACTGCTCTTGCGGTCGACTTGGCACGAACGTCAAGCGATTTCGAAGGATTTCCGTTAGGTTTTCAAAAGTTCAAGCTACCGTAAGAGTTCCGTTCGTACAACTTTACAATATATATTATCAGTTTACCATTATAAGGACGACTGCCACAGCTGCAGTCACGAAATCATAATCCTCGTGTGTATATACATACACGCGTACACACGTTTATGTACAATATAACATACGCAATAGCTATAATATTTCGAGACGACACAGCAGGATGATTAACAAAGAATGCTCATCATTTTTTGAGCTAAACCGATTTATAAAAACTTAGATTTTTTTATACTATCATAATGATGTAGTATCATTCCTTTTTTCAAATTACATAATTTCTATTTTTTACTATAACAATACTTACTATATTATGTTTTTTTTATTATATAGTGTAGTTTTAGTACTTATTATTGTATATTATATATTCTGGAAGTTTTTCAAATTATAAAATGCTATTTGATTATAATATTGATTAGAATAATTTTGAAAACAGTATAATGCTGTACTTGCGGTAGATACCTCGTAGAGTTCGCGTACATTCTTTATTTTTTGTGCATACGATTATTACTCATATATCACAGATTCAGTGGTCAAATTATAATTTCGTTTACTACAATTATCCAAAGACGAATGCTTTTTATTTAATCTTTTAAAATTAGATAAACTTGAAAATAACAATAGATATCATAACATACTATCAAAAGTTTGTAAGTATATACTGTATATAGGTTTGAGTCCTGGACTATTATTTATTTATATATACATATAAATATAATATCATTATACAATATATTTCTTACTTGATTGTGGCGGATTATTATTAATTTTATACTTAAAGGTTGAATAGCTACG
Organism: Rhopalosiphum nymphaeae; assembly: GCA_036289425.1. Classification (NCBI taxonomy): domain Eukaryota; kingdom Metazoa; phylum Arthropoda; class Insecta; order Hemiptera; family Aphididae; genus Rhopalosiphum; species Rhopalosiphum nymphaeae. Next base: position 3,040,296 of record JAZAQC010000004.1, read on the forward strand.
TTTTTATAACACCGTTTGATTATGTTATCCGCAGGTATTTGGTGTGCGTTAGCGAGAGCATGTCTGAAGTAGCGCCCTTTGGCGATGTGCCCGACAAACTTTCGGCGCCGCTGAAAAGGTCATTTGTCGCTTCCAGAACGTACGTCCAGGCCCTGAAAATAGCCAGTGACATTTTGGCCAACATCAACAAGGTTCGTTTTACACCGTGAAGTGTTATATTTGTATAATTTATTATATTTTAAGATACATTTTATTTAATAGTACCCAAATTTATTAATCGCGAACAGCACAGCACTAACAGTATAATATAATATAAATTATAATTATATGTTATATGAGGAGCATTCATATGTTGGGACTTTTGATAATTTTGGTTTTAAATAAACGTTGTGAAATATTAATACCTCAGCCCTAATTATTTAAAAATGCGTAATTGATATTGGGGATTTAGCTACAACATAAATATCGTATTAGTTTGTCTTGGAATGGGTATACATAATTTATTATAAAATAGCAGTATGTTATACCTATATAATTTTGTCTCATTGACATTACATAAACAAATTACCTATTATAATTGTATGCACTACATATATAATATATGCATAATATTTGTTATTATATTTAAATTTAAAACTAGGAAAACTAAAGTTTTATGTTACAGTAGTGAACGGTATCTACATTAAAAGGGAAATAACAGTTGTGTTATCAAACTCACAACTTTATTTACACACTTTATAATTATATATATATTAAAATATGATCGATTTTTAATTTTACAGATGGCGCCTACCCAGGAGTGTTTAGTTGGCTTCACCAGAATGACCCAATGCCCAGCTTGTAGAGGATTACAAGACAGCAAAGCTTGTAACGGATATTGTTTGAACGTCATGAAAGGATGTTTGGCGTACCACTCACAACTCGATCAAGACTGGAACGCATTTTTGGGTAAGCCATTGGATAATTTTTTTTTATTTTGATTTTCATACATATTAAAGTATACAATATTATAACGGTTATTCATTTACAGATATCATGGAGAAGGTGAAAAAACGTCTGTTAGGGCCGTTTAACATCGAACTTGTTGTTATACCGATCAACGTAAAGATATCCGAAGGCATAATGAACTTCCAAGAGAACTCTCAGAAAGTTTCACAAAAGGTATAATATCATATCTATTATCTACTTATAGCAATTTGTTGTTTCAAAAATAAAAAATGACTGTTCGCACTACCTAAACAGTTTAATTACAAAACTACACCAGACATGTTCAACACTAATCAAGTAAAATAATTTTACTATATAGTAATTATTACAATTTGTGTGATATTGCTATTTCGATACATCATTCACAATTATCTGTAGATGAAAAAAAAAAACACCATTTCTATAAAGATTAAAAGGAAATAACCAAAATGATAATACTTGCTTATATAGTGTATACATAAACAGTAGGTATATAGTGCCTAAAAGTTTTCGAGTCTATATTTTATTATTATTGTTGCTTACGTGGGACCAAACTGCGATTTTCCTAGCTTTACCTACAACTCTCATCCTAGCCACCTACGCTTATTTTGAGAAAATTTTATATTATTGAAACTATCTGGAAACTGTATTAATGGTTTCGTTGTGTTCGTGTTCAATAGGTGTTCGCCAACTGCGGTAAACCTACGTTGGGGCCATCACGTCGGCGCCGTCGCCGCGACGTGTACAACATCGATGACTACTATGACTACCAACAAGGACGAGTGATGAACGACGGCAAAAACAAGGACGCCGGTAAAGCCAACGAAGACGGCGAGGATGATATGGATGATGAAGACGACGATGACGATGAAGACGACGAATATGACGACGTAAAACCGGCGGTGCCACCTCAAGCCAGAAATGAAAAAAAAGAAAACGTCCAGGAAGAAAGCGGTGAACGGAAGAAGCAACAGCAACAGCAGCAAAGGAAAAACAAGAACAACAATGGTCCGAAGAACGGTGCCAGCGGTGGAGGAAACAAAAACAGGAAAAAGAATAACAAGAACAGCGGTCTCGAAGACGAGGAAGAAGACCAAGGAGGTCCTGCATTTGCGTTCCACAGGCTGCTCAAAGACATTGGCACCCACGTGTCATCTACAAAAAACTTTTGGAAGAGATTGCCGTACGAGGTGTGCAACAATGAAGTGGCTGTAATCGAGACTGTTCAGAACACCAGTTGCTGGAACGGATCTGCATTAGCTAGGTAATTATAAATTATGTTTAAGGCTAGTGTTAGTTATTAGGTCGGGTAAAAAAAATATATTACTTGAACTTTAAACACTATTTTATGAATAATATATTAAAACGAATATTAATAAGCATATATTGGTTTGACCTATTTGTTAAAAAAAAACAAATTAAATAATCAGCGCGATAAAAATAAAATATTAGGTTTATTCGTTAATCCTTAATATTTACTAAAAAATGGCATATTTACTCGTGTCTGTAATCACATCCACTTCGAAAAACTGTCAAGGTATGCGATTAACTCGGAAGCATCCAGTGATTTATTTATACGTGTATAAAACGTATGACTTGGAGTTTAGAATTTATATACATAAAAAAATCCATAGTAAATGCTCGTAAAATCACATTTTTATAAAAAAAAATATATTACTAAAAAACCGACATGGCAATTTTAATATTGAAAATTGAACATTGAAAAATTGTACATAATGTCACAGTAGAACTTTTTTCTTTCACAATCAACTATCACTACATCTATCGGTCTATCGTAAAATGTACATAACATAAGCCCAAAGTTGAAATTTTACTGTCGATCGAAATGCATAATAAAATATTTACTAAAATAGTTACATGTCAAATTATATGATTGGTAAAAATATATATTATAAAATCTTTTGATCGTGAAACTTGCAGGATATACTAGGTACGCAAATACGATATAATATTACGTATACGCTTTCAAAAGTTTTATCCACAACGTCATGCATAGGATATTAGGAGTGTTATGATGTATTTTATGCTTACTTATAAGTTATAAGTCATAACTGCATACTACTACGACTCAATCAACCGGTAAAAGTGAGAAAATTCATAGAAATCCGACACTTTACCAATGTTTTATGATTATTGTGTTATATCGACTATCAAACTTCACATAATTTTTAAATTTCATACGTCTATTACAGCAGTATTAACAAAACGTTAAAATTGCCGCACACATTTATATTATCATTGCCGTATCCGCGAATTATAAATATTCTTCTATATCACTTTATAGTATTAATTCTAAGACTGGCTTATGGCAACCCTTCACGCTCTTCCCTGTTATATCTACCACCTTGCTATTAATATTTTCCCGAATCAGTTTAAATTACTATATTTTATTGATGTATAATTGTTGCGGTGATTTTTTTTTTCAGTTACGCCAAGGAGGTAATGAAAGACGGCATCAAAAATCAGAAGAGGAATCCCGAGGTGCCGGTGGACGTGACGCGACCGAGTAGCCTGCTCAACGAACAGGTGTTCGCGCTCAAGGCCCTGACCAACCTGCTGAAGAACGCGTACCAGGGGCTGGACGTGGAGTGGGACATGGAAGAGGTATTCCACGGGGGTGAGTCGAGCGGCGCCGGCCCGATAGCGTCGTCGGGCGACGGTTCAGGAGACGAGGACTCGGACACCGTCAGCGGTCACATGCCCTCGTCGTCTCCGCCACCGCCACCACCGCCAGCGGGCGGAAGCGGCTCGGTCACGACGGCCATCAACGCGGCCGGCACGACGACACCCTCGCCAACGCGAACGGCGACCGATCCGTCCGACGGCGGCACAGGGTCTGGATCGAGCGCGGGCCACAAGGCCAAACCGACGCTTCAGAAAGCGCTGGCTACGTACCTGTTGCCGGTGGTCGCCGTCTGGTTTGGCGGCTCGTTCCTCGAGTGGATTCTGTGAGCGGGCCGAGAATGTTGTCCGTTACGGTTTTTCTGTATTTTATTATTTTGAAATTTTATTTTTTTTTAAATCTTGTCGTTTTTGAACGGTGCCATAAAAGAACAAAAAAAATAAATAAATAAATAAGAAAAAAAAAACAACTACAAAAAAAACGTTCAGCGCGTGTTGTTTGACTGTGATAATTTTTTTTTTTTTCGTGTACAAATATTTTTTTTTGTTAAGTAGCGTAGTCGCGTGTGTATAGTGGCCCAGCGCGACTACCTCATCCTCGGGCGGCACACGGGCCCGCCCCAGATTTCTCTCGAAAAACCTGTAAACAGCGAGTCTTCATCGAAAGTTTATGATATATTCTAATATAAAATTAACAGTGACGTTACTTTTTATAGTAGTTTGTTGTACAACTACTCAAACCTAACATCGTTATAGGACACTAACATAATATTATTATTATTGTAACATGTATTCGTTTTAGTTTTAATTAATATTATAAGTATATTCTATTGTATTCAAATATCTCATCATTTAATTTGTAATTGGTTGTTTATATTGTAATGGCTAAGGATTTATAAACGTATAACGTCTACCGCTGCGATAGACAGTATGTTACGCACTAGATACACCGCATATTACAATGTATGCATTATTATTATTATATATTTATTACCATCAAATTTTAAATTAACAGGTTTTCCAGTAAAATTTCCCTTGAGCTCCAAAACTCTTTTGGTCAAATAACTTTATTTGCACCACTTTAAACCACCACAGTAAGGAGCAACGCTTCTGTTAGTGTATTTTGTTTTTGACAATTTTTTATTTGTTTTAATTTTTAAGTGAATTAGTCTAGTCAATATTCTCATAAATTGTAAAAATGTAGCAAACAAAGAAAAAATGTACAATTTTGATTTTCATTAATACAATTTTTTTCTCTTTAATATATACATTTTTTTTTATTGGGTAAATATATTTTTGTAATACATTATTGTTTTATACATAAACATATGTGATTTAAAAATAATCTTATGTGCATAATATCATAAATATTTGTACAAACATATTATTGTCTGTCTTTCTACAAAAGAAGGGTCCATGTTTCGTTGTTAAGGCCTTATTTAATACTAATCTATAAGTAAATACAATTAAAATAAAAACTTTTTATCGTAAGTTTTTTTGTAATGTAATTATGTACTTATATCATGTATATAAATAATTTATAATTAAATAAAAAAAATATTAATTAAAAAGATACTTTACATTGCATTTGTCGTGAAACATTATAACATTTCAAATGTGTCATTGAGAAACTGGGAAATAGGAAATATATTTTAGAGATATGAACATACGAAACAGTCCCCTTAGGTCAATAGGATAATGCATTTCAGAGAGCAGATATACATATAAGACTTGAGGATTCTCAGCAGCATAAAAAGTACACAGATTTCAGCTACAGAAGGCTAACCATTTGAGTGGTTTGCCATAAAGCGTTTTGTTAGAATGGGCAATTTTGAGTTTTAGCAACATTCATTTGCTTGGCTTCCACTAGTTTAAGTTCGAGAACCTATAAAAAAATTATATTTAACACCATTAATAATATAAGTACTAATGGAAATAACTTACATTTACTTTTCTCATCAGATCTCCAACGATATCACCAACTCTAGCTAACTTGGTAGGTGGTGAATGAAATACAACAGTTCCACTTAAGCCTAAAAAAATTAAATAATAACAGTTAAAAATCACTTTATCAAAAATATTTTCGATTAATTTACTTTTTGTATGACTTTTTGGCGTGTTATCTGCTGAAGATGACAGTCTATTGTCTACTGCTGCTCTAAAACTGCTACATCGCCTGACAGCAGCCGCAGCTTGAGATTCATTCATTTCAGGATTTAATTTGCGCTCTTTACTTTGAATTTCTTGTTTTAGTTCTAAAAATGAATATATTGAAGTTATAATTAAGTTTGTTGATGATGAGTAAATTATTTATGTATAATAATTTAAAATTCTATAGTTTAATATATTTAACTATTCTGGCAAAATATAAATCTCATTAGTAATAAGTAAATAGAAATAATTTTCAGTGAAGTCTAGTTTTGGTAATATAATAACCCAATCAATATTATTTGGTTAACAAATACACTACCACAGACTGATGAAATATTTACATTATATTTTACATATTTAATTATTCATTTTTATGAATACTAGGTATCTTCCAACAAGAAATAAAAACAAACTGAAATATAAATCAAAATAAATTATACATAATAAATATTGATAAATTGCATGGAGTTTGACAATTCAAGATTGACAGTGAAGATTGCATAAATGTAAAGCAGATAAAATTAAAATACAAAAATATTTTTAAAAAAAACTAAATTTTATACTTTAATAATATGAAATATACACTATATAAATAAGTATTTAAAGACATTATATAATTTACTACTATAATTATTTTTATTACATTATCAGTTATTGATTCCTGTACCAAGTGTATAACACTGATAACAGATGTATCTTTAATGAACTTATTAGTGTTTTAGACTTAATATCAACAAATATAAGTATGAATAATAATAATTTCAATTCTAATAAATATTCAAAAAAAAAAAAAATGTATTACTAATTGAATTAAGACTTACCGCTAATTTCATCTTTTAACCTTTGGACCATAGCTTGTAAACTTTCTTTTTCATCAAGTTCTACTTCAAGGAGTGCGTTTCGTTCAATCGCATCATTCATTTTAGTTTCAAAATCTCCTAAAGATGCACAAGTTTCTCTGAAAATATAAACCAATGAATCGTTTATTTATCTAGGTAGTATAATAAAATATGTACACAAAAGTTATTAAATTTAAAAACTTCAGATAATATATATATTGTATTTCTTGTTAATTTTTACAAATAATTTAATGTTTATTATTAGGATATCAGCATACTTTGTTTTATATCTTTAGGCCACACATAACATAAACATAAAGCATTTACACGAGAATAATTTTTTGAGTAATCTTAGAGTGTATCCATTACAAAAATTGTAGAAATCATTATCCTTTATAACTTTGAAATAGCTTATTTTACTTTAACATAATTCCAAAATTATAAAAAATTATAATATATGATATGTTTATCTATGTTTATATTCATATGGGCCTTAGAGGAAATACATTTTCTGTTAAAATAAACCTATAAATTATACTGCATTAAAAATTATATTTTTAAGAGTAAGTCATCAATTTAATGAAGATAAATTAAGTCAATGTAATAGTAAAAATAATTATACTTTTTAAATATTTTATTTTATATAAATCAGTTAGATATAAATTAAGTATGGAAGGGCTTAATAAAATTATAAGAATTCATTTTAATATATTGTCCTAATATTAGTTGGCAAAGATGTATAAGTGTTTAATAGTAATGAGTTATAAATAATCAAATACAGCAAAGTAAAAATAGAGGTGGGCAATTATTCAATTTTATAATCAATAATAATTAATTATTAAACATTGAATATTGCAGTTAAAATAAACAATTTAAAATAATTACAATAATTGAATATTGGTAATAACTTATTAAAATAATTAAAGAATACCATTTTTTAGTGGTTTTTGAGAGCAAAGAAACTTTTTTATTTTACTTGTATACTTTTACTAACAGATTAATTGATTGTAATTTTTAGAGGATGTAACTAGTATATACCAGGAAGAAAAAACAGTTTAACATGATAGAAATGCCATTAACTTTTCTTTATCTCAACTACCACCTGATAATAGCATCACCTGCTTGATACAATTCCATAAAACTCAATTACTATTTTTGTTTACACTTATGTTATTAGCTTACTTAAAATGTCCACTGTTGTGGCCATACTCTTGCAGCAATATTTTTTTTCTTTGAAAACATATTCTTATATATTTCAACAATTAATACTGGACTCCCAATTTAATAATATAATTTTTCAACATAGCTACCTTTCATAATTACTGCACATATTTATTAAATTTAATTATTATGTCATAATTCACATAAGCGTCATTTCTGCAGTTCAACAATTAATAAAACATAATATAATTTTATTAGGACTACTAGGTATTGGTTGAGATAATGGAAACGTGTTGAATCCTATACTCAAATAATGATAGAACGTAGTTACTTTGATCTAATAATATCAAATTAATAAACTATACTGAAATACAAATAATATGTTGAAGAATCATGATTATGCAATAAATATTATTGATTAAAAACCAACAAACCTTTGTGACTTTTCTAAGTCTTCAGTTTTTTGTTCCAACTCTCTGATGTATTTTACATAGTTTGTTTCTCTTTCATGAAAATGGATAGCCTCCTCTTGTAAACTATGTATTTGGTTCATTAGATTTTGCTGCTCTTCACGATTTTTAGTCTATAAAGTCATAAAACATAATATATAAGTAACAATAACTCGTTTTTAACAGAATTTTTGTAGATTGGATGAATTGTGGTTTTTTCTTAAGATTCAAATAATCAACATAGGAAAAAAGAAAAACACCACAGTTCACATTGTCTATTAAATATTAGATTATTTTAAACTATGAGCCAAATGTTTTTTTTTTTTTTTATAAATAAATAAATCTAATCTAATCATACCCTTAATGTATCGAGATCAAATTGTAATTGATTGTTTTTTGATTTTAGCTCTTTGTTGTTTTTCTCCAGAACCTCAACATCCATTTCCAATTCACGTTCCAGTGACTGAGACTGTTCTCGAAAATCATCATATTCTTTTTCCAGTGCTTTGTATTTTTCTTTCCAGTCTTCATTATCCATTTCGTTTTGATTAGTCATTATTTCTTAATTGTAACAACCAGGCGATAAGCCCCAACTAGACAGACCTGTCAACTTAGCTTGTATCAGATGTTGAATGTAAATACCATACGGCCATTGCTAAAATACACATACCTTGTTTACAAAACGACAAAAACGGACAACAAAACAATTACTGGTAGCGAAATGGTTTGTTTAATCGTCTGTTGTCTGACCAGTAACTGATGTGATGCTTGTCCCCGAAGCCTCGTACAGTTTCCGATAACCTTCTATGAACCACTGCCTTGTTCAGTAGTTGTCTTCCGGTGAAGAGTATGTGATGCACTTTGACGTAAGATTAAATCGGAGACTGCAGAGCTCTCACTTTTCATCGATGATAGTAATTAATTTCTGAACGAAATTGGTAGACAATCACAATAATATTGAGCTACAATAACATCGTCGATATGAATAATAGAAAGTGCTATATCGTAACGTTATCAGTTGCAGCTGTGGAATGTGTTTTTGGTTTCATAACACTGACACGAAATATTCGATGTGACGAAACGATTGACGGCAAGTGCGCACGATAGTTTAGGAATTAGGCAACTAATAACTAGTGATTAGTGGTGACTCGTGGGTCGTGCGAAACGTTTCGTTCCGTCGTTCTGGTCCAGCGATCATCACGACGGTGGTGGGAGTCATTGGTGCCAAAATAATCGTGCGCAGTGTGACCACGGTTTAAATTACCGTATTTGCGGTGGCACGATGATGTTTGTTAAAAGCATAGATACTCGGCATTGAATTTTATGACTAATGTCTATGTCTATAAATTACAACTTACAATTTACGTAATAATGTATATATTTCCAATGATTACTGATAAAATGTTTTACGTTTCTCCATTCACTAATTTTTTTTCTCCTTGATGACTCTATCCCCTATATAACAAGGGATCGTTTGCAAAATACTTAGTCCGGCCATATTCACTAGTCATTGTCATCAATTTGTATCCGAATCGCAGTCAATGGCGTATGCAAGGTGGGATGATCATTTATTCTCCTAACGGCTTTTTTTATTTTTTTTTACTTCAAACATGACTTTGAACTTTGGACTCCGAGTTCATCAACTTAATATGCAGTTTTTACGTGCCCGTTGAAAACAACATTTGTCATTGTAAATGTATGCTGTGGTAAGTGAACCAGAGATACTAAATATAGAAATAAATCGTATTTTTGTTGTATATAAGATTATCTAGTGTCGGTGCGAAGAGATAATTATAAGAAACGTTGGTTTTATTATGGATAGTGAAAGGGTGGGCAAGAAATGATCAACGGATAATAACTCAGTATTTAACTATAGTAAGTTACTATACAATATAGTTATTAGGTTTTAGGTGGATGTGGTTTGAATGAATATTTGATCATTTAATCATTAGCTTCTGAAAAATTTCAAGTTCACCACACCTTTACCCCCCGCTCACATTATTTCAAATTCCCGCATGTACGACTAATTAGTAATTTTAGTTGACACACTAAAATATCTTCGAAATTTTAAATTACTAAGCTTTACTAATAATTTTTCTTTAAATTATTTATAATTTTATTATACTCTATATATTTTTTAAATAAAGGGCCTTGTGTATAGTATTTTAAAAATCTTAACTTAATATCTATCGGTCTATGATTGTTTATCTGTTTTATTTTATTTGGAAAATATTTTGGTTTTTTAAAAATGAATATTTTTTTTTTAATGAATTTATACATTTATACATTTTAACCATATTAAAAAAAACTAACCAACTAATCTTAAGTTTTAATATTAAGATAGTGTTAAAATACCAGACTTAGATGTTGTTAATTTATACATTATAAATCTTAAATTATTAAATTACTAATTTGTCCTAGAAATTAAATTACATATATGTATATATATAAGTTATATATACTAAATACTAATTCTCCCTACTTGTAATAGTTGTATTAACTTGTTAGTTGTTAAGTGCTACCATACTATTTTATATTATTTTGTTATTATTTAAGCTGGGAAAAAATGAACTCATGACAGCGATGCCACTAAAAAGCCTATCTATTACGCCGCGTGATTATAATTATGAGTTCATGACATTTAAATACCTATTATTTGTAGGTATTATCTACAAATCTAAAATATTATATCAAACAACAAATTATCACAGATGAGTGAAATTATCCAGAAAAATGCATGCACATATTATATTTTTATTTTTTATCTTATCTTATCCAGATAAATATTTTTTTAATTATCTAATGTTTATCTTAAATGAATCAGCTATACTAAGAAAAGTGTATCCACTTATTTCGATAAATTTGATGATTTACAATGCAAAAAATCAAATATTTAAAAGTAATTTTCAAATTTTGATTTTTCAAAAAATAAAAAACCCTATTCTTAGAAGTGTTTCACATATTTTTAAAAATTAATTTGATTAAAAATACGACAATAAAAAAATAATGGTCGTATGTTACAGCTATTACACTGTACCTACATGTATTTACTATATAAATAATGTATTATTACTTATTATTGTTATTATTAATATTTAGTGACGTGAAATAACTCTAGCTAGGAAAATAAGTAATCACTAATCATAATTTTCATTACATTTAAATAATAGTAGAATGTAAAATGTTTTGTTTTGCGTATTTTGCATGCAGTAATTAAGAATAAATTATAATATTATCTACTCAATATTATGTTTAATGTTTATACAATATATTTTATCAGCAGCTCCTATACTCTCCTACAATTGCAGCACCAAAGTGCTAATAATTATTATTATTTATTCACATGTAAAGTCACGAAATGTGTCCTCGATGTAATCTAATATTTAGAACTGAACAATTAACAAACAAAATTACATTTTTAAAAGGGTACCTTCTTGTTCATGGGCCATAAAAATAAAATAATAAAAATATTTTTTCTTTCGTTTAATCAATGGTAATCAGTAATCCCTAATACAAAAAAAAAAAAAATTAATTAAATTTCCATGTTTAAAGGACAGAATTCACGCTTTAAGGGTCAAATTCAAGGATTTAAGTATCTCTTCTCAATTCCTAATGATTTAATTTATATAAAATTTATTAAAATTGGCACATACCTATAAATATAGATTGACTATTTATATTAAATATATGTACATATAATATATATATATTATACAGGATGATTCATCAAGGATATTTACTCTATTTCTCTTCTTTATTTATGAAGTCATTCAAAATCTGATCTTTAGAATTTTTATAAGTCCTATATTATATTAAAATTCTTAATATTTTTTTTTGCTACCTACTTGGAGTCTTTTGTAGAAATACAATAATACAAATTTCTATTTCACAAATAAGAACTTCTCTTTGTTATTATAAATTATTAAGTGAATAACTCAAAATCAAAATTCGAGCGGGTGGTTTAGAATTATTTATCTTTGTGTAATTAAGAAAATAAGTTTTATGGTAATGGGTTTGAAAGATATTAAATCTACTGTAATTTGAAAATGTTAGTAACTAATATTAATCTATCAAAATGTATTATTTGTAAAAATAGTCAACGCATAATAAATGCTATAAATCTGATATTTATTTGTATCTATTTAATATTTTTGTAAAACAATTTTTATGGACTATTATATTTGAATTATTTATTTACATAATACAAGAAAGAAAAAACAATAAAAGAGAAGCAAATATATAATATAGGTATATTTCTCTTTTACAAAGTTAAGAATTGACAATTATAAATATATTCACATTAAAATTTTTTTAATTCGTTCTATATTCAACATCATTATAATATATTAATTATACATAAATATATCAATTAAAATTATTTACAGTTGTTATCGAAAACAACTAAAATAATTATTTATTACCCTACATCAGACGTCAATTTATGTTAATTATGTTTTATTTTTAGAATTTCAGTTTTAGTAATTACCCAAAACAATACGCAAATGTATATGCAAGTCATAGAAATTCGATAATACTCCAGTACTTGTATGATTAAGTTGTTTTAAGAACAAGAATAGAACCGCCTTTATACGATAGTTCACACCTAGTAAAGATAAGAGACGACGATTCCATAGAATGGGAGTTGCATATGTGATATTAATGTAAGCTTTATTATTTTCTAGGCATTTAATTCCATTGAATAAATTAGATAAAGTGTGTCAGTTATTTGCATAACATTAGTTTGCTCATTTATAATATAAATATTCCTTACAACTATATAATTACATTTATAACTGTAACAGAAAATTAAAGCAAAGTGCCCGAGTTAAATACACGTTTGTACACAGTTGTCAGTTATACTGTCTAAAGTACAATTGTTTGAGATATATATAATGTAAATTTCAATGAGATGTCCACGTTTTACTGATAAAGAATAAAATAAAATAACGTTTTTTAATATTAATAGAAATACAACAGCAATTATAAACGATATAGTTAACTTAAGACGGGATCCTAAAAAAAAAAAATACGATTCGGCACTACGCACATGTTGACTCAATTTACGAAAACTGTTCAGTAACAAAATTAAAAAAAACAATTATATAAGATTATTAACACACTGCAAAAATAAGTTAATATTATTTTACGTATGAACTTCGTTACTTATTCCATTTAAATATTACATTTTTAAAGAACATAAAATCAAAATAAAGAAATGCCTAAAATAGATTTAATATAATTTATTTAACAAAAACTTTAGTATTATTATCAATTATTAAAAATGTTGTTAAATAAACGTGTTTATCAATCAATTTCTGTGTTAAAAATAAAAAAAAGGTTTTTTGTCGCTTTTATCATTTTTAAACTATTAAGTACTACTACTATATACTATTTAAATATAATTAATAAATTAAATTATTTATTTTTGATAGAATAAATAAATAAAGTAATAGATTATAGATTATAATTGTAATTGCGGCTATTATTATTTATTATGTATATTTAGTAGTTATAATTTTTAGTAAATATATGTAACACGTATATTTTAAAGTTAGAAAATTGGAAAAGTCTGTATAATAACTATGATATAGTAGGGTTTGAGCGTAGTTAAGATAAAAAAAAAGCGTTCAACTTTTTGTAAATTTATGTGCATCTTCATTTCAATATGATTTTTGAATATATATTGAATGTGTACAGAATTTTTGTTCATATTAGGAGCTTATTGCAATTTACTAATCAAAAACATGTATTTTTTACTTAACTGTTATGTATTTGAAATATATATCCTACTTATAACGCATATAATATATTAATATGTTAAGAAATACATCGGTAAAATTATACTATTTAATATGATATAGAGTTTATACATGATGAGATAAAACATGTACATTATAATTATTACTTTTTGATAGATTTAGATTGAGTAGTTCTCAAAAAATATCTATACTTAGTTTTTTGGTGGAAATTGGAGTACCTATAACCTTTAGGCTGAAACAGACACAATAATAATAGTTAAGGGTCCTTCGGAATAAAATCTTTACATTCAATATTTAATAATAATTATTTATTTATAAAATGTATAAAATAAAAAAGCAATTATAGAAATTCAACAGCATTTGAATTTCGTTTTATTTAATTTGAATATTAAATGTTCAAAGAACACAAGATTCAAATAAAAAAATACCGGCAAATGGATAATTTAACTTTTTTAACAAAAATATAAATATAATTATAAATTTAATGTATCGTTAAACATACGTGTTTTTTAAATAAATTGATTAAGAAAGCATTTTTTTTTCGGACATGCAAAGTTTTAAATACTATTTTTTTTTATCGTTTTCATCGTTTTTTCCACAGTCAATTATGATCTACCGTGGTTTTTTCGATAAAAGTTTATGCTGCTATATCCCGTTTCAACATATTTAATAAACTATATTATTTGTTTTTAGTGTATAAATATAATTTTTTTGTTATTATGACTGTTATTACTTATTATATTGTAGGTAGCGATACTAGTGAATCAATGTAACAGGTGTATTGTATGTTTAAAAAAGAAAAACTCGGAATATTTAGTAGGTTTTGAGTGATCCTCGAAGCACAGTTTTGTGATCTTTTATTAAATCTTAAATCATGGAAATGAGTTATAATCTAATGAATTAACACTAATATATTTATATAAATTATAAAAAAAAGTTTTTTTTTAATACATTTAAATGTTATAAATGAATAATTACTTTAATCATTAATTTATTGAGTAACAACTTGTAGTATTAATAAAACAATTAGCATCAAGAATTAAGCTAGAACTAAGTAAACACAATGAGAAGCAGGGGCGGATCCAGGGAGGCTATCGGGCAATCGCCCCCTACATTCACGTTTCAGGCTTAAGTTTTTAAAGTAGTAATTACTTCATACTTCATTATTTGTATTTTGTAAGACATCATAGATATCATGTTTTTCCTTTAAAAATAGCCCCTCCTTATCTTGGTCCAGGTCCGCCCCCGATGAAAAGAAGATTATTGTCAAAAGATAAACATGAAATTTATAAACAAGAAAGCTCATAATTGTGATAATTAATAATAAATAATAATAATAATAATAATAATAATAACATTAATAATTAATTGTGGGGCATTCAAAAAAAAAAAATAAAATGTGATTATAATATACCAATTGCTATGTATATATATTATCTAACTTACTACAATATATTATTTTGTAATTATGTTTTTTAAATATTATACCTTTCGACCATTGGTCATTGAAAATGTGTATGATTCGATTCTGGTGTACTAGAATGAAAAAAAAATGTAGTATAATAGTAATAATATCTAGACATAATAGTATACTACTATGCAGCTATCGATGAAAAATCGTATAAAAATATACTTTGCATATTTAATGTATAATAACTAATAATACATACTTATAATAGGTATAACAATATTGTTATAATGTTGTTGCCATGTGAGCAATTTTCAAAAGCAACTATTGTTGAATAACGACTGTAACAACACCTCCATAAAATTTATTGATGTTATGCCGACAACATCGGGTAGGTTAGGTATAACCCTCAAAATATACTATTTAATGCGTAGTGTAGATGATAGTATAGCATTGATGCTTTAGTTTAATATGTTGTGAATAAAAATATTCATAAGCCCGCGTCGTATTATGTAATACATGGTGTTACATGGAATAACATTACAATCGCAAATCAGTTATGATATGACACAATATAAGTAATATAACTATTAAATGTATACTTATAATACTAATACAACTATAGTATTACCTATATCGCTTTATCCGGCACACGTCAAAATTAACACGTCGCTGTGTGTTTGATAATTTAATTGTAAATTATATTATGTAATTTCAATAAGTGCTTCAACGAAACAGTATATAATAATACATTATTAAACCGGAAGATGTCTTAACGAACGGAAATGCTCAATGATTTCGTACAAATTATCGCTAATAACAATCCGGAAAAATACATATTTTCAAGAACGACTATCACTGTGAGTTATAAACACTTTAAAACTTGCAAATATCTATATGAAATAATCGTGTCTAACTGTTATCTCATATCTATATAAAAAAAATAAATATTATTACAAATATCATTATTATAGACACCACTTAACATTAAAATCAATATCTACTTAATAACAATATACTTAATATTATATAGGTCAGTGGTGGATTCTTAGAGTGGAGAAGCAAAGATACATTACTTTTTACTCATCCACAATTGACAAACACCTAAACATCATTACCTTTCACTAAATTATATTTTATCATATTAATTTTGTAATTAGTAAGTTAAAGTTTTGTATCTTATTGGCACTAATGTAACAACTGAAAATGAAAGTTAATTAAGGGACTATTTATAAGGAGAATTAATCTCTTTACAATTTATTTTTAAACAATTTAAACAATAAAACGTAGAAACACCTGCAATGTTTTTTTACAATTAACTAAATATTTAAATATTTCATATACATTTATATATATTTCTTAATAAAATCTCTAATAGAATCTTACAAAAATGTATAGATATTTGACATTTTTAAAATAGCCATAATATTTTTTTTATAAATATTTAGAGTTTTAGTTTTAGTTTAAAATTAATAAGTTTTTTTAATATTCGTATTTCAGTTTCACAATTTTGTTTTTAGTTATTTAAGTTTTTAATATTGAAATTAAAAAAAAAAAAGTAGAAAGAACCTAATTCCACTAATATTGTTAATGAGTATTTAAAAATAAAATTGAACGTAATTGAATATTAAAGTGTAAATAACTATTTCTCAGGAAATTTACGAATTATTTTGTTGTTAAAAATATATGATGAATTTTCGAATTTTTATAACCAACAATTAAATAATTAAATGCAAGGTTCTTCATAGGTATAATTATAAAAGAACTATGCTTCTTTCTGTAACTAAATAATGACGAACTTTTTTTTTATATATACATTTTATGTTATATTTGAATTAAATTAGAATTATTAGATATTTAAACGATGAATAACGGTTTCAATTACTTATTTTTGTGTAATTTAAAAATATTTGTCAAAGCTTGAAACTTATGACGAGTATATTATTATATTTTATATACATAATAATATTTTCAAATGCAATGTTTTCGGTACCTAAAAATTATTAATTTAACCTACCGTACTACAAGTTGTAAAATAAATTACTTTACAAGTTAGGTTTGACTTTTAATCAATATTAATGTATCCACATTCCACAGAGCTGAGTGAATATCTAGATTCGTAGAACAAATAGTTTACGTTAATTTTAATGTTATGAAAATTTAATTGTGTTAAGTAAATATTAATATATGTATTAATAAAAAGTGTCAAGTCTTTGTGAAAATATTTTTCAGAATCACGCCAATTTCGTTAAAATTTCAATTTGAAATGGCTATAAAAAAATTTTTTTAACTGCATTTTAGAGTTTTAAAAACTCGCAAGAAATCTTTTACTCAATTTCCATAAAATATTATAGATTTATAACTATACAAAATAATTTTCAAACGTTTGTGATTTGACAAATTTTTTAATAATATGAACTTCAAACGTCCATAAAAAAATCGTGACTTCACATAATTATTATTTTATACTCGCAGAAAGTACAACTTAGACTAGTATTAAAATATTATCAAATTGTATGTAAAATCATTTTAGGTTCTTAGTGAAACGAAGAATGAATTGGTTTTACAATAATTATAAGTGTTTCATATTTTTCATACCTAAAGACACTTTTTATCATAAAAAACTTTTGCAGTCAGTGTCATTGTCGTTGTTGCCAATAAAACATTAAAACTTAGCTGTATGTTTTTATACATTTTTGTGCAGATGTTTAATCTTCTCCACTCTCTCCATACCACAAATCAAGCACTAGACCTACCACTGATATTCTAACCAATTATCTACTACTACATAGGTAGCACATTATATATTTCTTGCAATATATTCATTACTAAAGCAAAGGTAAATAAATTAAAAAATAATTATTGATATTTATTTAGATGAACGGCACGTTGAGATTGTATATTATAAATGTCTATACAATAAAGACATATTTTTTGAACAACGAATGCCAATCTTACCCGGCCCATATTTGTATAGCCATATAGCATATGGATCATACTGCATATGGTATTTGTGTCACATGGATCATCAAACTGAATACTCTAATGATAAATTGTAATTTATTTTAACGATATGTATACCATTATTGTTTATAACACTTGCTTTGTATTTCATTCTAACTCTAATATTAATTCGACGCATGAGTGTATGGCAGGAGATACAATAAAATACTATATGTGTTACTACATTCATATACAACGAATAACAAAACATACTAAATTATAATTAATCAGTTGGTGTATAGATGATATACCTAAATAATAATCTATGATCATGAATAGTCCATGGAATATAGATAATATTATAATAATAAGTCCATATGTATAAACTTTTTATTTAAATATTTAAAATTTCTCCAAACAGATTCTAATATACTACGCATTATTATACATACCATGTATACATTTTTAGAAAAATAAAATCCTTGCTATGAATTTATAAACAATTATCTATTGATAATGTACAAAGATGTCTATTTAAAAAGTTGGAGTGTTCAATTAAAAATTCATAAAAAAATATTAAATCTTGTAAATATCAATTATTCAAGGAAATAATATATTATGTGGTATTTTAAGGGCGGAAAACGAGCAATTTTTTTATATTACATTATCTCATTATTGTTCGTGTGTCAATTTGGTCCCTAATCTATGAAAATATACTTTGAATTAATTGTAAGTTCATTTCTGAAATGTGTAAGTTTATTGATCACTGATCAGAAATTAGGTACTGAAAAAACTAGGTTTTGGGTAACAGCTTTTTTCTGCTTCAAATTAGTCTAAACCAATAGTCGATTTAAAGCTTTTCGATTTTTTATAATTATACAAAATTCACAGAATTCGTAAGTTGACTATATTACTGTATAAATCTGTTGAATTTTGGACAGTAGTTCTTAAGCTCATTCCCTACCAATCGCTCTCTCTTAACAAATTGTAAATAATTGTAAGTTGAATTCTGATGTTTGTAGCAATTTCACTTGCGCCATTATTTTTAATTTTATTTTGTAACACTTAATTTTATACCTAAAATGTAATAATCGTCTTTAGTAATTACTAAATAATATAAATTCAATTAATTAATATACAAAAATGGTTGTAGGTTTATTAGTATCTGGCCAATTCGGAAACTACTGAACTAATAATATTATAGGCACTCACATTTTGTACATATTATATTCTTTGAAAGACAGGAAATGCTTATAGTATTTATTGATTTTAAAACCATTTAAGTTGTTATAAACTCCACACAAGAATTTTATTATGGCATATAAAAATTGAATATCTTTAGTTTATTTATATGTTAGCTATTGGATACTGAAATAAAAAATACTTTTATTTAATCTGCTTATGTTATATATAATATATTATATGAATGTGTGTTTGTATAGTTATCATACTTAAAAAATAACAACGCATTTTGACGAAAATTTTCTGATTGCTTTTTAGAGAAAGGCGTAGAGAGTAGTTTTAACTACACACGAAAATAAAACAAGTCATATATCCATAGAATTGTTTATCTCGGTTAAGTTAGGACAAGGCTGGGCAAGTTAACAAATTATTTTAACTCGTTAATTTAAGTTAGCACAGAAAAATATAAGTTAAGTTTAAAATTAAAAGTTAATTAGAAAAAAAGTAACTTAACTTAGTTAAAAATAAGGTACTTTTCTTTTTTTCATGTAAAATTAATTATATGAAAGGACACAGGAAGCAACACGAACAAAATGTTATGAACAAATAATAATTGATGATATGACGAATTTATTGCTTAATAGTTAATATGTTAAAATCATTCTGGATTTTCTCGTTAAGTTAGAAGTTACTTAAAAAAAAGTAACTCGTTAATGTCTAGCCTAGAATATACATAATATAAATATTAAATATTTTAAACATATTTATTTTAATTTAATAATTATTCAGCTGCGACAATACAATAAGTAATAATAATAATATGATACATGAATTCTAAAAAAATATCGATCATTTAATTTTTTTTCGGAAGTTAAAATATATAGCTTTTGGTGGAAAACTAAAATCCTTATTTTAAGCTTTAGTAATCTTAAATAATCGGGTGACTCTCATGTTAAGAATCGCTGTCAAAACTAATAATCTTGTATATTATACATTGATTTAAATTCGTTTATGTAAAACTAGGTACTGCCATTTCTTTTATTTACAAACTATTTATCTATGCTAATTTACATATACTATTGAAATAAAATAAATTATTCGCGTAAACTTTTAAAGACAGCAAATAAGAATTAAAAATAATTATAACATCATACAAGATTTAATTATAATATTATTATGTTTCTAATGTCCCTAAACAAATAGTTACAGGGAAATACTTAGCACAGTTTTAATTATACAGAAATAAATAATTATTATTAAGATTTAAGTACAAAAGTATATTATAATATTCAAATTAATATAACAATTAAAATTAATTACTACTATTATAATTAATTATAATACATCATCTGTGTAGGTTTTCTAATATAATAACTCTAAAAATATGTATTAGACTTTTCTTATTTTGAAAACCAATAGAGTATAGGTATTCTCAAGGACTTCATTTAGAATATATATTTAAAGGAGTATACCTTTTCAAGTGTTTTATACATTAACAATTACATTAAGTGGTGTGGGTGTAAATCATTTGTGTACATAAATCATAAAAATTAAAATCTAAATGTTGAACATAGGTTTAATAAATTAAGTCTTAAAGCTTACACACTTACATTTGTGAAAATACACATTACATATATGACAAATTTATATTGTGCTGGCGGATATCAGGATATACCGTAAATACCTCCCTAATCCAGTGGTTAAGTCTAGCCATTTTAAATGCGTTTAAGAGGACGGCATAAACCCGTATGTCTCCGCTTTAAAAACAAATAAGTAGCATAACAGATCTCGAGTTCAGAATATCTTATTCATTTACCCCGGTTATTTTTAATATAAGAGTGAATTGACCTATTTTTAAATTTAAATGTAACATTTTAATCATGTATCTACCCCACGGCCACGTAGGCTTTTTTAGTATTTTAATTTTAAAGTAAATTATGAGAATTTTGAAATTCAAATATTTATAAATGTAAACCCAATTTACAATTTGAAACGTTACAAACTTCCATCAAAATCAAAATATCAATAAAATCCTTCATGCTACCCTAGGTACATAATTATCTTACCTTTAATTTTAATAATAGATTCATTCTGATATTAAAAATAACAAAGTTAAAGAAATTATTCTGAACTTAAAATTTACCATATGCGCGTTTACAAAACCGAGACAATACTTGCGAAAATAACGTCCTCTTAAGTATGTTTGTTCAACTAATGATTGTATAGGATTTTAGACAAATCATAAAAATACAATAACTATAATTTAACTTTATAATTATGTTGCAAATGCAATAACTGTAACTGTTTATTACACTTATGACGTACGTTTATGTTAAATAGTACGTCTTACTTATAATAAAAAATGTAAATAGTTTGACGGACAACGTAATTTTAATTTCTAAACATCACTAAACGCCTACGTAATAGTACTTCCTCCTTTCATATTGTATGGTGAATATTTTCACTTGTTAAATTTACACGTTAAATTTAAAAATTAAATATGATACTCCGTTAGCCTAATCTGTGTAGTACGCATAAATTAGACATAAATCTTGAAAATCTGGCAGTGATATAGATTGTTTGCGAATTTTCGATTGTCCTTGTTGTATTATCGTTTTGATGTTTGCAAATAAAAATACACTTAACTAGCAATATGCAAATATATTAGTGCCAATTTAGATAACCTACATAGACTTATTAACCTTAGATTAATTGAAGCATGAATTCTTTTGTTTAATTGTTTTCCGGCGATTCTTTTTTTAAGAATAATAAACATTTTTCATAAGAAATCATTCAAATCGTACGTTATTATAGATAGGCATGAGTTGTATAAACGAATTAAAAATATTAATGTGCGTAAATAGTTATGCGGTAAGTATAGGAACGTGTGTTACTGTCATGATAAGTAGGTATAGAAACAGTGTTAATGTAAAATACTACCTATTAACTACATATTAATTATAATATACGAGAGTATTAACATATTATAGTGCTAAGTTAGTTAAAGCAATAAAAATCCACGTCATAAGATAATTTAAATATTTAATATTTTAAAATATTTTTTCTACTATTTTTACATCCTCTAAATATAGATTATATTAGCGGATCAATTTTTATTCAATATATAATATTCTATATTTATTTAATAAGAATAATAATTTATATTTACTACACAATTAAATTGAAGATACCTATTTAAAGTCCATAAATTCTTTCCTGTTTATAACATAACAGTTTTACATAGTATGTAAGGATATTTGGATAAACTAACTAAACACGTAATTAAACAAACAGGAACCTCACCAACTAATGTATTTAAACAAATATTTTGTGTTACATTTTCACAAAAATATCACATAACTCATCCCCACGTAAATAATGTACATCTCATTTTCTTTTAACTCTGTATTTGAAATGTTCTGGATAATGAACGGTGTTCGAAAAGTTCAATTGAAAACTGAATAAGTTCACGTTATTGTTCAATGCGTAAAAAATTAAATTTTTTTTTTTTAAATCACTTTTTTTTATTATCGTGAACTTGAATATAATATTTAATATATATAAAAAAATAATAAACGTAAACAAATTAAATAATAAATTTTTTGTGAGCTTTCCGCACACTTTTCACTTTCTATAGTGCACCTTATTGTTTTGAAATTTTAATGAAATGAGATGCACATTTTACCCGATATATAAATTGCGTCTAAGCATTTTTGACAAACTAAAAAGTCATATAATATTATATGGATAATATATTTTTGTCCAAATAAAAATAATCACTGTGATATTGAATTTATTAAAATCAGAGCCAAATATAATGTAAAATATATTTTAGAAAATATTTAATAGGTTGGTTATAGTAAGCTAATTGTTATTTATATATTTATGCATGTATAAAAAAACGGATCTCACTTACGATTTAACAGATATATAAAATATATCATAGTATCATGTTAAATTATAAACTATTTTAGATAAATAAAAATACTAGGTAAGTAAATACTTATACATTGTAAAATGCAGATTAAATTTAAAACAAAAGGAATAAGAGTTGATATTGACAATAGGCATAAGATAATATAGGAGTTATAATTCAAGCTAAATAATGTGAAATCAATTACCCTCGTATTTATCGATACCTACTACAAATGAAAAAAGGATAGAATTTTAAATTTAAATTTTAAAATCGAATTTATTCCATTTACATACAAATCGATAGAAGTATAAAACTATTATCAGCTATCTATAAAATTATAATAAATTATAAATAAGTTCTACATGCAAAATATGAATACAAATAAGTAGTTATAAATTATAATTTATGATTTAGTTTTGTACAATATACATATAATTTAGTAATTTCAGGTAGGTAGTAATGAGGTAACTCATGAGAAAATTAAAAATACATATTAATAAATATTTCACTCTTTATTTATTTTAAACCAATTAAGAACTGTTTTTATTAATACTAAGCACTAACATAATCTTTCACTCACATTCAATTTCTCGTACAGTGTATTTTTTAAATAGTAAAAATAGTAAAAATAAATCTTACATAAGTACTGTTTTTTTTTTCGTATTATAAAAATAAAATTGATTTGGAATATTTTGACATTACACCATGTAGATGAAACATGATAATAACTACTAATATTAAAAATACTTTTAAATAAAGAACCTTCGTTTAAATGACCTAAAAATTATTCAAGTTCCTTAAAATGATAAATATTGTTCACGTTCTATTTGTAATAAGTGAGTGACATCCACGTGTCATTTGCAGAACATGAACGTGAAAACAATAAAACGCGCGATCACAAATTCATTTCTTTACAACACTGATGGTGGATATACTGGAAAATGTATTCTCAAGGATAAAAGTGGCTGTAACTACAAATTTATAATACCAAGTCACCAAAAAAATTATAATTCATAATTAAACTATACGAAGGTATGTTAAGCAGTATATTTTACCATTCTTAACCGAGTTATAAACTCTTTAATGTATATTATTTATTGTTTGATTGCTAATAATATTTTTTTGAATTTGATATTATGTGAATAGAGTTTTGTATATTATATTTTCAAGTATGTTTTGATTTATGTAAGTTTTAAATATTTGTCTTTAAATTAAGTTTAGAGATAGTTGATATATAGGGATATTATTTAAAAATTAAATTAGTAATTGCAATGTAACTATTTAAGTATTCATATAGTTAGTCACACTATGACTGCGAGTGACTATTACATCATACTAGAATAAATAATGTAAGACATGACGTATATAGTAACTTTTTTACGAAGAAAACTAACTTTTAAAGTTTATAACCCGTTTATAGGCCAATTATAATACTTTTGAGTTCTGAACTCATATACCTCGTATTTCGAGGTTAATATTATTATAGAATGTTTTGTCTAAAATTTAAGATCTATAGAAGATAAATTAGAAGCTTTTTGCATTATTTTCAATTTTTGATAGAGTTGTAGGTAGTTGATTTATAATATATTAAAATACTTTATTGACATAGTAATACCACGGTACCACGGTGGTTTATTGATTTTATTTTTAATCTGAAAGATTCATGACTTAAAAGAATTTCTGTATCAAATGATAATTCAACATATTTTGTTTTCATTTTATGAAATTGGTGAATTTTATTTCGAAGACTTGAAAATGTTGTACCTACAAGTTTAATATTGTAGTAGTAAGAATAGAATATAGGTAAATAAATCATTATAAATAATGAATATTTTATGAACACTTTCAGAGTTTAAAAATATGTATTAAAAACTACTAAAGTAAATTGAGTTAAACTTAAAATTATTTTTTAAATGTTAACATTTGTCATTGCTTTCAAAATTCAAGTATCTAATAGTAATGATGTCAATTTGTTATCTATACATATAGATATTACTATTTATTCCATTGTTTAATTGATGGCCGAAGTAAATAAAATGTTGCTTTCATTTTGCAGTACTCAATAAAAAATATAGTTAAACCTACTATAAAATAAGTAGCTAGGTACTTAATAATTTAATACCTTACGTAAATATGTAACACATGACGTATTATTTTATTGAACAAATATAAATTCAATGTTAAGTACTGATAAAAAATTGATCTTATTAATATACTCTAGTCACGTGGTTATTTTTATCTTGAATAAATATTCATATAAAATGTATTATATATAATATATTCATTTATTATGTTTAGTGATAATTTTAATAATATCAATTTTGAGACAGAAATTATTTTTTCGTATAAAACAAATCCAAAAAATATTCTTAATAAGTTGCAAGTCACGAGAGGTTTTATTATATTGTCCATGGAATTAAATAGAGTAATGTCGTTAAAAATTATTCCCATTTAAATTGTATAAATATTATTATGTATAAAATGTAATGATTGAAGAGAGATGTAATAAATACACTAATATTGTTTACTAATGATAATTTATAATATATTTGCCATTTGGTCTGGTACGTCTTGATATAATTTATAAATGAATATTATGTAGAATTATTTAATTAAAATTCTATTATTTGTTGAATCCATACGTAATGGTTTAGCATATCGCGAATATTATGATAATAGAACAAAAATAAAATAAATAAACACTGCTCGAGCTGTAAAATTTGTTTTGTCAATTTTTTGTATGAAATAAATATTAAATATGATTTGTCATTAAACAAATAACAATCAATGTATAGATTCATACAATATAAATAAATATTGGTCGCATTTTTTACTTATAAAAGTACTAGTTTGCAGCGACAACTGTGTATACAACGGTAGTAATCACGTTTTACAACTGAGTAAAAAAAAAATCAATGATAATGTATTATGTCTCAGTAGGATTTGTCAGTTATACCATAAATTTGTTTGAACATAATAATAGAACGGTTGGACATGACCATGAAAATTGGGCAAGGATATGCGAAAAAAATCTACTTGAATAGAGCTAATTTGTACACATATTGCTGCGTATACCTACTTCATTTTAAGTAATATATTTGTTGTAAAACTAATAAAAGGATAAAGGGGGAAAATAGATTACAATACGAAGACGTGTCAACAATTTCTTTTTACAATTTGTGCGTATACTGCGTGTATTTTATCTGTTTGTATTTGCACAAATTATCACACATGAGGGGTTACCGTACACTATCTATCTAATGAATTATTAGGCAACATTAGCATTGGGTCTTGTGTTCCGATAAAGGCACAATGTACGCTGGTCATTAGTGCAGTCGATTCGTGCAAGGCCTGTAGGAAACCTGTGAAGGAGGCTCTTGGTCCAACTCAAAAATCTCATTTTTTTTTTGTTTTTTAATAATACAATTTTTAATTGAAAAAATAAATAATATTTTAATTTAACACAAAATATAACAAAAAGATTATGCTAGTTTATTGGAAAAAATAGAATAAAAATTATTTTTTTCTCTGTGTACACATACGCGTTATTGTAATTGGTATAATATTTTCGATACTATGAAATTCCACTTACTAGTCGTGTGTCTGGTACATTTTGTGTATTATACACATGCAAATAACCAAGAGTTTTTTCATTTAACAAGAGGATTTTATCACGAATCCAATGGACTACAGCCATCATGCCAAAGGTATTATTTGAATTTGATTTAATTAACTGAAAAATTGGATTTATTTAAAAAAAATAGAGTTATACTCGAAATTTTTTATTGGTGAACATTTTCAGTAAGAATTGCACTTTAAACATATAAATAAAATTTATATTTAAATAGTATAAACATTTTAATAGAGTAAACCGTATTATTTCATAAATTAAAAATGCAATAATTATAAAAATAATATTTTTTTTTTTTTTTTGACAATATATTGATATGACTGATGTATAAACAAAAATAGTGTAATGTATGAGTAAATAGGTTAAAAACTATATATTATAGTATATATATCTATTAGTTGAAAGTTTAAACAAATTTAATGAAGTCATACAGAGGTCATCGGAAAATGTTCATCACATTGTTAATTTTTATTTTTTAGTGATAATAAACGTGTAGAACTAGTAAACTATTTTATTATATTTAAATTATTGTTTCAAAATACAAAACAAATATTTTGAACTCGTAAATTAAAATATTATAATTATTTAATATTATTATATTAAGAGTAAACAAAGTGAATTAATAAAATTGCTTATATCTAAATCATTGTGATTAATAAATAATCAAGTATAATAATAGATATTACAACTTTTTAAGAAACACAGCATCACTTTTTAAGTATTTACTTACTTACTCCAAAATAATGAGAATATTCTGGCTATAATTACTTGTCCAAAACGTGTGTAAAACTGTAAACTGTAAATACCATATGTAATATATTATTATACGATTAAAAAAATCATAAACCTACATAATAATATGCTATGTTATCATAAATTAACTATAACGATTTAAAATTAACAACGTAAAAATATTATAAATTACTTTACAGAAACTCTAACATTATATTGAAAATGTTTTATCCTTAGAATAATTACCAAGTATTGTCTTACAGCCTTAGTAGAAACGAATAACAGATGCTAACGAGATAACAAATAAACGTACAACAATATTAAAAACATATTTTGAACATAAATAAATGAATTAACACGTTATTGTTTATTCACATAAACACATATACTAAAAAAATTATTATTTGAAAATTTTTATTTCAAATTCAGAAATAGTAAAACTTTTGATAAAACAAATAATTATTTACATCAATTATATAAGTATTTCTTCATTTTTAATCGATTTTCTTTAAAAGTGCTAAAAAATAAAAAACATTTTGTCCAATCATAATAATTTATTAATATTTTTGTACCAGCCAAAAATATGGTGAATATTTTTAAACAAATAAAAAAATTAATACTTAGTTCTAACATTAAAATAAATAATACATAAAAATAGTAGATATAGAAATTTATTACACAAATTAATGTAAAAGTACAAAATTTTGTTTAAAATCCCAATACTAATCTATGCCTAAGTAAAAAACGAGTTCAATTATTATTATACTATATTACTACATGCGTATTTTACAATTACAATATTGACGGATACTTACCTACCTATATCTTTTTAAATGTTTATGACTTATATTAATTTATAACTTGCTCGAAATAATAACGAATAATAATAAGTTTATGGCATAGACAACTAGCTATAACTCAACAAACTTAAATGTAGTTTTCTTTACATACTTATTTAAAGATAAATAGGTAGTTATCGATTAATAAAGTATTTATTAGGACAAAAACAATAAATTCATGAAGAAATTGCATAGGTATTCCGATTATACTAAAAAACTTGAAATCGATTATTTTAAAGTAGCTTCTTATATTTGACTACATATGTTTTACCTTATTTACATACTTATTATTATAATTGTTGAATGATTCATATTTAGTTTTAAATTCCAATTGTATAATAAGTACGGTACTCGCATAATAAGTAGGTATATAATATTATATTATATATATGCAGTATCCATCGTTATAATATGGAATGTCAATATTATAAAATTGTCGATAGGGTGTACTATTCGTATCTAGATAACTATTTTATTTTTTAAGTACTTACACATAATAATTTGGATTAATAAAAACAACACTTCATATGTGATACAGCATAATGAAAATATAATATTTATTTCTAAACATGTATTTAAAAAACATGTTAGCCTGTTTAGTTATGTAATTAAGAACTAATATTGAATAAAGTAATTGAGTTGATTTATCATTAGGATTAAAGTTCATTAACTGATACCAGTAGAATTATAATTTTTTGATTGTCAGAGAGAAAATATTGATGATTTAACATTTAATGTACGAGCTCAATTTTATTATTTAGCAGTGAATGTAAATAACATAAATAATACCATCTTATATTTACATTTAGCGTGTACCTTTTATAAATTTAATAATCATAAATAAAATAATAGCATGTCATGTGAATAAAATTAATTGAATATAAAAAAATAAATAAATTTCTAATAATAAGAAAATATAAATTCTATAAAAATTAAATACTTAATATATTATAATAGAACAAGCTACTTAGAAAACGTATATATAAACGATTGAATTACTTAGCAATTACTAGTCATTGATCTTTAATCAAAAAATTATAATACAAATTTACAATTAAAATTAAATATACTAATTTTTTCGTAATATTAATAGTAAAATTAATAATAATCTAACTGACATTGATGTTGTTTTTTTAGCAAAATTTACTGCGAAAGTGAATTTTTGCACGACGTACAACTGTCTAAAATTTATCCAGATTCGAAAACTTTTGTGGATAAGAAGCTAAAATACACAGAATCTGAGATTTTACAGAAATACAAAACATTGAAAGATTCTTATAACGGCGATGTGCCTCCTAATAACGAATTAACGAAATTTGTTGACGAGTATTTAGAAGATGGTGACGAGTTAGAGGAGTGGAGCCCTCCTGACTTTACTGATACTCCATCGATCACTAACCGGATTAGAGATAAGAATTATAAACAATGGTCATTGGGATTAAACAGAGTATGGAAAACCCTAGCAAGAAAAGTTAAAGACGACGTGAAAGAACATCCTGATAAGTATTCACTGATATGGGTTCCAAATGGGTTTGCCATACCTGGAGGCAGATTTAGAGAACTTTACTATTGGGACACGTACTGGATTGTTAACGGAATGTTATTATGTGATATGACATCAACAGCTAGAGGTGTCATTGACAATATATTATACCTCGTGAAGCTATTTGGTTTCATGCCGAATGGTGCACGAGTGTACTACTTAAATAGATCACAGCCACCAATGGTGACATTGATGGTGGCAAGTTACTATAAAGCAACTAACGACTTTGATTATGTAAAAAAAGTCATACCTGTAAGTCCAATCATTAATTTATTAAATAAAAAATAACTACAAAATCACAAGACGATCAATAAATTACTGTTTTAGATATTAGACAGTGAATTCGAGTTTTGGTCGGAAAACCGAATGGTCACTTTCGAGAAAAACGGAAAATCGTACACAATGGCAAGATTCTACGCTCCATCAAGGGGTCCAAGACCAGAGTCTTATAGGTTTGCATATTTTAGTAGACTTACATTTTCAATGAGTTAATTATTTATGTTCGTATAGAGAGGACTATGAAACAGCGGAACATTTTAAAACTGAAGAAGAAAAAAACGATTTTTATGTAAAAATTAAGTCTGGAGCAGAAACTGGATGGGACTTTTCAAGTAGATGGTTTATAACTGCTAATGGCTCGGATCGTGGTATGTATTTTTATTATTTAAATTATAAACACTCAAACACAATACAATACGGTGTGTAAACGTTTATGAAATACAGGCGTCTTATCGGACATACATACGCCAGAAATAATACCAGTCGATTTGAATAGTATACTACACGCAAATGCAGTGTTGTTAAGTACATGGTATAGCAAGATGGGAAATACAAATAAAGCCGAGAAATATTATGCGATTGCCACGAAACTTCTTAACAGTATACAAGAAGTAATATTATTACATTAATATTATTAATAAGATATTATATTAATAATATAAAAATATTTCGTTATGCATGTATTAATATACATTTTTATATATTCATTATAGGTTATGTGGAGACCAGACTTGGGAGCATGGTTCGACTGGGATATAATGAATAATAAAAGTCGAGAATATTTTTTTGTTTCCAATGTTGTACCTCTGTGGACGGAAAGCTACAACATGCCAAAAAAATCTGTAGCTAGTGCAGTATTGGGATATCTAAGAGACCAACATATTATCGAACCTGATTATAGTGTAAATTTCAATGGTACGATTAAATAGAAGCATTCATAATTCAACTTTTTTAGGAACTTATAAGATTTTGAATCCCATTTTATAGATGTCAACCTGTTAACATGCAATATATATAATTTTATTCACAAAGCACTGCAATTATGAATAATTACATTATTAAAAACAATGTTAAAATTTTTATCCAGGAACACCTACGTCTTTGTATGCATCGTCACAACAATGGGACTTTCCAAATGCATGGCCTCCTCTACAAGCTTTCATCATTCAAGGTCTAGACAAAACACAACAGAAACTTGCACAACAGGTGGCACAAAAATTAGCCGAAGTTTGGTTACGCTCAAATTATAAGGGATTCGCAGAGAAATCAATGATGTTTGAAAAAGTATGAATACAACATTATATTATGCCATTTAAGACATAGGTATCTACATTTCTAATTTTAAAATTGTTTTATAGTATGACGTTCTAGCTTCAGGAGAAACTGGTGGCGGTGGTGAATATACTCCGCAGACAGGTTTTGGTTGGACAAATGGTGTTGTGTTTGAATTCTTAAATCGATGGGGTGATACAGTATCGAATGGGACAAATGGTAAGATAATATTTTGAAAGTATTAAATATTTAAAAAAAAAAATTTTACTCATTAGATAAATATTAAAAAAACATCTTAAAATAATTCCGTAATTTATGTTTATAAGTCAAACTATACATAATTATATAGGTACTAAAAACTCGCAAATTTGCAGGTTAAAAATGAAATTGAATTGTAAACAGGTATCTATTATATGTATTTAAAAAGACCGAAAACGAAAAACTATTACTTAATAATAATTAGTGGTTATTATTTATTTATTATTTATTTGTGTCAGTCTTTCTTCAAATATTGCAGACTTTTAGAGCCGGAGTTTAAAATTGTGTAGTATTTACGATTTTTAGTATATTTAATTATTATGTTTGGAAAATAAATAACACCGTTAAAGTTTTTTTAAGCAATTACAAAAGAAAAATGTTTGTCTTATTGTTTTGATTGTGGTAAAAATTGATTGATGTATGGTATAATTAAGGACAAGATATTATTTTACCATTCACTTGTACTAAATGCGCTCGAAGTGTCCGATAATTCGATGAATTAAACGTAAATTAGGTTTTGAAAAATGATGTTTTTGTGTTTTTAGGATGTAATAGCAGCTATAGATACTTATGCGATTTCAATAGGATCAGACAACAGTTAATGTTTTGGGTAAATAAAAAATGACATGAAAGAAAAATGGGAATATTCTTATCCATTAAAATTCACCAATATAAGGCACCTATTATAAATAAAAATATTTTTACAATTTGCAAATTCTATTTCAGTGTCACAGTATTTTAGCACTATAGCACAATAATAATACTTCTCACCTACACTTTTTTTCAGTTGACAGTAACATCAGTTATATTAAAATATTATGTTCAATTTAAAAAAATCACATAAATACAGAACAGTTGAAAACATTGTAATAATGAAATAAACAACTATTAACGGTGTATAATTTGTTTTTGTTTTCAGACGTAAGGAGTCAGGGATAATCTCATTATACGCCAGTGCACCGGAAACTTAGGTACCTAATTAAATTTACCATGCTTCAAACTGTTGAATAAAGCTGATAAATTCAAAGAAGAAACTCAGTATTAATTTATTACAATTTTTATAATCTAAAAAATATTATTTTTAGATGATTTTCTTAGCAAAATACAATGCATACCTAAAATTATTAATTTTTATACACACAAAAACAATGCAATGCGAAATAATGTATGTTTGCTTATGAATACAAAATGTGTATTATTTCATTTAAACATTATATAATATAATTTTACACCTATTTTAATTATTGTAAGGAATTGTTGTTATGTTGATCTTATTTTAAAAAAGAAACAACAATGTGTAACAGTTGAAATACTTGTAATTTATTGTTATACACTCTTTGCATATACAACAGGTATGTGGTATACCTTATAGTAATTTATTGGAAATAAAAAAAAAAATTGAAAAACAAGAAAATGCATTTTTTGCTCACATTATTCAATATTCTTAAGTTTAGAAAATTATAACGTGTTAAGTCATAATAGTTGAATTTGGTCATATATGTTTATAATTTATGTAAGTAATAAACTTGCCTACTTTCGTTACAACATATTTATCTCTACAGCATTTTGAATAAAAAACTTTATTCAACTTGCTAACAAAGTATATAAGATTACTTTGACATAATAAGAAGTGTTCAATTTATCACTTCAATTCCAATTTAATATCTAAAATAAACATATAATTTTACACTCCTTGCGATACAAAAAAATTTTAAGTACATATTCATAAAATTAAAAATTGAGAAAACGATAGTAACCTTCCAATTTAATAATATAATAATACAGTACTTATAATATATAATATAACAGTGCATCATATTTTTTTCAGTCAATCAAATAACTAACCTGTAACGTTTAAGGACTTAAGGTACAATACATTTTGTAGTATTTATTTTTTTTTAACTATAACACATAATCCTACTTACGCATATAGTAGATACGTTTCATAAGTTTATCTGATAAAATTATAAATAATTAAAATATAAACAATAATATTTAACGAAATTATGTCTGTACATAGTTTTTGAGTAAGACGAGGAAACGTGAATTTTAGAATATATCCCTTTATTCATCAACTGAAAAATATATTCAGTTGAATACAATGGACATGTAATTTTATAACTGCCACAAAAGTTTTAAAAATTTAGAAAATACAATTAAAAAATTGAGAACAGCTATTTTTAACAAATCATATTATTATTTATTCTGGTTATTTGGTTGTAATTAAAAAAATAAAAATCTTAAGTACTTGTGAATGTTATTATGCAATTTTTATACCTAAGCCTTCATTATGCGTAATATAATGTTATACTAATAAACCGTTAATATGACTATCTGATTTAAATTAAAATACATTAAAACCGTTAATTAAAATTTGTTTTCTAAAATTATACTTAACTATGAAATTTGGCAAAATCGTACATTTTTACTGTTCAGTATGGTCTCAAATAAATATATACATCTATAAAAGTATAAAACCTCAATTCTTTGCGAACATCGTAAAAATGATTTCCGGTACATTTAAAAAATATAATGGTTTAGATACTATATGTGAAAGGTGTTTAGATAAGAATATGTAAACGATATGAAAATATAATAACGATAAGTGAAGAAACGCGCACTCATCTAAACGAATACGCTAATTGTTGACCTCCCGTTTTCCATATCATACCAACGTAAAAATTAATTATATGTGTTGAATTAAAGAATGTTTATACGTGGCTGATCATTATTATAATTTATAGAAGTGTCTAGCTAATCAAATAATCTGCAATTAATAATTTCATATTCTTTTTTGCTTATATATGTACATACGATTAGAAACTTACATGCATACAAATAATTATGTAATATGCGTACATTATACATTGGTCGGAAATATAGTTATTAATTTTTGATAACACATATTAATAAACGTGCGAAAACTAACCTACGTACAAAATTAATAATTTATAAATTCCCTGTTAAACCTGTAGTGTGCCAATCCGCAACTGATGTGCAGTGGTGGTGTAGCAGTGGTTAAATAAACAAAAATGGTGCAAATATTTTAAAGTATAGATTTATTGATAATTTCGCTCGCCCCACTAGATATCTTGGTGTGTTGTTGTCTATCTAGGATGCCAGAGCACGTAGCAAACCCATATGCTCCTGTCGAGTGCTTTATCGAACTTAAATAAAATCCTTCGTCGTATACTTAACGACCCTCCAAACATCTCTGTTGGAACTATACACATATAGGCCAAAACGTACACACGATTTACAGGTTACCGCGCCTTACTATAAAAACCGTTTCCATAATTATCCAAACACGCTAATATTAAGAAACTATTCTTCCCCGCCAAACACTCTACGTCACATAATAAGAGAGGATTCTGCCCGATAGGCGCACGCCTATTGTAGTGTACAGGCCAAACATAATATTATATATTGTTATTTTACACTCGTATATTTATAAAGTCAACAACACAATAGGAACGCGTATGATTTGTTTCACGTAACCGTGGATACTTTTTCCCATGAGACCGAACTAACTACCGAAAGCGTTGATCTACATTATCGATACATATTACGGTACAATAACCAATACGGACGGACATTATATTAATACCGGTAACTATTCTTACAATTATTTACGCCTATTGACATATTTCTAATAAGTCCTGCTGTACAATGTGCAGGTGCAGTAGAGGTGGTTAGACTGCCGAACATGAGTGGATAAACTAAATTAAAGATTGTAGTCGCGAGCATATTTCATAATTGAGTTTTCCGTCGTGGAAAGACTAAAATATACGCGGGATAGGTATGGGTTATACGAGACTATATTGTTGTTTTCCGTTGCAAGGAGTCTTATATAGAGAACTCTTTATAAAGAGCATTTACTGTATTATAAAAGTAGGTAGGTGTACCTGTACTTACTACAAAATTATTTAAGTAGTAAGTTCTAGTTCATGCGCCTAATAACATAATGTTATATGGTTATATATTTGCAATGCATTTATCAATTACGAGTTACAGATATTATATTTATTTATTTTATTCAGTGGGGTCATATACCCCCACATACGTATAATGCACCTATAGACATGTGTATTGTATACTTACCGAGACTTCGGCTCCCCTCTTTGATATACTATTTCAAAATTTTTCTCGTTTGTGTTACAGATATTATAGTTGATGCGAAATAGTTATTATTTATATAATAGTGTTTATAGTTTATTATTTTATTAAATATACCTATTTAAATAAAATTCGTGTTTTATAAGATATTTAATAGCTTATTACATTAATGTTAACCGATACTGTAAAATAATATCAATGTTTATTTTATCGTAAAAAGAAATTATTTAGGTATAGGCAAGTTGTAATTTTATGCGTAGACGAATGGGCACGGAATAGCTTCGATATTATTTTATGGATACAAAAATATTTTTGACGTCACTGGTCTACATTTTTTTGGTAGAGACTCGTTCATATATTTTTTATTTTTAAAAATATCTATCTAGTTGTCCAATAACCAACTGAATAATATACAACGCTTTTTCATAATACGTTTTCAAATCGTTTTGATTTTTTAAATGTGAATTTAAAATGGTAATATGTCATAGTATGTTCAAAATATGTTATGATTTTTATTTATAATGATAAATTATCATTATTTTTTAAGAAATATATATTCAATGTATTTGATTTTTTATCCTAAGGTATGATTTATTTAACTAAAAAATAATTTCCATTTTTTTTCGATTTAGACACACATTTAAAGTCTACTATCAACTATGTGGAGTCAACACACGCCTTGCGAAGATTGGAAGAGTGGAACTGTGTATGCATCCGACGCATTACAGCCAACATGTTTAAGGTACCTATAGAATAATAATATGTACTATACTCAATTGATTTACTCTACCTTATTCGAATATGTTTTAAATTAAACAGGTACCCATTTCAAATCACCATGCATTCGTGGATATTTAAAATAATATTTCTGATATTTCTATTATATTTTAATATTAATGTACATACATTATTTCTAAAATACATACTATATTTTTCAACGCCTATAATAAATATAAGTTTCGTATTATTCCGCAAATCTTCGTTGACAAGTAAAAAAAAAAAAAAACAATCCAATCATATCAAGTTTAAGTACCTACTTAATATAAAAATAACTTTACATTATAATAGTTAGTCGACTTATCTACGTAGGTATTAGTAGTAGGTATTAAGTATTTATTTTATGTTATATCAATTAATCATAGAGTCCGAATATAATATAGATAAATAAATCTTAACTACTTCTTAATTCAACTAAATATTTGTTAAAATTGCATTGTTAGGTAGGTACAATGATTATTTGGTGTAGGCACATATCGTTATTTTTTAAAAATACAAAATTTAAGTTTGATTAAATAATTATTTTGCCGTATAATAAATAGGTTTATGACTTTATGAATGATTAAATTATCTAATATTAGTGCTTTACCTATAATTTATTATATTATTAATCCGTGATAGCATTGATTAAATATACTGTATATTTAATCAACGGTGATAGGTATATAATAATAATAATAATAATAATAATAATACAACTTTTTTTAAATGTTAATTTTGTATTGTCACTTTAAACTTACACAGTTGTATACACATATTTAGTTTGAATATGTATTAAAATAATGGTACGATATTAAACTAAATCATATTATAGAACTTGATTTGTTTTTTTATTCATTTTAAATCAGTAAACAAATTAGAATATTCAAACTCGCTAGTTTAAAAAATGTACTTAACAATCATTATTTTAACAGAACTATTTAAATTTTGGTTTCATACATATACAACTAAACATACTTATTTGTTATGCTTAAATATTTAGATAAAATCGAATTTTAACAAAATTACCTTGTTAAAATAAAATGATTTAAGAGGACGTCGTGCCCCACATAGGTATGTGTTATCACTATCAAATAACACATATGTAATATAACAAATCTATACATATCTATCAGATTATTTCTACATTTTATTTATATAGTTTATTGATAATATCGTAGAGTATAGATAGTTTATTAATTATTGAATTTGTAGAGGAGAACATAAACAATTTTCGAGTGATTTTTTCGGAATTTTATTTTAAAACGATTAATACAAATTTGAAGATATTAATTATTAACTAGCAGATACCTTATTATAAGTATAACTCAACTATCAATGTTTATATAAACGAATGATTTTTTCTTTGTACCTACTCCATAGACTTGACTTTACTAGTTTACTATTGGACTGTTTTCAATAAAAGTTAATTAATATAGTTATATTATATATTTATACTTATAGATTCCTCGAGATTCGTGTAGCCGCGTAGGGCTTGTACGTATATTTTTGTTTTTTTATATCGAACTAAATTCGGTTCAAAAATCAAATATTTTTTATTTATATATATTGTTGCCATTGGTTAAAAATAACAAAATAGTCAATACATTTTTTTTTACTAAATTAATTTTTTTTTAATTTTATCATTTAGACTAATAAATATACTTTTTATAGTACAAATGTAAAATTGAGTAACAGCTTTTATACATCTAAAAGAGGCAAAACAGAACCGTGTTTAGAGCAAAGAGGGCAACTACCCTCGGCGTTATAATTTTGATATTTTAAGAACGGCGTTAATATAATATTTTATATATTTTTTTTATTGTATTTTTAGTACCAATAACTTATTATTTGGAAAATTTATTTTGCCCCGGGTGTATTTAATTCCTAATCCAACGCTGGGCAAAGTGTATGATTAAGGTATATATACAAAAAAAAATCTCGACTAGTTTTCGTAAAAAACAATTAAGAATATTTCAAGCTTACTGTTAAGTTAAAATCAAACTGCAATTTGTTACATGTACAGAAAAAAGTCACATATTATTATCCACTGAAGATGGATTGTACATCTCGATTTTATTTATCCCTGAGAGCCAATGCCAAATAATACAGATGGGTTTAAAATAAAATTATAAAAAAGTTCCTCGTCCGAGTACACAAGTACAGTTTATATTTTCCCTTACAATTTTGACAATAAGTGAATGTTTTCTAATAATAAAAATAAACTGTAGTCTGTAGTAGTGGCGTAGCCAGGATTTTTTTTCGAAAGGTAGGGGGGGGGCTGATCAATTTTTGTAAAATACAATTTAAGATTTTTATTGCAATTTTCATAGAACATTAAAAATTATGATAATTTTTAAATTTTCTAATATTTTGGGGGGAGGGGTCTGAAGCTCCCTCAGTCACCCACTGGCTATACCATTGGTCTGCAGTACCTATGTATCCAGTACATATAGATTTGCAATATTGAACATGAAATAAAAGATACACGTATACCATAGCTAGGTATTTATATTTTTTATTATTATTACAATACAATAAAAACTACTTCAAAATTTTTTAATGTTTTTGAAAATATTTTTTTACATAACTTCTAGTCAAAATAAAAAAACATTTTTTTTTTAAATTCCAATTATTAATCTAAAAAAGATTCTGCTTTAGAATATGAAATTAAAAATGTGTGTTTTCATTTAAAAAAGTAAAATATTATAACAATAAAAAATATTTAAAAAAATATTGTTTTATTCCATTAGAAAATATTTAAACATTTTTTTTAAAAACCGTTTATATAAATTTTGAAATAATGAATGTTATTCAATAAAAAAATCATTCAGTTTATTATAATATTCATTATTACATGAAAAATACATAAATTCATCTATGGAAAATTAAAAACTAACTATTTAGGTATATTTATCTAAACATTTTGTTTACAATACCTATTATTATTTATGTATTAGATTTTGTCAACAATGTATATTTTAAATTGTTATTGTTTATTGATTAATGAAATAACCTATCACTTTTCAAAGAAAATGTTTTCTGATTAATCAATTTATACAATGTGTATAAGCTGTAGATTTTACTACGCCTAATACCAAAAATTAAATAAAACACTATTTTTCAAATTACCTAATAGTAATTTGTAGGCAAGATAATGGGCCGGATGCACAGTAGATTGATCTTGTGCTGCACCTATATGTCTGCCTTTGCACACCCATATGGGCAATATGTGTATAGTGTATTATATATATTTTATATATTATCTATATGGATGTATAGTATTTATATATGAACATAAATATAACAATAGATATTCAATAGTCAATACAGGGTTTATTGTCGTATTTTACAGGTTAGATATGTATAACCTATAAATAACTAATTATAGCTCAGATACGGTTTAATAGCAAATATATGCAGATATATTATACGTAACACAATATATGTATATATATAATATCTTTATCTGTGATTGTTTAAATTATAGCAAACTCTATTGCGAAAGTGAATTCATGCATGACATACAATTAGCACGAATTTATCCGGATTCAAAAACTTTTGTGGATAAAAAATTGAGGTGTACCGAGTCTGAGATTTTAACCAATTATAAGGCACTGAAAGACACTTACAACGGTAGCGTACCACCAATTGAAGAGTTGATTAAGTTCATAGACGAGCACTTAGAAGACGGCGATGAGTTGGAAGTATGGATCCCTCCCGACTTCACCGATAATCCATCGATCGCCAACCGGATTATGGATCAAAATTACAAGCAGTGGGCATTGGGATTGAATCAAGTATGGAAAACCCTAGCAAGAAAAATTAAGGACGACGTGAAAATAAATCCTGATAAGTACTCGTTGTTATGGGTTCCAAACGGCTTCATCATACCCGGAGGCAGATTTAGAGAGATTTATTATTGGGACACGTACTGGATTGTTAATGGACTTCTACTGTGCGACATGAAGGACACAGCGCGTGGTGTCATCGACAATGTTATATCTCTGGTGAATCAATTTGGTTTTATGCCGAATGGTGGACGGGCATACTACCTAAATAGATCACAACCACCAATGCTCATATTGATGGCATTAAGTTACTATAAAGCAACCAACGACTTTGATTATATTAAAAAAATCATTCCAGTAAGTTCAAACATTATTAAATTATTTATAAAATGTAGGAAATCATTATATCTACGTAATATATGATATATATATATGTACACACACATACGTCGAGCAATCATTGTCATAGGACTTGGAGAGCGAATTCCATTTTTGGACAGAAAATCGGATGGTGACTTTCGAGAAAGACTGTAAATCTTATAGGATGGCAAGATACTACGCGCCGTCGAGGGGGCCAAGACCAGAGTCATATAGGTTTGTATAAGCTGTAACAGACCGACGAATGGCAAATATTATACCTATTATTATCGATATAGAGAGGACTACGAAGTAGCTGAAAAATTTAACACCGAAGATGAGAAAGATGATATGTATTCTAGGCTTAAGTCTGGCGCCGAATCTGGATGGGACTATTCGAGCAGATGGTTTATTACAACTGACCAAGACGCCGAAAGTGGTTAGCTCTCGCGTCTTATAAATAAAAATATGTCAAACGTTTGTAGTAATTAAAATACAAAATATGTTTAAAAAAAAAAAAAACACAGATCAACTATCAGATGTGCATACGCCAAGTATTATACCAGTCGAATTAAACAGTATACTAAATCAAAATGCACGTATATTGAGTACATGGTTTGGTCAGATAGGAAACAAATACAAAGCCACTAAATATTGTGTCATCGCACAAGAATTTCTTAAAGGCATACAAGAAGTAAGCAACTGGCCCTATCGATCGAATTTGCCCATTAATATAATATAATTCAATGAACATTCTTATTGTTTTCGCTAAAAAACAAAACATTTTCCGCAGGTCATGTGGAGATCGGACAGAGGTG
Organism: Rhopalosiphum nymphaeae; assembly: GCA_036289425.1. Lineage (NCBI taxonomy): Eukaryota > Metazoa > Arthropoda > Insecta > Hemiptera > Aphididae > Rhopalosiphum > Rhopalosiphum nymphaeae. Next base: position 3,082,105 of record JAZAQC010000004.1, read on the forward strand.
CGTGGTTTGACTGGGATTTAATAAACCACAAAAATCAAGACTGTTTTTTTGTATCCAATATTGTGCCTTTGTGGACAGGAAGCTATAACATGCCCAAAGATGAGGTGGCCAATGATGTGCTAATATATTTAAGGGATGAAGGGATTTTAGAACGGGATTTCAGCATAAGTTTTCATGGTAATATAATTGTAACACAATCGAATATACTTAAACGGTTACACCATATAATACAGATATATTATTAGGTTTAGTTATATTTGTAGATTATATACTCATAGTATAGACACTGGACAGTATATCTAAAAAATATATACTTAAATATAATATGTAGGTATTTAAAAAGAACTAAGAAGCGAGAAAACATGATTTATTCAACCTTATCAAAAATAAGTACCTACTTATTTGTAGTAATGTAGTAATGTAGATGTTAATATTATTATTATTATTATTAATATTAAATTGTAACCATTAAATTTGCCTACAACATATTACTTAAACGATCGTTTAGGTTTTAGAATTCAAACAGACTACGAGTTTTTTTTTATATACATACGCCTGCAGATTAAATCGTACATAGCACTATAGCAGGTCCCTATAGGTTATAGGCTGCAGGTAGGTAATTATTTCATAATTTCTTCCTATAGGAACGCCCACGTCCATGTACATATCGTCACAACAGTGGGATTATCCAAATGCTTGGCCTCCTCTTCAAGCTTATATTATTCAAGGTCTGGACAGGACGGAACAAAAATTCGCGCAACAAGTGGCCGCGAAAATGGCAGAGGTCTGGTTGAGCACAAACTATAAAGGGTTTGCGGAAAGATCGATTATGTTTGAAAAAGTAGGAACTAGGAATTGTCAACAAAATATTGTTTTATTTTTTTTAAATATTTTGTGACGTCAAAATTATTGTTGTAGTACCACGTCGAAACTCCGGGAGAAACTGGCGGCGGCGGTGAATATGTTCCACAGACTGGTTTCGGTTGGACAAATGGTGTCGTGTTAGAGTTCTTAAACCAATGGTGTACCTGCCATACCGACACCAATGGTAAAATCAATTATTTAAAACTAGGGGACTATGGCACCCGATGGTTCCGCTCAACGGGCTAACTTTTTAATCTTTTGTTTGCGACCCGAGAGAACTACAGCCACAGGCGTATTTAAGGAGGGCATTGTTGGCTAGGCTATTGGTTTCTTAAAGTTTTGTCTTTGTGGTCATTGTTATTAACTGTCGTGGCAAACGGATAAATACAGGTCTCGCTGCAGGGAACTGTTGTAATATTTTCACGACAAAAGGAATTTCTGAACGTTCACTTGGCTATATCAAATAGTCCCTAAAATTTAATAATGTTGTGCACGGCAAATGTAAATAATATAACCTTTCTTATTCCTTGTGCAAATCTCACAATGTAATACATATATAGGTAGGTGCTTAACCTCACAAATCATTGCCTAGTGTACAACATTGACATATTTCCGGTTTTGTGTTTTAATCCTAAATGTTAGAAATTTAATAAAATAAACAATTATTATTATTATTATTATATCTGTTAAAATATATTTTATGTAATTTGGCACATAATTCTGTATACTTCTGATAGATTTTTTTATATATTCTTGTAGAGCTTCCGAATAATAATCCGAGAAACAGCTCATCAAATGGATCCAATTTATTGAAGAACGATTTTAAAAGTTTCTGCCAATTTTTGGAAGATAACAATTGATATTACTAAATAATAATAAAATTACCAAATTGAGATTTGCATTTCAAAACGTTACGAAAAAAAATGTTTGATTTTATTATTACTCATACATGTCATTTTATTTCAGAATTATTATCATCATAACATATTTTTAAGGCAATTGCAAGTGGTCAGATATTTTGACCAAAATGTATTTATCAATCTTTTGTGAAGCGTACTGATAATATTGATGAACCTAGTAATGCGATTACATTTTTGAAGACTTATATGAATTTAGATTTATATTTTGTCTACTTGAGAATATCAGGCCACTCTTAAAATAAATTAAATTTTAAATTTAAATTAAAAATTTTGAATGTGCCTAGCCTGATCAATCTCACATACACATATTAACGAATTTAAATCAGTTTTACAAGTCGTATGGTATTATTTGATATTTGATCTTCAATTGTTTGTAATTAGGTACATTAATAAGAGGTAGGATTGACAAAAAATTATGAATTTATTATCGTTTATGTAAGAGACGACACAGTGGTGACTTGATGATAGACTAGAGAAATAGTCTTACACAACATTCATTACCGCACACACTAATGGACGCTTACTTCATGCACTTTACAAAATTTGAATGCATACACATAGTAAAAAGATTACACTAAACTTAAAAATTAAAAATTCCTTTTTACATTTCACCATAAAATAATTTTTACATAATGTTATAAGTTACAAATAAGTCACCAAAATACATATTGAGGGTAATAAAAAAAATCAATCAGTACTCTGTTTTATACAAAAATATATTAGATTTCAATTATTTATTCAACTTATAGATACTGTTTTTATTTTTGTTTTATTTGTTAAAATGTTTCTATTATATTATAGAATTATTAATTAACAGATCATAATTTGTCAAATTTTTAAATTATGTAACAAAATTTCATTAATATTTTATTGTTTTTATTTTTTATAAAAAATATTGCATTATTTTCAAATAATTTTTAACTATAATCTTATAGTCTTATAAAGAAAAAAATATCATCTTACTTTACTCAATTATTATTTTTAACATTATTGGTTCATCATTGTATTAAATTATTTATTAAAATAATATATATATATTTAATTTATAGTAATAAAATGAGAAAGTAAAAATAACAGTAATAATCACATTTCCTATTTTATGTCACCTTAATATCTAATAAAACACTAAGCTCTAGTTTTACAAGGCGTTAGGTTTTACAACATTATACACATAATATGATAGACAAAAACACTAAAATAAATATTGAATTGCAGTAAATTCCTTTAAAAATTTAAAAAAAAAACAAAAACAACTTAATTTTCTGAAATATTTTATTATCAACATTTTTTTAGGGACATATTGTTGAGCATATATTGAAACATTTTCAATATCACATTCATATTTATGATCTCCAATTTCTTCAGAATAAAGTATAAAAATCAGAAAACTGTAGTAAGTACAAATTTTGTTTCTCCATATAGTGTATGGAAACTGTATAAATGAATAAGGAATGTTCCTTCTTATGAGCAAATTAATTACCTTTTGCCAAAATGTTATTGTAATCATTTATGTATACCTAACTTAAATATTATAAAAACAATTAATAATTCTTTAATGGTAAGCAATTTGAAATTCTTCAAAATAACAACCTTAAAACAATGATAATATCACTAAAAATTTTAAATACACGACTCTTTAGCATTATGTAAAAGTTTCTTGAAATTTTTTTCAGTATCGTCAAGACGAACATCAGTTGGCCTTATTCCGTTTACCATAGGTGAACTCTAAAAAAAAAAAAACAATAAATTATTTTTGTTAACTGGTAACTTAAAAACATTTAAATATTTACCGATCTTGAAAACACCATATCATTTTCCACTGTCGATGACCTGGAAATGGTATGACTGGATGGTGAATCACTTAACTCTGCGATATCATCATTATTGTGCTCTAAAAAAAATTAAAAATTAAAAATTAAATTAAAAATAATAGCTATTAAAATTCTTGCCGCTTATTGAGCTTGTTTTGAGACTAGAGCAATTAAGTCTTAATTCTATTAACAGAGAGAATCAATAAAGTGAAAAGCCCAAAAATAAAATATATATGTAATAAATATAGATAATATGCAATAATAAAAAGTTATAAATGATGTATAGAGATCAGGCTATATACTTATAAAATATTCATTATTATTTATTTAGATTTTATTTATTACGTATTTATCATTTTATTTACTAAATATTATAGGTACATGTTGTAATGAAAATCCTGAAAAATTGACCTAAGTTTTAGTTATTTATGCAATCATGTGTTTTAATTTACCCAACTGAATTAACCGTTATAGTTATAGGTGAGTCCACTAGACAAATAATTTTTCCTATGAATCAGTAATCGGTACTAACTTGTTTGAATCTAATAGTCATATGAATCATTTAATCGCGAGTCTTATAAGCGGAAATTACTATATATATTAGAAATTAATTAGTGATACATTCTAAACATAATATTTTTTAAGGTTTTAAATTTTTTTTAAATATTTTATACTTTTTACTCCTCATTTTTGCCTTTATTATTGATTACAAAATTGAATGTGCCATTATATTTTTAATTTTAATTAGCATACATGCATAATGAAATTAAGTTTCATGAACACAAAAGTTTCATTCTTATCTTTCAATAATGCATTTATCCAAATATTTTTTTATCTTAAATAAAGTAAAACATTCTAATAACAAAAGTTTTATTGTAAATTAAGACGTTATTTTAAATATATATTTGATATAATTTAATTCATTACATTCAATTGCTTAGCAGATAAATTTTTTGAAAGGTTATTAAATCTAAATTTGAATTTAAATTAGTAGTTTCTGAATTATTAAGCTGTATGTTATAATGGTTTTGCACAATGGTCTTACATAACATAGTATAATAAATAAATATTTAGTTTAGTTTTCATTTTACTCACAAATACAAATCATAAAAAATTAGGTAATAGATTTGTATAAATGACAATAATTTTCAAATTTAAATACTTTCTCTATTCTCTAAACTTATTATTCTTAGTATATTAAGTTTAATAAATTAAAAACTATTTGTTAGAATTTCATTCAAGATACATCAACATTTAAAAAAAAAAAGTAATTTTCTAATAAATTATATAAAAAAAAAAGATTTCTTTTAAAAACAGAAGTTTATACCAGTTGCAAGCTTAATAATTCTTAAATAGTATGAACAATTTAAATTTTAAAATTTAGTTTATAAGCACAATTCCAAAAACCAAAATCAGAATAAATACAAAAATATAGGAACAATAAGAGTGAATATTTTATAATAGATTACATTAACACATTAATAAAAATTGTATTTTAATTAGTTTTTAAGTTACCTATATTATCAACTATTTGTCCAACCGAATGGCTATTTGATATGTGTGCATGTAACCTTGTGGCCCAATGGTCAGAATTATTGAGAATCATATCTCGTCGTTGGTAAAACAGCATGTATGCTGATGTTGTAACTAGAGAAGTATCAGGTATTGGTGTAACTTTAGTATCGTCAAAACTGTACCATTGTTTATCATATGGATTTTTACAAAACGCTAGAAATAAAAAATTATTTTTTATCATTATATTTTAACCATAAATAATGTATATTAACCAGTATAATGTCCACTATGAGGATCTGATCCATGATGATTGCATACAGCATAAAGATCATATAGATTACGATCCTGTATAGAAGATAATCGACGAGAAGCTAGAGGCTTCAATGGTACCCTAACATCCCGACCTATAGCTAAATGTGGGGTCATATCAAAACTAAATAAAGGAAAATCTACAAGTACTGAAAGTTTTGTTGGTTGCCTGAAAATAAAAATAATTATACTAAGTATATATACCAACTATACTAAGTATATATATACAAATAATGAAATACAATAACTTGTTAATATTTTATAATTTTATTAAATACCTGTTACTATGCTGTCGTGATGACGGTAGTGAAAGAGATTGTCTAAACCGTTTTAGATGAACCACTAAAATATCAGGTAAAGTCCATAATCCAAGTTTTTTTACAACTTCTTGTTTAAGATTGCATTGTGGACAATGCCAAGCATTTTCTGGACCCAATACTTCTTCTTTTGTGTACAGCTAAATGTAAAATACAAATATTATGTTACTTACAATTAATTCATAAATGTGAGGCTTAAATACATTTTTCATTTTTTTCAATATACCCATATTTTATTTTTGTATAAATATTATTTGATCTAAATTAAATCATAATAATTTAGAGCTATTTAAGTAAAAATAATGATAAACGTACATCAAAACATTGTTCAAGCGTAATAGAAGTTCCCTTTTCAGAATTTAATTTTAGCTGTTTTACACTAGCATGCTCTTCAACTTGATCACAATGATCAGCAATTGTTCTAAAAATATTAAAAATAATGATTATTAATAACCTTTTTTTCTTAAAATAATTATATTTCTTTTAAACTTACGCTTCCTTAGCATGGAGATTCCATTCAAGAATTAATTTAACATGAGGTTGATCCCCAGACATAGCTAATGCTTGATCAATTGGATCGGTAAAAAGAGGTAATTCAACTGTTGGATCTAAATATTGAGGTAAATCACTTGCATCAGCTAATCGTATACCAAATAATGGTATTTCTTGCTCAGTTGTTAATATATCATCATGTAACATCACCGCCATTTCCTTAAGTAAAAGTTTTTGAAGGTCCTTGTAAGATGTTTCTCGGCATATTTGCATAGTATACGCACTTCCAAATCTGATATACAGAAACAAAAATACTTTTACAGTGAATACACATAATAATAACTAAGAAAAACAACCTTGAACATTGATCTTCAACAACAAGAATATTAACCCAACATAGTAGTAAGTAAGGTCCACTCTCATTACTGCAATCATTCAATTTTGGAAGTTCTAAACAGTATAAGGGATCTGATTCTTTTATCATAGATGCTGGCATAGAATCTGAAAAATATATAATTATTTTAAATTTATTTACATTATACTATAAGTATAAATAAAAATAAAGAATAATTACCACAAAATGTCCGATTAAAACCTATATCAGTTATTTCAGTAATTAACATATGCTCTTGGTATATACCAGTATAAGACCATAATAACTCTCGAAATTCAGCTATACTACTATCAACTGGAAGAGACAATCCAAGTTTAACCTGTAAAATAAATTGTATTAATTACATTAATATGACTTTTTGTTAATAGAAAATATATGGTATTATTTATCACTTTATAATTTTTAATGTTAATATTTTATAAACAAGGTGATTAAACCAACATTATCCACTTTATATTTAAGAATATTTATTATCATTACAACTTTCTCAATTTCTCTTTTTTAAGTGTTCTTAAAGTATATAAACAATTTGTATGATATTGAATATTTTTATAAATAAATTAAAATTTACAACAAAATTATCTGGATTTTATTATAATTATGAATGATATGATCAATATTTTTAAATAAAAAGTTTATAGGTTATTAAAATATAAGTAAATGTTAATAGAAAAAAAATTATATTATTTTAAATAACTGTAAACTTTTAAAAGAAGTGTTATAAAATTAATAAACATTTAAAAATAATAAAAAACTATTACTAAATAAGCACATTTAAACTTACATCTCTTGGTTGTTGGGAAGTATAAATAACAGTAATAAAAACAGGCATTGAATAACATTGTGGTACTGGTATTGATATACATAAAAATGGATCAAATGTATTGGATTGGCGCATACAGCGTGGACATGTAAGTGAGGATTTAAATTGTGCTTGAAATACATCATGTATAAAGGACTCATTGCAACGTATATGATTAGCAAGTGTCTCAGCTGCTACTTGTTCATCAGGCCTTCCAAATGTGTTCTGAGAAAAATAACAATGATAAGTAAAATAATAGATAAAAACAATTATTAATTAAGCATCTTACTCTAATCGTTTTATATTTTTTTTTTGTAGCTATGTTTAAATCTTCATGAACCTTATCCAAAAGCCATAATAAGAATTCTTGTGCGTCATGCTGATTATTTCCTCTATATTGAGTACCATATTTGTCTACAATTGTTTTAAATTGATTTGACATGTCTGGGTCATATTTGCATAGCCATATGGATTTCAATAATAGTGCCAGCTGTTCAGTCATCTCACCGCGTGTACCATATTTCTTAGAGTTCAACTTATTTCTTCGAGTGAGGTCCATTTTGTATTGATCCATAACAAAATATCTATAACAAAATTAAAATATTTTCTTGGTATATCTTTGGTATTAAAACAAAAATAATTTCATTAGGTACCTAATAGTATAAAAAAATTATATTATTAAATGTTTAAATATTTAAAGATAAGATAAGATGTCCATCTATATTATAATTATTTAAAAACTTAATTATATATTTTAAGAAGAACACAGTGCAACAAATTAAATTTCTGGTCATTTCTTTAATAGGTAACAAATAATCATAAGAATAATTTTATACTAATGTCAAATAATTATAAGAGTGCCAACTGTCCATTCTACTACATTCAGTGGTGACTTCAGGACTTTTTCAAAGAAAAATCTATTTAATATCATAATGTGGGGAGTCTTACTACAGCATTATAAAATTTGAAATATGATCAAGCAGGTAAAGTAGTGTAGTGGGCAAAATATTGCAAAATAAGCCATGGTTTGTCTAGTCCATCTGTCTATTTAATAAAATAAAATTTTCAAAGATTAGAATAGTTATTTTTAGAATTAATAAACAGTAAAATATTGTGAATAATAATAATAATATATTACTATAGGTAATCATGAAAAACAAATAATTGCATATTTAGAAGTATTTAAGTACCCATATCTAATTATACCACTTTAAGAGTATAAATATACCCAATAAAATCGTAAAATTATTTTTAAAAATGCATATAGTAACAGAGTATTAGTTATTGTACAAGATATTTAGTTTTATAATAAATAAACACAAACAAAGTAGTTTATTGGTATATTTTGGTTTTCTGTTAATAGCATTTATATGTTTATGATAATTATTATTAGTTGTTATATAAAAATTAGGTAATAACTAGAATTCTCTACAGTTATATTCTAGCATAATATAACTAGTACTTATATGTACTATTTTTATGTTATTAAATAAATACAAAATGAAATTTTAGAGATGCTTCAAACATTGATACTGATTAATTACTTTACGCAAAAAATTTGTCAATGAAATAATATTAAAAATTTAGAACCTTAACAGTCTCTGTTATTTTTAAATGGTTTATTGAAATAGGTTAACTATTACAATGAATCAAAATATTGTTTAATTTAATTTTTTTATGAAGCATATAGCAATTGTGTGTATTTGTATGTGTGTAACAATGTACCCATGTAAACATTATTCATAACAGTATTAATATTAGTACAAAGGAGGGGGTCAATATTGAGGTAGTACAAATCAAGTTTAAATTTAATTAATCTTTGAGATGGGGCTAATAATTAGATTTAAAAAAATAATTGAGATTTCAACACATATTTTAAGGTAGGAACTAAAACCACTGAGTGCTCATTAAATATTACATGAGTACATACTTTTTATTAATTTGATTTTTATTTAGAAATATATAGCTATTTAAAAATTGGTATAATAATAAATGCACAGTAAACACATATTAGTTAGTTATTAATTAATTAATAAATCACTTATCAAACATGAATAAGTGTAACACATTAAGGTTAAGAATTATTTTTTAAAATCTAAGCAATTATTAAATAAGATTAACTTCATGTTACTTCATAAACTGAAAAATTTGTATTTAAAAGATAAGTAATAAACATAAATGATAACAAAATAAAATTTTATTTTTAAAACCATTTATATAATTTATGCCTACACAACTTTTGATTATACTAAATTTATATTTTAAAATTTACTTAGAAATTAGGTAGCAAATAGGAATCTAGATTTAGAAAACCTTGTCAAAACTTAAATTTAGATAATAAATGTATTACAAAGGTAAATTACCTGGCTAGAACATCTGTATGACTTAAGCACTGTAATACAGCATTTATAAAACATGTATTTCCTTGGTTACGCAGACCAACCACACCCGGAACTTTGTCACCGTTTAAAATTTTTGGAGTTTGATAGGTGTTATCGTTGTAGATGTCTGTTGACGAGCGTGAAACATAAGCATCATACTTGGAACATAGATTGCTCTTGTCCTGTTGTAAACCTAGGTATGACATTTTCTGCAACATTTTTCCAAGCACTTTGTTCCATGATGACGGTTTCCTCAACATTGACAACTTTAATCTAGCATCGTCTACATCGCCAGGCTTCACATGTTTGTTACGTATCAGGTCACGTTTAAGTGAGAAAGATCGTTTTAACTTGGACGTCGGTGGATTGGGGTCCTCGTTGCGAGTCATGTTGTGCAGCGCTTCGGCCGAAGTACGTTTCTTCAGCAACGATATTTCGTCCATTTCGAAACGTCACCGATAGATTTTGGTAACATTAGAAAAGTATGTATAACTGTATAAGTTATTAATATAAAAAAAAAATAACAATAAACAAAACGAATGGGAAGAGTAGTTGAACACACAAAATAGGAATTTTGCAAGTAATTATATTATGTACACGAATTGGCAAGTTATGTAGCTGCAAGCAGTGTTAGAACGTCAGTTGGACGGCGACACATCCGAACCGATCGAACGGCGCGTCGATTAATCAAAAATTCACAATACTTCAAACACTATAAAGTCTATAATATCAAAATACAAAATAATAATAATATTATGTAGGTGCCTACAAACTATATTATTATATTATTATTATATATCGTTTCACAGGAAAAATTATCAATTCGTTATCGAAAACCTTCAGGCATTACAGTGCTACCTCCAAACCGACGGAGAATGATGATGATTACCTATGAAAAATAAATACATCTATATATATTGTACATATTTTAATAAACCAAAATACATTTTATTGTAACACAATATTGTATTGTTTTTTATTGTATTTACCAAGGTGAAAATGTGTAATATTGGAAAAATATTTTATGGAATAAATTTCTATTTGAACACATTTTTGAACAAAGCTAAATTAAATTGAAAATTTATGTCATTGGAATAAATTGTCACAGCTAAATGTTGTGGTTCAAGAGCTAATGATCCGTTTTTCTAAACAACAGGTGAACTGACCACATAATATATTTAATCATATACAATTATAAAATTTGTTTTCTATTCACATAATATTCATTACCACTTACAATCGTAATTAAAATATTAAAATATTTGATAATATAGTGACTATAAAATATTATGTATTGAAGTATTGATTACAACGCTTAGGTGCATCATAGTCGCAATGAGTTAACATATTTCGGGTTACGGGTTTCGAGTTTGAAATCGGTGAACATTTTTAGCTAGTTTTGGAATTAGGTTCCACATCGGATTCATTTTTTTGCGGGTTTTGGGTTTTATATTTAAAACCTAGTAAAATTTATTACAAATTTTGGGTTTCGGGTACAAAAATCGGTAAAATGTTCGCGGCTGATATATTTTAGTTAGTACCTACCTAAGTTTTTGATAGCAGGAGCAAAATTCAAATCATTGATGACGGATAAAATATTAAATTTTTTCACGGTCTCGGCTCAAATAGCAGCAAAATCAGTCCAATAATACTTAAAGTTCTTGAAACAACCCTTAAAATCTGATGCATAAGCCTAATGGTAATACATTTAATTATAATTTATAAATACGATAAATTGATAGTTGATTAAAATATTTATTAACCATTAGAATTTAATTTCACATTAATCATTTTACTAAAGTAATTTGTATTTGGTCATGTAAAAAAATAACATTATTTCTAGTTTTTTCGAATTTCGGATTATACTCTCATGATGAATAGAAGGGTTACAATTTGATGTTTGATGGTTTGATGACGATTACCCCAAAAATGATATAATTTGTCATCATATGAAATCCATAAAATTTTAAAAACTTTGAAAATTCGTAGAAAAAAAAATGTTCATACAACCTCAAATCTGGTATCATAGCTTGTTTCCGTAGAAAGGTTGTTTATTCAGCTATCCTGTGAATTTGATAAGTTAGTGTTATCCCAGACTAAGATTTACAGGACTGTACACTAGATAAATATTACGGTTATGAAATATTATACAACAGGCGGAGTGCAAGGGGTATTTTCCTTTTAGCATTTCTAGTGCCGTCTTAGTGGATACTTATATATGGAGCTAGACCACATTAGTCATTAATTCTAATATATTAATAATTAAATATATATTAAAGTTTGATAAATCAAAGATGTTATAGGTACTATAAAATAAATATTTCTATTATTCTTTCAAAATTGAAAATTCCAAAATAGACCATCTTATTGGATTTAGTACCAAAAGTGTTCACTAAGACGGCGCTAATAATGCTAAAAACTAAAAAAAAGGCCCTTCTACTCCGCCTGTTGTATAACATTTCGTAGTTAACTTCCTACACCCTCCAACAGTGTCGTCTCCAGTCCAGTATAACTTATTCGTTGGCGTTATCTTACCGCCAACTTACAAATTGTTATCCTTTAAAACATGCTTATAGGGTAACGGATTACACAATTTTTTTGATAATATTATTTGGGAGTTTTTAAGGACAATATTTTTTTTACGAATCATTTAATGTTATAATAAATCATATCGTTAGAACTTATTAATGAATATGTGACCTACCGTGTTATCATCTTCTCGTCGCCAACCATCAAATTGTTATCCTTAAAACATATAATTAATAAATTTTTCTTAATTCAGCCTAATAATATTTTGGCTGCATACGAATTGAGTCTAGAATTTAATATTACTATACACTAATTGGATCCCTAATTTTTATAGGTGCTACTCTAATTGGGTTCTGAATTATTTTAGATATTACACTAGGTTCCTGGATATTTTTTGGTAAGTACTACACTATACTAACATTTTCCTTTCCATTTTAACAGACTTAGTACTGTCTATGTCCTATAATCTATTTAGACCACAGGACCTCATTATTTTAAAATTGTCTAATTTATATAATAGTAATGGAAAGTTAGTATAGTGTAATAAAAATATTATAAATAATCAAAAATATTATACAATAATATTAATACAATTTTATTAAATTGAAAAGTAAATGAAAACTACCAAGTACCAACACAAAAATGATTTTTTTAAAGAATATTTTTTTCTTATTTATATTATGTAATATGTTTAATATTTTTTTTTCTTATATTTGTAAAATTCTAATAATTTATATTTTAATGGAAAAGAAACTAAAAAAACAAAACTATAAAAAACATTTTTAACTATACCTATAGTCTAAATAAATTATAGACAGTCCTGTCTGTTAAAATGGAATGGAAAATGTTAGTATAGTGTAGTACTTACCAAAAAATATTTAGTAATATTTAAAATCTTTCAAAACCAAACAAGTATAATACCTATAAAAATTCGGGAGTCAACTAGTACACTACCTGCGATTAGCCCCTAGTACTCGGGACCTAACTCGGATGCGCTGAATTTTTTATTTGTTACACAGATTGTTTACATTGAATATTCTTATTTTATTAAATAGAAATGCCAAATAATTTTAGTAATTGGTTTATTTATTTTCCCAAATTCTATAGATTAGTGGTTCGCAATCTTTTCAGCAGTGTTGACCACCATTTTCTTAAAAATATCTTTGAGCCTTGAGATCCTTTAATGACTAAATGCACAACTATATAATATACTTATATAATATTGTTAGGTTTATAATAAAAATATATAATAATATTATTTCAAATATATAAGTTAGTAATGTATTTATATATTAAAATTTAAAATTATATAGACCACGGCCGAGTTCCACGCTACTTGCGGCCCTTGGTTTGGGATTGGGAACCGTTGAAATATTATATTTTTTTAAATTTATTTTATCATTTGTATAAATATATATAGGATTTAACCATCCTTAACATTGTATATACTTTATGAGAAATCTTCATAAAAGACCAAACTCATTTAAATTAAAATTTACATCATTATCATTGATAATAGCATCATGTAGATGTGTATAATATTCCTCAGAACAAATTCATAAAGCTGTAAAAATTATAAATATAAGTATGTTATATGGCACTTATATATATGTATATACATACTATTGACCAATACATTATTGACACACACACACACACACACACACACACACACACACACATATACATATATATACAATTGTAAGGCCTATGGCCAAGACATGGGATGTATAGGTAGTCAGTTCACTGTACACCTTAGACATACATACTACGACTACAGTCTACAGGACTCCGTTTGACTACGATAAGGTCAGATTGTATAGAATATAATTATTTTGAGTATTGTTATTTATAAGTTTTTAATATAAAGGTTAATAATAACTGAAACCAAATCCTCGTTATTTACATTATATTTAAGATTCCGATATCTACCCCTAGCTACGGTAATTATATCTATAAAGGCCAACGATTCTCTCTAGATATCGTATATTTAACTAGTCAATCTCCGAACACGCTACAAAGCTTTTCTAATAATTAGCTATTTTATAAAATATGCTTAAAACCTAAAATAAACTGAACAATTTTTTATATCCCATAAAAATGAGTTAAGTTATGTTAAATATACATTTATTATAATTTATAGTAATGTACAATAATAACAAACTATATAGAATATTGATCAAACCTTAAATTGTTGGTGTTCTTAAAGAATTCTGTTTGAAAGAGGCTAAGTTAGTAGTTTAGTCGTCTAATATTCACATTTCAACTTACGTATGCCTATGTATAAAGTAAATGATAATTACTTATTATAATAATCAGTTTATAAAAATGAGACATAATAATAACATAATTAATAGAATTTTATTCTATATAATAATAATTTTTCTTTTATTAGCTTTCAAAAGTTTATTAATTAATATTAGATATACCGAATTGAGGATTCACGTCTCCAAATTTACCAACCTTCCAGTGCCGTAGCCAGGAGAAGGAGGCTTCCAGGATCAAGCCCCCCACCCCCGAAATTTCGAACCACAATAATTTTAATTGAAAATACAATTTTAAATGCGTGATGCTATGATAACCCACTGCCCCGAATACAGAGAATAGCTAAAAAAAACCTAACCGCTTGTGGTGACGAAGCAATGCCGCTCTTATTGCACTTGATCTTGATTTGAAGTTAGAAATACAGCAAGGTTTATAGATTATACAGGTTGCCCCATAATCCCCTAAATAAATCGGTCACCCCGCACCATTCCGTGTTTACTAACGTCAACCTTTTTTTTTTTTTTTTTTTTTACATTTTTACAAGATATTTACAATCTATTCATAGAACAATAAGTAAATTTAATAATATATTAATAATAATAAAAACATGAAAAATATGACGGAAGAAGCCACCCAATGATGACACTACCTATTTTGTTTCAGATTAGTAAGGGGATTTTCTAGGGGTCATGCATAACCTAAGTACAAAATTTACGTTGGCGCATTAAGAATGCATGTGAATGTATGTATTTTTGTTTTTTTATGCTATCATTTTTTATTATACTTTACTGATTTACTGCTTATTATTTATATCGATGCATTATTATTGAATAATGTATTTTATTACTTAAAAATACGCTATATGTGTAATATTACTCATTATTTTTTGTTATTTTTTTGGACATGTTTTTAACACCCATATAATAATATATTTAACTATTTTTTTTTAAATTTTACAAATTTATCTAGACATCTAGTTAAAGTTATATGAAATCATAAGTAGCTACTCCTGTACTAAATTTTTTTTTTGTTGATCCAAAATTGTAAATCAACTATTTAAACTGAACTAAAATGTTTGTCAATTATAGTTATTACTTAATATTACTCAATTAAGTAGAAATGTATATATATATTATATAATGTATATAATTATTTTTTTGTTGATATTTAGAGTAGGTACGTACATTACAGATGAATCAATTACAAAAATAAAAACTTCATTATTGTCACAGATTATTTTATTGCACAAAATAATTAATATATAAAATAGGATAATATAAACAAAAATATCAATAAATAAAATAGGATAATATATACAAAAAATATCAATAAATTATTATAATTAATAAATCATGTCATAAGTCTTTTAATTTTTTGAAGTCTTTGTAAATTTGATCTAACTTTTTTTTTACTTGATAAAACACTATGATGGTTTAAATGGTTAATCTGTATAAGTATCCTTTGTTTAATATTTTTGTGTACAACAGGCTATTTATCGGGCATTTCCATTCTTTTAAATATTTTTTTTTTGTTAAATTTTTAACGACTCCTTGTCCTTTTTTACTTTTTAATAAAATAATATTACACTTTTTAAATCCCCTTAATATTATTAGTAAACTATACTAAATAAACTATATCGTCTGATAATTTTTCACTTATAATTGGACTAATCATAAATATAAAAAAAACCTATAGAAACATGCAAGACAAATTGTATAAAATATGTAGTGATGGCTTAACACAACGGACTCTAGATGAATATTTAACAGCTATTGCTCACACAATAAAATTATTTTAATTATTTTAAATGTTATTAATTGCATTACATTAAATGTACAAATTTTGTAACGAATTTTTTGTAACATTGAAAACGTTATTCAATATACAAAAATAAATCCATGTCCTTTTTACAGTTTTTGTTTAACGTTTTTGATTATTACACTTTTGATTAAGGTTTTCAAAAACGTAATTTTTCTATATTGTTTTTAAATATTCATTTTTTTACTTTTAACAACAGTTTTATTACAAACTAATCCAAACATTATTTAAAAATATTCATAATTAGATTTTTTAAGAATGGTTTTATTTTTTAGTGTTAAAACAAAGGTGACTTGAAACGTACAAAAACATGTATGATTTTTTTTTATGTTTATATATTGTTAAAGCAAATACTACAATTTTTTTTTTATGTTATACTACTTAACTTTATTAGAGAAAGTAATACAAATGATGTTACAATAACATATGTATTGCGAATGTATTTAATTTATTTTATATATAATATTTATGTTACCTATTGACTTCTTTAGGTTATCGTGTGTACTAAGATGTTTTTAAAAACCTTATTTGAGTTGCAAGTAAAACGTATGGTGTGTTAAATGCTCAAAACAATTAAAAAATCCTTACTATTCCGTGTCACCCGAAACTCAATGTGACTTGGAACACCCACTTTTTTTTTTTAAAAAGGTAATAGTATGTACAATGCACATTGAAATTCCTTGCATAATTATCCACTAGTACAATGGACAAACTAATTTATCTATGGAGAAATACGCAAGAAGTTTCATCGCGAATGCGCATATCGATCACCTAATTCGGTGACTCGTCGCTGATATTGCAATATTTTTTTGTTTTGATTAATACGCTGTGACCAGGGCCATAATAATATAGTATCACACAGTATATTATTATGATCTAAACCTTCGGTACGTAAGCAGTGTTGCCGTTTCTTAAACAAAAAATGTAACTCGCATATTCTACACGAACGTTATGGTTATAGGTTTTTTCTAATATTTAATTATGCAATGTTGTCTACAAGCAAAATACCATTAAATTAAAATTTGTCAGCAAACAAATGTCTGGTAAATGTCCTTTGTTGTTATCCAAACAACCGACAATGCTATGCATAGTTTAATATCCGAATATATTACACTATAAAAACCTCCGCCTGGGCGGTGACAAGACGTGACAACTGGCTCACTGTTCTTGATAACGAATTGATAAATGACAAGGTTCAGCGAATTAAAAAACGATTCCTGACTTCGCTGTTGTCATTTCGTGATTTTGTGTTTTCGTCATAGATTTATTGTCTTTTAATCTCTTTAATCTTTTCTATGTTTATTGTTTTTTGTTTTATATTATTACACAAATTTTTATTGTCTAGTTTATTTAATACTTTATAGTTTACGTAAAAAAAAAAAAAAATATATTTATTTATAATATTTTAGTTCATTATACGAACATCTTAAACGCTATCAACAATCCTACAGTCTATAACTTCTATTATTTTTTTGTTTAACACATACTGAAAATTACGATCAATAAAATGTTTAAATCGAATTTTGAAAAACTACTCGGTAAGTTGAAATGTCATGATTGTTTACTTATACTATTGTATACATTACAGTGCTTATATTTGATCTAAATTTACAGATAAAGTTACCAGCAATTTGTTGTTAGAAGCGGATTGGCCTACAACATTAGAAATATGTGACACAATACGGCAAAAAGATGTTCAGTAAGTAAAATTATATTTAATATTTGTTTTTAAAATATTAAATAATATCAACATTAAAACAATAGAAATATAGTATAAAGTGATAATAACTAAAATTTTAAAAGTATTAGGTATATTTATTAAAAAAATTTAAAAAAATTGTTAAATGTTTTTCTAAATATATAATATATTCATTTCTATGTATTATATTATAAAAAAAAATAATTTTTTAGTTTCATGTTTACATTAGATTTAAAATACGGTATAAACTTTTGCACAAAAAATCAATATTTATTGTTTGGTAGGTACCTAAGTATTGCAATAATACTATTATGAATTATACATTGTTATGAAATGTAGACCAGCATAAAGTAATACAAAAATTTTATAAGATTTGTAAATTCAATTCTTGATTATCTTGTACTTTATTGTTGAGACCGCCTCTATTCATTCATCAACGCCGAGACCGAACCGCTGGGTTTAGAGATTTGAAATTTTTTTTACAGAGGTTCCAATTAGGGACACACTATTAAAGGATTTTTCAAAATTCAACCTCTAAGGGGATAAAAGGGTTTTTTTTTATATACTGGCAACACTATGACGGGAGAGCTAGTTATTAATATGTGCAACTCTTTTCAAACATTTGTATTGAACAATTTCAAATTCATTAATATAAGTCGATAAATTCTGTGATCAAATTAATGAGCCAAATTCTAATGAAGAATGTACAAGAAAATAGTACAAATTTTTCAAGCAAAATACATTTTTGAACTGTTGCATATTTCTATTTATGAAACCTAGCATCTTCTAAGATTTATTTAATACTGTCTTATGATTACATTTAAATGACAAATTGTATTCAAAATGAATACCCAGATCTTTTATAACATGTACTCTATTTAGTATATTATTATTGTAGGTTTTATATTTGAAAATAATTGGATTTTTGGAGCGAGTAAAGGAAATAACCTGACATTTAGTGATATTTAGCAGTAGGTGATTAGTGTTACATCAGGCAAAAAGTAAATCTAAGTTTATCTGTAATAGTTCAGATTCTGCAATAGAATTAATTGGACAATAAATTTTAGCATCATCAGTGTAAAGCAAGATTTTTATGAGATTATTAAATAATTGAGGTAGGTCATTAATGAAAATTAAAAACAATAAAGGACTTAAATGTGAACCTTGGGGGAACATTATCATTAAATATATTTAAAAATCAAATACTATTTGAATACTAATTTTTTTATTATTTTAATAATTAAAATAATCTGTTGTTTAATAGAAAATTTAGGGTGATTTCATAGCTAAATCATGTCCAAAATATCTAATAGATTATGGTAAGTGAATGATACCATGATTACAATAGCTAATTAGAAAACGATTAAAGAAAAATTACAGACAGTATAGATAAGAGTCCAGTTTTAGTCCTATCAATACTAGAATAATTATTGTATTAGATAAAAAAACAATTTAACTGAACTACATTTTAACAACTATGTAACTTCTATGTATTCTAACTTCTATTTATTTATATAGAAATATGTAAAAATATTCAAATACCTATATGTATATTTTAACATTAAAATCTATAAGATATGAAATGCATTGGTCTTAAATACATACCCCTTCTAATGAGTATGAATTTTAAATAAAATACATTGGTGATTTGGAATTTAATAGGCCTATAAAATAACTGATAATTAGTAGTGTGGTGAAATAAAAATTTTCCAGAGGCAAAGAAAAATATATTAAGGTCCCACCACTATATAAAAAAAATAGCAGGAGGTGGCTAACATAAATTGATATAATACAACTAATTATATTTCAAATCAGTATAAACAATTTATTGAGTATCATATTATATTTACAATTAGTGAACTCACCCTCTTAGGTATTTTACAAAAATTGCCTCTGAAATTATTGTTTGACACATCGCTACTAATAGTATATTACTAATTACTATATACTACAATTCTCAAGTATCTATCTTAGTCTTGCATCAAATATTATACACTATAATAATGTTGTATACATATTTATTTATAATTTATAAAAGAAATATTTAAATTGTTAACTATTAAATTTTGTAACATAGAAAATACATAAAATACCTAATATATATTTTTAAAAGTATATTAGAAATAGATAAAAAATTTAAATATTTTATCTTAAAAATATTTAAGGATTTTAAATACTTATTACTTTCATCGTACTTATTAAAAACACATTAACACATTAATAGGTATTAAACATATTATTAATATTTTTCAGACCAAAATTTGCTCTCAACGCCATTAAAAAAAAACTAATCAGTCCAAATCCTCATACAGCTATGTACAGCTTGTTGGTAAGTATTTTTTTTAAATAACACTATCATATTTTTTATAACTAATAAAAATATATTATTTTTAGGTTTTGGAATGTTGTGTTAAAAATTGTGGTCAATTAGTACACGATGAAGTTGGAACTAAACCTTTTATGGAACAAATAAGAGAAATTATAAAAACTACTCCACATGATAATGTTAAAAACAAGTTACTTGAATTATTACAGACTTGGGCATTTGCTTTCCGGGCTATTCCCAAGTATTGTGCTGTTCAGGTAAATTTTCTTGACTGTATATTATAATATATACAGTTATTATATATATATTACATATATTTTATTTTATAATATTACTAATACTTATGTATTTCATAAAAAAAAGAAGTATTGTATTACTAAACATGATGTTATGTATTTAAATTAATTTGTTTGTTTTAATTATTTTATTTTATTTGGCAGGATACAGTTAACATAATGAAAGCTGAAGGTTATACATTTCCTGCACTTAAAGAAAGTGACGCTATGTTCAGTTCAGATGTAGCTCCTGGTTGGGAAGATTCTGATTGCTGTCATAGATGTCGTGTTAAATTTGGAATGGTTCAACGCAAAGTAAGTTGTTTTGTTTAAAGCTATTATTAAAAAGAGTAAATAAATTAATATTACTGTGGATATATATTTTTGTTTTTATTAGCATCATTGTCGTGCTTGTGGACAAGTTTTCTGTGCACAATGTTCATCACGATCTTGTACATTACCAAAATTTGGTATTGAGAAACCTGTGCGTGTTTGTGAAGCTTGCTTTGAAAAATCACAAAAGTACAAAATTCAGTTAAATTTAATTTATAAAGTATTTTTTATAGAGATATTCTGGGTACTTTTCAATAACTTGATTGCTAAGTACCAGATGTGAATTTTATACCTGTCTAAAACCTATTGGTATTTGTGTTTTAAAAACATATTATTTATATTTCAGCTGATATTTAGCACTTGATTTTTTTATTTATATTATTATTCAGCTAATATTTTGTATCTTTTATACATGTTAATCAGTCAATACTAAATTATTTTGTAGACATTATTCAGCTAATTCTATATATACTGATTTATGATAAATTATCTACCTGGAACATCTCTAAATTATTTTATGCATAACTAATTATGAATACTACATTTAAATTTTCAATATTTTATATTTTTATTCATAGATCTTATTATTTTATATTTAATTATTATTTATCTATAATTTTTAATTTAGACCGCAAATGAACAAGGGATCAGAAGATTTACCTATAGAATATCTTACTAGTTCATTGGCTCAACAAAATCAAGTAAGGTCTATTTATTATTTTACCTTAGAAGTTTAAGCCTATGATCAAACAAAAAATATTTTTTATTAAACAAACTTTTTTTGTTATTATCTTTTATTATCATGCATTGACCCAAGTATTTTTTCTGACAAATCGATAGAATGTCCAACATCATTTCTCAATAAATAATGTAGATAATGTTTTATCTAAAAAGTCATACAATGTATCAAGGTAACATTGTTTAACAATCTGCTAATATCCTATAATCAATTTATCCATCTATATCCAATCCTGAATCATAGTCTATAACCACTAAAATAAGCCACTGCTTCATAGATTAGTTTCATTGAATCTATGAATTTAACATATTTTTTTTTTTTAAATAGATGATGTTTTATAAAAGATCTTGAAAATAATTTTCTGATATCATAATTTTAAATATTTTTAATATGTTTAAGGTTATAGATTTAAGATTTTTTTACAATTATCTATTTTAAATCTAGGATTTAAGCAATCTGTAAATTTTAACTTCTATAATTAAATGAAAAAAATAAATTGTAAGAAATATTAAGTTAATATTGAGTTATCTCTAGTCCTATATTTTATACACTATTTTCTACTACTAATTATTTTTATGAAAAATGATAGATAATTTACTATCTATTAAGTTAAAAACAATAACTGACCATGGTGTAAAATTACAAATATTTGATAATTTTATGAAAAAATTGTCGAGTTATTACTAACATAACCACAAGTTACCATTTATTTTATTTTATTTTTTACTTTAAATAAATAGCTAATATCCTTGCTTATTCTTTTAGTATAAATTTTAAGAAATGTTGTATTTAATTTTAAATATAAATCCAAGTATAAATCTGAGATCTAATTATAGTCATACTCAAATTCAGTGGTTTCCAACTTTTTTAGTTATGCAAATCACCAATTGTATAAAAAAAAAAATTGAGGACTACTAAAGACTAATATCATATTATTATTCTTATTATTTAATACTAAGGTAATATCACACCTATAGGGTTACCTATATCTACATATGCATTTAATATTATTTTAAATATATACGTTAGTATTATTAATATTATATGGTCCATAGCCCAGTTCTACGCTGTACGCATGTTCAGGAAC
This sequence comes from Rhopalosiphum nymphaeae, assembly GCA_036289425.1. Taxonomy (NCBI): domain Eukaryota; kingdom Metazoa; phylum Arthropoda; class Insecta; order Hemiptera; family Aphididae; genus Rhopalosiphum; species Rhopalosiphum nymphaeae. The sequence continues at coordinate 3,104,981 of JAZAQC010000004.1, forward strand.
CACTGCTTTAATTAATCAATTTAGTTATAGTAAGAAATAATTTCTCAATTATAACTGAGTTTGATATTAAATTTATCTTCAAATTTTTTTTTTTTTTAATGTTTTAAATAAAATATATTAATTTGTTAGATACCAGCAGCTAATAGAAAAACAGAAGAAGAACTAAGAGAAGATGAAGAATTACAATTGGCTTTAGCTTTATCCCAATCTGAAGCAGAACAACAAAAAGTAATTTAACTTGAATATGATTAAGTTTAATTATTTATTTTTTATATATTAATAAAAAATAAAAATTATAATAATAAAATGTTGTATTATGTTTAATAATCTTTATTTTCCAATAGGCAATACCTTTTATGAATTCTACATCAATACCAGCCACAAGATTATATTCTTCACCACCAGTTGTAAGATACTAAGTTTTAAATTTAATAAGTTGTATCCTTTGGTAAGTATTAATTATCTTACTTTTTTTTTTACAGAATGAAAAAAAAGTCGAGGTTGAGGCTGAAGATGATCCAGAATTGGCACGTTATTTAAATCGTTCTTACTGGGAAAGTCTGAAAATGGGAAATATAGCTAAGACAATGCAAACAAAAATGGGTTCAACAAATGTATAGTTTTCATGATGTTTTATAATTATAAATTATAGATGATATTAATCTTAATTTACCTACCATATAATTTAGGTGAATACCATTGAGTCACCGAACAATCAAGTTAGTCCAGCTATGAATAATGAACAACCTGATGACTCTGAGGAAATGGAAATGTTTATAACTTCTGTTAAATCACAGTTGGAAATTTTTGTTAATCGTATCAAATCAAATTTAAGCAGAGGTAGAACTGTTATTAATGGTGGTTCGTTGGAAACATTTTACTCTAAAATTACACCTATGCACCAAAAGTTATTGCAATATATTCAACAACAAGATGAAAAAAGGTGTAAGTATAGACTATTATTGCTAAGGTTGGAAATTCAAAAAGTTTTATTGGCTAATGCCAAAATCGTAATGAAATTATAACTAGTTATATTATGTTAAACTGTAATAGTACAAAAACAGTATTCATTAATATGTAGATGAGGTATTGAATAAAATAGAAACTTAAGGTGTACAAACAAAAATAAAAAATAAATAAAAATAATAATTAATTTATAAACAAAAAATATTTCTTTTTTAGTATATTTTGAAAGATTACAAGACAAATTAGTTCAAGTTAAAGACACACGAGCTGCACTAGATGCAATGAGAGATGATCATAAAGCTGCAATTCAACAAGAAGCTGCTTTTGCTGAACAACAGAGACAGATTCAGTTAGCTATGAAGTTGGATGTATTGAGACAAAGAAAGCAACAGTACCAACATGTAATTTTCTTTTAGCTTTTATTAATATTGAATTAAAATGTTTTATTATTGAACTGCTGTCTTCTAGTATCAACATCAAATGACTCTTCAACAAGTGCAACAACAAGAACAAGAAATGGCTATGAGAATGGAACATCAGAGACAAAACTATCTTAATAGTAATATGTATGGCCCTAATTCTTTGCCAAGTATGCCTTCTGCGCCTAATCCTTACATGGCACCTGGTCCTAGTAAGTAACAGAAAGAATTTTTTTGGCTTATTAGAGACTATTTAAGCTTATGGCTACTTTCACTAAACCTTGCCACAAATTTGAAATTTATATCCAACAGTCATCTTCGACTTGGTTATTCCACTGCTGCCTTGACCGTCCTTTCGGTTTTGTTGGACTTGGCTTCTATGCCATGACCTTGTTTACTATTATATCCACTCTCCTTACATTTCCTGCTCAGGGTTTATCATAATAATTTAAAATATAAACATTTTTTAGGTAGTTTCAATAAGAAATTAAATTAAATTATTTGAGTTATTTATGAATAATCTTTATTTTATATTTTTAGTTTATCAGCTATAAATTATAATATAATATATTATGTTTATACGAATATTAATAGTTTGTCATCCTTATTATATCATAGATTCATTGATGTCATCTCAAATACAAGACAATAGTATAAGGTATCCACAGTCAACAGAACCGGCTCATTTTCAACACATTTCTCAACCTCAAGGTACAGTAATGGACAGAGTAGATCATGATAATAAAAATAAAAATATTTATGAATTTGCAGGTTTTGTTTCTGCAAGACACATGATACCTCAAACTCCAAGTTCAATCCTAAACAACCAATCAGTAAATTTACCTTCTAATGAGTCCAATAATATTTCACAAGTCAACTCAAATATACCTCAGCCTATTTATCAACCACGAATGGCACCTATGACAAGCACGATTAATTCAGCGGTTTCAGTTAGTCCATCAATAAGTTCTATGCACCAACAATCGCTTCCTGTTGTTGGTTCACACACACAGCCCATGATGCCAGGTCATCAGCAACCCCAAATGCCAAATATGGGTCTACCACAACACCCGCTTCCCGTAGGACAGCCAATGATACCCAGTCAACATCAACAGCCAATGTTGGGTCAGATGTCTACTATGCCTTATGGGGGACCAGTTCACATGGGACAGTATGGTGGACATCAAATACCTAGTCAACAAGTAAATCCACAGCCGTCCGCTCCAAACCAAGTAGAGCAACCTAAAGTTGAGCAACCCCAAGTTGCAGAGTTAATAAGTTTTGATTAATTAATTTAATGTTTTGCATTCCAAATATACACATTTTTAACATTTATTTAAAATTAACATTATATTATTTTAACTTTGTGGGTATATTATTAAATTGTTTATTATATACATATTATAAATATTATAAATTAAAAAAAAATATATATATGTATATTTATATATATATAAATAGTGCATTAAAAATTAACATGGAAAACGACCTTTTAAACTAATAGATAATATAACTTGTATACACACGTACAATGTTATTATATACAATGTTGAAGGTTAATCATTTCATCATGTTTAGAAAAATCTTATTAGCAATAACATTGCATGATTATCGTACAAACATTTATTATTATGAAAAAAATTTAGTTTTATGTTTCAACCATAGTACGGTGTTCTGGTGTATGGTGTCCGGTTATCTTCTTCTTTGATTTTTTGATAATAACTGTAGGTCACCCACCACATGTACACGTAAACACCTGTAAAACATGATCATGAGTTTTGGTATGTGTAGGTATATTATTTGCTAGTATGTTATGTCTTAATTTATAATATTATACTTACACACAAACAGCAAGCCAACCACTAGAACCCCAAAGCTAGTGAAATAGAATTTATGAATTAAGAAGTCAATGCTAGTGTATATCACAGATATGACTAGTCCAATGCATAACATGATCGTTAGTACTATCCAAGGAAGCATCAATATCTTCTTTCGCTAAAATAAAATCATCATCATGAAAGTACATTCTGTAGATTCTTTGTTTTCCGTCATCTCTTTCTTACCATAAAAATTCCGGCCAAAAGCAATATTGATATCAATACTGTCATAAGCAGGTTAATAATAACAATGATTTGTACTGGAAATAAAATCAATGTAATAATTATGATTAGGTATTTTAAATTGTTTAATGAAAATAATTTGTACTTAGTAAAACCTAATAAAAAAGTGTTTTTACTTTGTAATTAGTAAACCAGACTAAATTATAACTTACACCTGAGAAAGAATTTTTTTAACTATGATTTGATAGATTTGCCTAATAATTAGTCCCCGAAAAATTAACCACGGAAAAAATAATCCTATGATAAAAATGATTGTGTTCCTACCTAATTAATAATTATAAACGTGTAATACAATGTCGATAATTTATAAATATAAAACAAATACAGTTAATATTTTCAATCGCGGTAAATTTGTTTGAAATGTCAATAAAATATATTAATATATAAATAAATAAAAATTCACAGTAAATACGTAATACAATTTCAATAATATAACAATTTTAAACAAATAGTCAATATTTTTAATCACAGTAAATGTCTGTAGTTATTATATATCTGATTGATAAGGCAGACAGACCGCTGCACCGCGCTCAGAATTGTTTTTTCGTAGGTATACAATAATCTATCGTTGAATCCAAATTTAACGTTATTTGTGTGGACATAAAAATTGTATGTACGTATGTTGTACGCAATGACATAATACCATAATATTTAGATTAATTTGCAAAATCTGATATGGGCTTATTTTTTCTGTGGTTAATTGTTCGCAGTGCCTGTTTGATAGTGTAGTTATCAGTTGATTGTTTGGTAATACAGACTTACCGACAGATTTGGGTAAGAAATCTATGACGATGGTCTGTATTTTGATGTCTTTCACCAGAATAAGGATTAAAGTGATGATGGCAATCACCTGAAAAAAAAAAAACAAGAAAAACCGTTAGCCATTTGATGTGCGTCTGCCGATATGGTAAGTGTTGTAAAATTAATATTATATATACCAATGCCCGTAAATATACAGTCATAAGGTAGAACAATTGGAAAATTCATAGATTTTTAGATTCTGATTTAGATTTTCAAAATTGAATTGTTTTAAGAGGACGTCGTTCACTTGCTATTTAAGGGGTTTATATAGGCAATATTAATGATATTTTAAGAAGAAGAATTCAAATGTTTAATCTTAAATTACTAAAATAATAGTATTAAATACTTCAGGGTCTATTCTAAGGATTTTTAAATTCCGTCTATCCTTCTATCACGGGTCACATTTATAACTCTACTCTAAATGTGAAAATATCATTATTTATATAAATATACCCACTAAAAATATATTAAAATAACAATATAATAAATTAATAAACTTTAGGAAAATATACTTTGATCAAATAATTTTCAATAGTTTTTAATATACAATTTAACTGTGTAATATAAGTATAAAAATAAGTTTTAATAGTTTTAATTTTACCTAAGCATTTAATATAATGTACCTATTATATAAAATAGAAAAGTAAAAAAAAAATATAGTTTTCTTTAATAAAATTTAAAATATCAAAACTAGTCAAAACCTTAACTTTTTTCTTTATTACAATCAGCAGATAGAAAGATAATGTACAATTTTCGAAATTGTACCTATAATAGGTAGTTGAAGTACTTCATGAGATAAATACCTACATAATGTTGTATCTGTCCAGTAGATAACTTTGAAAAAATATGGACTTTTACTCTTTCTGCAATTTTCGTTCACTGAACTACAAAAATTATTTAATATTCCATTAGTTCTGTTGTCGATATTTTTAACACATTTATATTATTTATTGTTTAACAACATATTATATAATGCAGTGTATCTTAGTTTATTTATTATTTCGCACTGCTGTTTGGATATTTCGAATTAAGCAATAAACTTTATGAAAATCATCATAAATATTATTGGACGTGTATAATGTGGTGCTGCTCAAATAACATATTAGGTACCTATACCATGAAACTTATTATCCGTCAAGAATATATCTGCACCAGCCCGAAAATAATAAGCAAAAATGTCCAACGAAAATAATTTAAACTGTCGGAATTAATCGGCTGCGTAACATAGCTCGTGGAAATATTGGCCAAGGTTTACAGGCGTCGAACACGAATTGATTGCCCGAAAGGAAAATATTCACATTTTTGCGTGTCATCGTATTATATTAATATAAGCGTACACTGACGTTTAATAAACGTTTCAAACAAGTTGTTATTTAATTTAATTGTAAATTAATTACCCATTTAAAATGAGTTAGTTAATTTAAAATTTTTGAAAATGTTTACGTAAGACTGATGTCTTACATTGACTCTGTTCGCGATTTTATGAATTGTTGTATTTTCTTATACGTAGATAACCAGATAATAGATAATATCATCGTTTTTTTCTGCAGTGATTAAAATTGTAGATAACTTATTTATCCGATGACTTTTACGGTAAATTCAAGCATAATATTCCTTTTAGAATATTAAACTATTCAATCATAATATTATACGCTGTTCATAATACGCTTACAATTTAAAATGTTCTACTTTAATGTAACTTTTAATCATATATTAGCTATACACGAGTTAATTTTTAAAACTATGTATTTCCTTTTAATAATTGTTTGTTAGTATAAAAGCCGTATAACATTAGCTTTTTATCCTCTGGATGCAGAAATAAGCAAGATTTAATACGTTATTATAATACTCTTATTGCATTTTAAGAAAAACTTACTAAATGTTTTATGTCACATCGTTTGTGTTAATTATTACCATATAATAATATATAATAATGAATACAATTATCATACTAAGATATATTATGACGTTGAACTTAAATATCATTTAATTAAAATTCAAACATGAGTATTAATAAATCAAACCGATATAGTGTAGATTTAGATGTAAATAAAATGTTCAGCCACTTGTTTATTAGAAAGGTAATCTTACAGTATTGCCTATCGATGAAACGTTCTATAGGAAGTGTATAATTAATCAGATATTCGATTTAACATTTAAATCTGTTGGGTATGGGCGTATAAAATATAATAGAAATAAATGCAATAGTAACACATAAATGTTTTTCAATGTCAAACTTGTTTTGTTTTTGTTTTTTGAATGGCGTAAGCATAATACATTTTACTATTTAAAGATGTAATAAAGCATCTTTAACGATCCACAAAAACGCTGTAGCGCCCATCACACTAACTTACTCATAAACGTTATTTAGCATCTACCCATTAAACACGCTAATATAAAACCATAAAAATTAAAAACAAATATATCCAGCAACGGCGATGAATGATTAATCACAATTGTACAATAATTGACAATTTAAACTCATCTGAATATTTTTATAATTATTTGTATACAATATTATTATCTACGAGTGTATGTGCGTATACGTTTATAATATCGATTCCGTCGATTTTGTATCGATTCCACCGGCTACTGTTCATAATAATAATATTATCCCCTAATCGACGACGCCAGTGATTGATTCCGTCTTAAAATTATAATATTTTTTAAATGTATATTATATTATATTATATATAAATTTATAATATTTGAAATTATAAGCTCTTAACGTGTTGGTAGTACCTATGTATATTGTATATCGTATACCTACCAATATATACATGTACCATATCAATCAGTGTACCTATTTTGAATTATTTATGGGTATATATATTTAAAATAATTGCTCATATACCCACTTATTATTTTGTAAAAAATGATAATGAGTTTGAAATAAATTAGGCAGTACTAAAATACGCATAACTAAATTAAATAAATACATAATATCGTACATTAATACATTTAGCATCGTGACTTGTGTTATAATTTAAATAATTTAACAACAAATTAAGTGAAGTGTTTATAAAAACAATATACTAGGCATAATCGATGAGTAGGTTTATAACTTTTTTCAAATCAAGAAGTTTTAACGGAATCGATAAATCTCCATGTTTATCGCAGTTAGGTATGTTATTTTTAAATTTAATAATTTTAATATTTATCCAAAGAACCACACGCATATTATACAAATTATTATTCAATGATTGATGTATAGTATCTGTATTATAGTTAGTGATCATAAATCTTCCTCGTATATTTTTAGTATACCTATTAAAAATGTCAAATTTATGTTTCCATTAAAATGTACCCAAGTCCAAGCCCCATCTCTTAAAATGTGATCCAACCACCGCATATGTCAACGCTTATATTGTTATTGTCATTACTCATTCGTTTCTAAATAGAATTATGATAATCGATAAAATAAATTATATTAAACCGTCGATTGTCTATTAAACTGCATGTGCCTAATATTGATGTTTACTAGTAACAGCATTTTATTTTTGGAAATATTAACATGAAATAATTATATATTATTTTTTATTATGTTCTGTTGAACAGTTTGGTTGTATAGTTAAAAAGACATTTTCATCGTCCTAAATATTGTAACATTTTAGTGAATATGTGCCAAGGAAAATAATTATTAATACATTTGGTGGTTGACCTCTATTATTAATATTATAATTTATAATATTTGATTCCAGACGTCAGTTTCCCTCATAAAAATTCGTTTAAAAATTACTATTTATGGGCCGACGTAATATAGCGTGTGCCTATATATATATATATATATATATATATATATAAGTGTTTGATCGAGTGTTTCGTCTTGTACACAGCCGCGTGTATATGAGAAACCATCATCCGCTAATCACTATTGAGAGTATTGGTTTCGTCGTTAGTATAATAATAAATGATAAAAATAAATAAACATAGTATGTATACTATATACACGTATACTGAACAAACAAATTTTCGTTTGTATACGCTTATACAATCAACCATCGACGTGCTTACTATGCTAAATATAATACTTGTTATCGTCTCGCACAGCAACTGGCAGAATATCGAAATACGCAATAATAGTAAAGTATGTGTGTATAAAAAACGTGCTGTACTGCTGTAACGCGTCATAATACACAATGTACTACACACACATAACATACCTAAAAGCTAAGTCTAATACATTTTTTTCTATTTATTCAGTCTCGAATAAAAGATGTTCAAATGTATGTGTATTAAAATAATGTCTGAGAACAATTTTGGTGTAAAATTAGTGTTAAAAGGTCTGAGCGTAATCTATGCGTCTAAATACTACAATATTGTAATCAATAAGTTATTATGTAGATTCTATTTGTTAGACGTACGCTATAGTTGTGCAGTGTGTACAATCTATCTATTTTTTTAAGAATCCGTGGATTCTACCAATTATACCAATTTTTACAAGTGTTCATTATGGTTAGTCCTTGCTTTGTTTGCTAATATAGCAGCATTACATTTTGATTTATACGCATAGCAATTTACAAAAAATGTTATCTGTTTAACATAATTTACAAGAAAAAAGAGCGATTTTCATTTGAAAAAATAAGTCAGTATTGCCACTGGATACTCTTTAAATTGTATAAAATTAAAAATAATTAAAAATATGGTCCTTATAAAAAATTCGAAAATCAAAAGTTGAATAAATTACTTAGGTAAAAAATTGGAATAAATATTGAGCATTCTTTGTAAATCACTCGTCACTCTGTAATACGTTGCTTTATGAATAATCTCAAATTGTTTAATCGAATTTTATCAATATAGTGTCTATATTATATCATTAGTAACAATAACTGATTAAAATTACGATTTTTGCTTTTTGATCAGGAAGTTAATATTTCCACGTAGTATTTTCCTGGTTTGACAAAGTAGTTCACAAATTAGCGAATCAATATGTTGTTTTAAAACTATATATACTGACAGAATATATGTACATTTTGTCTTAATAGAAAAAAGGTTTGATGAAATCGACGAATTCTTATTTCATATTTCTGTATTGATATAGGTGAATGTTTATGTTTAGGTTTATTTCTATACGTTATGTTTATGTTCTTATATCTCAAATTTATCAACTTGTTTTTTATACCTTTTAATCTTAAAACTAATATTTAAGTACATCAATAACAAAATATATTATTTTTATTTATTCTTGCAAGCAGGTAGGTTACCTATATTAAAAATCGATTGATATCTACATCCTCAAATAACAAGACAAATCAATTACTATAAGACAGAAAATGTGAGGTTTTTGTAGGTACGACGGGTGAGACCGGTTTATATGGATCGAAAATTAGATAATTTGAGGCACTGAATTTTCGGTTGATAAAACTTTATACAATAATACAATATTACAATAGGTCTATTAAGGATAAAAAAATTAAACCAATCTATAAAATGCAAAGTGCTAAATATTTAATTGAATGAGTTATTTATGTTAACATTTTTAATTAAAATAAAATATTCAGTGTGTCAACACTATATAATTTAAAAACTGATGTATTTTTTTTATAAAGATCTGAAAAAACTGTGTTACTACATGTTTATTTAATTATATTAAGATCAGTGATTTTTTTTTTTTATGTATTATTTTTCTATTATAATATTTTATTGAATGTTAAAATACATTTTTGAACATTTTAATTAATAGAGTAATGTATATGCTTTTTAGTTTTTATTTAAGTCTGTAAAGTGGGTTGTTAAATTAATTAAAATATATGTACTTTTCGCCACATGGTAGTAAATTAAATTTTATGTTTACAGAACTTTTATTACATGATGGGTTATAATTTTTGAGAGAATTCATTTTAATTTTTCAAGTGGAAAGCTAAAAGCCATTTCAAAATAATAACAGTATGTATAATTTTGTAAGTTTTAATGTAACTCATAAGTCGTAACCATTAACAACTTAAAGCTTTTAATAAAATTCGTTAGCACAATTCAAAATAATTACAGGTTTTATGCACGATATTCAAAAAGTATTTTAAATGCCATTCGGAAACGTCATATCTTTAACGAAGTTAAAAGCATTAGACATATATATATATATATTAGATAGATACAAGAAAAAGTTTAAGTATTAAAAGTTTAAAACTATAAAAAGTTTCTTCGGCATAATTAAGTAATCACTACATTTAAAGAAATATTTTTAATGATATTATACCCATGTTTACTCGTATACACTTGCCTATGTCACTAATAATTATTGTTACGTAAATAATAATTATTCCGCAAAATTACGATACAAAATATTATGAAATATTTATAAAAAAAAAAAACTACATGACTACATGTTGGATAAAACAGCAGCCAGTCTTTGTTCCTTTAATGTTCCAATTCATTAGTAGTGTATTTAATTTATATAGAATTGTTTAAAACATATTAATATACACAGTATATTGTTTCTTATGTTCACGCTTTTTATTTTTAATATAATTCATCAAACATTCTTTTTTCCTGCTATGTATGTATACTCACATTATTTAGATAATCTGATAATGTATATAATATATTGCAATATTAGCTTTAATAAAGCATTAATGAAAAATTGTTATCAGCGTGAATTAAAATAAAATCTGTTTAAAAGCGTACAAAAGTACAACATTACTGTGTTTGATATAATATTATACCGAATATCGATTTATTTATAATATTATTATTATTAGTAATTTATGGATATTATAGATTAATATTTTGTTTTGTATAATTTTAATATTTTAGTAAATTATCAAAGTCTGGTTTTTATTGAAACAATCTGCAGGCGTAATATTTTCATTCAAATAACTTAGTTCTACAATTTTATTGTTTATAGTGCTACTGATTATACTGATTATTATACATTTATATACATACGTAACATATTGTTATCGATAACATTCATCTATAACACAGAATTAGTGAGATTTTACTGTTGTAGTAGTATAGTTCGTTAATAATAATTTATAGATTTAATTGATACAAGCATAACCTATATTTGAATACGTATTATTATTATGTATTGAATACCTACGCGGAATTTTGAAAATAAAACAAATTAGGTTATTCATTAATTTGGCATCGATATATTTTACCAAGGAAACATTAAATTATCGAACAAACAAAGAAATATTAGCGTAATCATTAAATGTAAACAATGAAAATGGTTTTGTATGCATATTATTTCCGTTAACCGGCTCAAATATCTTCCCTATATTATACCTATACTGGCTATACTTAGGTATTAATGGTATTATACAACTAGTTACTATTATTACGGTTTTCGGTCGAGTTAACCATTATGTAATAAGACATATCTACTTAGTGAAGAGCTTGAAATATTGTTTAAGTTTGGTGTTAGTTTCACTTTTATTTTCCCTCTTAACTTGCACCTATTAGAAGTCAAAACTGTAAGTAAGTAGATAGGCCGTAGATATGATAAACGGCAAGTTGGTGAATAACAAATAATGTCATAACTCGTAAAGTTGCAGTCAGTATAAATCAATTATTAAGTAGGTATTAAATTTGATTTTAACGTTAAATATATTATACTTATTTGGGTACTTTAAACAGTTTAAACAATATAAAACGACAAATAGTTAAATAAATGAGTTTTATACATAGTTAAAATCGAGGTAAGACAATGATAGAATGTCTAAATTACACGGTTTTTTAGATAAAAATAATTTACTGAGCTGTTTGTATAATTAAAAATACAATGTTAGTAATGTTACCCTTAATAATAACAGTACTATCCCTGTTTATTACACGAGTAAATTAAAATTATATTTTAGAAATATGATATTCAATTATTTATTATAAATTAATAAACTATATCGAATGTGTAATGTGCATAACATTATCAAATTAAACACCTATAATAATTATACCTATTAGAATATGGACTTTAAGCTAATGAGCAAACATAATGATTGATGCGTTAATACTAATATCTATACGGTATAGTATATAGAACAAATAGTTGAAAGAAAACTTTTTTGTTTAGACTAATTAAGTTATTTTTAACGATATCAAACTATTAAAAATGTGAATGTGGCGTGTATGAAATGGCGTACCATTGTTATTAAAAAAAAAAAAAGAAGAAATATTTGAAATTGTAAGTAGAGCTTTATCGACGTGTCGGGACATAGTTTTTTTTATAATAATACACTTATTCCAATAACCGATTTTACTTCAGTATATTTGGTTGGCAATTGGTCAAGTACCTGGGTAAATTTATACTTGACGATTGCTTCGTTTAATTTATTTTTTACTAACTAATTAAAATCTTTGTACAATTATGTGGTCAGTCACCAATGCCCAATGGTCACTGTTTTTGTAACGTAATTTCAATAAAACACCAATAATGTCAAACTAGGTACCTGCGTATACATAACATATATGCATATTATGTATACATTTGTAATACACATAATATATGCATTATGTTAAGATATTATATAAACTTATATAAATAAAAAAAAATCAAATCCTTTGGATATTGGATAGGCGTGTAAGAATTTTTTATTAATTCAGTAATGATGGATGTGTTAATGAGTGCACGAATTAAAAGTATTCGCACATTATCGTAAACAGAAAATGAGTAAAATTGGTTTATTGGTTTATTAAAAATAGCGTTTACGATAAACTGAGCATCCTTTTTTTTTTTTTTTTTATTATCTAGGTCATAAAAACTATTTTTCTGTTTAACTGGAACGAGCTCAAACCACGGTCATGCTATACAGACGCCGCTGTCACTGGCTGTAGTGCCCTTTAATAGTGACTAATATACATCACTAGTGTCGCCCTTGAACTTTAGGCGTAACCTAAACGGTATTAACGACTTTTGGTGTTGTGACAAGTTTAATAATACGACGATGATTAATAATAAACACACTGCCGGAAAGAGGTGTATAAGTGTGATGTATCTACGACAGGTATTAAACCTAATAGTTTTTTAATGAATTTTAGGCACACTATATTATTATTATTATATTTTTATAATATGTACCTAATTACTTATAATATGATTAACGTCACATTAATTTTATAAAATTTATAAACGAAGGAAACGAAGAATTGTTGTTATTATTATTATTGTAGATGTTGTTATTTACTATTCCGTAGACGCCGCTGATGATGGCTCCGGTCTTGAGCGGGAAACCCAGAAACGACTCGAGCAACGGGAACTTTCGACCCATCTCGGAGATCGCGTTTACCGTAGAACGAAGACAATAGTAAGCGACGGTACTTGTCTTTTTGCACGTCTATCGGAAGTTTTTTGATCGACTCGCGCACGACCGCAAAGTTAAAAATATAATCGATTATTAGATGTTATAATGATATTTTCCGACAACGTGGTGTGGTTGTGATTTCGTTATATTAATATTATTATTATTATTTTTATTATTATTGCAATTAATTATTATTTACCGCGAAATGTGAACACCGTGTGCACACGCGACAAACTCGCCGGCCGCTCGAAACGCAACTGCACACTGTATTATACAACTATACAAGTGAGTAGGTATACGACACTCCACCGCCGCCACCACCGCGCGCGGCTGGTTATGCTGCCGCGGACCTTGTAGCGAGTGGCCCATAAATAGACTTGATCGTTGGCGAAAAAATAAAAATTGCGCTCGCCGCCCGGACCTACCTCTCCGGACATCGCGTATACAAAATTATAATAATAACAACAACATCGCCACGAGGCGATGGTAACGCTTACAGTATCGGAGTTGATACGTTTTTATTTTTATTTAAATAATAAAACCGTTTTTACAATAACGTCAAATAGACTTTGGGTTGCGTGTTTAATCGAAATTATCACCAGGAAAGCTCCAATAACCATCCCTTAACGGGGTGAATTTACTCGTTTAGAGAAATAATTGTGGTACACTATTACACTAATGATATAGTATTCGAGTACCCGGCCGGCTTATCGGTCCGCGTTTCAGTGATGTATGAAAGTGAACTCGCTTCGATGTTATGCCCATCGATTTCGATAAGAACATATAATATTATTATTATTTATTATTATGGTGCTTAAAACAAATGTATACATTTTAGCTATATGCGCACATTGATAAATTATGAACCCACTCGGGGACCGATTTTTAGAAACTGGTTCTTTATTTCGTAATGACCGGGATTTTCAAAATAGGTATACCGGGATCGCATTCGTAAAACCGGTAGTGTCCCGGCGAAATCGGGACGAATACCAATAGTATTATGAGCGTGTGAAGTTGGTCGTTTCGATGCAGCATATTTCGTACGAGAGTTATCCGATTGCGCTAGAAATGACCTTTTCACATACCTATTATTATTACGTTCAAAACATTTCAAGTGAATCGACTTAGTAAATTGAGCAGTCATGATCGGTCGTTTTCAGGGTTGATAGACTAATTTAACTTAACAATAGCAGACGATCGTTTAAATGTAAAATATATAAAAGTAATACATACTAATTTATTATGTTCAGTACAACCAGAACCCCTCAACTGCTACTCAACACAGTAGGTGATAAATAGGTTCTAAGATTGTAGCGACAAAGACGGACATCAGACAAACGCTAGCTGTTCAGTTCACGAATTAAAAATCCGCGATAAACCGTACTAGGTATAATGATTGCAGTGATAAATAAATAATAGTATAACGTGATATGAAATAATAAAATAATTTAAGTAAATAATATGGTTTACGGAAGACATGATACAAGGGATCTGTGGTACACCGATATCAGATTATTTTCAGTAGAATCAACCGTGTTATTTTTTTTTTAATTTAAAATTATTTTCAATATTTATGTAATATATAACGGTCATTCAACGTTGACGGTATTGTATCGGACAAAAAAAAATATTTTTCATATACCTGAAGGTAAAACTTAAAAGTAAGCGCGATTTGTATACAATATGGTACACGGGTAGGTACTGAGCGGAATAATTGGTACGCCGATCTTAAAATACAAATTTTATTTCTGGAGCCGCTGGTCCATGCCCTTTTGTATATAGGTTTAAGACATGAGATATATTGGGTGCTATACACAATTTATAGGTATATGCCACCGCACTGTTATACGCCGACGTATGGTCATTGTACCTAACGATACCTATACGTGGGCCGTGAAAACCTTGAGAGAAAAATAACCACACACACACACACACACACACACTCTCACACACTCACACAACGGCACACTCTTCTCCACCGACGTCGCCGCCACACCCACCCCCGCTATCAAAGCAGTCTTCATAAACATCACCTATACATAATACGCGTCTAATATCATATTATTATTATTATTTCTTCTCCTCGGCCATAGTAAAAAACTCGTTCTTCGACGGATATTTTTTTTTTTTTTTATACTTCGCTGTATACGACGCACAATATATTATAATGTACAGCGTATCGTCATAATATCGTATAGCCTCCACGGCGATCCAGCTTGCATCCCCGCCACTCCTTCGACAACCGAGATCGTCCCCGCGGGCTTTTGATCGGCCGGTGGCGGCATATGAGATCAATGTCAAACGGCTTCCGCCGCCGATGGGATTAATGTTTTGTCGCAATGTATGTACGAGCGCACGACTGCTGTTTATAAGTTACAACAATAATATTGCATTCGTATTGTAGGCGCCGACTTA
The DNA here is from genome assembly GCA_036289425.1 of Rhopalosiphum nymphaeae. Classification (NCBI taxonomy): domain Eukaryota; kingdom Metazoa; phylum Arthropoda; class Insecta; order Hemiptera; family Aphididae; genus Rhopalosiphum; species Rhopalosiphum nymphaeae. The sequence continues at coordinate 3,120,944 of JAZAQC010000004.1, forward strand.
AACGTTTTTTTTTTTCAAATCCGTCATTAGTATTTGTACACGTAATGTATATATTATATTATATATTATATATAATATTTAAATCGTATTATATAGAATAGGGATAAACGGCGCCATAGGTTCCAAAAGATATATAATCATCATTTTTCGTTTTTACATAGATATTCAATTTTAATAATAATTGTGTTGTCCGATTGTTCAAATTCATTATGTCAGGTGCTATAGTTGTTGTTTTCAAATATTTTATTTTAGATTAATAAATAAATACACCAAAACAAGCAAAATAGTTTTGAAATGATAATAATAAGTATATATTGAAACCTACATGATATGTTTGTTTATAACTTATTGTTGTTATTTAATGATAAATTATAAAAGTATTTATATAATTATATATATATATTGCAATTACAGAGAAAAATATGTCAAAAAAATAAATACTAGCTATACATATAAAAAAAAACAAACAATAGTAATTAAACTTCTTATCTGGTGTAAAGATTTTTAAAGGAGCATGTGATGATAATTAATTGGTTGGATGGGTACTTGTTGGCTGTCAACGATTTTAGCGCTCCCTAAAAGGCAGAGATGTAGGTATAGTTGCGTTTATGAGTAGCACTAATAAATTGTTGTACCTAACACATCACTCGGGGTATCATATTATCATAATACAATATTTATACTGCATGTAGTGTCGGTTGTATTAGACGGTTCAGTTACGTTGCAATTTTAGAATAGAATACCATAATATATGTTTGTCGCGTGCAGTATTATAATTTTCGTCATATCGCGTGCTCATCACTGCGGAAAACGATACGCCTCAGAAAGGGCGCCGGAAAGAGTCGCGGTAATCATAGATACAGCACGAATGTTGTGGTTGTGTTTTAGAGACGTTTTATACGAATTCGATATCGGTGGGAAAAATAGGATGCACAAAATATGAATATAATATATAGATAAGGTACAGCTGCGGTAAATGGGGTGTATGTATACTATAGTCGATTCGCAATAACTTGAAGTTAGAGGGGGATAAAAAGTTTTAAGATATTACTCTTTATATTCTTCGAGCTAACAACTAGAATGTAATAAAATAAAAAGTTTGAACAATTATATTATGAAATATAATTTTACAAGTTTTATAATATAAAATACGGCATGTGTGTATACTACGTTAAAAAATATGTATAAAATTTCATTATAAAAAAATCATGATAAGACACGTTATGAAAAAGGTTATAAGATATAGCGACATTATATATGCATTATGCAGTATTATAGTATTAATAAAATATTTGATTCATGTTGTATTCATGTTTCAGCTACTTAATAAATACATTTTTTAATTTTCTTACCGCTCCGATTATTAAAAGTATTCGTGCGACCATGCCTATGACATTGCTTATATTTTAAGTTTTTCTTGGCACTCATTATTTTCATACTTATCCGATTCACTATACTATTTGCTTTATTTATAAATATATACTACCTATATATACTACATATTAATATATATTTATACTTGATCTTGACTATTTATATAACAATTTTATCTTTAAGTTGACGAGACTATAATAACACGTTGAGTGATTACAAGAATTATTTCAAGGGGAATAAAACAAATTCGAGTTTGAAGTTCATTGAGATTCGAGTTATCAAAATTCGACTGTTTAAAAACAGAATATAATATTAAATTTAAAAATGTACATAGTTTTTTATCTAATAGATTATTTTTAATTTCGACAATGTCAATAATATCTTAAACATAAATATTATTCATTATATTTTTACAGCCATAAACAAAAATACCTCCAATTATTATTTGTATGAATAACCTTCTGCCTACTACCAGCCAAGACTCAACGGGATATCACTCCAGCATAGTCTGCCGCTTCTGTTAGTATTCAACGTTAAACAGTATTATTTGCTTCATAATTAACATATTGACACAACTCGAAAAATAATACTTTTTTATATTTTATTTTCGTATTTTTGTAGCATTAAAATTGGAACAATCTATAATTTCTGTTTGAAATAAATAAATCGTTTTTTATATCTATTAGTTACCTGTACCAGAATTGTGACATTACTTATGAGATGTGACATATTACTTTTGCTGGAGTAATGTTGGAAATTTACCATATTTATTATGATCAACAAAAATTAATAAAATTATAAGCTATTTACAATATTATGAAACTAATGTATAAATAATGGTTTTTCAAACATTATAAACTAGTGTTTTCAACATTATCGATTTTTGAGTTACGTCCACTATCCTCTCAGGGTTAAAATACATTTTTCTTAAACACAAATAATGCTGTAAAGCTCCATATTATATCGTAATAAACGTGATGTTCGAAATTATCATATATTATTATTATTGTTATTGTTACAAAAACAACAACGATGTAATTAAACACTGTATTTTTCCACGTCGTCGTGCAAAAACCGCGAATGAATTCGTTCCTGCAACTTGATGCGACGATGGGATTCGCGTATAATATCTATATACACAAGCAAGATGGCTAAACCAACAACAACGCCGAACACTATAATACGCGATCCGGTTAGTATTTATCCGTATTTGACTCTCTCGTTCGGCCAACGGACTTCGGTGACATGCATGTGCGCAACGCTAACAGACGTCCGTCTGAGCCGAACCACTATTTCCGAGAGCTGCACTCGTAAAAATAAAAATAAAAACAATACCGTTAATATACGCTGTTATACGTCCTGTATTGTTATAACAGATCAGAGACTTGATAGTACCAACAAAGTCATCCCGTCTCAGTTCTCCACAAAAATAAACTTAACCACAACACCAGATACACTTAACGCTATATATTAAAAAGCAAAAACAATGAAAACACAACAGACCGATTATTATAGAATACACTGTACTTTGCTCGAACAAATTCAGAAACGTAAGACTCAAAAAAAATGGAAATATCTCACTGACATCAAAATAAAAGAAGAAGTTATTACCTCTCGAGTAAGAATAGGACACACTCGTTTGACTCATTCCTAACCTTATCGTCAAAGAACTGGCACCAGCTTATGACGCATGCAAAGAAAACATTCCGAGCAAATACATAGCGACTGTCCTAAGTACACCGAAGTGCGTGAAATATTTAACACACCATTTTCATTAGATCACTTCTCAACACAAGCACTGGACAAAAAAAAAAACACATAGAAATCTATACATTTTTTCACAAAATTCAAAATATATATAAACTGTTATGAGATTTAAAATGTTATAACACTTTTATTTATCTAAGGTGGTAAAAGTAGGCTAATAACGTCATCCATTTATTATGTTATAAAAATATAAATATACCTAATAAATTAACGTCCAAACATTATGAACACGCGATAAACACAACAATAGCGCGCCGTGGTGTTACGAGTTAGTATAGATACCAAATTTTAAATTAAACGAGTGTGGTGCTAACGAGCTAAAATATTAGCTTATGATATAATATTGTAATTTGATTTAATTTTTTAATAATCACCAATACACTGTACGAAATTGTTAATCGCTTTTCTAGACATTTCATACTTAATTTTACAGTAGGTATTAGATATTTATAATATTTTTTAATACTTAAACCAGATTTCAGTACAATATTTAATTTTAGTGTCCATTACGATGTATTTGATGGAAAATATAAATCATCAACTTAGACATTAAATTATAATTTAAATGATCCTGACTGTAATCCTCGTATGCAAAAATGATGATTTTTAAAATAAAATATGTTTTTTTTATTATCTGAATATAACACCTTTTTAAAAATGACGTAATGTTAACACTATAAATAATCATTATTAAAAGCAGAAATTGTTCATTACTCGACAAAAATTCATCAATTTTCAATATGACATATCTGGCAATAAACTTGCTTAAATTACATAAATGTATATATTTTAATGTGCAGATAATTTTTTAAATTCGTTGAATTTAATATCAAAAGCCTTCTCATTTTATAGGTTTTTAATATGTTGGTATAATTTGATTAAATGATTAAGTACTAGGTAGGCAAGTATTAAAGGTTCGAGTTAGTTATGCATTTTTTTATGGGTCTAATGCTCTTTAAGATTGTAATTTAAATTTAGAAATGTAATATGTTGATTTCAAATTATTTTTAGTTTACTGATATGAGTAGTAATTATTGTATTATAATCATTCACATGTATGCATATCGATAAAAAGAAATATAATATATATAAAACGATGTTGCCTGTAGGTAAGTAAAGTTTCCCATTAATAGCGTTATAGGACCGTTTATCGTAAATATTAGAAGCCAATTTTGACCTTGATGAGTTAAATCCATGAAATGTAATTCTGTGGAAGTTATATGGTAGCACCTACGCATCAGTGGATTGTTCTACAATTTAGGTGCGTCCAATGTCGCTCTGTTCAGAAGGTTGTGCTAGTAGTATTTTGAATTAGTCATGATAACATTAAGTACAGAAATTGATCAAAAACAACTGTTTGATTATTAACATATATTTTAATATAAATTATCATATATTTAATTGTCTTTATTTAGTTCAGCAATCAGTGAGAAAAAATAAGAACATTTCTTTGAATTCCGAAAAAATAATTTCAGATATTAGCATCATTTCACCATTGTCATTTTTGAAAATAGTTAATTAATTATCTAAACATTTTTATCGTACTACAATATAAGTTTTAATTTTTATATTTTTTATATTTTTCGGGGAGTGTTTTAATCATTTTTGAACATCATAATTTAAAATCGCAGCTAAGTATAATTGAATTCTAATGTAGCGTAGTTATTATTTTATGTCTTTATTAGATATGTTTAATGTATACCATAAGAAAATATATTCAATTTAATACCTAGATCGATTATTAGGAATAAAGATAAAACAAGAGTGTGAAACAGATGATTGATTTATTACGTTTTTAAGAAATCTAAGACGACCAAACTCATGACGTTATATATTTGTATGGTCAAACGAACATAAATACAGTAGCTTGAGTAACTGTACAGTAATCATCAAGTCCTCTCCTCATTCACGCCTACATTTGGTAGGTATCATTCACTAACCATGCGAGTTAGACCGAGCTCAAGTTCTCAACTTTTAGACACGGAGAAATAATAGACGACATATAATCTGGTTTTAGGAATTATTGCGATGGTTTAAACCAAGCTAGTTGTATATCTATGGAAATTTTAATCATAAAATGTGATAATTTATGTTTTGTAGACTGATAATTTTATAATAAATTTTAATTATTTGTGTTAATTTAATGTTAGCCAATACTCATAACAGCAATAACAAATATTTTACTCATGGGTGTGTGTGCTAGTTTCCGCTTAAAAATTCATCGCAGTTTTTGTCATTTGTGAATAGCAAACAAATGATTATCAAATATTTTACTAATCCTACACATCTATTTAATATACAATATTTTAAAATCGAATGAATAATTATTTCTCATATTTTAGAAACACACTAAATTCTAAAATGACCATGTACGTATGACAGGTAACATTATTTTTTATTTTTATTTAAAAGATATACGTACGTTAAAAATGTTATGTATAGTTAACTACATAAGTACGTTAGTATAATATATAATAACTTTTATTAATTATATTATATGAAATAGATGTTAGTTACAATTTTTAAAATTACATATATACAAACAACCATAATTTTACGTTATGAATACTTGTTTATAATTTTGAAATTTGCATCTTTGCAAATATTAAGTAAGTGGAACTTATTTTTAGAAAGGTTATTATATACGTTCAATACTTTCTATCCACAGGAGTAAAATTCTTGGTCAGATTTTATTTTAGTATTATAGGTACATTGTAATAAATAGTTTGTTTATTATTAGTTCTTCGTTTATAATAATTTATTGTGATAATGTACATTTTAGTATTGTTGAATAATAATGAACTGAGTTTATACTATTATATATTTTTTTAAAACAATAATTCTTTTTTAAAACTTATTTTACGGTTTCGATAGTCGATTATTAATAAAACACAACATTGTATAATATCAAGATTTTATAATTGTGTGTACTAAACTACTAACTGTACGAATATTATACTCGTATTTTCAATATCACCGTAGTAAAAATTTGATTTTAAGTTTTGAACGAAATAGTGTCTTCTTTAAATTTTACTGAACTAATAAATTAAGTTTGCACGAGGTTTTTTCGGATAATAGACAGTATTTTAGATTTTATTAATTAGTGACCTTGGTTGATTAGAGCGTGCACTTTTATGCTTGAATAACGGTAGACTGTGTGTTTGTTAGTTATTCCGAATGTAACTGTACACCGTACACGTACATATCATTACTGCTTGATACTAATGTATCTTAATTATCTTGATAATCTAAGATAAACAATTTGAATTTATCTAATAAAATATAAAATTATACGCTTGTATATTATACATAGTATATAGTTCAATAGTGTAATATTATATGGATAATTGCGGATCCAGACAATTTTTAAGGGGAGCATATTATTTGTATTTTAAGATTATTAATTATAAATTATGTATTAAATAAATATAAAATATAATATGAATAAAATTTCAACACCGACTGTCCGACTTTTATATAGGTATTTATTTAGTTTTTAGAATCATGTTTGATGTTTATGTATAAATAAAAAAACTATTTCAAAATGTTGCTGTAGTCCATTGATAGAAGGGGCACGGGCCCTTATGCTCTCTGGATCCGCCACTGAATATGGCGTGTTAAATTTAAATCATTACATGATTTTTAATTTATACATTAAAGAAGAATTTTTTTATCGTATATCTGATCAACAATCGATTAATTACAAGTTTTTAAAATGTTAAGGAGCATAGAGTACAGTTTTAACCCGAAAGGTGTATAATTATTTTCTTGTTACTCATTTAGTCTACAAGGTTAAAAAATAAACCAGGTTAACTAAAAAATATTTATTTAATATATCGATACATAAAGCATACACTATGCTTTAAAAGATTACTGACCACAAATTATTTTTTTTACTGATCTTAAACTAACATCGGCAGCAGTGGCTATTAGTTTTTATATTAATTACAATAAATGTTATTTAAATTAAATCGTACAATTCATATTTTCTTAAAAATATTAAAACTAGGTAGGTGGTGTCTGCATTGGGTCCGAGTGTTGGAATGTTGAGGTTGTTGAGTTTAGGTGTGTATTGGAACTGGAGGCTATTTGTAAAAATATGGTTAACTGATAATTCGGTACCAAAATTATTCTATTCCATTCTGAATATTTATTTTCTCAAAATTATCTTTTTTATACCAATTTTCTCTAAACTATCCAGAGCAAAACGCACCAGTTACCTTCAAAATATTATATAAACGACTACAGCACTAAACCTGGTATATAATGGCGAGGTAAGTATAAATTAAAATGTAAAAAAAATGTATATATTATAATAAATACAATATGATGTATTTATAATTAAAAACAACATACAATGTGACTTGTCAAAAAAAAAAAATTGAACAATGTTAAATTTTTAAATTTATAAATTATTTTTGTTGTAATAATGATTAATATTATGATTATGATTATGATAGTATTATGATTTTTTGATAAATTTAATTGCCATGTATGCTACTACTACTACTTCTACTACTACTATTATTATTATTATTATTATTATAAATAATGTGTAATCAGTATTGCAATCGTTATTATATTATGCTCGAGGGCAATTGGTAAATTCATTTGAGGGTGACTAGTACATTTGGCCGAAGACAACTTTTTGTTTTACACTGTTTAAATTCCGATAACAGCTATTAAGGGCAACTGGTCCACACCCGATATTACATTTTACGTATAAAATCAATTGTTTTATTTGTAATGCGAGTTGTTTGTGGATTATTCGGACATTGTTTCTATTTTTACTACTACATAAAAAGAAAAAAAATTAATAATTATTTATTTTAAAATATTCGTGAATAACCTACACTAACAAAAACTAGACATTTTTATCAATTTGAATAATATATTCGATGCCATTTAACAGAAACTAATAAAAGATAACTCATATACTATATATATTTTAATATGTATTAAATTCTATTATTATATTAATTTTTTATTTTCTTTGATGTTTATAATCTATTAATGTATAAGTTTTTTTTTTAATTATTAATTATATATTATATTTATGTGTTTATAATAATTTTTCATCATAAATTCACTATCGCTGTTGTAGTGTTGATTATAATAATATATAGAGATACAGTATTGTTTTGTAAATTGGATATTGTCCATAAATAATAATAATAAATAAGCTAAAATGGTTAACACATTCATTTCCTTTCAGTTTCTATTTATTTGCTCGGCTAGATAGTCATCTGAATAAATATATTTGTATACATAAATATGTACATATATATATATATATATATATATATTAATAATAATAATGCGAATAAAATGTGATTTGATGGCAAAAATATTCAACTCCTAGTATATAGGCAACTTAGCTTACGTTTATATTATTTTTTTTTTAAAGATTTTCATGATTTTATTAGCGCCTGTTATATTATGAACATACTAAACATATTACTTTATAGCTTAAACAAATTATATTTCAGAAGGGGCCGCGTCTCATTAAATAACAAAAAATATTTAACTTAAAATAATTTGGTTTTAAAAAAAGTAATATAATATGTTTATGTAATTTGTTGACAAAATATTTAATGGGTATTCAAATTAGATATTTGCATTCATATTTAGTACTTGGTATGTATGAATAATAATTACTGAGTATAGTTTTATTATTAAAAAGAAAACATGTTTCCTCATAAACGTTATTATTTTTGTCAGTTGTTTTCTCAAAAACAAAATTATGATGAAGTGATTCTTAAGCGATAAATTATACTATATAAGTGTACAGTGTAATCGAAATAAATCTATTATACTACATTATTATATTTATATGTATAGTTTAATAGAATAAATTTGTATTAATTGTTATTTTAATACAATAATAAGTATTTAATGTAAGTTTAAAAAAAAAAACAACATTTTATATGACCTTAAATGTTTATTAATATTAATTATTTATTACATTACTATGATACAAGAACCTATGTACAATTGTTGAATACATACTATATTTTAGTAAATTATGTGTTTATATTATACTTCTCACGGCGTGTTCTCGTCATTATGAAAGTTTTGAGAATAATAGTAGGCTTTAGTTCTTTTAAATCTTATAATTATATTATTTAGACGTATTTGAATACAATAATTATTTTTTTCCATTTACTGTGTATCATGGTAAGTTAAAATTATAGGATTACTGTTTGATTTTTAAAAGTTAAAGCTATCAATATAGACAAAATAATTAAGTTTATTTGTAAAAATTGTATTTAAAAATTCCTAGTTATTGTAATTAAATTGTTTACTATTACAAGTTTACTTTAATGGTTAAAAAATTAAAATCAAATTAAACTAATTTTTAATATTTTTTCGAGGACACTCACAGTGGGATACTATATATCACATTATGTTCATTTTACATGTGTTTACAATCTAAAGCAACTATATATTATATTACAATAAGAGTTTGTTTTAATTTAAAATTCCTTGCATTAATATTTTGAAAACATTTTTAATCTTTATTTATTAATATTTTATAAATAAAAATAGACACATTTTTCTAGACAAAAAAAACATATCACAATTCATCGATACATACTATTTTAATATTAGACGTTATTTCTCATATACTTAGTTTACAATAAAAACCTATATTTTAAATTATAATGTCAAAATAGTTATTATACATTTTCACTTTTTCACGTTTTTACTAAAATACAAGTTTTACACAAAAATAATAAATGGTTTTATAACTTGCAACATACATTATTTTAATCAGTATTTACTTAAAATTTGTCTATTGATTACGTTTTAAGTATGCGATTTCTATATCATATTATGCGTTCTTATAATTGAAACAATATAATAATGAAGGTTAAGTTAGGTTAGGTATGATTATTATTATTTATGATAGGTACCTACTACCTATTAATGATATTTTGTTTTGTATATTATTTACATTAATGGTTCTTGTTTGATATCTTATAATTTTTGAATTTATTATATGGATCAACAGCATGGTGTACATTATTTACAAGTTTAAATTTAAATGTTATAAATTGGATGTAATAAAAAATAGTAGTATTAGTTATGTGGTTTCTGGATTGGTTTACTTTGTATTTATTTTATTTGCTATACATAGGTTTATGAAAATAAATATAAGGGTAAAAATTGTTTTTTTTTAATTACAACATTTTCATTACACAGAATAAAATTAATAAGATAAGTAAAGCACAGAATTATTCACGTATCCATTTTTGGGGACTAATAATATTATTTTGTTCATGCATTGTAATCAAACTAATGAAATATGAATAATTTTATTCTACTAAAAATATTATTACGTAGTATTTAAATTCTGTAGTGTAATTATGTTATTTTATAAAAGCATTTAATTAAAACTGTATTTATTAATACATAAAGTAAATATAATTTAATATTCAATTTAGGTACTTAATTAATAATAAAATGCCTACCTACTAGAGGGTTCAAAAAGTTGATATATTTTCGATTTAATCATAAAACTAATGTTTGTTTTTACTTGTATAATAAGTAATAATATAATGTATCATTAATATTTTATACCAAAAACAAGATAATTTTTTTTTATGCCATTTGAATAAAAAATTATGTTTAACATTGTGCTTATACCCAAATATGCAATTGTAAATATTTAAAATAAAATTGTTATAGACGAAAATCGTTATCGGTACTTTCTTCTTTCACTGTCTGGTACCTTGAATCTACAGGTATCCGTTATTGTTTGCAACAGGAGCAGCAGCCAACTATACATCATCATCTTTATTATTCAAAATTTCGATCACTTGATTAAGAGTAATTATCTTATGTTTTTTTTCTACCGAAACGAGACCACCCAGAAAAACATAAATACATTACCGCCTCTTTGTTCGATACAGTATAATAATATGGACGGCTCATATTATTCAAATGTCTACGAGAGAAGGGGAGTATAAGAATGTACTATAGACATTACATGCACATCGTGTATAGTACACAATATAATGTTGTTATAAAGTTAAAAGTTATAACCGAGTAATAATATTTATATCGCGTACTCGTATCTAAAACCTAAATCAACTACGTCTGAGCCAAATATATTTTTCTCCTCTATGGTTCGTTGTTTGTATTATTATTGTTGTTGTTATTGCTGCATCAGACGCGTTTATCCCTCTGTTGGAACGCCGCTGCTGCAGCAGCAGGTGTAAAAACTGACAAAACCTGCTGTACGACCGTCTGCGAGGAACCGGAGAGAGTCTGGGAGAGACTGAGAGCTAGAAAGAGACGGGACGAGGGACAGACAGGGAGAGAGAGGCAGTGCCCGTGGAGAGAGAGAGAGTAACAGTGACTGACGGCGAGAAGGTATGAGAGACGTTTTAGGTGGGGAGGACCATCGAGCAATCGTACACGTTAAGACTGGGTCTCCACTATTGTTCGAGACGGCCGGTTTGTCTGCCGTGTGTGTGCGGTGTATATTCCCGTAACGAGCGACCGAGTGTTTTTTGTGTGATCTGCGTGTGTGTATGATATTCGTGTGTGCGTGCGCGTGTTCGAACCCCGAGTTTAAATAAACATCACCATCGCCCACCGCGGACGGGCTTGTTTAATTGTTTTTAATTTGTGTTCGAAAATGTGGTAAAATCTCGACGGTCGACCAAATTCGAAACTGGAATCGTTACCCACCTAATATCTTCGTCGCCGAAACACAATTATTGTCGTCACATCGTCTAGTCGACATCTACGAACGCCTACCAAATACAACTGAACAAACATGCCTTGTTCCGCAGTCACTCTTTCACTAGCCACCATCACGGCCATTGTAGCCACGGCTTTACTGGCTATCGCTTTTTCCACCGACAATTGGGTATACTACGAAGTCAGAAGGAATCAAATACAAGTGAGTACAACCTCTGTGACGCGATAGTCTATTCAAAATGCATAAACATTGTCGGTTTCATGTAACCGTTTCTCCTTGTTAACAACTCTCGGTCGTCCAAATAATAATATATTAATGTCAGTAAATTACCAAACATGGTTTTTAATCTTTATAGAGTTTATTTTTCTTAGTACTTAGATACTACCATCTACATATTGTAAATATTGTATCATATATTTGACGTTGTTTTGTACCTACCGTGTATCCGCGTGGTGGCCAGTGTGTTCGGGCACTTATTTCGTTTTGTGTATGGTTTTTAATACCTGTAGGATCCGAACAATAGGCAATGAAAAATTAATCTATTTGGTTCACCATTGTTGAAAGAGAAATATTATTTATAGATTTTTATTATTCAGCGATGAATACATGTGGATGAACACAAGCTGCGTGTCGTTGACTAAACCACCAGAGGTTAAGTTCCCACGAGAGTATATTATTGGAAAAAACAATTTCTGTTTATATATGGTGGTTGTGATTGAAGATTATTAATTATTAAGCATATTATATTTATATATATATTTATTTATTTAAAACAAATCGTTTAGGGAAATGTGTTTTTTTATATTAAAATCGGGAAATGTCCGTTGCAAATAATCGTAAACACTTAAAAAAATGATAGTATGTAATAAAAAGACAGTATTAGCTAGGTATTATTTAATGTTTTATACTTTTAATTTTAAAATATTAACACTACAAGATAAAATATTTTTAGTTCTAGATGGAGGAGTACCTATATGGAATATTTATAATTTTTATATATTTAATTACATTTTGTCAATTCAATTTTTGTTTCATATAATATATTATACAGAAAACATATATCTATAAAGATATATATGTAATACAGTAGTATAGATTTCTAAGGAGAATGAGTCAAAGTTAATAACAGAAATGTTGAATAACTAATTGCACGTGTTTATAGGTAATCATTAAATTGTGTAAAATATAAGAATGTTGACTAAATTATAGGTAATCATAATGATAGTAGACCAAAAAATCATTCTTTAAAGCCTTTTCCATTAAATTATAATCCAAATAATTGTGATAGTTCTATCCACGCCAGGCTTATTTTAGTTGCATTTACAGTTACCTTATTTAATCGCATCTCGTTTGGCACATAATATCGTGTAATATTATGTAGTATATACTTATAAGAGTATACGCAAATGAGTTTTTCGTTCTGAAACAAGTCATAAAACCAGTTTAAATATTTTGCGAGGAATGATTTGATGATTTAGAAGTTTAATAATTTTAGAACATTTACGGATTTTGTTATAGAATGTTACGAAATAAATTAACACAGTTTTGAAAAAACCTTTTAGAGAAAACATATTATAATCATTTGAAACAATAATCAATCTTTTTATCAATATCTAAAAAAGTTAAAACCTATGAGAAATAAAAATTTAAAAAATATTGAGTAAAAAAATATGATAATTCTAAGACTTCAGTTCAATTAAAATTTTTAATAACGAATATTTGTTATCTATTGAGTTTTAACGTCACAAATCATAAAAAGTAATAGCTAAACGTTTAAAGTTAAATATCAAAGTTGCTACCTATCGCCTTTATAAGCAGCTGATAATAATTTTAGATTATTTTTAATTTACGTATTCGTGAATTAACTATCAACAATATTAAATTATGTAAAAATCAATAATAGATAACTGTTCTAATAAAACAACGAATTTTCAAAGTCCATATAAATTATAGTTTGTTAACAACTTACACGAATCAAATTTTATTATTTGCAGTATTCAATATATTTATTATTTCTCGAATTAAGTCGATCTTTTCAAATATAAAAATACGATTATCATTAAAATAATTTAGGTCTGATGAATTTTCACAGATAGTCAGCATGACTATTGACTGTACTAACAATTACCGAGGAAAACTAATTAATTTAAATGATAGCATATTTTTTTATTTTTTATTCTGATCCTAGTAACCCTAATAAACCTAATTATACGTCATAATGTCCATAGTTTATACCAAAAAGAGATAATATGATGTAATTATTATGATTGTAATATCTCATTATCCGAGATTAGTTATTAGTTGTAACGCTAATAACAGAATTTAATAATTTTCTATGGATATTTAACTTCGTCATTAAAATACCCAATGTTGCGGTGTGTCTGCATAAAATCACTAATAATTTTTAAATAATAATTAAAATAACTGATTTAATATTATATTTAGTTAAAAAAAGTGTGTAATATTCGTTTTAAGTGGACTATATAACACATTTAACTTGCACAATTCATAATATTTTATTATTGTATTAGCACGGTATTATAACTTTTTATATTATCATAATGTAATATAGGAAATCAACGCCTCAAATTTGAAGGTTACATATAATAACTATAATTTGTGTTAAAAAATTAATAAATGAACATAAAACTTTTCACGAAAATATAATGTATTTATATATAAATGCATTTATTGAGGTTACTACACTAAGACGTATGATTTTAGTTCTTTAATTGGTTTCACGCTAGACGCATGTTTTACTATATCAATTCGTGTTACTCGCAATAACCGTGTTTTGAGTTACAAATAGACAATAGTCGAACAAAAAAAAAAAAAATCGACTATAATATATGACCATAAATTGGAACAAGAAATCAACAATTTAGAATATTGTTTGGAATATTGCCTATTTACTCGACTATAATGGGTAATACAACAGACTAGTAATGGTGGTAATCTGAATCAATAAAAAATAATCGTAGGAATACATTTTTAACATAATTACAGCTGTTAGGTTTTCAATTTATGTATGATTTTGTAATAATATTTCAGAATAAGTTCCAAATAGTTACATTTGTATTATTTTCTTTCTAGATAACAAAAAAAATATAACACGTCGTGAGAGAAATAGTAATCGTTTAATAAATATTTCATATTTAAAAGAAGAACAATAAATGTTTTATACATTTACAATTTTGTTTTTTTTTTACAAACAGTACGGAAATAAGTAATTACTTTTTAACTAATTTACAGTTCATAAACCTGTTTAAAGAACTATAATAATATATTACCTAACTAGCTTTAATGGTTGAAAATTAGTCATTGAGTTTATTATTATCTGTATACATAAATACTTGACACAATATTCAATTTATTTGAAACTAGTTACGTATGTTTATTATAATTCTATATGTAATAAAATAAATAATATCGGTATTTTATTATTTATTATTCGTTTTTGAAGTAAAAAATAATCGACTGCCATTTTTCCCTCGTAAAGCAGTAATTTTTTCACTCTACTTTCATTTTCACTAAACACTGATAGTACAAGCGAGCAAACAAGTCGAAAAATTCCAACTACTTGAAATGAAAGTTTTCCAATTACCAATAGCGTTGCGAACCGAGGTTAATAACCTGACTGATTGGCACGCTTAGTGCTGACCAGTCCGAAGAGAGTCGGGACTTTTTTACATAGAAAATAGTCAGCGTCGTGTATTCTAGTAAATTTCTATCACGAATCTGGTAAAACTTATCTACTGATCGATTATCGTTTTCGACATGGATATTATAAATGTAGAAAAAAATCATAGGTAATGAAAATTACGAAACAAGTTCTTTTATATGTGTATATATATTTATAATACTTGTAGTGCTGTGAACTGTAATGATCTGTTAAATGATTTCACTGGATAGCCGAAAAATAATATTATCGTAAATTAATTATGCAGTATAGGTGAGCAATTATTGTGATAGTTTTATCTCGTCTTTAGACACACTTCAATGAATACTGTTTAACGCAATGAGAAATATATTTAATAGGTACCAAATCTCTCTAATATTATATTAGCCACTAGGTATACTCTAACCTTCGTCTGCTTTATTAGATACGTTTTATTTTGTGAGAAAAACTCTCAGTATAGAATTTAAAAATTAATATTGTTGAACCGTGACAATGGAAATAGCATTTTTAATTACTCAAAATATTAAATATGGTAATATTTTTATAAGAACAAAATTATAAAAGTATAAAAGTGTTGTATTACATTATACTATATAAAAAAAAAGAATAAAACAGTTTTTTATAATAAAATATAAACGGTTTCTGTAAGGTGAAAAATAACTATTTTTTATATTTTAATATACATAAAAATATTATTATTATAGGTACTCATTAGACGCCGTGGTCATTTTATCTTCTCGGCAATATGAATGTAGTGTATATATATTCGTTGATAATTAATTGATATGATAAAACTGCGGTGGATCACTAATTATGCGTCATAATATAAACGTACATAGTCGTCCTTTCTGAGCTTATTTTTATCTTCTGACTTTCGGTACGTATCAATGATACCATTCCTATGACCATGTCTGAGTCATAGATAAATATAATGTTAGCTTTTACATTGTACATGAAATAGTATGCGTATAAAATATGAATGAATTAAATAACGTCTAACTATTGTGGGTAGGTACATGTTGCTTACTACGTTAAAAATTTAATGTATTTTTATATACTTGTTAAACATAAAATGATTTAATTCAGAAGAAACGAAAATAAATAAATGCATTTTATATTTTAAATAAGTATTAGTTGTTAGTAAAAATACAAAAAGTATCTATAATTATATATATAATGGTGAACATTATATTTACATTTTATAAAAGCATAATGTAATGTTACTCTAGAACTAGAAGCTTCATGAGAATTATATTAGAGTTCTTGCTTTCGCGTTGTTTATTTTCTATTTTTTAAAAGGTATTAAACGATTATGCTTAGTTTTTTTCACTAGTAAGTGAAACTGTTTTTAAATTGCTATTGGTAATGTAAAACTACATATTATACTAACTATATGTTATATTGTACGGATGAGAATGTGGCTTAACAGTTAGTACAAAAGGAAAACGAGTAGGAGAGAATGCGATTGGAGCTTAGTTACGTGAACGTTGAAAATGGATGCAGTACATAGTATTTATTATTTTCTACGAAGGAATAAGAATTAAAATTTGAATACTAAATTACTACAATATCGATTCAATTATAGTTCATATGAAAACAGCGCAGTTCTACTGTGAATAAAATGTATTATTATATAAGATTTAACAAAAAGTATGAATAATGTAATAATATTATTAACAGCGATTATTTAAAAATTTAAAACATATTCTTTCTATTCTGGTTTTTATTATTTAATTCGTTAAATACGATTTAAATTTAAGAATTTAATTATTTCATGTATTCGTATAGGTACCTACTAGTCTCACTTCCGCTGATACTCGGATTTTCAATGAACTGTTTTTTACCGTTTTAATCAGGTTTCGTTTAAACGCTTAGAGTTAATGTAACGATGTTATACTTTTAACAAATATAAAATGGATGCTGTGTAAGAGTTATTATTTTATATTTACTGATAAACTCAGAAAATAAATAATAAAATATATATAATATGACTACAGATGTAAATACAGTGTATTATTATGTCAATATTTGAATTATCATTTTATATTTAATTGTTAATTAAATATACATTTTTTCGATATATTCATGTTCATATAGTTTTCTGAACATTGTGAATGGTTTTAATTTTAGCTACAGAAAATTATTAATATTGAAATAAAAAGTTTTTATTTTTCGCATTATCAATATTGTATGAATATTTTAATATACAACTGATTTTGCAATATCGAATGGTATCTATAATAAATTATAATATTATTAAAATGCATAGGCGTGACGTTTTTCATAGTGTGTGTAGGTGATACATATTTACACCTACCTTTAATAAAAACGTGATCACAATAATTTTCCTCGATTGCGAAATTACACGCAAATGAATTTGAATGAAAATAATAATATATATTTTCAAATGAAAAGTGTGTATACTTTCAACAACAAGTTCGACATTATGAAATAAAAATTAATAATTTAAAAAAGTTCCAACCATAATAACGAAATCGAAAAATTAGAATTTTGGAGGGTGTTTTTTTTAAAAATGTTGATTACGGGGCGAACAACTGCACCACACCTGTTGCAGTTGTACACTCGGAATAGTGAACACCCCTTGATCATTGCAGCTGTACCAGTGCGGCGGTGTGTGTATATAAAATATATTATGCACAACTCCACGAATTGGATACAGTTGTTGACTGTTGATATAATAGCTCAAACCGTCGAATGGATTATCTATTTTTTTTATTTTCAACAAGACAAAACAAAAGAAAATTGCGTAAGGCGGTAGTCGTGCGGTGTATTGTTATTTTAAGTTGGTGTAATATAACATAATTTATATTATATACACCTCCTGGCACATTTAGGTTTACGCGATGTGTCCACACGATGATGACCGTATAATTATCGCTGAACTCCCAGACACATTACCTATTCACGTCTAATACGATATCGAACCGACCGAATTCCTAGCTTTTGTGGTGCGTGTACACGCGAACCGTGTAATATGTATGCGGCAGAGGCGTCTCGAAATAACGGGTCCGGCGCGCATAGGTATACAATACGTGAATAGGTACCCACCTATATTGGTATATTATTATATTTTGCGTCATCTTCGTTTATACTGTACTAGCGTGTCGTGTCGTATCGAGCCTCATTTTCATTGCATAAACGTACGGGACGATATAATATATAATATGATACTATGGACTTATAAAAGTATAATATATGTATACAATAATATAATACAAAAGGTCAACAATACAGTGAATTAATAATTGTATTGTTGATAAATACTGTGGTGATCCTTCTATAGATAGATAGAGAGAGAGGTAAAACCCACCTATCCATAATATTGTCCTGGACTAGAGAAAAAATAATTTTAAGAAAAAAACCAACGACGACGTGTCCCTGATACGAGTTATTGATGCGGAATTCCACGTACCTATATATAATATTGATATTTATTGTTCTTCTTCAGTGGTTCGATTTATGCTGAAGACACACCGACACTATATAATACTGTAGCGAAGACCGGACGGCCGGCCGGCAGTGTTTATCCGTCGGCATATTTTTTAGACGGAATGACGTGGGAACACGACACATAATAACGTACACAATTTTATGGTCGAATAATTTCCATCGAAGACAGTGTGTTTACATTATGACGATAACGTATAACGATAATAATAATAATAATAATATCGAATTAAATAGAGTATCAGTAGTATAAGTTTTGTATTTAGTAATTGTTAGTTTTTAATGTTAATCTTAGTATAAATACATATTTTTTCTATTATTGTAATCATTTTTATTGTATTTAAATCGTTCATTCAAAGGTTTTCGGCCCATAAAATAAATTATTAAATAATATATAACATCATAATATTTATATTGGTTAATGATTTATAAATATTAAATGCGTATTAGGATCTATTACCTTATCGCGTGACTATAATAGTAATCATAATATATACGCAAAAACATAGTTTTCAACGTTGACATACAATGTTTGTTTAAGCATATTAGATATATTGATTATAAAATGCAAATTATAAACGAGTATTAAACACGAATTCCTTCAAAACTCATGACGGATGATTGACAGACTATAACGTGAACTACGGTCTAATCGATATCGCCCTAACGGTGAATAATATTTTAGGCATAAAAAAATGAGCCCAAGCCATAAACTCGCATGCATCGCTGCGGAAATATTGGAATATTAGTCGATTTAGGCGAAAACGCGTGTAGACGCTTACACGGTTGATCGAGTGCAGCTGAATATTTTCATATCCGCAGAGAGGTTTATATCGTTATCGCTAGTCGCTACAGACGTTCTATCATAATAATAAAACAACAGTAACGAAACAATTATAACACGTGAACAATATTATAATATAAAGACTTTTATGTAAGAACTAAAGTCGAGTTGATAATAATAAAGGCATCTATCTATTATATTAGATGTTGATGCGTTAATTATTGTCCCAGGCCACGGGGATTTGAGGTTGAGTGATGCGGCGATGTTTAACAATATTGTGATTTTGATTGTCATCCTTGAACTTGGTTAACCCGCGGGGACGTGCGGTGAACTGGTTTGTTGGTAGGGTAACATTGTCACTACCCGATAGGCATCTTATTACGATGCTATCAAACACAATATAATATACGGTGTCGGTGTGTGTTACCAAACACGTCGAGTACTAACTACTACCTATAATAGCTACCGCCAGATGACATATTTTGATAAATAAATAATTCGTTGAACTTACTGTTATGTATGATGTACAACGGATGACATGACTTATGGACTTTATCGAGGAAAGAGTGATAGGAACGGAAATTTGCATCATAATCATTGGCCTAAAACGGTGTAATTTCAGCAACAGAACCAAAAAGGAAATTTCTATTACGTTTTACACAATAATTTGTCGAGTATAATATAATCTCAATACGAGTATAACTATGTACTTATTATGTAATTGTATTCAAAATATGTACAAATACGTATATATAATTATTATGTACTTATAGATTAACTGATATTTTAAATCTGTGTTGAAAATAAATTGCAAATTATTTATTATTATCACATACCTAATAGTATAATGCTATTATTTAAATACGTATATAATGTTTTTAATTTAAATATCGGAGTAACAAATTATTTTAAATACTTTTGATGAGATTCGTTATCATTTGCAATTCGTACTGTATACTATTATTTCGTTCATTTTTATTATCGAGTAATACAAAAATATAAATTTTAAACTACAGTTGTATCTTAATAACATAAGTGTTCGTATTCGACAATTAATATATACAACTCGGTCATTGAAAACCGAACTCATTGTTATTTTTAAATTTTTATAAACCAATAGTTCAGAAAATTTTTAAATCTGATTAACAATTTGCGTGCTTTGATATTTTATTATTATATAGATGAAATATGAATATCTTAGTATGAATCTTATTATAATAATATTAATATAGTATATATTTTAGCGATTTGACTCGGAGACAATAAATAATTTGAGAACGTACATTATTCAAAAGTGTATTTACTCATCCGCCTGAGACTGATAAATGGATTTTTTTTCAAAAAATTGTCCAAACAATTGAATAGTTAGAGTCGGCTCATTAAAATTGTCAGAGTTTTATTTTTAATGCGAATGGTATAATTCACTGTAAAGGTTTCACGACGAAGAAAGAATTTTATCGTACGAATTATTGGTAACATTTTATATAGATGATTCATCAAACATGTTCACTTCCATATTCTTCTTTAATAATCAATTTATAGAACTTCTAATTTGAGGATATTTTAAATATAGTTTTATTTCAAATTTTTGAGATGTTTTATGCTGCATATAATCCTGTAATGATACAAATTTATGTTTTTTAAGTAAGAATACAGCCGTTTTACTTTAAATTATTTAAATGGATATTTTTTTTGAAAATTTCTTGAAATTTGATGAAGACTTTTTAGCCTCATTGATTATGTCACTGGTTATCGACTATTATTATATGATATCAAAATGAATAAAAACCAATGGGAGTTATAATCGTTGTTAAATTTATAATTTTTTATGGTTAAGACACTTAACTTATTAAATAGGATTAAATACGCAATAAAATATTCAAGTGATAGCAATCGGGCATAAACAGTCACCATTTATCAGTGCATTTTTCTATTGAATATATTATTCAATCGTGTAGATAGTATTTAATAGTTAATATCAGGTGTATAAACAAAAATGTACTCTTGCGGGCCACTTTAAAAATTTATATTTATGCTGAAAATCACAATAATCCAGTAAAATTATTACGGAGCTAGCTGTTACACACTCACATATACCTATATTATGTATCTTGTAAACTATTATTCTTTTGTATGTTTCCGTTATCAATCCGGAATCGAGTGAGATGGAACACAAATAAAAATTTAAAAAATGAAATAAAAAGTGTACACATTCGATAAATAATAGTTAATAACAATTATAAAAAGACAACGTGAAAAATAATATTAAAACTACGACGCTCCATTAGACATTATAATACACAATAGTGTTCTACGGTCTGTGTATAAACAATATACAGGGTGATTGGTTTAACCCGCTTTTCTCATTTATATAATTAGATTTATTGATGTTTTTAAATAAAAAAGAAACTGTTCATGTACTCGATATTCGTTTAATTTTATAAGTGTTTTATAAAAACTTTATTTTTTTACGACTGTATTTAATAAAGAGCATAAATATTGAAGTAACGGCTAGATGTATTGCTGGGGCTAGATGTAAAGTTTAGATAGGCAAGAGAAGCGAAGTACTGGACTGTTTTCGTATGAACTTTGTTTATAAATAAAAATCTATAGTCGTTCGCTGTTGACGGTTATTGGACGTAAAATATATAATTTATTTAGACTATTTTCAAAAGTATTTCGTTTCAGTATACGGAATTAAAATAAATTATGAACGGTTGAGGTTAGGAAAAAGATATAAAAAACGAGACTTTTTTTTACCAAATCCCAATCAAAAACCGGCAGAGGAAGTGCGCGCAGCGTATCTTACGGACGCCACGGATCACCCTGTGCATTTTATCTACTACCTGTGCATAAGAATATTATTATAATTTATATTATATTGTCGTTTACAATAGCGCGTCGACGCGCATTCTTTATGGCGCATAACGTATTCCGTCGGCACCGCTGGAACCACTCGCGTCGGGCCGCTCAGAATTGTATACGAGGTCGTTGAGCCATTGACGACGACGACGACGACCACGGCGGCGGCGGCGGCTGCGGCGGTGGCGGTGGCGGTGGCGGTAGAGTTCTCGACTGCATAGATAGGTGGTGTAAACTATAGACAGGTACCTATACTGCGGTTACAGTTGGACATTATATTGTGTATTGGTACTGTTTGCGTGCGTCTTGCAGCGGTGTACAACTACTGCACTGTGCATACGGACCTATCGTACCGGAAACACGACGATACCGGAAACACAGCGAACGATGCTGTTAGAATATCGTCGGGTTTATTGTTATGATATTGTAATATTTAAGGTGTAGATGTACCTATATATGTCAGGGGTATTATATTGTACTAGAATCGTTTCTCTTTCGACGGTACTCGTCTCCGTACGACCGGATAATAAAGGTAGGTGTTTAATATGAGTGACTACTGCCGTTGATTAAATCTGTTCTTCATTTTTCGCATCCTACAAATTGTTCGTACGTCTACAGCTAGTTGGCCTTTACCACGCCTACTTTGTGTACCTCTTATTACTGAGCAGTCCACCCACTGTTGTATGGAGTATTCAGGATATTATTGCCCTGGCACAATTTTCTTCGCGCCCTTATCATAATAAAGTACCTAATAGTATTTAATATTTAAGTACACTATATTTTATCAAATAGTACCTATATAAATAAATACAAAAGCTAAATAAAATATTTTTTACGAGTTTTTGTTCTGGAAAAATCTACAGTATTATTTATTTTATCATAAATTGTAGTACTGTTGTGAATAATTGTATTTCAATATTTAAAAGAGTTAAATAATTTTAACAATCATCATTCATAGAATGATCTAAGAATGGTTTAACTTTTTTAAGAGTATTCTAAGAGCTTTCTACTTCAGTATTTATTGCATATCTATTTTAGGCGTGCGCAGACTTAAATGTATGCTCAATTTTGAAACAATAAGTGCTTTAATACTTAGAGAGTGCCTGATACCTAGTATACATTTTTTTAAATATTTTTTCTTATTTCAAATTCAAAACTGAATATTTATCAGTACATAGTCCATAGAATTAAGCTTAATGTATATACGACATTAATTTGTTGAGTCTGTATGTGTCAATATGTTTTTAAATTTAAAAATAAAATTTTAAATTCTTTAAACCATATGAAATAAGTATAAATCCAATAATTTATAAAAATAGGAACGCATTACATAAATATTTTATAAAAAGATTGATTAAAATTTAAAAATTTGATATACATATTATAATACACTAAATGTGTATATATTATATTTATGGTTGTCTTATTATATAATAATTATAATAAAAGAAAGATTATAAATTAATTATCTTATTTTCCATAGCTTTGAATTCGTCAATTACATTGTTAATATCAACATCAGATGTTGGTTCTGGTCCAGTAAGTATTAATAATAGATCGGTCTTGGTGCATTGTACTCCTCAATTTATTTTTTTATTACAGTCAATTTTGAAAATCCTCGTTTGCAGGTACCACTTGCAACTAGTATTACACTAAATTATTTTAGTACGGTAAATCCATGGTTATTAAGTATAATATGGTTATTGGATATATAGTTTTTGTTAATCGAGTTGGTGTAGGGCATCTACAAATATTTTTAATTTTATCATACTACTTATCATGACAAATAAAATATTCGTGATTTCCATGATCATACTATATAACATGCATTATAAATTATAACACAATGTATGTGTAAATTATAATATTATGTTTCTAAAAAATGTCCGGTTGAGACTGGGCTCGACCGGCTCGCCCCGTGCGCATGCCTATGAGGTTAACACAAAAATATATACGTTGTATGCATTATAAATGTATGGATAAACATCAGCCAAGTTATTATTTCTCATAAGGTTACATAAATCTGACATTGATTACGCTGATATATTTTCTGATAAACCTTCCAAATAAATTCAGAAATTAATATTTGCACCCAGATCATCAGAATTTGTTTTCGTGTCATTGGTTAGCTATAGAAACTGCAAAAATTATTCCACCGGCTCACCGTTTTTTATCTCATATACATTATAATCTTATCATTGATCATTTCATAAAATATATAATATAATGATTTTTGTTGACACGTCGTCTGCCAAAATTCGCCAGCACCAAAAAAATTCTGATCTCCATCCCCTCTTAATCATCACATGTAATAGAAGGCATTGTATTTTCAATCGTGAACTCAACTAAACTGTGAATACTGCAAGCATGACTATTCAAGATAATGATGTATTTACAACGGACAAAGACGAATATTATCGCAAATAAAAAAATATTATTGGTAGATTATAAAAACCGTTAAAACGTTTACGCACGCAGTATTTTCGTATTACACATGTAGATATACCCACCTATTAAATAGACCCGACAACACGGAGGGTCTAGATTTTTGAACTACGTAACATGGACTGCATCGTGTTTATAATACTTATATTTATAAGCCTCGGAACCACGTGGTTTTGATTGATGCTTATTCCTTGTATCCGTTTAATAGAGGATATCGCCATTTGGTAATCGAATTAAAACAGTGTTTTTTAAAATTACATTCCGGTATACAAATATATAGCTGTTTTACAGGAGTCCCACGAGTTCCTTCGTTTCGAATCGCCAATACATTATGTCATTAGTTTTTGACCTCGAGTTTAAAGTATAAATTAACTATAATAGCATTATATTATTATATGCACTATCGAATTCGCCGATTTAATATTCTTCGCGCGACTATAATACGACTACATGCAGTCGAGATTATGTACCCTACTTTTGTATGGAACGATCGAAGCATTGACACCGTGAATTGTTCGTAAACCGCTATGAGTTCATTATGAATTCGGTAGTATTGTTCGGAGTGTGATGAAAAATATCGATATTTCATTCGACAAGATAACGTATGTTCGTTACGTCGAATAAACGGCTCCGAGTTTTTACAACGGATCATAATATTAATGTTAAATCTAATAAATAATCATGAATTATCGAGTCTCTACGGGTCATTTAAATAATTTAAAAAGCAAACTATTATTATATGAGTAATAAAACATATATAGTATCGAAATTCGGAGTAAATACAGTATACAATTTGCATTTTTAATTTTTTTTTTTTCATAAAAAAAATCAAAGTTCGTAGAAATCAACTATTTAATGATAAATCGATCCCATACTAGTGACCGTATTATTTTAAATACTGCATAATATACTAGAAAACAATAAACAATAATTATGGTTCAAAATAATAATAAAATGTTCGTCGAAGTTTATTACGTAAGCAGTAGTATGACTTGACGTTTCTTTTTAATACAGATTTCAACTATTTTTTTGTTAGCATCGACATCGAATCACATTTATAAAAATTTGCACATCATCATCGATATTTATTATTATAAATGAGTAATATAGTTTCACAATACTACTAAATTAATGTATAAATTAAAACAGTTGCGATTATTTTTTGATAGAATTTAAATTTATACCCATATACAGATTATTTTAAGAAATTAGGAGGACGTGTACTAACTGCAGCTTATTCAAGCCAGACATACATTAGTACAAATATTTTATAGCTGTACGACGCGTACAATAAATGTCTATCCAAGTTAGGGAACTGTTTAAGGGGAGAGGGTATTTAGATATTTTTGGAAATTAGATGTTGAAAATGATAAAATGATGACTATTTTTTATCAGTAAACATAATATATTATGTTTCATCAAAAACTTAACAATACTATTACAATATACTATTAGGTTTTAAACGTGGTTATGTTAAAAATAAAAATCATAAAATTACCAGTTTTATTCTGATTATCTAGAATTTGTAAAAACTGTATAGAATTTATTTAAAAAAAGATTTCCAAAAATTTCCTCGAATGTTTGTATACCCAAAACATCCCTTCCATACGTGACCAATCCATTTAGTCGATTTTATAACTCCACAAATTTATTTGTATTACTAAACTGTATTGTTATCTAGACGCTTGAATGTCGCATATAGGTTGTTTTTCAATTAGTCTCGACGGGTAGTGCGATTTGAAGCGCTACTGGCAAAAAAAATATCAAATATTCGGCGTAGTTTCGAATATATTATATATTATATATATATGTGTTAGTCGAGGTCGCTGTACTATACAATTGTGGTCCCCTCTAAATAATATACAGAATATACGAGTACATTTTAAAATCCAAAGAAACCTGTGATATGGTCAAAAGAATAATAAAGACGCGAAGCTATTTCGACAGCGACACAAAGCCGAATGACAATAAATGTAAAAAAGAAGGAAAAAAAAATATACGATAAAGTGGGTCGATTTCATCGAATAATAAATTAATTACGTACGATAACCATTTCTAGAAAATGAGAAATCGGTAAAATAATGTGCAAATAATCAAATGCAAGCGTACCGCCATACGACTATATTATTATGTTATAGAGTTAATTGATAGATAAGTATCCTCGTTCTGTTGTATTTCGTTCGTGCATTATATCTACATATAATTTCGCTTTTAATAATAATAATAATAATAAAAAAATATCGTTTTAAGCGTCTTTGAATGAGTACTTTCTACGTAATGTTTTTTAGAATATTTAGAACGTACGTAATGCTGCCCATCAAAGCTGTATTATTTGTATATATTATAGTATACGAAGGTCGTCGGAAACGCGCACAATAATACAGTTATTTTATTGTATTTTTAAAATATAATGCGATTATAAAATAGGTGTAAGGAATATACTTGAATAATACATCTCGCGCTGTAAAATGTAATACTTTACTGGGCCACTCATTTAATGTATACTCGGCCGATACCATAATATAGTATTAATTCCAGTGTACGTATAAAACAAACGCGATGTGCGCGCGATAATTGAACCGTGTAGTTTTGAAATGTATGGCTTGGAGAACAACAGTAATAACGCAGACTATAGACTATAATTTCCAATTAAGAAAAGTTGCATTTTACAACGTGTATTATGATATTTTAAAATGTTAATTTTAAGATGATGATGTTACAAACAAATGGAACATGTGCAATTTTCAAACACATAACCTTAACACAGTATTTTAATTTGTATTTATTATTTTTTTTTTCAGAATGCCGTTAATCAGCGTAGTCAAACTTCAGTACTCGAACAAATGAACAAATATTTCTATTTTACAAGGACGAAGGGTCTTTTTAGAATATGCTATCCCAAGGACAGGCCTCCAGCGGGTAAATATTGTTTCCGGCACAATAATATTGTAATATTGTATTATGAAAAGTATTAAGCCACGCGTTTCCGAAATACATTTGTATATTGCTTGAGCAGGTACATACATAGGCAATATAATATAACGACTTATAAATAAGGGTACTTTGAAAATTCGATGCAGTCAAATCGGTTTATCGGGTTACTAGTCACGTTTCTTTTTTTGTTATAATATAATATTATCGCGGTAAATACAGGTTACAGAAAAATCGACTATAGGTAGAAAAAAAAAAAAATAAATAACCATTCACACGAATACCAGTAAAAGATGGAAAAAAAAAATAATATAAATAATTTGTGAAATACAGTCTCGTTGAAATGGTTGTGTTTTGTATTTGCATTGGAATTGGGTTGAATGGCAGAATGCTAAAGCAAAATAGAATGCTACCATGTTATTTGGTTTTTATTGTTTTGTTACCTATCCGCGTATTCATATTACCTATAAACGGTAACGTGCAATAGTAGATATAAATATTGATATTATATTTTATTATTTGAATATTAAGTATAAACACTATATTATACCAATGGTTATACCATAATAGGTGTGAACGTGTATAAAAATACTTTATACTCAAATATAAATGTATAATAATAAGGTGTGTCAAATAAAAATTGATTTTGAAATTGTCAAGACATCATTATTATCTCAGTTAAATAATTGCAGGTGTGATGTACCTTAAATTTGACCGATATTTAAACTGTGTGTCCTATCATTGTTTTAAATGTAGGTACCTATATTGTATATCGGTGTATCAATAGAGTACAAACGAAACACTGTTGCACATGCTGATTGTTGCAATAGTATGTATAATAATATTCGTTAATCGTCTTAAATTTGTATTCAACAGAGGGCGCTCCTTAAATTAGATAATAATCTACTTTTGTACTTGAAAATATGGTCCTTGAAAAATTATATTTAAAAATTCCAAAAATCAGAATTTTAATAAACTTATTGTTAAACGAAAAAATGGTAGTGAACATACTTGGAGTGAATTACTATACATGTATCGTATATTCGTCGAAATTGGGTTCTTTACACCCAAAGAGCTGATGTCATCGATTCATCGATTATTTAAGACGGATAAAAATTACTCGTCGCGAGTTCAATCACATCTAAATAACAGCTATGTATAATAATATCATAATTTACCGTTAAACGCGTGTTATAGCATTACGATTAATAATAACAATAAAGGCTCGAGTCATAAACCATTACGTAAAAGTTTTGTACGATTCGCGAACCCGTTGGATGGAACGTCGAATTTTCAATGTCTCGTGGCGAACAAACAAATAAAAAAATAATAATACATATTTAAACGATCCATTGTAGTAGTATTTGAATCCGTAAACAAGTGAGGTTAATGAATATAATAGTGATATTTATAGTATAGTAACGTACGATCGCGGCAGCGTGAGAAATTAAGATGTATCATACAGTGTAATACATATGATTATAATGATTATACATATACGCGTTTATCTCTTGTGTTGATGATAACCCACGATACAATATTATTAATTAGAATTTTCTCAATGTCCCGATTTTCGACTGGTTGTGAAACTCTCGCGATTACTGATAAAGTCGTTACGAAATATTCTGATATTCCTACACTCGGTATTTTATTTGTATACGTTTTGTGCAACAGTTTTCAAGCAATTTTGTTCACAGAGCCTAGAAAACCAAAAATTCAATTTTAAAACAAATTGATAAATCATGCGATGTCATTACATTTAGATGTGCTAGCTTACTATACACAGAACGATGTAAAAGTATACACAGTAAAAAATACTAGGACATCCACGTGGGGGTCAGATAGAGCTATATGCCCCTCGCCCCTCACTATTCCCCCAAATTTTTGTACTGATGTTTATACTTAAGCCGTTTTTTCAATGAAGATAATAATTATTTACTAAATGATAATTTAATGTTAAAAAGTATAAATTCTAAAACAAAATATTAATTCATCATATATACGATGAAAACGAATTTAATTTTACTAAGCTCATTGTAATAAATTATGCATACAATACGGAAACGGAAAATAGTATTTTATATTATAATATGTCCTGGTTAGATTCCTGCTTTCTGGTTAAAATTTCTGAGGGTGTCCTTGATTAGGTATGTATAGCAGCGCAATCAAGACTGGCGGGGGTGTGTTCAGAATGCATATTTTTATTTTTTACCTGTACCTATACTTATAACATAATTTATTATTATAATATCAGGATAATTATTTATACCGATGTCGAATAAAATGTATTATTTGATGAGAATACTTTCAAATATAGCTTAATGGCGAAGATGAAGAGATGGTGATCCGGAGAACACCTCCCCGCGGTTGCGCCACCGACACCCATTGTACTATTCCTGATAAATGAATACACATGCGCGCACGACGTTTATTATAATCACTACAGATACCTACCTAAGATGTATTATAATATGTCTTTCGGTCGTCCATGCTCTATTTACGTTGTCACATATTCACTTTGCATGACCGTCTAGTTAATCTGCACGGCACGCTAGAAGTTTTCGTTTATTAATTACGGACGTAAGTTTTTTTTTTTTTTTTTTGTAATTTCGATTTCTCTCCTCGCAGTGCGTTATTAACAGAACACGAGGCGGCGGCGAGTTGCGACCATAATATATTATTATTCGCTATACTACATAATATATATGTACACGAGTGTCTTTAATAATAAAATAATACACTCGTGAGCCGTGTTTCCTTCTCCGTTCGAAAAACTGTGTACATTATTATTATTATTATTATTATTATTATTATTATTATTATTACTAGAAACCCGACCATTGTCGCAATCGTATTCGCTCCGTCGTTACGTCACTGGCAGTCCACGAATAATAAAAAAATGTATTGCCACTACACTATACAGGTACATATTATATACCTACCATTATGATACAGTTGTATTATATAGTTTACTGTTGGGCTGTAAGTCGCTCTCCCATAGATCCGAAACGGACGTAACTACACAACAATAGAGCACACTGAGAATTATCTACATACGTGTGTGTGTCGTCGGTCGAGGATCTAATATTATTATTACTATTTAATACGTATTATATTATGTACAGTATACATAAAATGTACAGAACATAATACATATTATAATTATAATGATAGGCGTAAGAAAAAAAATCCTCTTCTCGAGAATGGACCGATTCATCCGCTTTCGTACGGTACCGCGTGACGCGCGCGCACACATAACATAATATTATAATATTACATTATGATTATAATGGATAGATACTATTATAATATACCGAGTAGAAAACGACAGACGTTGCCTTCCGTGTAGATTAACTAAATCGGCAATCCTTACTCCAATCCCAATCATCAGCTAGTTCACTCGATATGTGAAAGCAATACATCAAAATATATGCGTTGCAAAAAAAAAAAGTCAGCTGTGATCACTGATTACGATATTATTTTTTTGGCTAACCCGGTTACTATATTGGTACACTTTATACGGTTAGATATTAAAATTAAATTAAATCATCTAAATAATATTCTATTATTGTTTGTGATTTAATTGTTTCGAAATTTTAGTTAGATCTGACGGCGGACCACTTAATGATGTATATTATCGTTTCCATCATTGAATGATAAATTACTTATATAATATATTCGGGTTCCTAATTTTTTTGAACTTTTACATTACTATAAGAAAGGAACTGGTTACATTTTGATTTTTGGGACGACAGTTCACCGCTTTCACGTGCCACAAAAGGATAAAGTCTGACTTCAATAAAAAAACAATTAATGCAATTGTATTTTATCATAAATAGTTGCGTAATAACATAAATGTAGATTACATTTATCACATAATAAGCCAATTGTAAAAATGCCAAGTTTATTTGAATAATTGTAAAAAATCAATTTTTCTAAATAAATGAATAATTAAGTATTTTACTAATTGTTTTGGAAAATAACAGATTAACTAGAAATTATTTTCATACATTTTTATAGATAATATTAAGTTTTTCAGTAAAGGAATATAATATATATTTTTATTCTAATAAAAAAGCTATTTTTTTAGCAATAGCTTGACCCTTTGATGGAACGTATAGAGGAGGGAGTTATGTTTACCAAATTTAACCAAAACTTAATTATTATATTAATGAATAAAATTGGGAGAGGGAGTTTATAAAGATTGTTTTTTTTACAAATAAATAAGGATCATCTACGAGTAGCTAGTATACTTACGAGAATGTTTGGTTTATTAATCTTTTAAAATAGGTTCTTGTAATGTCATACTTGTATAGTTGTATGTAATTATTTAAAGGTTGTGAATGTAAAATTTACTTTGGTCAAAATCAAAAATGTCATAAATTATTTAAAGTATGTTGATGATAATTATTAAATAGCTTTCTCATATTTTGTTTCCTATACGATTTAACGATTTACATTACATTGTAATCGTATAGTATTCATTATACACTCACTAATCACAGTTTATAAGCGGAAGAAAACTGTACGAATAATAACATTGTGGTGATGTATAACCTCATTCGACCGGTTTTGCTTGAATCTTCGATTAGTCGAGGTACCATTTAGTTTTGGTTTTGACGTTTGCGGTTTTTGAAAAGAGTGGAAATTGCTATCGGCGCGAATGTTGATAATGTTAGAGCATCGTGATTTTCTGGCTTAAATTTTATGATAGATAAATAATGGTTTTATTTTTATTTTTGATGAAACAAATTTTTCTCTCAATATTTTGCCTATTATATTAAAATGAATGTAATTAATTTAAACTAAAACTAAACGGCTATTGCTTCAGTGGAAAAAAAATTTAAAAACAAATTGCAAATATTTAAATATATTGTTCAGTATTTTATTCCATTCGCACTATGTATTATGTAATATTGATAATTAAAACATTTATGAATTCAAAAAATAATTTTTGATTAGTCTTCGATTTACTATTGTTTTATATTAATCATGTAATTAATCGTATAATATATAAAGAAGACATATTATTTTATTTTAATACCCATACGAACATTTCTCAATTATAACGGGTTATCAAATTAAGATTACAGATATTGTACCAAATTATCTTAATCGTTAAACATATTATATACTCATGTTATTTACTTAAAAAACAACTAAATATTAAATAATAAGTGATCCCATCGTGATGAGTTTACATTTTACCGTTGGAACAAGTTAGTATATATTTTTATACATATTTCAGCATATTATTATATACCTGTTTTTTAATACCACTAACGTGTTTGGATCTGAATTTCTTCCTGTTTAACATGAATATATATTATTAATCAATAAGAACAGGAACAATTTATATAAAACTATGTCATTTTGTATATAACAATTTATATTTAAGGATTCTGTTGTCTCCGATAAATTTTCAGTTTGATACATGTTCTATTAAAAAATGTTTTTTTATCTATTTTATCTAACGATTTTGAACCTATTATTACATTATCGGTAAGTAGCTAAAGTTTTGTAGTTGATTAAACTTGAACACATCGAACATTTTTGGTAGTTCATAATTGTAAATTATTTAACACGTAGTAAAGTATTTTCGAGTAATAATTTATTATATAACAAGACTGTATCAGCTAAATAAATTGTGTCACTCATTTCTGTTAAACTGCTTAGTAAATTTACATTAAAAGATCGTTATATTAAATATTAACTATGTTCTTACCGATAAAACTAACTGCATAACTGCATAATATCCCAACTTATTTATACAGGATTAGGATTACGAAAACAAGATTAACTTTAAAAAAATAATATATAAATTATTTGATATTATACGTATTTTTTTTTTAAATTCCGTCTGGATATAATAAACTTATAATATTAAATTTACATCTTGGACATTCATATCTACGTTCTACGAACATTATTCTTATTTTCCAATATAATAGCATTGATTATAGAGTAGTCTATTCTATATAATCAATGGCAATAGTAACATTAGAAGCTTTCATACATAATTAAATTTATCGTTTAGTCATTTTATCGAACGGAAGTGTGCAGATAATAAGTATTACATCTG
This sequence comes from Rhopalosiphum nymphaeae, assembly GCA_036289425.1. Classification (NCBI taxonomy): domain Eukaryota; kingdom Metazoa; phylum Arthropoda; class Insecta; order Hemiptera; family Aphididae; genus Rhopalosiphum; species Rhopalosiphum nymphaeae. The sequence goes on from JAZAQC010000004.1 coordinate 3,155,049, forward strand.
CGTATCACATTATGTTTTCTACTGTACATTTTTTATTATTCCTGAGTAAATTGTATCATACATATTATATATTATTAAGATAATAATCTTATTGTATACGATTTATTTGACATAACAAATAATGATTTATATTAATTATTTTTTAGCCAGTAGATATATAATATTTTATATTATAAAATAATAATATTAATAATAATGAAACTATTATTTACATTTATCTATAGTATGTTTGGTTGGGTATATCTAATACACAATGCGTTCTTCGTAATTTTGAAATCTTTAAGTTCGATTAATTTTTTACCAACCAAAACTCTGGAAAATCACAGAAAAATTAGACATTTTTGTTTTTATATAGAAGTTATTACTATACCGGTAAAGTTTATTAAATGTATAACAATAACAACAACAACAATGAAAACAGAGTAACGATAATACATGATGATGTTTGCATCTCGCTGATTTGGAGAGTAAAATTTCTGGGTAGAATTCTCAGAAAAGGATAGTTCAAATAGTTCAAGTTATACTATGATGTTGACGCGAACACCTAATGGCCATCACGATCATTTTAGCACGGAGCCTGCCGACATCCCGGGGCTCGTATATGGTATATATATATATTCTTAGGAGTGTCCGCATTCAGCATCAGCTGCCTGTACCGGTTCTCAGAGACTTGCCCACATTCCATGCGCGTGCGTGAGGGGCTCACCGGTAACCGGTTCCATCTGTGCCCCATAATTGCTTCTGTAGGACGTCAACCAAGGTCACGTTTAGTAGCACATCGTGTACACTTATAAAGGTATACCTCAAGAGAAAAGGACGAAAGAAAAAGCCACGAGGGAATCGTTATTACTACGGAGGTATTTTTTTCCTCCAATCGTATACGAATGCAATATTTCTCTTTTTATTTTAGTAGCCGATAGAAAGTGGTTGTGCATAGTGCTGCAGTGTGAGATTCTATGATTTCACACTATTTGTCCGGTTAAATTTGCACTAATAACGGTTTTGTTTTTTCTCAAAGTGTCTGGGAAAACGTTAATAATGATAATAATATAACTATAACTATAACAAATAATAATTATAATAATAGTAAAAAAACAACATATTAATAGATTTTACTTTGTGTTAGTAACGAAAAATAAACCAACGAAAGTATTATTATGCACATAGTATTCAGTGTAGGTTCGACCGCCTGAGTAATTCAAAAATAAATTAACAAGATTGTCAATTAAATTTTACTTGTATCTTCAAATATTAAAACGAGTAACTCACGCATTTAATAAAAACGAACAATGAGAAATTAATTATTTGAATAATAATCACACACAAATGATAATATATTGTCCTATAGGTACATATTACTATAAGGTACTATAAGTTGTATACATTACGTGCGTACTATATTATGCACACGTATAATATTACCTATATGATTATATAAGTGTACAATCTAAAATTATATTTTAAATTGTGGTAGGTCAAGGTTTTTGTCGGAAAAACTTAATTTTTTCATCAAATCTTGTCCGACTTGTTTCAGAACAAGATTTTATTTATATGTATGAATTAGTCTATATAGAAAAAATTTGTCTGAAAAATATACTATATTTTTCACTTACCGATAATTAAAAAAAAACGACCAATTAGTAATTATATTAAGTTATCCCAAGTAAACCTAATGATAACTAAATAATAATTATATATTTTTGCGGGGGTTGATCAAAAAATGTAAACACAACTGATACGAAGCCACTAATCAAACATCTCTCGAAGTGTCGACGTAATATTTGACGAATTGAAACTAAACTACATAAAAGAAGGTACCTAATATCCTCGTAGGAACTGGTCCAATATTCGATGCGGTTCGGACCGCACGGTAAAACAGCGTGAACACATGGCATATTTGCGAAACGGACTATACAATGCCGTAGAGATAGTGGCGAGAATAATACATTGTAATTAATAAAATATGTCAAAGGAATACCCGGCATTGTAAGTCCTCCGAGAGAGAAAATCGCGTACAATTATCGTCCAACTCGTATTGTAATATTATGTAATATTATGCTATAGGTACATCAGAACGTCCGCGGTGTAAATGACAAATCAACTAGTTCGAAATCTCCGGTTTCTACCTATATATGTAACGCGTGTATGATCATCGCGGTGGTCACTGAATCGTGGTTTAACGATGGTAATATTATTATCCAATCGTCAGAGTTGGGCTTTCGAATGATTGCATATTATAATATTATTTGGATGCGTTATGGAAATCCTCAAACCAGTTTCTTGTCAAGAGTTAACCGCGAGTTTTGACGTTGTTCCGCAATTTTTATTCCCTCGTGCGAACCAACAACAATCTAAAAAAAAAAAAAAATAGTAATATAGTTAATTCTACCTACTAGCTATTGCCTATTTGTATTAAAAACTAAAATCGAAACACGCAGACGTTACATTATTTTTGTTAACCTGGCATATATTTCCAATACCAAACGCTCTGATGAAATCACGCGACGCAGCGAATGCGGTAAATTCGTTTTCATATTCTAATTATCTAGACTTGACGTTTATAATAGGTACAGATAGGACAGATGACGATATTTACCATATAAAAAATTTTCTACTGCTTCCGCCGCCGCTTATTAAAAAAAAAAAAAAAAAAAAAAAATAATAATCAATTATCGTAGATACCGACTAGAGTTTCTCTTGATTTAATGACAAATAAAAATATGACGTGATTCTGGACCTCACTCTATTCCTAACTCTTATCTTATCACTATCGAAAAAAAATCTGTTTCTATTGTTTTCCATTATATTCATTACGTCCATTTTTAACGTCACGCGTCATTCTTACGTATAATTATCGAAACGAAAACGTATCGTTGAATAGATACAATATTGTTTTCAATTAGAATGTTCGAAATCAAAAATCTATTATAACATATTAACTATTAATTATTGGATTGTTTAAATATATAGATTTTGGTTTAGTCATCTTTATTAATTTGATAGGCTTTTCAGTTTAGTGTTTTTCATGTTGATTATGGAAAAATGAAATAACTTTTAAATTAAATATTTATCCATAGGTATTATACAATTACGTATCTAAGAGCTGAATTCTCATCTTAATTAACTTAAAATTGAGATAATACGAAATACGACAGTTATTTAATAATATATTATAGTAGTAATGCATGAAAATTATTAAATTATTCACATTTTTACATTTTGTTAGTGACCTTGCTCAGTATATGTAAATATTCAAACCAATACATTACAATATCTATATACTAGTTAAGAACGGTTCTAAATATATTCGGTACTGTTTAAATATTACAGAAAAATCTACTCGCTATTATTATTATTTTCAATGTCGTATGTTCTATTAGGAAGTGATAAATTTTATTATTAATTCCATTTCGTTTTTAAGTGGTAGATCATCAAACATTGATGATTTTTACAGTTTTTTAGATTCTATTAAATAAACTTATAATAATTTTAGACCAAAATTTACTATAGTTTAATACTTACTTTTATATAAATACAACAATCATTCATCCCGTTGAATTATTATTTTTTGTTTTTTTGAGAATGTCATTATATATCAGTGTATATTTTTATTTGATAATTCAGTTTATTGCCTGTATTCTTTTTTGTTCTCAGATAAGTGAACGAGTCCTTTAATTCTTTCCTATTTTTAAAAATAAATTATACTTAAATATTGCAAGATATTAAAATAGCAAAATCTATCAATTCGAATTACCAATTTATTATTATATAGTAAAATAATAAAACATTTATTGAATTACTGGGTAGTTATAGCGTACGCTGTACACGTATAAAAAAAATGTATTTTATTTTTAGAATAGGTATGTACTGTAATTATTAATATACGAGTATAAGAGCATATTACTATTATTTCAATATCTATCGAGAACAATGAAAAACCAGTACTTATTTAATGAATATTGTTGAAATACAATAATTAACTTACTTTCGTCTTTAACCCATATTGGAAAGGAAGGTTAGATTCTAAACATAAATATCATAACAAAGCTGAAGAAAGGAAAATTGCGTTACTTGATATATGAATGATATGGATAATAAATGTAATGAAAAACTACTTTATTAATGAATTAACTTTTTTTTGTTAAATAAAATGTATTGGAAATTAAAAAAAAACTAATTGAAGAAGAATAGTGTTATAATATGAAAACGAAATCGTTTTCGTCTGTAGATAAAATAACAATCTTTTCACAATAACAATATACTTGCGATTTACGATTATTATTGATTAAAATTATTAATTTGTTTTCAGTTGAAACCTATTTAAGTCCCGTTGAAACACATTGTATGAATGTCGACTATTTCTTCTTGGATCCAGAAAATCAGACACACGAGTTTTCTGAAGACGCCATGACCAGATTGCGTATGTTTGCATAAACTATAGCCGTTTCTCACAGTCTTAAAACTAATCCACTTATTTCCATTTAGACATGGGCAGATCAACAATTGCCTTGTTCATAGTAAGCTTTTTCGTGATGTTCATCGCTTTTTGGACCGGAGTCGCTGGTTGCTGGAGACGATCGCCCGGAAATATTACGGCCACTGCAATTTTAGTATTATTGGCATGTGAGTTATATTGAAAATAAAAACTATACAATTTATAAATGACTTATGATTTCATTGCAGGTCTACTTAGTGCTGGCGCTATGGGATTTTGGCACGGGGTGGAATACTACGAAAAGGAACGTGTAGTAGGAGAAGAGTTTTACCAGCAATGGAATAGTGTAAGTAAATTAAATAACTATATTGCATAGAGCAATTTTCCAAGCACGATTACTCCCTCTCCCAATCCATAATTTTTCATTAAATAATGATTGTATTTTAATTCTAATTATTAAGGAAAAAATTGGGTTGAATCATCTTATATATTGTATACTTATGTGATTCTACAACAATTATCTATGTTAACGAATTTATTATAGATATATTATCATTATCCTTATACTTTATTTATTTATTTTTTATCGTGTTTGTGTAGATACTTAAGGACAACACTCGTATATCTTATGATTGGTCATTTTTCATGGCGTGGACTGGCGTTGCATTTTCTTTGGTGTCTGCTATATTATTTTCCGGCGCTGCGATCTGTCTACGAGGCGAACGCGAAAGAGAAGAGGCTCTCAACATGCAATACTTAATGCCTGGTTAGTATTATATATATTTAAAAAGTGATACTGACGGAGCTAATTTATTGCTGTTGGGCATTCTCCGAAGGACATTAAATCGTAAAATGTTTTTGTTAATGTGGATGAAGACATTATAGTAATATAAGTGCACCATTTTATGTTTTGTATCACAGTGAAATAATATTGTAAAACAATTTAATATGGCAATATGATTTTCCTTGTTCTATTGCTGTATATAATATGTTTATGTGATCACGTATTGATATGGTATAAAATTAAATAACTGATTATGACTAGGAGAGCAAAATATTTTAAACATTAGTATATATTATTATGATTTTATCAAATATTTTATTAATCGATTGTCCAGCACTGAATTTGGCAGATATCTTATACCTCTTACTATAGAATAAATGTTCAGTGACACATATTTGAAGGAAGTATAACAATATATATAATTATTTTTTTAAATATCAAGGGCGCTGTTTAACTTATATGAAACCTTTAGGACTTAGTTCATAATTCAAAGTAAGTGTTTAATAGGAAAATAGTGTGGCATGAAAATAATAATGAAATTAGATGAATCGTGTACACATTAACCTTGGGCAAAAAATTAAACCAAACTTTTTCAAACATGTTGCGTCACGAAACTTGACCGACCTCTATAGTATTTTTAGTCAATATTATAGCACTCGTGAACATAGGGTTATTAATTTATTTTTTTATGACACAACTATTAATAATCATATTGTACCGTGTTGTATGAATTATATGCCAATGATAATTATTTTTTATTTACAGTTTATCCACAAAAACAGCAATATGCTTACGCCGGATACCCGACACCAAATACGTATCCATCGGGACCCTACTACCACGGACAGCAACAACAACAACAACCACAATACGCGGGTCACTACAATTACTAGGGAAAATGTTATAAACTGGACCAGTCAGTTTAAAATGATCATTTTTTTTGTCCAGCCAATATATAATATACATTCGTTAGAAAACCGAAGACGTATAGTTATAATATATACTTCCTGTGTACAATTGGCTGGACATTATAAATAGTATTGTTTTACGATCGTACATTTCAATGTGGTTTTTTATAAATACTCAAAATGTGTATGATCCTAAAACAATAACTCATAACTAATTTATAAATACGTTTCTATAAGCTCATATATTATTATACTTGACAGAATATTCCACCTAAGTTGCTCAAAAAAAAAAAAAAAAATAATAATAATAATAATGATAAATAAAAATTATAATAATAATACATATATTTTTTAACTAATATTATGTTATATCTGTTTGAACTTAGTACTAAAGATTTTTTTTTATTTTACAATTATTACTTTATTTTGTACAATTTTTATTTATGCATCATCGTTGTATATTTATTGAAGTCTATGTACCTATACATTTTTAGGTGTATTAAAATAATTTTAAATGTTTAGTTTGTAATACTAATAATCTGAATGGTATTAAAATAAATTTTTAGGCCAATTTTAGAAAATTGACATAAACATAAACGGTTGATTCATCCAAGTTAGAACAATTATAAGGATCTCCAGACTTTTTTTATTATTGCTATTTAAAAAAAATTGTTTATTTGTGTTTTAAAAAATAGTAAGTTTGCCATACACAGATATGCTACGTTAAATTTGTCGGAATTCGGCAATTTATTCACATGTAATTAATAATATTTTCCAATAATTATAATTGTATACATTATTTTTTCCATGTCATGAGTATTATAATTGATATTTATTCTAATATTTTAAGAAATATTGGTGAGTTGTACATTTTCATTTATTTTAAATAAATCATTCTTCAGATCACCATAAATATATTTGGCTAATAATTATTATACTTATTATGAGAGTTTGTATGCTAATAAAAGAGAACGAATGTCAAATATATTTTGAAATGCAAAATAGTTCACGTATAAAAGTATCGATTAGACATATAATAGGACATATTTAGCATTACTAAAGGACACCAGAATATAAGAAATGGCTATCACTGATATCCAAAAATTAAGGTTTAATGCAAGAACTTGATCAGCTTAACACATAAATAGTGTAAAAAATAAACAAAGAATGTCAAATAAAAATTACTTGTTTACCTTCCTAGATATAATAATACTATGATTGTTTTTCAAACTAGGAAATCGTGAACAAATTTTCATTTTTTTCCCACTTTGATATTTTAAATAGCATATAATATTTTTTTCACCATCTACAACATATTAAATTAATTTTTCTTACATATAAGATGATCGAGTTCATGCTTTAATTTTCCGATATTTTAATTGATGTTTCGTCATTCTGAAAAATTGTTTAACATGTTGTTATAATTCAAGAATAATTTATATTCAGTATTTCTGTAATGATTAATTGATAACTTTTTTGTTATTTCTTAAAGACAATTTTATTATATTTTTCTTTATAGATAAATTTTTAGAGATGTGAGTTTGTATCATATAAGGTATTAAAAACATGGTATAATTATTTATATTATACTGAAGGAATAATAAAAAAATACTTATTTAACCAGTAATATATACCTATGTTTATTTAAATTTTTTAAAGATTAAATAATTTAATTTATATAACGTTTTTTACTAAATTTCTGATATTAAATTTAAGTGAGTACTTATAGTAGTTATAGTACTTACAAGAAGTAAAAAATGTGTAACTAAAAAAATAGTAGATATATTTATATGCTGGTTGACAGATAGATGAGGTTACTCAAATCCTAATTTATTTCGAAATTTAGAAACAAAAATTATAAATTTGGATGTTAATTAAATTTATATCGCTTATGAGATATTATTTTAGAAATTAAAGATACCAATGATACTATTGAATATAAAGACACTCTTTCCATAGTTGGTTACTACAACACTGTATACATTTAAAATTTTTTTAGCAATAAGAATGATTTAAGTTTAGATGGCACGTTTAAAATGTAGTATAATATGTTATCACACGTACCCTTGCCATTTTTAACTACTTTAATCCTAGTAGATTTTCATTAGTAGTATATACTTAACGCAACATAATATTTCAAAAACAAATATTATTATGTAGGTTTATCATACATTTTTAGGAGCTTTTCTTTGAAGTGTTAAAATAAAATATAATTCTCATTATGAAGATATATTATTGCATACATTTCATGAATTATTATTTATAAAAATTATATGTACAGTAATTTGTTATACATAAAAATAAAATCGTGCAAATAATGTCGTTTAAATTTAACTAATAAAGTAAAGATTTTACAACCATAAAAATAAACATTTTCAAAAAATATGTAGTTTTGCATTACATCAATACATTATAAATTATGTGATTTTGGGCTCGTTGATCATTAAGTACGTTTCTAGATCTTTGGCACTGCACAGTGGTGTATCAACATTGCATACGTCGTGGAACTGCGAGTAGTCGACTTCGTACATCAATTTCGTCTTGCAATATTTGACCAACGGGCGAAACCTGTGACCCCATAAAACTTCTGACGCTAAGTATGATGTTCGTGCCTGCGTAGTCTGGCCTGTTGACTCGGTGGTGCCTTCCAGGATCACAATCACTTCAAATTTCTCGTTCAATAGATCCGCCGCGCTCAGTCCGTACAGAGGACTATCCTGATCGATTATATGTACGGCTATGGTCGGCCACATAAGAAATACGCGTTCGTCGTGGTCGTCTATACTTATCTGAAAATGAAATATTCTGTTAATAATAAATGACAATCGAAAACTGTCCATCAACGATGCCTTAGGGCTTAGGCACAATACGGAGAGTTGCTTAGCTTTCCTCCACAGTATTTCTGATAAATTTTACAAGCCCATTTAAATTTTTAATATTAAAAAGTACTTATGAATATTTCAATAATATAAAAATATTTTGTAATAATTCGGAATTCTAATTTCTTGCAGTTATTCAAAATATTTGTGTTTTAAAAATCTACTTATAGTCTTGTATATATTATCTTATCAATAGCACTGTAGTTAGCTGTACCATATTATATTTTGTGGTTTGTAGTTACTCGTAACCAATTGATAATATACTATTTATATAGACGTATAGATAATGGTATTTTTGTTTCGACATTTTGAAATACATTTGAAATTGAAATAAATACTGTAACTGTTGACAGATCCAATATTTTTTATATGGGTGATGTTGAAAGTGGGCCAAAACGTTATTAAGATATAAATCGTATATTTGTAAAATATAAATTTTAACGTGTGCTATTTACAAAAATTCTCTTGTAACTAAAAGAAATTATAGTAGTTGTTATACGTACATATACCTATTATATTATACGATAAACTTGAGAAATAAGAACAGTTATCTACGAATACTTACAATTAATTGTAGGTACTTATAATAGTAGTTATTCATATTTATTTTTACTATTTTATAACTAAATGTTTAATAGATAATAAAATATAATATATTATAATTAGCGAACCGTTAAATTAATAAAATTTTGTATTGCAACTTGTCACTAATTTTAAATAGTGTGTGTTATTAAAAAATATCAAAAATTAATAATTTCCTGTCCAAATGTCAAAAAAAAAAGGAAGCCACGTATTGCGTTCCTAGTTGTCTATATTTTAAGTTTTATCACCTGCTTTATACATGAATAATACTTATACAGTTATACATATTGATGTAACGCATGTAATAATTTTAATATAAATAAGTAATATTAATAACTAAAATAACGAATTTGTATAATGAAAGAAAAGTATAGAAAAGTATATTGCAACAAATATCATAAAATTAATTTAGCAATCATTATGTACATAGCAAAATAAACTCTTTAATGTATCTATAAGATTACATTTTTAGCACCCTAATATGAAATTTCACTATTATATTAAAAAAAATTAGGTTGTGCGGGTATGTTCACGTTTAAAGACACATATTCAAAACAAAACTGCTCAATATATCAGATTTTTTTCATGACAATTTACTTGTTAACGGTTTATTTTTATTTTCTCACTTTTAAATACGTCACGTGTGGTGATAACGTTTCTCCTTCCGGTGTCACTCGAGATCGTATTAGTCTGGTCTGGATCGTGGTCCCGATCAGATGTGACTTTTCCCTCATGTCACCTACGCGGAACATGAAACATAGCTGTCCGTCTCTTCGGCATATCACTGCGTTCTTGCTGAACATAATCGTTTGGCTGCGTTGTTTTGGTCGTGACATCTTTGAGAATACGATGCCCACCATGAATGCCTGCAAATATACCATTAAAATACCGATTTGTTTTTTCGTCAGCAGAACAATATAATATGGTCAGTAATAGAAACATAAAATATTTTATGAGTATGCTTAAAGACTTATGCAAAACATCTTCTCCTCAGTCCTCATCATTTTATCATCTAATTATATAAAATAAAATAAATCCATTAATTATTATACTATAATTCAATATAAGGTTAACCATCTTAGGTGTAAATTAATAGCACATTTAAAATTTTGAATGTGATATATTTTTGTATCATAGTATATTCAATTGGTAGGCGTTAATTATTAAAAAAATTAATTTTGTTCAAACTTTATAATTTAACTAGTAGTTAATTGTCTAATGAAATTAACTATAACTTATTGACCCATTTTTATGATTTAAATTTTCCCAGTTAATTTTATAAATATCATATTAATTTGAAATATGTTTATAATATATACTTTATAGCCACGCGTAGTAAAAATTAAATATGTATTTTATATTTTGTTTGTTTAAATTTGTATACAATTTAGTTTATATTTAAATATGATTTTAAATCAAAAAAATTAATACATAATTTTTGACCCAATAATTTAGCAGATATTTATACATGCTTACTAAGTGAGTTTAACGATTAACAAATAAGAAGTTGTTTAAAAAAAAAATTGTAAGATACACAATCATTATATGTGTAACCTAAGCAGTAATTAAAACAATTAAATAATTATTTGAGATTGTTCTACCTATATTATCTTTAAATGTTTAACGTCAATCAAAATAAATTAAAAATGTATTACCCATTTAATAATGACCTAAATAGAACCTCTTGGTTCTTAATTATAGTATTAAAACCAATAAGTTCTATCTGCATAGTAAAATAAATATAATTAGTGATAACAAAAAAGTGTTATCTCATATTAATAATTGTGTCAATCATATAATAATAATATGATAGTAAAATAAATGTAAATTTATCAACTAAATAAAAATGATACATATAATAATGTCATCATATTATTATTTTGATTATAACATTACATATTATATTCTTTTATTTTCTCAAAAATATGCATTTAATTCAGAAAAAAATAATTCACAATTAACATGTTTCTTTCTGTAGAAATTTCACCGGTTCTTAATTATAATGGAAAAAATTAATTAATTTAATTAAAACCAAAATCATAATGGTTTAATACGCTGAACGAATCGTTTAGCTAACGTACTTGGATCATTAAACCGGCGATGCTCTGGAAGCAGAAAAATACTATGGCTTCGTGACATTCTTCTGTGACCATTCGGTAACCGAACCCCGTGGTGTGCTGCGTCTCCACGCTGAACAAGAAGCTGGCCATGAACGTTTTCATGTTGATCACGCATGGCGACCATAACGGGTTGTCGATGTTTTCGGGCGACAGATCACCGTGAGTGAAGGCGATCAAGTACCAGATGATGCCGAAAGCGAGCCAACTTAGCAGAAAACTCATGACAAACACGCACAGAGTCCATCGCCATCGTGCGTCCACCAGAGTGGTGAACAGATCCTGCAGGTAGCGCCGACGAAGTTTTGACACGTTTGCCAGGACGATGTTACACTCACCATTTTTGTACAGCGCTCTTCGTTTGGCTTTCCGGTAAATCGATGGTGACGTTAAATGTGACTTTCTCGTACTAAAACAATGTCAGAATTTCAGACGATTTTAAATGATTACGATTTATTCGGCAAGTAAAAACGTTGTCATTATAATAATCATTGATATTAAACTTATAAATACTGTAATTCTATCTGCATTCAACGTATACGTCCTTAGGCCAACAAAACGGAAGGGAAAATAATAGTTTTCAATAGCAAAGAAACTTCTGAAAACCTGAGTGAAAGAAAGTAGAATGATTTTGCGGTTGACAACGGTACCAGTTGTGTTGCCTAATAGATTTTTATACAATTATGTGTTCATAAGTTTAATATCGCTATTTATGATTCAGTGAAACTTCCATTTAACGAATTTTTCTGTGCAAAGAAATGAGAACAAAATCAATTTGGGAACAAATTAATTTAATTCTATTTAACGAATTTCTTCATGGTATATCATATGTTTTTTTGCCTATGCGGTTTCGTAATAATGGAGGTTTCACTGTATTATCCACATTATAGAATATATCGATCATACTCATCGAGATTATCACAGTTAAAACAGTTATTTGTCCCGAAAATAATATCACACATAACTCGCACGTGCTACTTATTTCGTCAATTATACTGTGAATACAACACACTATTCATCATATTACGTGTCTATGTACAAACTAACAGTGTTTTTAATAAAATAATAGGATAGATTAATGACTGTGGTCTTAACGAAATAATATGAGATATATTGTTATGATGCTATTGGTTAATAAATTAATAATAATAGCGGCAGATAGCTTACAGTAAAATATTATATGTATATTAATATTTTTAAATATCACTGTTTAATTATTGTTCAATAATCATATCAAACTGAATAAAACCTATAATTATGTTGGTTTTAAATATGGTAAGATAAATTATTCCGAAAAATAAACATTTATGGTACATAGTTATTAAGTATAATTTAATAAAAAAACACAAAACGTAACGATTATCAATTATTCATTTGCTGGAACTACGTCCCATTAGTATAGTATAAAAATATATATTATATTTTAAGTTAAATTTAAGATATAATATTTGATTCCATACTATGATTTTTAAATTAAAAACTTTAATTAGTTATATAATTTAACTACATTTATCAGTTTCGTAATAAGTGGTCCTAAGTATAAAATTGTCATGGAAAATTTTCAATTAATTTGAAATAACATATTACATTTTTTCGTCGTTACTTAAAGACTTATCATATTAGAACCATACATTTTACTTTATGCGAAGTTAAAATACAAAATAGTACAAAATCAAGGTATTTATAAAGCATTGGATTAGGTCTTATGATTTACACTTATAACATAATAATAGTATTAGCTATGCAGATAAAGTATTAATGTACCGTTAGAATCAATCTGGTTTGTTTAACCGGTTAAAAAAATGATAAGCGATTGAACAACGTAATAGTGATTTATTTGATCAGATTCTGCGTTCATACTTTTTTATGATTTCATCTTTTATATTTTTTTTTAAATTTCTGTTAATTTGATTTACACGTGTATTTTACGTAACTAAACTGATTACCACATTGTTATTATTATTTTAATTATTGGAATTATAGCTATTAGATACAATAATAACTTTGAACTCTGTTTAAGGGTGGTTATATTATTATTTTTCCCCTGCGATTTTTGCGATGACGAACACTGTAATACCAGATAATACAAATTATATTGTTATACTAATGTCAATAGTGTACCTATAATGATAAACAATAATTATTAGTTTTACAACAACTTTAGACACTGATAAAAATAAAGAAGCTATTGATATGTTTTAGAAAAAACATATTAAAAAAAACAAATTAGGTATTGAAAAAATAGCTTCTTCTTCGGTACATGAAAACAAGCTAAAAAGTTAGTAAAGAATTTAAAAGTAATACTAGATTTTAATATTATTATTTCACCGAATTAATTAAAACTTTGTATTTTATAAGACACGGTTTTTAAAAACAAGTTTATATGGTACTATTTTAATATAATAACATATTACGAAGAATAAAGAATTCTCCTTATAGACATTTCTTTTTATAAAATCAATGAAATTATTATAGTTTTAAGTTCAAATTTTTATCTTATAAAATATACCAATATTATTACCATTAATTACAATTTCAAAATATCAAGAAATTCAAGAAATTGCTATTTGATTTAAATGTTTTATTATTTATATTAATTCATACATAATATGTTAAATACTGCATATAATATACTCATGAGTTGGATAATTTTTGCTTAAAAAACGCAATAGGTTTCTATTTAAAAAACAATATTTTTTCTTGGATCTATTTTAATTGCCGTGGAAATTATTTTAGATGCATCTTCATTTAAAACTGCTCATTTCGTCATTATTAAACATTTAAACATTTATCATAATTATATGTTTGTAATGTATGTAATTTGTAATTTGTATACAATTTATAATTGAAACGATTATACTCTAAAAACATTTAAAATAAATTTTGCATAACAATTAAATCCTCGGTCTACATATTTATTAGAGATAACTTATACGACTAATTAATAATTATGTCATTATTAGTGCCATAGAATAGTAATAAATAAATAAACGAATCTCATAACGAAATAATAATAAGAATTTATGTATGATAGGTACGAGTATTATAACTTACAATAAGTGCATAAGTGCCTACAAAGATTACATATCTACTTATAGGACGACACAGCTGATGTTATCGCATTCAAATAATCGCTGTAATTCAATATTTTAATTCGCCATGTTTGGTAATTTAAAATGATCTCGATCATTTTAAACTGTAATTTTCGTGATAATTGTCAACTCGAAACATCGGTGAAATTAGACACTGGATATTATTTATTAGTTAGTATTCGTACAATTATAAGGAAATAAAACGTAGTGTTAACATTTTAGTTTATTTAATTACTGGGCATTACGGCATTAATATCAGTTTATTATTTTTTATCCTTTACAGTAAATTGTTGGAATTTGTAGTTTATTATTTTAATTTCCTACGCTTATAATTGAAATGTAACAACATTAAGTCTGAAGCAATGTTGAGTTTAGGTCAGTTTGTTGAGGTTACAGTTCGTTCACACTCCGAATATTTTTACTTTAATGACACTATATTATCTCACGTCATGTTTTGGGGCTTTAAATATTAGACTAGTCATTTTAACCACATGTTGTATTTTTCGCTGCGTCTCTATAATACATACATCGTTATCGACACTGTTGTGCACTTTCTGACGTGTTAAGTCAGCTTTGAATTCAGAGTTTAAAAAGAAAAAAAATCGGGTAACGGACTAGGGTTATGCATATCAATAACAATAATTGTGGCCTCGTTACTTGTGCTTAGCCACTGGAATTACGACCGGCTGGTGGCCGTTGGCCTGTACAGGGTATTCGACATTGGCGGCGGCTGCGTCCGGGTCGGCAGACAGAAGTGCCTCGTCGGACAACGGAGACAGCAACAGTGCGTCCCTTTGGTCGGTGCCGTGACTGCGGAGGTTGTCGTCGCTACCTCCGTATCCGTTATTCGGCAAGAGCAATTCGTTCGGGCGCTTAGCCCTGTGTGTCGCCTGCGCCGACGGCGTTGTAATGAGAGGCGGAAGTTTCGACGACGACGGCGGCGGAGACGTGCGGTCCAAGTCCATGTTCCGTTCGGGCATATAGGTCGACGCGTACTACTGTTTAGGTTTACAAAAGTTGCGCGAGACGTGCCAACATGAAAGTGCTGCAGTGGATAGTAATTAAACGGTATGCATACGACCGCGGCGGTAATGATGACGTTACAGCGTTCGTTGTAAATTCCGTCTGAGAAACGAAAAAACGCCCGTGGTTAAAGGATATCAATAAAAGATATTTCATTGGATTTCGAATAAAACGCAAACCGTTCAAAATCGTTTGGTGACAAAAAATAATGCGTACATAATATATCTAATCATTTAAACGAGAAACCTGCATTAACTGGCAACAAGCATTTAATAATATATTTCAGCGGTATCTATACACGACGTATAAGGTACGATTTGACTCGCGAGGTTAACTTTTTCTACCCGAACTCCGTATTGTTGGGTGCATATACTCTATGCTTATTGCTTAATAATGTGTTGATACGTGTGTTTTTCTGTTGAAAACAATACCTATTTGGTTAAGCTTCGTTTTTGTATTAACTATTCTGAAATATAATTTAATCATTTTTATATTCAATTAACCTTTGTGTGTACAGGTGGAAAGAAACAAAATAAAAATTTATTTAGTTAATGCATTTTAAATTAAATTATGGATAGAGTTAAGTTTGTTCGCACAACACTACCAAAACTGCGTGTAAATTACTACTCAGATGGCTGTAATCTTTCGTACCAACCCGAATCGTATCGATTATATTTATAAATTTCTATACATACTTACCTATACCGTGTTAACTGTCTATTGTATAATAACACCGTTTATATCCGACTTAAAAGACGATTATTCAACATTTACTCGTTTCAACAAGTACCGACCTCGTACAAATTATTATACCCACGCGGGCTTGCTAGTTGTTATATTTTTATTATTAATTTATTTTTGCAGAATCATTATTCAGAGATAAATATTAGCGTGTAAAATTCGTAAAATCGTATAACTCAATTACACTGTTATAATATATTATTATGTGTTGTAATTGAAAACTAAAATTTTTGACACATTTTATTATTGTATTAATTTATAAATGTATTTTATATTACACTATAACCTTGTTCATTTGCAGGCAGTTAGATATTTTTGTGCTTAATTAAATATTCGTTTAAAATTAACGTCAGACCGCGTTTAAAATAAAACTCGTGAAATCTAAAAATATGCCCGACTTCAGATTTATTGTCACCGTAATAAAGAATGACTTAGAAAATAATTAAATTAAATTATCAATCTAATTAATTAATCATAGTACATCGAATTGCATTATGCACTTCATCATTATATTGTGTAGGTTTACGTTTGCAAATAATAACATAAATACAATATAATTCTTTAGTACGTGCCACCTAAATGGCCTTGATCGTTGGGACCGGCAATTAATCGCTGCATACCGGTCTGTAATTATAATTACGGTTTCCTGTACTAGTAAAAACGGTACATTGCCTCCAATGTTTCGTGTCATTCTATTATTGCTGCTACATAACTACATAAGTATTTAGATATTTATTATTGTTAATTTTACTTTTCAACTTTCCAAAGTTAACTGTTCGTAAAAACTATAGTTACATTTAAAATGTGAGAATATGAAATTTGTTTTAACATATTTTGAATTATATATTTCATTGAACAGTTCAGAGATTATAACGACACAGTTATATATTTAATACAATAAACGTCTCGTTTAACTGTGTAAATTTAAATGTAGCGTAAATATCTGTAAAACTTTAAAGTGTCTGGTTAAAAATAATATAATATTATCTTGTTTATTTGATATGTGTATAAAACGTCGTTAATTTTTTAACTATTTAAAAATATAATTGTAGCCATGATGCAAAAACTTAAATAAGTGATATATTTCTGTTGTGTTAGAATTTATACTGAAGAATATTTTTTCATGAAGAAACTTACACTGGTATTTTGTAATCGTTTAACTGCTGTTTTAAGTATAATATAGCAAACCCTAAAAAATATGCGAGATAAAAATGTTTTATTTATTAATTTATTAATTTAATTGACGTCATACGACATTTGATGAGAAGTAAAATTTATAACGAATAGTAGTAATTACCTATTAACGAGATAATGTTTAAGTGATTTCAAAGAAATATAAAAAATAAAAATATGCAATTGTAAAAACATTGAATTATTAAAAATCAGTTAATAAGGTGGCTGAAAAATAAAAATAAAATATAAGCTATGATAGTTGTGTACTTAAAGCTAATAAACAAAAACTTAAATAATAATGATCAAGCTGGCGGTTATTATTAGAATTAAAATAAAACTAACCTGTATAAATGAAGCTGATTTACATATTTACCATAGATACATTAGTAATTGAATTAAAATAACAACTGTTGTTTCTGAACATTAAAAAACACTTTAGTAGGAACATTTAGGTTTCGTGACAGAAGCGATGAAGGTAATGTTAAGTTACAATAATTTTAAATTAAATAAAAAAAAATCTTTATTTTTTGGAAATGTTTATTAAGTGTTTAGCAGTTGATACATAAAACTAATATTTATTCTACATCACAATGTAGAAGATATTATAGCATAAACAGGCACTCTTACGTTGTGTTTAATCCATTTTGTTTGTATGCCACTTTTATTGCGACAAAATACAGTAGGCACCTACGCATACTTAATGGTTAATAAATTATCTAAGAGATAGTTGTTCTTAAAGTAATTTACCGACGAAATAAAAGTATATTATGTGACATATTAATGATTTATATAATAAACATAACTAACAAATATATAGACTTTGAATTCTGAAAATTTTGTGACAATGTATTCAACTTATTGTTCACATACCTTTATCTATTTATTATTATATAAATTTAAAACTGTCTACGTAAATATATTATTTATATTCCAATAATCTACTTGATAAAATCAACAATTATAGGTTACAGATTTTTATTATTTTCAAGTTTTACAATAACTGACTGAAATCGATCAATATTATCACTTGAACCCACTGGTATTCGTATTCCACAAAAGATAGAATGCCATCTAAGAAAATATGGGTGCCACTTTTTAGTTCGGTCAAACAATAACTTCATTTTTTACGAATAGTAAACAGAAATTATGAACATGGCGTTAGTGATGAACGTTAATTGTATAATTTACTTTGACAAGCGTCTGCAGTTGATTGACATAGTTTGTCTTTACTTTTATTCAAAATTTCCAATCGTAACTTTGACGGCGAATATCGAAAGTAATGGCATTCAAGTATGCAACTAGCAAAATGAAGAGAAGGCATTGATAAATGTGAATTGTAAGATTTCGTATAATATTGCACTAGATACAACTTTACATATTATGATTATTTGTACTAAAAATTAACTACTTATATGTTATGGTTTCTCACGAAATTTATAATTTTAGATTTATCAGAAAGAATGAATTCTATATATTTGAATAGTTGTTAATTGTAATATACCTACATTTTTAGTTTTTACATAACATATATAAGTTTGTATAGTCAACATAAAATTATACGTTTATGGTTTTCAATTAATCCAGCTGTAAAATAATATTTGTAAGTACTAAAACAAGTTTTCAAATTGCTCAGAACATATATTCTTTTTTGTTTTTTTTATTGTTAGTATTTATTTACAATAAGAGAAAAATATCCATAATAGCAGGCAGGTACTTACATTTCAATTCTCGTGATTGGTTTTACACGGAAAGACGTTTAACTTTAAACTTATAACACAAGCTCTTTTACAAATTTATCTGGACTAATTTTTATTATTATTATCATTTGAACACAGATAACGTTTTTCTCTTACGAATATAATATTATTTTATATTCACCTAAAATACAAGTAACAGTTAGTCGACCGATAGGTACGCACCGTGTTCGTAGTCGACGCGCGTGCCGACGATGAATGGATCTGTATTACTGAAACTAGTTAGGCTTATTGCACATTGGGACCTTGTATTTGTATATCTGAATAATCACACTGTCATAATATCATAACGATGTCGACGCGCAGTGGTAATCATATGTTATCACGACCTAAGATTGCATTTATTATACATAGACGTTTAAATAAAACGTGTACCGATAATTGTATTTGTCCGTTAATCGATTATTTTTATTCGTTCCTAAATAGAATAGTTATTAATATTTTTATCGAATACACAATTCTGAGAACTCAAAATATGGTTATGTAATATGCAAATGGTATAAAATTGAACCACTGTTGAAAAAACTGATCCTAAAAATGTGTGTAGACCCATAAGGTTTTACAACTTAAATTAATTAAACTAATGATTTTTTTTTAAAAAAAAGAAACATTTATTCATCACTTTTAATATTATAAAATGAGACAAATGGGACACATTTTATTCAAATAAATATGTGAAGTGATCATTAAGAATAGTAAATATTTATAATACTTTATCTAAAGTATGTTTGTGTTTTTTTTAACCTTATTTTTCTTATATTTCGTTGACTTTGTTTACAAAATTAGTGTTCAAAATCGTGTTATTAATGTTATTATAATATAAAGTATAGGTAGGTACTAATCTGTATGTAGCTGTTACCTTATTTTTCTTTAGTATACGAAAAAATGTCAAAATATTAAAATGGATCGATTATTGTAATTTATTATGAATAATAATATTACCATACTCAGTTTTTTGATTGATAAATAATACTTAAAATAAGTATTTAAAGGTAGGTACTATAAGTACATTTATTTGAAATATTTATTGATAATAATATAATGTCTTACATTGAATATAAAACCAAAATGTTATTGCACTTTACACGTAAAAACAAATTTAAGCTTCTGTTTAATTTAAATTTATTTTAGAGGAATTGTAAGATTAACTAATATTCTACTATGAGAAAAAAGTAAATGTCGAAGCATATTTATTATCATTTTATAAACGGATAAAAATAATCTTATTGACATCTGAAACAGTTTTAAAATTATTTTAACTTTTTTTTATTATTTTAATAATATTTAATAAATATAATATGTCTTGCAAAAAACAAAAAAAAAACAAAAAAATAGATAGGTAATAATATAATTATTATTATATTATAAATTCAATTTCGTATCAAAAATGTCGATTTAAATAAAAGTAAATTAGATAATATGTTTGTAGATACATACCTATAGTAGGTAAAATAATATACATTTTTTAACTCAATATACTAATTTATATTGTTAATTATCACATAGGTACTATAAAACATAAATATTGAAATAAGAATAATCAGAACAATCATTATATATTATATTATTTTTATTAAAAACTGTGATTTTACTTCGACTGTAAGTTTTATGCATGCAATTTTGAAGATATAACAGGTATATTTCTATAAAAATTATAAATTATAAACACGATACATATTACACTTCTAACAATTTATTAATATTATCTTATATTTGGTACTTAATATTTGAATTACTTTTGACCTTATATGCAAGAGGTTACTTTATTGAGAAATCAAATTAATTCTTTCATTATAATGTTTAAGACAACTATAATTTTATTTTTTCGATGTTAATCATAAAAACTTATCGTTAAAATTGTTTTGAGTCCATACAATTATTTAAATTAAGTTTTGTATTAATAATTTTGCAGAATAATGATGGTGATGATGGTGCTTGAGAATTTTAGTCACCCAAAAACCCATTATTATTAATCGTGTTATTAATTTTTTTTGTATATTATTATATTATTTATATTTCTTTATTAATATTAATATAATTATCATATCTATCACAGTTTAACATTATTTATCTTCAGGCTGTTAACTTTAAAGCCAATCAAAAATATGACAGGCTTGTTTAAAACTAAATTAAATATTTTAAACTTG
The DNA here is from genome assembly GCA_036289425.1 of Rhopalosiphum nymphaeae. Classification (NCBI taxonomy): domain Eukaryota; kingdom Metazoa; phylum Arthropoda; class Insecta; order Hemiptera; family Aphididae; genus Rhopalosiphum; species Rhopalosiphum nymphaeae. Next base: position 3,176,684 of record JAZAQC010000004.1, read on the forward strand.
TGTTTTTAAATATTTATATATTGTAAAATATTAAAATTTAAGTACCTAAATCTATCACAGTTAATAAAATATTGTCACACACGAGCAAAATATATATATATATATATAAAAATAAGGATTAAGTAAATATGGGACCAAATAAATCAAATTGTAAAGTTTTTAATTAAAACATAAATAAAACTGTTATTTTTCTCTGATCGAATCGACTGTTTAAATCATTGTTTCTTTATCCTTAATATACCATTTTCTTACACTAATACGAATAAAACTTCGAAATCGACAACTTTATTCGGGGATCAGTTAATAAAGAGTGAAAGAAACGATGTCACTTAAATTCTATTATAACGGCTTCATTATATATCATTAAAGTTTCTAAGTCACGAGCAAATAAACCATTGGTTTTATGATAATGTGTTTTTATCCTTTTAGTCTTCAAAAAGTTTTTGAAGTTTAAGGAATTCTGTGTGGGTACTATACTATGTTCATAATATAATAATCTTATTAATAGACTGGGATTTAAAAACGACTATCAGTATATCTCGGTGTATCAAAAAGAGGTAGTTTATAGAATTTATATTAGTTTTCAATGAAAAACACACACAAAAAAAAAGAAAACGACCAATTTAATTTACTTTAGAACATCATGCATTTTTTACATTTATTTGAATTTTGTATATTCAATTAATTGGTGAATAAGAACCATAGGCATTTGATACTTGAACTTAATATTTTTATTTTGTTGTTTATATTTTGTGTGTATAGTTAGAACCTTCGTGACAAAGTATTAATGCTATTGATTATTGGTTAAATACTTTAAACAGTTCAATAATGTAATAACATTGTTTAAATGTTTGATATATTTTGCAAAAAAAATTAGCAGCATTGATCCAAAAATCTGTTACTAGGGTTATAAGCTATAGCTAAAAATGCTAAAAATCATAAAATATGCTTTAAAAATGCACAAAATCAGAATTTATGAAAAATATGGTAAATAAATGGAACTGGTTTTAATAAAAACTATCTATTTTTTGGACCAACCAATAACAATATGCAAATGCATACACATTTTTGCCCTGGTTATAACCTATAAGAGATAACATAACTGAAATGAATATAATAATGTTCACTATAATAAGTATTATGCAACTATACTGAAACAAATTAAGTACACTCGTCGCTTTGTTTCAATACAAAATTGGTGTATCTAAAATCAACTATTATTATTACATCATAAAAGCACACTAAATTATGTTAAATTATGCTATGTCTGTGGACGGACACGAGGAAGGCTAAACGGGGATAAATAAAACTCTTTAGCCAAAATATTTCGAAGTTCCGTCATAATTGATGTGCAGTGTACGGACTACGGATGTACGATATATCAATAACAACATCAAAATATGATTAGTACTCTTACAAAATAATATTTTATGGAAAATACTTTATGTTTTTATAGTTAAGTGCGCTAATAATAATATAACATGATGTTCTGCTGCTAATATATAATTTGAATTAATTAGGCAGGTAAATGTCCACAGAGTATTATCGCGTACACCACAAATTTCATTCATGCGGTGTTGAAATTTGTGGCGCACTCTAGTATACTTCTATGTTTATTTTTTTTTTATTTAATATTATTCCAGTTATATGATATCTATTCACGTTGTTATTATATCACTCGATAAGTGTTTTATCAACGTTGCTCGATAATTTGATATACGCTTGGTCAGATCTAAAAGGGTTATTCGTACCTCTTAATAAACTTTATTGTAGAGATAACATTTAAATATATTGAACGTTGCTATACGTTTACAGTTATTTTTAAAACATTTTTTTATTAGAAGAATATTTTATGATACGGCGCTGTTATATAGGCAATTTTAGTACTAGTAATTTGCATTGCAAAATAATATTAACATTCTAATATTATAAACGTATAATATTATTATCTTTTACGGAATATGATTGAACATAATAAACTACAAAAATTATGTTGTTGAATATTTAACATAAAATTTTAACTGTTTTGTAATTATTCACAATACACGTGTTTCAATTATCGTCTGGTCTGTATAAACTACAATTAATATTTTTTTATGTTTGGAGGTGATTATGTTAGTATAGATATAGATAGTATTAAATATAATCACAAATCCGACAATTTTCGTGAGTATTATGATGGTTTCTGGTAAACGTACACTTTCCAAAAATCGTTAAATTATCAAAACGTTTTGAGTGATATAAGTATACGACAAATATAAGTCCCCTGAAGCAAGGAAAACAATAAAAATAATATTTTAAATCGGATGTCAAGCCTTAGGTTTTCAAATACCACAAAATCGTGAGCTGCGAATTTTTTCGATTGTTGAAGGTCGTCGATTGAATTTAAACAGGTTCGCATACGCGATACATAAATCGTTTATTATATAATATGTACGTTAACTGATATATAACTGCATTTATATTGTTCAATTTATTCAACTAATCTTTTCATCGAGTTTTACCATTTTATTTAGAACATATTTAAGTACTTACTAATACTGTATTATTATTACAAAACTGAAGCATATAAACATTTATCTTGACATTCATATTTCGGACTCTAGTGGTTTTTTCATTTAATACGAGTAGTACAGCTATATCGACATACCACTAGATGTCGTACGATGTTCAAATCAGATGTGAGTAAAATAAAAAATAGTATACTACTATATACTTAAATACGTGTATTCGTGAATAACATAATATTCCTTACAACTATAGGTATTACCGTAGTGCCATCAGGTTTTAAAAATTAAAACTGGCATTGATATCTTTCGATATTTATAATTCGTGAATATTAATTGTAATATATAGTTTATAAATGTATATATATATATTTATATAAATGTATGTATATAATCTATGGATATCTATACATGAACTCGAGTGTTGGTTGTTAGCACGAACTAAGAAGAGCTGAAAAAATGAAAACTAATATAAAACTTCTCTTTTTCTTAGTTCATGGTTGTTAGGATGTTATGAAAGCATGTGGGTTATTATTTTATTAAAATATTTTATCAGTTTGCTAGTCTTATTGGTTTTGCTGTGATTTAAACAATACAAGTGTTAAATGTTGTACTAATTAATAAAATAAACAAATAACAATACATATGAGCTATCTTGAATTATGTACTTAATAAAGGCTATTAAAAATGCTAACGTATTATTTATGATTGTATCAAAATATAAATTAAAATCTATTACAATATTTTTTAAATGATTATTGATTATATCGTGTTATGTTTAATTTTTTTTAAATATCATATGTATGAAATACTTTTAGGTCGTAAAAAACAGTAAAACTTGAAATCCACAATACATATTTTTGGCGTTTAGATTTCGGATCTTTTAGTAAACTAGTTTTTGACAATACTTTGATTTCCGGGTTTATTGGTTATCAGGAGATATTTCTGTTATGCTAGATACTTAAATATGGGTGAAAAACTTCGGTCGTCAGCTACAATAATAAATTGATATTATCGTTGAGAAATTAATATTATATTTCTTAACTTATCATTTTTAATTAAATGATTCAACAATGGAGTAAGATTTCATTTTTGTTCTTTTTTTCGTGTATATGAACATTATATTTTATTTATTAATTGTGTTGTAAAAATATTATATACATATTTGAGTAATCGTGACTAATTTTTTATATTTTGGGAATCATATTATTTTACTTTTAAGCTATTACTTAATACTTTCTGTTTCAGAATAAACTTCTTCGTTGAAGTTAAAACGTGCAGTGTATTTATGTTGGAAATTAATTTTAAAAGGTCTATATTATGGAGCAAAATGTTCACAAACATTTGTCAACGATATTCCTTTGATATTCGGACTATATATTATTTAATACAAACGCCAACACATTTACAAACAATTTCATGGCAATGCTGCGTAATAAGGAATTTATTTAATTTACATAAATTATACACATAAACAAAAATTAATAGTTATTTGATCAAAATATGTATTTATTTTATTTATTTATTAAGTTGGGGTTCTTATTTATTTATCTAAAATTATCCTTTTTATGTTGAGTGTAAATTAAATACAAATTTATTTTCATATTTTTTTGAACTTTTTAGTAATTTTAGATTTCGAGTGTATTGATTTTACAATGATGTGGGTGTTTTTTCGAGTGTTTTATCACCTTTAGGGCAGTAAAAAATACTTTGATTTTAGACTCTGAGAGTGGTTTCTGGTAAAAAAGTTTGATCTAGTTGGTACTTGGAAGAGTATTTTTACTGTTTTTAAGTTATTTATAAACATGATAATTTTTTAATTTTTAATTTTAATTCTATTTTTATTAATGTCGATAAAATATTATTAACTAGATCAAAATTCTTTAAAACTTATAAAATCCACATATACATTATTTTATGTCTATATATAATTAATATTAAAAAATACAAGGAACAATTTTTTGTAAATATATTTAAAGTTGAAATTTCTAAAAAAATACGAAAATTTACAAACAGTAAGTATTGTGTAGTAAACAATTTATAAAATCTATAATTCTTATAGCTACGTTATAAAAATGCAATAGGGCATTCTTCATAAGAACTAAGAAGTAGTTTATAGTCAAACTAAAAAAATTAATAAAATTAAATATTTTTATAGACGTTTGAAGTTCAAATTTGATTGAAATTACATAATTAAACAATGAATAACAATATTCATGGTTTCGTTATAAACTTATAAAATATTAACAACATTATTCGCGGAGATTTAAAACTCTTACGTAAATAACAATTTAAATTTAACTTTCTCGGTAATATTTTAAAAATATTTAGATTAATTTTAAGGTAATATTACCTATTTAAACTATAAATCTATTCACATTATTTTTGGTGGTTGATAATTGGGGTATGCACATTTTATCTACCTATTTTATATAAAATATTTGCTTACCTTTTACAACCCGGAGATTGGGCCACAAATTAAATCTATATTTTTAAAGTATATCCGGGGATTGTACCATAAATGTATCAGGTATAACACAAAAATATACAAATATGTAATGTTTATTAACTAATTTTTTTTCTAATATAAAACTACAATTATTTTTTTAAATAACATGATATAGATTTTACAAATTCAAATCCATATTTTATCCCTTTCTTGTATATTTTAATTTCGTTGAGAATATAATTTTTTCAAATTAAAGTTCGTTTCCTGGCTTTTAATGTCCCTACGCTTCTAATTTTAATATAAACTTCTGATTGAACTCCCAATAATATTTATATTAAATATTACTTTATAAAAATTTAAAATTTAATAGTGGCCCAATTACCGGATTCAATAACAAAAATCGTTGAAAATCGTGACCCAATTACTGTATACCTTTTTTAAAATAGGTTAGTTGTAATAAATTGTGGCCCAATTCCCGGGCATCCATTACTTTATGTTTTTTATGTTAAAGTGGTATTGACTCAAATGTAACCCACTAGATATAATACTAATAGTAAAATTAAATACTTTAATAGTTATATCTAAAACCATATCTTGAAATGTAAATAGTGATATAATATATTGCTAACAGAGTCTGCGTTCAGAAATGTTTTTCGTTCACAATGATGATATAACACTGAATTCGAATTTAAAACATCTATTATAGTGACCCACCCATTCAATATCTAATAGCCATGTGCCCACTTGCCTTACTTTTTAAGGTTGTTGTTAGTATATCACTATGATCTTTGTTTAAATTTTATTAATACTTATTATGCACCATAAAATACATTTAGTTGAAGCTATATAATATAATATAAGACACTAAAATGAGCCACAGGAACTTTATCTTTAAGCTTTATAAATACTCATTACTTATGACCTCGTACCAGATCATATTTTAACGAATTTTTCTGATTTTATCATATATAAACTATTAAAATATAGTTTAAATACTATTTCTATATTTGGTTGTATTTTAGAACCTTAGGAAGTCAGTAATTGGGAATGGTTACACAGCTACATCATAATTACTTTGATCTATACTCTTGCCTGATACATGTAGAATACAATATATATGATATCTCTGTATAGAAAATAATCAATAAAACGTTTATATGTTAGATCATTATTGTATCAATACCGTTGAGGTACTTGAAACAATTGAGGTTTTACGATTCAGACAAGACAGGTCACTGATTGTTTCTCAACTTTCATGTATTATTTGTATCTGATTTTTATTTCTGTACGCTAAATTCATTATTTTTATAGTTCTTCAGTTGTGCATCATTTTGTGTTACAGCAAACATTTGTATTTATTGTGATACAAACTGCCTTTAACCGACTAGAAATCTTGTAAAAAAAGAGCAATAAACATTATATTATATGATGTTGCACAGTAAGTTTTAAAATGTTTCTTTAAAAACATATATATTTAGAATTTCAAGAGTTTATTAAATTTAAAAAGTTTTGTGTTATTTTTGATTTGGGACTAATTATGTATTTCAACACATTAAAAATAATAAAATACTTATGTTATTTTTAACGATAATTTGGATTAATTTGATTTTTAGTATTCACACATTAAAGTGATGTACATTACATGTTTATTTGATAGAGAATTAAGTTTTTTTAATATCTATAATATTTATTATCATACATATTATAAAAATGTTGAAAATGTTAGTAACTTAAAAAACTATTATCATATATTATCTTGAAATCTTATGTCGTTTATGTTTTTTCGTTCTAAAAGATAACGTATAAAATTAATATCTTATTTAATGTGTAAAATAATTATGTAATTTATTAGTATTCAACTATGTATTGTACAAATAATACAAAATGTTTTTATAAAAATATTTTTTTTTGTCACCCATAACATCACTAGATTGACCCCACAAATATTGGTGCCAATCTATCAAATTTAGTGATAACGATAATCATTTAATGTTATATTTTCGTATTAGGTATTAAACGAATTTTCTAACGTACACCAGTTGCGTGTTAGTTATTATAATTTATAACCCAATAGAATCCGTATTATTAATCCATATCCTTCTAAAACTAATTAATTGTACTAATCTACTTAAAAAATATAATAAAGGTTAAAACCAAACATAATGACGTATAGCTATAGTTTGATGAATATTAATAATTGCAAATATGAAAGAGCATTTTTTGTATATTTTAAATTATGCACAGAATACGCGAAGACACGCTTTGACCCATTTTATCAAGGTTATATTAATAATTTGTATATCACACCTGCGGTGTGCATAATATTATTGAGAATGGGAGTATAAAATAATTTTTAAAACTTAGAATTTCGTGGATTATATAGTTAATATTATAATGAAGTAGGAGTTTTGTTAAAATAGTGATGTATATATAGACAGATACACCTGAAATCCACATTATCAGCGTTGACTACTTGACTACAAACGACCACAAACACCAAAATTACAAAATTTATTTTGTGCATTAACCAATACTTAATCTAAAAAAAAATATTCATATATTTTGTAATAAACTTATATTTGATGAATTTAAATAGATATGTAACTGTTTTATTGACACAATGATAATACATTTTAAATATTATATGATTTTAATGACTTTTTAAATTTTACATTTATTTTCATATATAGTATCCGGTGTGTATTTGTTCCTTTTCAATAAATAAATAAAAATTTATTACCACAGGTTAAATATACCGTGTACACATTCTAAGGATATCAATTTATCTTTCAGACAAAAATATAATTTATTTATTTATATAAAGCACTTGATTACACAATTGCTTAGAAATTAATACATTCATATTCTAAATGTGTATTTGCAGGTTATTCAAAATATACACTTTGGCACACTTTTATTAACTATTTCGGGGTTATCTATATAATAAAAAATTGTTTTTTATTACTTATTAGTTTATTAAAAACTTTATTGTTAATTTAACCATCATTTTTCTATGCAATATTTATGTTATATTTTAAGTAATATTATAGTATGACTACTTTATGTTGTAACTAATTTACCTACCTCAATGCAAGCTCTGCTTATAGAGGTAAATTAATCAAATACTTAACTTTATGATTTATATTTTTATAATTTAATTGATGAATAAAAAAAAAACCGTTCCTTTTTAAATTTTAAATATTTACAAACTGTATTCTAGTATAATTTGAAAACGATATTAGGTAATGTATAAAAAAAAAATGTATGGATAAATAAATATTTTTCTTGGACCATGTACAGAGTAAATAAGAGTTTTTCTCAGAGTATTTCTGATCAAAAAATGTATGATTAGACACATGATATACAGGTACAATTGAAAATACATTGTGAACCTGGAAAGGAATAAGAATATACTAAAATGTTAATAATGTTTTATATTTTATTTTTAACTTTTTCACTATTAGTTGATAAATATATATTATATAGTTTTTTTTTTTATTTATTTTTAATAATATATCGTAAGGGCATATTGTAGTTTTTAGTAAATTTATTATCTGTTTAATTTTTATCGTTTTTTTTTTCATATAACAAGTATATTATTTTAGTTGCTTATATTTCATTTTATTTTTACCCTTCATACTTCATAATACTCTTAATTTATTCTATGGTTATTTTTGCATATTTTTTCATCTGGTTTAAACATAGTATTGTATTATAAATTAGATATGGATAAAACTAAACTAAGAAAATAGTAATGTAATAAGTGACCAAATTTAATAATAAGTCTTAGCCAGTAAATATTAGTAAGCCAAAAACAATTATTTATATCAACATTAGGACAGTAGGTTAAGCTATAACAATGGGTGTACAAGAAATAGAAGAAAATGAAAAAGAGTAGTTTAGTGATGATCGCTCTATGTGGTCGTTACATAGAACATTATGATTTAATAAAGTGCTTATATTTCAAATTGTGTGTTTGGTTTTTATATAAGTGTGCGTTGAAGTGATCGACATATGCCATATATACACGACAATAGGTAGCTATATACTATGTACTATTATAAATGTTATTCCATTCTAAAAATAAATTAAATCCATTAATTTATATATAAATAGTAGCTTTACAATATAAGACTTAAATGGTTTAATAATGATTATCATTTATACATTTAAATTTAGAAATAAGAAATGTACCAAATATGTAAAAATATGCAAAATAAAATTTAATCCACTAATTCATTAGGTTTAGATTCGAATTTGTGTCTTTCTTAGCTATTTTTTTAATTTATCAATAAAAATATGCAAACACATATAATTCTGGGCCCTATTTATAAATAATTAATTACAGTGTATTAGAGTTAATAAGGACGGTAGAAGTATCTAATCAATATAAATTATAGTTATTTTCAATTTACAAAATTGTTCATTTTACACGACTATATTTAATTTTTAAATATCTAACAAATAAAAACCCTGAGTTACTTGTGTTGTAGTTATGATTATATACATAATAATACATATTAGGTTACAATATAAATTAAATGTCGTTTCAATTATATATTTATATATTTTTAACCGGCTATTTTCTTTCATAAAATGGTCAATTATAATAATAATAAAAAAAAATGTCATTGAAGGATAGTTTTCAATTTAATTTTCACGGGATCATGTTGGTTTTGGATTAATGGATTATTCCATGGTATTAAGGTCTTGCACAGGTTAGCTTCGCCGAAATCCCGATAACAGTTCCAAAGTTGGTTTAGTGAAAACCCACGAAAGTTTGTTGTCAGATACCTATATCAAAAAACCTCTCACTAACTTAAAATGGTAGTTCGCATGTCAAAACAAATTAAACATTTCACCACCTTAAAATACATTAAGTCAGATGTCCAATTAATATTTTTAACAAATACACTTAGCGTGGGCCAACGTCATATTATTAATGATGACGTAATATTTTGATTCTAACCTCAAGAAAAAACTTGTATACACTTTTCAATATTACCAATAATGTTTATAGACTTACTATAGTGCACACAGCATGTAGACTGGTTGCGGGTTGATGTAGTATCGCCTCCCTAAAACATTTTCTAGTGTTAAATTTTTTCAGAGATATTTATTTAGTACTGATTTATAAATTCACCTTAATACTACGTATGTTTTGTATATTCTATTACAGCCTGACTAGTTTTAACTATAATATTTTGTTTAAAATTATAAAGTAACGGGTGATAATCTTCATATAAAATCTAATATTTAAGTTGGATAATATATTTTAAAATGCTCATAGCTCATAGATTTTTGCTATAAGCCAGAAACAAACATGCTAGTGCTATTTGATGTAGCACCGGTATATTTTTCTAAACACAACGAAATGGATATCAGAATTTTATAAAACAATTTGAAACATTTCAAAAGATTAGTAAAATAAAAATTGAAAAATGTATAATTTTGATCGGTGCATCTCATGTCAAAGAAGTAACTTTTCAAGCACGGGTTTCAGCTATATTATTAATATAATTATTGATATGTTTATGGATTGTGGAAAAAATTCTCAATAAAAAAATGTGTTATGATTTTTTAAATTATAATTTATTGCAATAAATGTGTAATATCAATATATTTATAATGTATTATTTTATATAGATATTATATTTTATGAATTGTTTATTAATACATGTAATTTTTTTTTTAATACGATTGAATTTAAATAAATCCAGTAAATATAACTAATATTTTAAAATATCGTGGATTTATTACACATCCAAAAAAAAAAAAAATTATTATTATTTTACCTCGATATATTCTAAGCATACTTACATACTTAATTAATTTGTATACTGGTAATATTTTTTCCAACTTCTATAAATAAATATATAAAGTAAAGACTAAACAATGGACCTCAATTGTATATTAACTTGTTTTAAATAATGGAAAGATTGATAGTCAATATCTTTATTAGAGTTTGGTGAAATTTCCATATAGCATTATAGTAATATTTGGGTAAAACCAAAACTGTTATAAAATACAAATTTTCATCTAATACATTTAAGGTGTCTTTCAAAATCAATTGTTTGCAATTGAGTGTTTTATATGTGAGAAATGTATTTTGATTAGTTAACTTTTTTAGTCAAATTAAGATAAAATTATAAAGGGATTAAAAAGTCAAATTATTTATGAAAATGATTAAGTTTTGAATTATAAATTTTTATACATATTTAATTTATTTTGTAGTGAATCCAGCGGTTAAAATGCATTAAGAAAATAAAATATTATTTTTTCATTATACTAATGTACATTTTGCTAATATTTGTTCAAGGTAGAAAATTTAATTTTGAGTAGAGATATTTTTTGTGCAATTAAGATGATCTTAGAATACTTAGAATATATACTGCGGTATTATCTCCATATCTGTGTTTGCTTTTAAACAACTGATAAACTATCATTCCTTAACGGAGCGTTGTTGCTTGCAGTGTAACTGTGCAAGTGTCATTTGTTCTCCGGAAGCAATATATCAAACGATTTAAGTGATCTATATAACTGTATGTATACAATATTTAAATGAAAATTGTATATTATGTAAAATAACAGATTTGACTAAGAGAAAATTATTAAGAAAGTATATTTTAATTATTAATTTTTTTGATTTTTAACTGCTCGGGTTTAAAAAAAAATATTTACCATAGGATGTTGCAAACGTAGTAAACAAGTATCTAATTTTTATATAAATACCGTTAGAATATTTTAAATTAATTAATTTTAAATAAAATGTATAAAAATTACAGTATTGTAAAAATGTACATTTTGACGTATTTGTTATTTAAATTAAGAAAACTATTTGTTTTAATAAATTAATAATTAATATTCATAGTCTACTTCGTGTATCGAATTAACTAGTTAGATCATCTGCAGGGATTCAAATTAATCATATTGAAACTTAATGACGAATCATTTAAAATCTATTATTAATTATTAAATATTAATATTAGAAAATAAAAATTACCAATTAGAATAATAAATAAAATGATGAAAAATTTAAAGTTAACTTGATAGCGTGACCATAAAATAAATTTTATTTTATTTATATTGTAATACTGTAATTAGGCTATATTAAAAGACAGTAATGTTGTTGAAATATACGTCTTAGATTTAGATCATAGCATTCATTAAATATTCATATATTTAATCAATTACCTTAGTAAGTATAAAGTAGGTATAGCTAAATAGGATTTATAAGCATAACCTATTAACGTGAACGAATTTAACGATGTAATGGTTTATCGGACCGGTCATCACTTATTATTATAACTTATAAAGTCATTTCCTAGTGATTAGTCGTCGGTAGATAGTTACGAACGAGTATGACAGAAGTTATCGATTACTATTAGTATTATAATATAATAAATATGTATTATAGGTAATCTGGTACCATACTACTATGTTCTATTTTTATCTTTTAACTGGGACGAATGTACAGAATATTTAACTCCTGGTCTTTAAAACGAAAAATGTTTTAGAACCTCAAAAAAATTACTTAGCTTTGATGAACTATATTTATCAACATATTATTCAAAAACAGTAATCTAACATAAAAATTCATAAAAAAAATAGTTCTATACAATTTTAAGATTTTATACATAGGTTTCTATTAAAAAAATCATAAGTTGATTATGATTTAATTTACAAAAATAAAGGTTAATATTATAAGAGGTAAAAAAAAATATTAAAATTTTATAAAATGTTGATAATCCAAAAACAAACAATTTTAAAAATGTTAATACATTACGAGATAATGAGTGTCTTACGTTAAAAAGATCACTCTGTAAATAAAAAATGATCTACATGTATTGCATAGAACCTTAACAGGTTTTCTGTGAGGGTGTACCTGTAGTAGTGAATATAGCGTTGTGCTCTAAAAGAAAATAGTGTTCAAAATCGTTATTTAACGTTTGTGCTTTTTTTTTCAATCAAACTTTTGGGTAAAATGTCACTTGCATTTGTGTCCTATTATAATGGAATTTAAAAATAGGAAATTTACGTATACAAATTTGAATGTAGGCACCGCAATCAGTTAATATAAATCTTACAATATGACGTCGTCGTCGGCTATTTCATAATAGGACTGCACATAATACTTTATAACGACGAGATGGATTGCTGAACAACGACGGAATTGCCCGATACAGTAATAATATTATAACCGTACTATGAGCATTATCAATCGCGATTAGTGCGAGAAACGGATGTTATTACAATCATTTACAATAATATATCAATATAATATAATACGGCGGTATTGCTACAATAAGGTGGATGTTCGTCACTAGTCACGATTCCATAGTTTTGTTTTCCATTGAAAATACCGACGGCGGCTATGGCACGCGTGAAGTATACGCAATGACGTAGAAACGGTCCGCACCCGCACCGTAATCCTACCGTATTACCGTAAAATAATATTGCAGGTTAATTGTTAATATTTATCGAACTAAACTGAAAGTTGATATTACTTATCAGATTAGTGGCGTCGGCGAATTACATTTTTTCAATTGAACACGTGTTATACGGTACGCCACGTAGTGCACACAACTAATTTTGTTAGGTGCGTATGGCTCGCCCTACTAGGAAATTACTACAGATACTAAAGAAGTTATAGACGAGTTCAAATGCTATAAATATTTATTTTTACATAAAGTTACTAACGAATTTCGTGTTTTAACGATAATTATATACGATCTTATTGCTGCACTTATATGTTTTATTTTGTAACGTAATGTTATACGTTGTAATATTGTTCTCTCTTTTAAATACTATTTATCGTAGATAAACATTGCTCATTACTTATAGGTATTGGTTCGAAATTGAATTGTATATGTAAATAAAATAAGATCTATTATTTTTGGAATAAATTCATCTTGCGAACAATTATTACAAGTACTTAGGTATACTTTAGTAATGAAAACAACGTTCAATTCACATCACTTACTAATATAAATTTTATCTAGCCTTTTTTTAAACGATATTAAACAAATATACATGTACAAGTATACTCTTCAATAAGTAATTAAAAATAAAAATATATACTAGCTAACATCTTGAAATTAGTATCAATTTGTTACTTAATATTTTTTTTTTTAATTTGGGAACAGTGTATATATCATATACACCAGTTTATACTTAATACATCTATGTATTATAAGTTAAAATTTATATTGCCTTTATCAAATCAAAGTACATGATTAATGATTAGATACTAAATTATTTTCAAAATAAGAAAAATAGGATAGTAGGCAATAGCTCCGCTGTAGCTACCTAACACTATACAGCAAGTGTCGAATGTGCGTTGTCATTGAGTAAGTCACTGTAATGTATGTGTTTAAGTTGAATTTAATGATAAATCATTCTGCGCGAAGATGGCCTATCAGTCTATATTATTAATTACCCATATTTTATAGTATTGCTATTAAAGTAATTTATTGTATTATTAGTATTACGGTAAGTTGATTTAATTTTTGCCAAAAATATTACATTTATTATTTATATAATATTTAATTATTGTAGTAGTGTATATTTATATAATTTATGTTAACTTTTAAGTCAATACCATCTTACTTCAGAACGACGTAAAATGTGAATAAGTTTGTGACATAAATAGACAAAAGCTTAAAGTTAATCTAAATGTTTTGAAAATGTAATTTTGTATATTGTAATGTATAATATTCCACGTAAACCTTTCAAATCTCCACGTAAATTATTTATGAATTACAACAAAATAACTAAAATCGTTATTCTTTGTTTAAATATTTAATTTTATCCAAATGTTAACTTCAAATAATATATATAATAAAGAATCGTTTCTAAAATTTTTTAAGATATTTAAATTCTTAAGTGTTTTTATAAAGCAAAAAATTGTTTATTTATAGAAAAAAACTAAAAAAAAAATTATTAAATACATCAAAAAAGTCTAAAAAAAAGTTTTTAAGTTTTTAAAAATAAATATTATATGCACCCAGAAAATAGTGATATAAACAATTAGTAAATATTTAAAATATTTCCGGTTAATCATTTTTGAATTACAACAAAATAAATAATCGATTTTATTAAAAACTATAATTTTTGGATAAAAATGATGTTTTTCCCATTTTTTTTTCTATTATTTATTTAACTTACAGAGAAAGTAGAAATTTTTAATTTTGACTTCCTAAAAGTTCTTACTGTGCATTAATTTCCTCATCAAACAATAATATAATATTAAAGTTTAAATTAAAGAAATTTTTCTTCTATAAATCGTGTATATATATTACATAATATTATTACATATTTACAAAAAAACACACTTCGCTGTAAATCAATACATTTATTGGCCCACTCAAAACTGGATGATAAGAACGAAAAAAATTTGGATCCACACCAATAAACAATGAACGTAAAAAATCAAAAATGAACATAGTTTTTTCCTTTCAATATCTATGTACTTTTCATAAAATAGCAATTTTATGTCAAGAGTTTTCCTGAAAACGGAAAAAAATCTTATGAACATTATATTATTATATTATGTTCCTTTGAACTCATTTTTCCGATTACGGATATGATTTTTGTTGTACTTAGTGATCCCGCGATGCCATGACATTCGAAAATTTAATTTCAGTTTTATTTATGTGTAGGTATATATTATTATGTACAGGCACCTAGTGTTCTTTTTTTGTCACGTAGTTGTATTTTAAAGACTTGTTATTTTCAGAAAGAAAAATCATTATTTCAGTGGAAATATTTTTTTTACTGTTCTTTTTGTTTTTATATGTTTGTTGTTTTTTTCAATACGCAACGAACAATGCCTGTTATACTGTACGCCGTGCACATCAACGTCAAATACTGCAGGTTGGCTTAACGGTTGTGATGTTTACACAGTAAATAACAACACACGATGAACGGTGTGAACAATAATATAATGATAATAATATGATATCCCATACTACTCATAATGTATAGCGACGTACTACACACACACACACACACACACACACATTCATTTGCACTGAACATCTATACAATAAAACATTATATTAAAATATTATCATATGCCACATACCTATAGGTATATAATATTATTACCACGCAATATAATATACATTTATAATATACAATCATACATTATGCGTGTTTGAAAAGTGATAGGTATATAGTGGCGGAAGGCGCGCTGATGTAGACACATAATAATAATAATAATAATAATAATAATAATATTATAATATTACATAATGAGTCCAACCGGCGGTGGCGTGGATCACAATAATAAACGATCGGGGGTACGTATAATAAAGACGCGGGTCGACGTGTAACGATGAGTAATGAGAAATTCGCCGATTTCCCGACCGTTTTCCCGACCGATCTTCCGTCATAAAACCGCGCCTCTGTCGTCGACGGCATTGTGCGCGCCCTAGACGTATTACTATTAACACGTAGAAACATATTATAATTATCATTATCATTATACTATTATTAAGAGAGCGCTACACCAAAATGGAAGCATGTATCGTCTCTGTTACGCCCCGAGTTTTTAAAATCGATATTGTGAGGGACTTACTCAAAACAAAAAATTAAAATGATTTTAAAATTGTTTTTTTAAAGTGCTTTTGCTGCAGTCTGTTTAAAGTTAATATTAAAGAAAATGTATGCATTATTGAATTTGTACAGTATAGAATATAGCATAGAGCTTTTTGTTTAAAATTGAGTTAGGTATAGGAATTTGTTAAAACAAAAATTTTTATAAAATTTTTCATTACGTGTATCGCGACCCAATAAGACCCAAATAATACATGTGTGTGTGTGTGTGGCGTCCTCTTAAGACGTTAATGTTCCATTTATATTATACATATTATAATACTTATTATTCGACAGTTTATGTGCAGTGTGTTTGATAAGCAGGGCTCGTGAGTTCATGCACTAAAAAATTCTTGAATGTGACGTATGCAACTATATGCTCCTAAAATCGTTAAATCGTTTAATCAAACTAACAACTGGTACTAAGCCAACATCATATTTGGGTGTATTTAAAAGGTATCTCTACTTATATTAATTATTTTTTTCTATTGTTTTGATACAGTTTCATTCTTATCTCAATTTGATTAGTAATAAGCTAATTTAATTCAAGTAAATGATGGTTTTACTATACTAAGCTATATTTAACTTTTTGCTAATAGTATAATAGCCAGTTATCTATCTGGAAATCTACAGTTAAATATGTTTAACAATAACACGTTCTGTTATAAATTTAAAATCAGATTCTATCTGTTTTATTCAATAAAAACATTAAAAATACAATCCAAATATTTTTGATTCCTCACTTGCATGAATTATATGAATTATTAGATTTATTTTTTTATTTGCTCTCGTCATTTCGTTAGTTATCAGTTTTAATTAATTATTCAGTAAAATATTATTTTGAATCTCAACTATATATGGTTTAATGATTAAACTTTAATCTATACATTATTGCTTATATTTTTAAACGATGTGGATAGTAATTTTAAAGTTATTAAACAATTTTGTTTGATTAATATTTAAAATGTATTAGCTTCTTAAGTATATCAAAACTATTAAAATTTGTCGATAATAATTTCCAATATTTTAATTCAAAATTGTAATAAACACACGGCAATTATCTGCTGTAAATTTGTTCTCACACGTTTCGCGAGATCGTTATTCGATATACCAGAAAATGTCAAAATGACGAACCAACGTTAATCTTGATGGGCTTATTATAATTTAATGGCCGGCACACGGACTACCACAAAACCATAACAACATACCTTCCTAATAATGATCATTGTGTGATCTATGTAAGTGATATAATTTTGCAGGTATACGCTCGATGACAACGTCGAGAATTACACAACACCGCCATTTTATCACAATAGAGTTTTGGGAATAGGTACGCGAATTAAAACTATGGTATTAGTGAAAATCGGACAGAGTGATGTTTATTATACACACCGTTAAATGTTTGCGAAGTATATTATAATATGCAATTCCGTCTGGATAGTGTACAAGACGCGCAAGATGATCGGGCAACTCCTGTTTAGGTTCGATGATAATTTCATCTTGGTTGAATATAATTTTATACAAATAGTTTTCATTTAAATAAATGTACGCTTACCAGTATCGTGCGGTTAGTGTTTGTATTTTTTTGGCTTATAATAATAAATATCTTTGAGAAAAAAAAATACTATTATTATTACCCTTCAACTTTCCATTTCATTCTTTCGCCACGACCCATTATTGTGTTTTCAAGTGAAAATTCCTCCTTTTTTACATGGGGCGTTTGATGTGACTGACGTGACGAAAGTTATATATATATATATATATATTTAATACACTACCTCGAAAATGCTATGCACTATGAAAAGTGTTTACATTTTTATTTCCTTCGTCCGAAATGAAAACACATTTAATGTGTATACATTTTTTGAGAATAAAATATACAATTGACCATAAAGAATGAATTCTGTACAGTATACATGATAATGACACTTATTATCAAACTTTATATTATTTAGCAGTGTCAATTAATTGGTGCTTTGTGTTGTAAATTATATTTAAATTAAAAAAATAAAATATTGTTATATTATGAAGATTTTTCTAGTATAATGTTTAAAAAATGTCGTCAATAAAATGTAAGTTTGTGCTCAGAAAAGGTAATAAATATAAAGTAGTCTTATAATGTCGATACTTATACTTTATAGTCATTTAAAATATTCATGAGTTCGTGTACTTAATATGTTATTTCGAGTTAATATAAAATACAACCTAGGTACAAATCATACATAATAATATTATGTAAGTAGTTATAATTAGTATTCGTTACCGATATATTTAACATTTCAACTTATATTGTTATGAATATAAATTATAATATGATAAAGTATATTTAAGAATTCAAAAACCAATAAAGTTTTGTTCACTTAAAATAATTTTTAATAATTAACTATATCAATTGTTTTTAGATTTGCTTGGTATATTTTTCTGAAGTTTTCAATAGTTACTTGGAACATTTTAAGATGTGTTTAATACTTATTATTTTTTTTTATATTGGATAGATTGGTTAAGCGTGGTGGTTGATGATACTTAACAGATTTGATGTATGAATTAATATGTTAAGATAATGAGTTTCTTCTATTTAGCTTTCCGATTAATATCGTATCCATATTTATGTAACAGTTATTTTTTATGTTTAGTGATTTTATCATGTTTTTACTTTTCATAAATATTTGTTGATTTGAATTGTTTTCCATATTATTGTTTACTTGATATTTCAATTGATTTAAGTTAAATTTTTCTTTTGTTATATGTACAGTATTCGAATGTTAAGTTCTTTTCTAATAAACTTTAAAGTTAAAATCCATATATAATAAACTCCAGTTTAATATCAGAAATAGACATTCTAAGATTATATACATTTTAATTAAAAAACAGCTTATTTCATAATATGGTACCAGAATAAACTATTAAAAGATGTATTTGAACAGAGTTAAATCTGTATAGTTCCTAGAAAACACGAGAAGAGTAGAAAATTAATACTTTCTAAGAAATTATATTGTAACCACCTATTTTACATTTAACAAAACTTAAATTTTATTACTTTTAAGGAAAACGTATCACTGTTAGTATTAGATGAAAAATATACCATTTAAAAGTAATGTTCATACAAAACAAGATTGTTTTCAATATTTTTTTACTTTTAGAGTTATTAAAACAATTCTTATTAAGAAAGTTTAATAAAACGGCTCATTTAAAATATACTGAGCTTAAATTTTAAAATAATACCAGAGACTCGATAGACCAACACATAAAACGGTTCTTCATTTTTACTTTCATAGTAATTATTTTCATCAAAAACCAAATTATGAATTCAATTAAAGTATCAACGAGACTTCTACACATATGTACACTCTACGTATGTGTTAAGAGATTATAAAGTATATCAATAATGCTTCACTTTTTGTATATCACATAGTTCAATTATAGTATATGTTACGTGTACAACACATATGTATGTATGTATAATTTATACGTATTATAATATTAAAAGGCAAATTTTTGTTTTAAATTTAATTTTTAGAAAGCTTGTTTTTTAGTTATAATTCTTTATATCTACAAATAAAAATATTTACATTTCTTGATATATGTTTAAGCTCTTAAGTTTTAGTTTTTATATAATTATTATTCTTATATCCGCAGCATAAAATGTGCATGTAATAGTTACTTTTGACCAAAATTTGTTAATATTATCACTGGAAACGAGAAAAATATTAAACTCCATGTTCAAACTAAACGATAAGAACATTTTCAAAAAACAAGGAGTACTACTGTCGCTTTAAAAGATGTAATAGTCATTATAACTAAAGCGATTTAAAGATTTAAAACCATGTAATTATTAGATCACAAAGTTGAAATTATTTTGTTTTTAAACATTAAAACTTATTATACAAGCCTGAAATTATATTATAATTAAAGATAAAAGAGTATGTCCATTGTATAACTTTTAAAGTAATTTGTGTTACAACATAAATAAATATTACTGTTTATACAAAATTATACTTGTTTAGAATTGTTATAAATTGCTTATTAAATTGTATTATTTGTATGTATTACAAGAATTAGAATAATATACAATAATATTCCTGACGAACATGACGAAAAAATATTAATATGAATATGAATATCACATAAAAAAATAATAAAAGTTGGTATTTGTAATTTTTTTTTTTAAATTTATAAACGTCATTATTAAAATGAACCATTTAGTCTTTATTGAAATAACAAGGATTATAGCATTAAAAACAAGAGAACTAGCAAGTGTGAATATACAAATTCAATACAATATACAGTTCATAATTTCAATAATTGGCGTGTTTAAGATTTTTGACACTCTAGAAATTGCTAGAGCTAGAACTTAACATTTAAATTTACTCAAAACTAATTTTTGGATTGTTTTTATTTTAGTAGTGAAAATGATTTCATAAGAAAATGTACAAAAAGTTCTCTTGATCTATGTTGAGGTCTAAGTTAAAATTTGTTCGATAAAGTATATGTAAACGAGAAGTTTGTTTAGATATAGTTTGTTTGACATCCAGCGCCATTTGAGTTTGTACATTTTATTTTTTATTTTTATGAAGTTATTATAAAATTACAAAGTTATAACTTGTTAAGGATACATAATAATTTACTCTTTTTTCTAATAATCAATATAAAATAATGTTTTGAATGATTTGTTTAAAAAGTTATTTGAAAAAAAATGTTTATATTATAATGTATTTTTTTTATATAATAATAGATGTATCATTTTAATAATTAAGAAATTTTTTGTCATAAATACACATTTTCCAACTACCCCGACTCAGATTCAAACATACTCGTTTATCAGCTCTTGAATATCACCTACAATTAAACCATTCCCAATTCTGCTCACATAATACAAGATTAATACTGTTGTTATTTTACTAGAAAAATATCCTTCACGTTACTAGTTTTATAAATGTTTATTTACGACATTGTGTTAATTTGATATCACACATATTTATCAACCTAACATCCCCACCAAGTCTGGTTAAATAATCCTTAATAGAAACTATTCATTATGTCCATTGTTATCCTTAAATCAGAACGTCCATTTATTTTTAACATACATAAGTAAATGCAATGTATTTAATTGTAATTTTCTGTGTATTTTCACTGTAGAGACGTAGAACTACAGGGATTTGATGCAGAGCTACATTATATTGATAATATAATATCAGTGACAACTAGCAACATTTTCTCGACTAAATAATGAGTTGTCGAATAAACATAATCACTAGTTACGTATCTGTGTATGAAATGGCAATTATTTGGTTGATTAAATTTAAACAATCGAATCGATCTCTATTAGGCTGATTTTAATACATCATAGGCTGAATTTAAATGCATCCAGTACCTATAGTCAAATTTTACTAGATCATGTTTTTGTCGATGAGTAATCATATACAGATTCTATTTGTGTATTCATACATAAATATATAAGACATATGCTTGTATAATTATTATCTAATGCGGAAGTAGTGCCGAGGTTCATTTAAGATCGATTCGTGAAACTATACATTTTTAAATATACACCCACCACCTAAATTTGTTTTATAGACCCATCTATATTTATTTTTAACATCTTCGCATATTTACTTATTATAACTAGATGGACAAGTTAGAACTGTTGACATTGGTTGCATGGTTTCATGGAATTACTTTAGATTTTGGGGAGTTAAGCCGTTACGAGTGTAATGTATTCATGTATTTATGACAGCTTGAACTCAACAAATACTTAATTTTGACACTAGGTATTATATATAAGTCCGACATTAAAAATAAGCCTACGGGAATCACTCCACCCATCCAAAGCGTGTGTTGCGGTCGGCGCCACTGTAACGCGGTCGAAAATAGTAAGTTCCGTGACACTTATTTTAGGTACACACTATACGCGTTTTTATTCCACGGCAATCGGATCCGTGACAGCATTATCTTAATCATATTATAATACGTGCCGGTCACCTTAGTGCCCGCATAATATTCGTACACGCGTCACATGCGGTGAGCGAAGGTTAGTCGTAGAGATTATTGCGCTTTGCGAACGGAATGACACACAAACTAAAACCACTCGGACAGACGTCGAGTCAAACGTAGGAAATGGTATTAAAATATACATATAACAATAATAGTGTGTACGTATATGGTACACAATATAATACACACACACACACACACACACACACACACACACACACACACACACACACACACACACACACACACACACACACATATATATATATTATATATAAATCGCACATTCGTTTGCCGTCGCACATGGGAGAGGGAGTAAGTCATCGTATAACACACTGCTGTAGAGAGGGCGTGCCGCCTGGAGGTTTCTCGTCGTCTTTTCTCTCGCCCCCTCACTCTCTCTCTCTTTTATTCCCCCTTTCCCCCGATCGCGTTCGGAGTGTTGGACGAGATGAAAAATACACCCTATGCCCACCCCGTGTAGTATTCGTGGGTACATATACATACACACACACACACACACACACACATACATTTGAATATATATATATATGGCACGGCGGCATCAGCTAGCGCGCAGCTATATAATGTATATACATATATAATGTGTAACCACTAACCGTTCTGAGGACGAACTGGCGCCTCTGCGTTTGTATCTGTGCCAAACGTCCGACGAAAGCCCATTGCTGCGACCCTCCCCGCCGACGCTAGCCCACCACCGCCCTCGCTTCCCACCAACACCGGCCGACGACGCGTCTGACCGGGCCCGCGCGCAAACCGCAACGTCGTCGTCCCCCGCGTGAGCGGCGATATCTTTCGCGGCTCGCCTTTTTATGTGCCGCGTCGCGCGTGCGGTGGTGATGAGTATTATTTTCTTTTCGGACTCGCGTCTCACTTCCGTCTTCCGGTACGCCATTGTCGTCGTACACGAGACTACGACTGTACAATATAAAATATATACAACTGCCACGTGCAGTATACAACGACTACGATACGGTATCCCGACAAAACACTGAACACGGCTAACATGGCCCGACAGCTCCGGTTGTCCGATCCGTCTGTTTGCGGGGAGATGAGAATGGAGGCAGGCCGGGTGACGTGAGCCGCGTGGATGATACTGTAATAACAATAACAATAACAGTAATAAACAATCGCAGGTTTGCTGTGGTTTTACAATGTTCATGATTATTTCGCGAGACGAACGATTTAGTGTTTTACAGCACAGGTCCGTTTCCAAACCATTTCTAATCTTCAACGGGGATAGATAAACCGGGTTTAGGGGAAGAGGCAATACTAGGAACGAATGATTTATTATTCGAAATAACTGAAATATTATGGTTATATCTTTTATTTTCATTTTATGTTTTTACATTTTATCAAATACTATTTTCTTCGGTCTTCGTTTACGACTAAACTGCAATAATATAAATTGAACAAAATTGTATATTTCTAGAGTTCAAAAATCTGCAAAGTAGAATCGGTTTGATCTGGCGGCGGGTAATGTACACCGTGTCCATGTTCACACGTCTGCATATAGCTTGGAAGTATAAGCACTTCGGCGGCAAACTTTAAGCGTGTTCGTTAAACCTTATTACATTTCGACGCGTCACATTCTGTTAATTTATCGTAAATGGCTGACATGGTATAGCAGGTGTATAATATATTATGGTAATAAGAATCTGAACAGTGCTTACCTGTAGTATATATGTACAAACTGTGAAGGATATTTGTTTTTCTTCTTTACAAAATCAATAAATTACTTTGTATACTTTGTAGGTAGGTATATATGATAAGCTTACGATAAATAATAAATTATTTAGCCTAATCGCGCGATCTTAGAAAAAACTGAATAGCTTTAAATACATATTATTTGTGTCATGATATAAAACAAAACACGTATAAAATATTATAAAATATATATATTATCAATTTAATATAAATTATTCGGAGGTAGTTACGTGTATAAAAAATCACTATTATGTTAGTAAATTACTATATCAAATGATTATTTAATATTTAAACTCTAAGACCAAATATTAGATTTTTTTTTACAATTGGTACTTCAAAGTAATATTAAAATGATCAATAATTTAATTTTTAATAGTTAAGCATATTACATCGTAGATAATAAAATGTACCTACTTTAATTATTTTACTATAATGTATATTGTATACGTATGTTGTGCTTGTAAATTGTGTTCGAACTATGTTGTAGTAAAGCATAATAAAACTGAAATAGTAAAGTGTTTAGAATAAAAGATAAAATATTATTTTTGATTTATGTTTTTGAAACATCTCTATGATACTCAATGGATATTATACAATATAGAATATTATGTTCACTTTATTAAACCATAAAATAGTCTACAACATTTACAGATTTATTTATGACTGTTGTAGTTATTTCGTTTTAATTATTAAACGGCCATGCCTTGTAGTTCTAAATAAATAAATAAAAAACTGATTTTAAACTTAGATACATAGAAATACATTTATTTTACAGCATATAAACGCATCAGACATTTATAAAAAGGAATTTTAATAAAAAAAAAAAAAGGAACGTCATATAAATTAAAATTGATTTACCTTGGTTAAAACTATATCATATTCATATGAAAATTATTCAGTTTATGATTTCGTGGGCTCAAAACCAAGCTATATTTCAAACACTTATACCTTTTTTTTAATGAATAATTGTCAAATTAAAAACCCTATTTATGCATTTATAAATTCTTGTAAGTTGGGTTTGTTGATTGTTCAAAGAAAGAATTCCAGTTAAAGACCAATAAGTTCTAGATTGTCCGATCTATTTAATCTCCCTTAGATTGTGAATATATATTTTTCACTTAATTAGAATATTTTTGCTCTGAATTAAATTTATGTTTTTTGAGAAATGAAATTCAGTTATACAAAAGAGGATGTAGTATGATGTTAAAAATAATAAAGTTAAAACCTTTAGACTCTGAATCCACAACTGTATAAAACATTTTTATTTTTTTATCGATATTTTTATATGAATATATTTTTTTTTAATAATAATTTTAGTAATAATATTTTTTCAATTTTTTCCCATCACTTATTTATATTTTTTATGATTTATATTGTTTATTCGTGTGTTCATACGTGCATCATGTACACTATTGTACACACAAAGCATTTGAAAAGTAGTATGATGTGACACCGCTTTATTTTTTATCGGATAGAAGTGATTCGTAAAAATATTTTTCTGAGAGAGCTGTCAATTTTCTGTTTATAAAATATGCATAACTTGACTTTTGAATGAATTCACAATGTTAAAATAATGCATATAATATATATATATATATAATATAAATTTATATTTGTACACAAAAATACATCTGCTTCTTAAAAATCGGAAGCAATACTTTACCTTGTCATTGAAAATGTTGACAGAAATGTTAACGACTGAATAAAGAAGCAGATGGTGTTGGATAAATTTCATCAAAACAATAATACTTTAATAATAGATTAATAAATAAAGTATGATATTTTTTCTGTTACTTTTTAATGTATTCTAATTCAGACTTTTAATAATATTATAAACTATAACCTAAATAGGAGGTACTTATATTAGATATGTAGTTACAGTATGATAACAATTTATATATTATTATATTATATATTTATATAATATATGGGTACTTATAATTTTATTGTTTTAAAAAACACGTACATATTTTAAAGATTAAGTTTGATAAAACGTAGTCTTATAATCAATGAACTAATCATTTAAAATTTATTTTATAATTTATATAAATAAGTTTCAATTTATTCGTCATTTGAACAAAATATCTTAAATGTTGTGGACAATTCAAAATAGTATATTACTCTAATTACATATTTATATTATAGAGTTTAATTACAATAGATTATGTTTTTTGAGTTTTTGTAATGATTTGTTACAATAATTGTAATTATAATTTTTGCATTGTTTATTACAAAACCAACTATAATATTATGAATAAAAATAAAATAATTTCAACAGCTCTTGAAAAAATGCACCTACATGTGTCAATATTGCCTACACTAGTAGCCGTAATATACTCGTAGAATTCGTTTTGGTTCAATTTATTTTTCTTTTATAAATACATTTAGTTTTACTGAAATAAATAGTAAATAAGATGAAGCAAAATTATTTGAAATATATTGTTTTATTTATCTACCATCGTTTTAGTCTTATATTTTACATTTAAAAGATAAATTTGTCAAATCAAAAGTATTTTATTTGTTATATCATTATTTTATTTACTTAATTTTTGTGGTTGTTATGTGAAAAAATAGCTTCACTCGAAATCGGTTTTATGATAAAATAATATATTTACTTCTAATTTTTATATCACACCACATATGTTTATATGGTGTAAGGTCTACTCAAATATATATCTAATTAATTATTTTATACACAGGCCTTATGCTTATAACAGTTATTTAAAAAAGGCTGATTAATCATAAAATTGTGCAAACTAACTAATTATCGATAAATAAGAAATCATTTTTAAAACTCAAG
Organism: Rhopalosiphum nymphaeae; assembly: GCA_036289425.1. Lineage (NCBI taxonomy): Eukaryota > Metazoa > Arthropoda > Insecta > Hemiptera > Aphididae > Rhopalosiphum > Rhopalosiphum nymphaeae. The sequence goes on from JAZAQC010000004.1 coordinate 3,203,757, forward strand.
ACGTGTTATAGTGTAATGATTGTATACGTTTGTTTACGAAATCGAGTAAAATAAAATAACAAGGTTTTCAGAGAAATGGTATACGAACAACGGCGTATGTATAAAAATAGTAACAGTAATAGTAGACATAATAAAAATAGTAATAATAATAATAATAATAATAATAATAATACTAATAATAATAATATAGACAATAGGACGTGTGTAAATAATAATATAATAGTTACAATAGAAAAACCTGACTCCAGCGCCTCAGCCCCTCACCGCCTGCACTGGTTATTTGGACACGACACGGAGGGTTGTAATTGTGGTCGGTGCCTTCTTGTCGCAGTTTTATGCCGTTGAGATCGATTCCCGTGTAATCTGTACCGTCGCCCTGCGTGCTCTTCATCGCAGCCGCCGCTGGCGAACTGTTTCGTTGCGGCAGTGGCGGCGGGACGGCGGCGCATATAAACATAGAGTCCGCCACATAATTAAACCTCCCGAGACGACAGCGAAAAAAATTATTACAATAGCCACCAGCTCGTAAACAATTTATTAAAGGGTGTTCGACGGTGTTGGGGGGGTTCGTGCTAGTAGTGAGCGAGTGAGCGGGGAGGAGGAGAGATAAGCCCAGCACTGCGCACAATAGGAGTTATTTATTTATTGTTATTTATTTTTTTCCTCAGACACTTCTAAAACACTTAACGGTTTTAATTTTTATGAAAAGGCAAAACCGAACGAGTTTTTAGAAAACATAGTTTATGATATCGGAGAAATTGCATAATATCGTGGGACGTGAAAATGTTTCAACGAATCGGAAAATGCATTTAGGTACGTTTATTGTAGTTTATAAATTATGTAAAAATGTACGTATAATAATACAATGTTTTATTTTCAAACTATCGTTATTTATATCTATAGGTTTCCATTAACCTAGTTCCTAATTTTTAGTCGATACATAAGTTTTCAGAAAATCATTTTTACTTTAAAGCTACTTTAATTATTACGTCTGTTAAAACAAATATATTAAAGTTTAAATTTGAATGCTGATTGCATGAAAAATTGATTAATCTAATGGATCAATAAAATTTAATGAATCATTCATGGTAAAAGGACCATTTCTTCACTATCGATTCATTAAATATTTAATGATAATTCATAAAATCTGAAATAAATATTATAATATTTAAAATTTAACGTATAAATCGAAATGTTATAAATGGGTAACGAAAATCTAAATACATGCAATTCATTATATATATTATTCACGATCCTCAATTTTTGTTAGAGTTGCTTAAATTAACATTTAAATTTTATTGTTTTTTGTGGGTAGTTTATTTTGCATAGAGTGCGATAGGAAATATATAAGAAAATATATATCTTTAATATATCAATATATTAATGTAAATATATGGGTCGATGTATGTTTACGATCACTCCAATTTTTCTTTTTACTTATTAATCATTGTTCACACAATTAAATAACTAGAAAATGAGTCGTTCAAATTTCTATTGAATATATTGATATTTTCAAAGTAATCTATTTAACATTTTTGGTAAAAAAAATAAAGTATTATCACAACTGAAAATTCCCTAAATGTTATAAAAAACTACTTCAAATTTTGAAAATATGGTCCTTGATTATACTTAAAAGTTCTGAAAATCACAATTTTAATAAATACATTATTAAATGAATAAAATTCGGGCGAGCATGCTTAATGAATAATCTTATAATTTATACAACAATAATAACTTTATATATTTTAAAACTTATTCATATTAATATAAATAGATATATTATCCACTTATCATTTGTACTCACTGGAAACGTATTTAGTTTTAAAATAATGTTTTATTAAATAGGCATATTATATTTTCTTAGAACAAATATGAATTGTTATCAACTTAAAATAATGAATACATACTTATACAGTCATAAGGCAATCATTAAGTACGAGTATTTAAGTGGTAAAATTATAAAATAACATACATCCCGATGAAAAATGCATAGAATTATTTTTATAAAGTTATTTAATTATACGTTCTTTCTATTGTGCGATAAGTTTAGTAAAAAATGACATACTGATTTAATCAAGAGTATTTAAAGTGGCTTAAAATATATTTTTATATTCCTGCGAAACTACTCTTTAAATAAAATATGTTTTTACTTATGATGCAAGTATCCTACTAAAGCAAAAATAAGTTTGATATATTTTTTTTAATTAGACATCATTATATTTTTTTTCTTTAAAATCTGTATTTGTTTTGTTGAATTATTTTTGTTAAATGTTAATGTGTAACAACATATTACACAATAGAATTTTTTAAGGTAACTTTTGTCATTAAAAAGAGACTATATAAATAGATAATTTTCAGATATATAAACTACGTCCACAAAAAAAAAAAAAATTGTAAAAGTCAGTATATTATATTTAATTGCTTTTTTGGGATAAAAAATAAAAATACATAAATGTATACCATGATAATATGTTTTAGGACATTTCTTATAATTCAAATTTAAGAACAATGAAATATTAAGTATTTGATTGAACCCAATTCAATTAATATCACAATAATAAGCTAAGGTATTTTGTTTTCTAAAATATAACCTTTAAATTTCAGATTTTGATCAATCTGATTACATATTTCACTTTTTATTTTACCATTTAAAATGTTTGAAAAATAATTTTTTGGTTAAAGAGTATTGAAGAAAAAATTATTACCGTCGTATCGGCTGTAGGTATTGTTTTAAGGACATTTTATGTCTACCTTTATAGAGGTTGAAATTTTAACATAGATTTTGGATATTTAAAAATTGTAATTTTTCAAAATACATATCGTTCTTAACATATAAACATATGATACTATTATATTATACATTTGATTATTCACTTTAACATGCTAGGAACTTAATAATATTTTTGTTATGTGATTAGTTTCTAATCTTTCATAATAATTCCCTTTACGCTTACTATCATAAGTTAAGCTTCATATTAAACAAGAGTAAAATTATATTAAATTATAGTTCATATTAGAGATCAAAAATTATGGAAGAAAGTTTAAATTAAATTAGACTAATTGAATAAAATGATTCATTTTTCATCAATTTCAATGTTATTAATAGTTTATATTTTGTAAGTTTATTTATATTAATATATAAACATAAAGAAAATACAAAATATGTTGTATTTTATATATAAATTTAAATAGTTACATAGTTTAAATACTATATTGTAGCAAGGTGTTAATAGTATCAAAATCGACCTTTATATTTACGTTAAATATAATAATATAATATAATTCCATTTTCTATTACAGTACATTTCAGTTATTAGATTTTGGTTAGGTAAACCTAACCCCTTATTATAAAATCTATAGAAAATGCATTGACTATTTACATAATATTTTATTGAGCAAAATGGTTTCTTAATTATTAAAATTGTACTTCATAAATATCTAAATTGATATTCACTATTAGGCAGGTATGTAAAAATGAATTATACCAAAAAACATAGGTAAGTTAATTATACATATTTTTAAAAATGTTATCTATTTTTTGTCCATGTTTGATTTCTTAATATTTATTTTAGCAATTGTAGATAAAAATAGATTACAATTGTCTGCAATTAAATGTAAAAAAAAACTAAAAAAAATATTGACTATAATTATTATTGCGTATTTAATAACAAACATATTTTTTATAAAAGCTAAACAGAATTATTAATGAGATAAATTTATATTATTATAATAATTATAAACAATATATAAATTCTATATTTTTTTACAAAAAACAAAAAAAGTGTTACAGTATTAACTAAGTAGGTAATTAACTAATAGAAATAGAAATATTTTATTATAAAATATCTAGATTAACAAACTAGGTACATAATTAGGTTTCCATTCAGAACCGTTTTTCGTAGGAAACAATTGATCAATTAATTTCAATTTAATCCGTATATTACCACTAATAAATTACAAGTTCAGTTATTCAATGTATGTAAAAAACATTTTAGTTATTAACAAAAAAATAAAAAATAATAATAAAAACGAAAATAAGTACATAGTTGCGATTTTCATCAACCATAAATTTATTTTACAATACTGTTTTATTAGAATTTATTAATAACTTATCAAACAAAAATCAATAAATGACCTACATACATATCTATTTGTGATTATCAATACAATTTATATTTTATTTAGATATTATATAAAATATTATCATAATAATATAATACTAAACTATATATACTGTCTTAAATAATAATTTGAAATTATTATCAACATTTTGTCCTTTTTATGTTATCGTCGTTGATTGTATATTTGTATGGATGGTATATAATAAAATTTACACTTTGGGTATACACGACAGCATTTGGACTATTTGTAACAAAACAAGCATCTAACAAATGTCTAAGTCCGATTCTGTAATGATCGATATTTACAATTACTCATTACGGACATCATTTCAAATCATCGTGCTAGAAAATTCAGCTTCATAGGTTAATCTCTTATCAATGGACAGTCCGACATAATATAGCTTCCACAGTGATTAGATTTTATGACATCACTTTAACCATCGAAATTTATACAGTGTCTTGATATTGATTATATCACTGTATTATTGAGAAGTGTTACCAGCGAGGTATCAGTGTTGAATGTCACTTTATATTTGGTTGGGAAATTTGATTTGGTCAAACCTACCGTACTTCCACAACCTTAATCTCGTCTCTCCAGACGTTTTACACATGATATTTGCTATCTAAGTACGAAGTTTTCCTAACGGTCTAACTAAATAATTATAGCTGACTCGTTGAGTTTAGGCAGTCGTTTTGACTTGGTCTGATCCATTTAGGAGCACGACGTCTTAATCCCGGATTCAGATGTCATATCAGCTATACTTAGCATCGAACCGTAATGTCTTTTCAGTGAACATCAAAATCATTAGACAATATACATTGCTGTTAGCCGGCTATCAACTTGATTCATCTTGACAGACGACACCTTGATCTTAGTTCCAAACTTCACTGAAATATTAGGCATTGAGGTGAATACTTTCATCAGTGAACCAACGTGTAATATAATTAATTAATTATATTGATTGATTTATAATATGTATATGACGTATGTTTGTCACTCTACATTACTAAGTATATTCCATGATATATTTAAATTGATGTAAAGCGGTTTATTTTAAAATTATTAATACAATAGATTGAATTAATTTTCGCTAAATTTATTGTATTTTAAAATTTTATTGTGTGTGTTTAAAATAATATTATTTAAAGTTTCGAGTATATATCAACAAATACTATTTTTTATAAAATGTTTGCATTTTTGATTTTTTAATTAGGTATTATATAACTTTTTATTATTCGTCATTGATTTTTACAATTTTTTGTTTAAATAATGTTCTAGTGATTATTAAATTTATAAAAAATGAGAATTGATTGTATAATTAATATTATCATACATTTAATTTCATATGGCACGCGTAAAGTGAATATAATTTAAAAGTTAATAGACATGAAATAATAAAATAAAATTTATTTTCAAGATATGCAACATTTATCTTTCGATTGAATTAAGATGCTAACAAAATGAAAATGGTTTAAATTTATTTATAAATAAATGATAAAGATTATAAAAAAAAAAAAAATAATACTGTTTACCCAATAATTTAAATGTCTAAAATAAATAACAAGAGAATGTATTAAATTAATGATAACTTGAATAATAATAATTGAATTAGACATTAAACTGATAAATTATTGAATTTGTAGATAATATTATAAATAATTAATGATTTCTGTCAAACTTAAAGAATATTTAAATAGCTATTACTATAACTGTTATTCAAACTGATATTGTAATATTTTTATTAAAAATAAAAGAAAAAAATAATAGATTAACATTTTTTAAGCTCTTTATGATTGATTTAATAAAGGTAGCAGTTTGTCTAAATAACATTTTTTTATAAGTTTTACTAGAATTAAAAATCTAATCGTATTATACAATTTAAAAATCAAAATCGATTCTATTTTATTTTAAAAGTATCTGTCAATATTTTGTGTGAAATATACTTCTTATGTTTTTTTAAAAAAACTATCTTACACAGTAATGAAATAAAATATTAGAATAATTATCAAAGCAAATATAACGTCAATATAATAGATAGTTCACAGTATATATTATATCTAACACTTACCTTCGAATATCTTATATCCTTATTATTTATTCAAGTTTAATAATTTAATTTTATAATGTTTACGTGTAAAAATAATTAAATATTGAATCTCATTTGATGGTAAAATAAGCACTTATAAAATTATTTTAATGTAATTTTTCGTATTACTTGATATCAACCACAGTTTTTAAATGTCTAGATCATTTTTAATTTAACCAAAAAGAAAAATGTTAACAAAAGTTTGACCAAGTTGCAGGGTAGTACTTCTAATTGTAAAAATCCTTGAAAGTGGTGAGTCAACCGTTTTAAATAAAACTTAAAAGTTTTAGAATAAATTTTAATTTTTACGTTTGTATGAATAAAACGTGTCATTCATTATAGTTTTCCGAAAAGAAAAGTTTTAGTTGCTAGTATGTCAATATCCATTTATACATAGATAACCTAAAAATTGTAATATTATGATAATTAAACATGGGCTATTAACAAGCGTAGTCACTCAAATGCTACTATGCAAATATAATATAAAAATAATAATTCAATAATTATAATATTAATATAATTACCACGTCATCGTAAAAAGAGTAAAATATATAAAATAATATAATGTTCATGTTATACAGTTACACTACAGTATTAAACAGTATTAATTTTTTAACTTAATCCGTCTGCTTTATTGGGTTATGATTTGTGTAAAATCAGAAAAAAAATTGTTTTTTGTCAAAAATTTAAAACAGTATTAGAACCGGAAAATAGCTCTAGAATGCTTAAATCTCAAATATGAGTCTATGGGGTATTTTTTAGATCAGCCAACAGGGGGAACTATACAATAATATTAAATACACACAGTTATTACATATTATAATATATTTATTTTATAAAGGCATAAACATTTTTTTTTATTATTATTGACGAAGCAAAATATATGTTTCAATCCGAAAACAATTAATACAATAAAAGTCTTATTATACTTAATAATACATACCCAAATAAAATAGAATTCAATAAATAGTCGGCTTGAGTGTATGGGAAGTGTTCATTAACTGCTCTTGGTACTTTTTCAAATATAATATATAATTTAGTATAATATCTACCAATAAATATTAATATTAATATTAATATTAATTATATAATTAGCTTGTCTACCTAATCCAATTATTTTTTCTATCGATATGCTAGATAAATACAGTAGAAATTCAAATAATATGGACTTTGACGTGTATATTTTCGATTTACCAGATTATTCTGTTAATTTTTTTTTTTAATTTTATTAGTGTTCATGTTTTAACCAAAATTATCGTGAACGAAATGCGTTTGGAATTATCAATATAATATTTTAATCGAAAAAAATAACGATGTTATGTCTAAGAAAGGTTGCTTATTAGTTATTATACATTGCACGGGAAATGTGGAAGCACTTATCATTGTCAATAGAACTTAAATTATTGCCTACGGTTTGCGTGGGTTGTGTGTAAATAATCTTTACCATTTAGGTTAAGAGTAACTTATCTATTATGTATAATTATGTATAATTACCCGCTGAACACGTGGTGTTAATAAACGAGTATATTATGTATATATTTACTTGTAAATATCGTACAACTATATAATAGTATGTTATTTACAGTACGCATGGTCATCATAATATTCACGGAACGATAATATACATTATTATTGTCGCGGGAAAAGGGTGATCCGTCGTAGTGACCGCCACCCCTGTCTATTTTCAGAGAAAACCGGTGACAGGGTGGTTGAGGATTAAGAGGAGTGCGTAGTGGTTTGATCGTCTCCGTTCCGGGAAAACCGCACTCGGGCGAACCGGTGGTGGGGTTGGGGTGGGCGCAGGTCGTCGGGGAGGGTGCATTTTTCAAACTCTCCACGGACGGCCGAGAGACGTCGTCGACGTGTGGTGTACGACATCCACCCCGCCGCGCCGCAGTCGTCGCGACCGACCGCCCATCGCGGACGCGGGTGTGCACCCCCGTTGGCTCCGAGCGCGTGCGAGTTTCCCCTTCGCGCGGGCGCGCGCGCACCTCCACCGCCGTCTCTCCTGTTAAACTACCACGACACACTGCGCCCCCCGCGACGGAGAGCGGACACGACCGACCGGCCGGCCGGCAGAGCGACACACATATCCGACACCGGCGCCACCGACGACGCACACCGCACGCAGTACCGCGCGTTTTCCCGACGAGCACGTACGGCGATAACGATATTATATATTTATAATAATACGATATTAACATTAAGGTGTACACGGCGATACCGCAACCGACGACGATAAAACACCGCTCGTGACACCGTTTCTTCGTTTTCACGCTTTTTCGTAATTTTATTCGTGTGTACTTCCCGTTCCCGCGACCGACCGCCACCGGGAGAAGTTAACGTGCCCACCACGTGGACGCCGCGAAGCGCCCGCCAATTCATCGCCGGCCTTCTGCCAAGTCATCGTCACGACTAAGTTTGTTTTTTGATATGTAAGTACCATTACTTCTACCATCATAATACAGGTGAGGACAATGTATTCATAACGATACACAGCAATATTTCATCAGATAGGTAAATCGTTATACATTTTTGATATTAAGTGAGGCAAATATATTAAGCTTCTTAAATGTTTTGAAGACAATCAGTTTTTAAAGATTTAATAATACACAAATAAATTATCATTTACGATAGTCGTGTAGTGTCGTTATTTTCATTTATGTCTAAAGAGTTTTAAAAATCAACATTTTTTTAGTCAAATTTCATTATCAATTAACATAACGTATGAGAGCATTCTGTGTGACAAAATTTCAAGAATAAAATAGTATTAAACAATTACGTTATGATCGTGATTGTAAAGTTGGAGTGTTCAGAGTGGTTTTTTACGAATATGTCTAATACAACTAACAGCACACGATACGTTATTGTCGTAACAATTGTTCACGGACCCGATTCACGACTCCCAATTCCTTTACTCGGGCTCGTGAACACATAATATATCGTTGTTATATTAACATCTACAAAGCGCGTACTTTTTGGTCTGTTTGGTTTCCGTGTAGATAGCCTATTATCGAGAAACATTGCCATCCGGGTCGTTCCGACCCTATTACCTATAATCAAAAGTTACCTACGCGACCACGATTATTTGTTGACTTTTTTCCGGACAACGACGTAACGGAGTTCTATATGTATACATTTTATACATACTAACATAAACAAAACTGATAAATATCGAATTCATTTAAATCGTATTTGTTGTTTAAGACGATTCAAGTTAGCCCATAAATTTTTTTCCTGTTTCAATTGATGGTTTTTCTATTCTAAAACACTAATATATTTTTTTATCTAAAAAACTTTTTTCTCTTTCGTCGTGAAAAATGTTTTCTAGTTTGTCTATAATTCCTAAAATATATTTTTGTTGTTGTGTACTGTAGAATTATATTACATGTGTAATCAAATAGTTGAACTTAATTATTTAGTAAAAAAATATAATAACTACACTAGCAAATATACATGTACATTTTAATTCAAAATCACAACAAAGATTTTAAATTACAGTGGTATCAATTGTAAAAATTTAGACATTAATGTATTTAAATATTTACAAAAAAATAAAATTGATATCCAAATATTTTTATTTTTTCAACTAGACCTTAAAAAATGAACCGTGATCTTTAGATGTAGTTTATTTTTAATTACAAAATTGACACAGAAAAATCTGAAAAATCTGTTTAACAATAAACAAAAAATGATTATTTTATTTTGTTAATTAAAAATGTATATTGTATAATCAAAAATAATGTATAATTTATAATTGTTATAATTTATTTATTTATTATTATCATTATTACATTGTTATTCTTTATGTAATTCCTTTCTTTATTTTTACTGTAGTTAAGTAAACATTTTTACAAATATTATAACGATGAAAATTTGTATTCTTTTAAAAAGTTTTTGAATTTATTTTAAATTTCTCAATATCTACAATAACAAAGTGAATTATTTTAAGTGATACTCGAGTTTTTCTACATAATACATTCAAAATAACGATAGACTTTATGAAAGACGATAAAGTCACGTCCTTTAATAAAATATTTTTTTACAAACTACTCATTTATTGTATTATTATTTTTTGTATTTTGATTTAATATGACAATATTATATTATTATAAAAATGTACGAATAAATAAAATACAGTAAACACGAGTCGAATAGCATTATGATATTTAGTTATTTGTAATATACCTATTTGTAATATTATTTACAGGGTATAGTTATATTTTTACGGTACTTTAAAGAAAACACGATAGTGTCTAATAATTATTAGTATATTGTTCTAACTTATTAACGCGATTATAATCAAAGCGAGAGCTCACGTGAACGCAGCATAGATGATAAACACCTAAATTTATATGGTTGGAAATATTTCACGTTTTATTTTCGACTTCTTTGAGGCTATGGTAAATATTAATAAAAAGATAATTAAATAAATTGTTATTAACTATACTACTTCAGTTATACAGAATGAAGAACATTTTAATATTGTTATTGTCATCATTACGAATTATTTTTTGTCACAATTTTTTTTTCTTTATGCACTTTTATTTTTAATTCAACCACACTTTCAGCTTCATGAATATTTATTCTTATTATAGTTTAAATATTTTAATGTACGATTCAACATCGTTGTATAGAGATTTATGAAAACTTTAAATGCCCGTGGCTTCTTTTTTTAATTTTAATGATTCTACCCAGAGAGCTGGATATCTTATTAATTAAATTAGGACATTAATATAGGTTTTTTTTAGAAATGCCTTTTTATGATTACATTATAAACTATTAAATAATTAAAAATGTTATGTTTTTTTTAAAATTTATATACTTAAATTATTTTAAAAAAACGTAAGTTATTTCAAATACACGGAAATCGTCTAAAATGTGAATAAAACACAACGGAAGTATGATTTGAGCCTTTAAAAATCATTTACTATGCTATTTTAAAAAATATTCAGTATTCGGGTTATAAAAAACACTCGAGAGCATACATTCGTATTTATTAAGTAATAAATAGACGAAATACGGTTTCATCGTAGCGAATACCCCAGCGAAATCATTTTCTGAGAAACTCCCCGATAATCATTTCGTTCGTCGGCCCATGTCTGCAGAATACGTTGGGATTATCATTTGCTAGTCGGATAACTGTATAGAATACAAATTATTGCACCCGCAATGAAAACTTTTGCTACTAGTCTCGTTTGTAGAAAATCATTTGATATAGATGCAGAGTGATATCTTGTTAAAAAAGTAACAACGAATGAATGATTTGGAACCATCGTCTGCAATGATTATCTTCAACACAGTAATAATAATGTAAATAAAGAAAAGCTGCAACAGTTATATTTTTGGAAAAATCACCTGCACTGTATTCTAAAAAAGGTTAAGTTAGATTTATTTCTGATGTAACTAGTAACAAATTTAATTAATCTTTCATCTATGGTTAGAGATGATTACCTGTATAGTTATTGTCGGATAACTGTGACCTGAGTATAATTCATGGCTATATAACTGCAGGCGGTTTAAAAACAAAATAATAATGATGATTTAAGTAATCCCGTATCAGGGGGAGCAGGGGCACAGATCCTGAGCTATCTCCAACAACATATATATATCTATACAAATATTTAAAATAATAAACGTTGGTTCATAAAATTACTAAATATGATAAATTCATAATAAATTTACATTCGACAACAATTTATTACAGCTTGTAAATGGCTGAAAAATATAAGTTGTTAAAGATGTAGTTAATTATAGTTATGTAGTTCATGGAATTACCATGTAATTATTAAAATTTATATCAGGTGTTTCAACATCCAATATATGTTTAATACAGGCTTGGAGTTAGACAACTGTCGTGCAATGAGATACCGAAATCTGAATTTAACTTAGGTATTAAACTTTTGTATTGTTTCACTCTTATCAGAATTAAAAACCTGGTTTTTAAATATGCAGTATATCGATAGTGGGCTGAAATTAAAATATTTTAAATGCAACAGCTTATATAATATGTCTTTAACATGAAAAAATAGGAAAAATTATATATTTTAATACACGATGAAGTTATCGCTGAGTAAACCTACCTATTAGGCAATGATTTTTGCTTTGAATAAAGTTTAAATGTATGAAATACGTAAATTGGATTAGTTTATCTATGAAAAAAATAAAATACAGATTTTACTCATGTAAATGATTATGAAATCATGATTTAAGTTTTTACTTTAATACATAGCATATTAATTAATAACTAATAAATGGTATATTGGAGAAACCAATTACCACATAAAAGTTTTGCCAGTTGAAAAATGATTTATGAACTAAACTATTGGTTTATATTTCCGACCGGAAATAAACAATGACCAAGAGTGTTATTTGAGGATGTATAAATCTTTGTTAACTAGTTTTAGCATTATTTGATACAGTAAAACCTCTTAATAACAGACACTTTAGGTTATTGAAATTTTGTTCGTTATTCGGAGTTATCTGTTATTCAAAGTGAAATTAAAGTAAAGCATAAATATGTAAAAAAAAACATATTTTCCGGTTAAAACAAATAATATATTATACATGCATAATAATATTATTTATTTCAAATTATTACATTTTTACAAATTATTTTGTGAGAAAAAATCTATGAACTTTGTCTGTTTATAATTGCACTATCTCTGTGCAACGTCATTAGTAATATCATTCACCAATGTTATAGTAGAAGTGAAAACAGTACTGCTCTTTACCTCTATGGATGAAATAAAATTACTTACGATCTTAATAGCATACAAAGTTTAAAAAGCATCGAAAATTGGTACTAACTGACATATTTTTGTCATAACATTCATAACCGTTTCACTGATAACCAATCCGTCGTAATCTTATCCTCCCACAACGGGTGTGATATAGTAATTACATTATTACGACTTTACGTGATTACCTACATACAAACATAAATACGTTTTGGTATAGTCATTTTTTCATTATTTTCAAATAAAGATTAAAATAATTTTATATTCGGAGGTTTTCCCATTGAAAAGTAGCGAAAATGTCTTCGTTCTCAAAGAAACGTCTGTGATTGGAAGATGTCCGTTAGAGGCGGTTTCATTATATTATTAAATCAGTATTGATATTTTTTTTAATACTAGTGATGTCTTTAATATTATGTTAATTTTTATAAAATATAGTAGAATAACTACATGTAAAATCTTTATTCTATATGCTATGGCTATTATACATAAATTTATGATTAAAAAACTATAACTCAGCTGTATAGTAGGTGTCAACTGGGTCACTATAATGGATGTGTTATATTTAAATTCTTTGATAGTTTATCAATTTATCAACATGGTATTCGAAAAAAAATTCGAAGCAGAGACGGTAAATCAGTCTTTATCATCAAGTACATTTCATGATATATTTCATGATATTGCTATTAAAGTAGTTTTATTTAACAATTGTATTATAGTATATTGGTTAAATTTTTTTCAAAAGCATCGACTTTATTTTATTATTAATATTTAATAATAATAATAATAACTGTAATTTATAGTATATTATATTATTGTTATTAAATTTTGAATCTACACACCCTTACCGTAAACAGGATTAATAGGTTCAAGTATTCAAAAATAATAATTATAAATTATAAAAAAATAATGAACATTGTTATTCATTATTTAAAATGTTTCAATATATTATTTCGTCCAATTGCTTGTCCTGTTGATGAATTTTGCAAATATTTTAACTTAATAATAATACACATAAAAAATGTGTTTAACAATGAATTTTTAGTAGTTTTATTTAGATATAATAACAATTTATGCGTGATCTTGTATTCAATGTTCAAGGTTTTTAACTGAACGAAAAAAATTCTATTGACTTTTATAGAAATAAAAATAAAAATAATTGAAATTTATTTAAGCCTATAAATAGGTAGTTGAAATATTTTTAAAACATTATATTATAGTATGTATATTATCAAATGATAATATACATTTTTGAGAAAATCTCAAGTAGCTGTAATTATAGATATAGTTATTTATTTTTGAATTATAATAAAATAACGAAATTAATTGTGCCAAAAGCACAAAAAAATTACAATTTTTTTAAAAAAATTTGTTTTTTAGTTTTTCTCAATCATTAAAAAAAAAATACTATACTAATAAAATGTCATATAATTTAATTACAATTTAATATGACAAAAACAAATTATTATTTAAATATCTATCTATATGAACTTTAACAATACAATTTGATTAATTGCCACGCCCATGTATTTAAATTTACAAATTATGATGAAACATTAACAATACATATTATGGTTTTTAAGGAGGTACCTATTTATAATAATTTTGACAAAAAGAAATCTAATAATGAGTTTTATAAAATTAGTTTTTTTAAGTTTTTTCATTTTAGTCTTTATTAAATTTTTCATAACTCAATTTTACAAGAAATATAATAAATATTTTATGATAAATGTTTTTAAACACTTAAATGTTAAGGAAACTTCATTCAAAATAGATTGCATAGTTTATAATACCTTTGCTACAAATTTTAAAATATTTAATATTTATACGTACTTACTTGTGTTGAGGTTTGCAAAGTGATTATAAAATTAATGGTCTTTCACTTTATTCACATGTGTCTGTACTTTTTATTATATTATTAAATTATCAGTATATTGATATTTATAACATAATATGTCATTCGAAATTTAAAGATTATTTAAGATTATGAGCAGTATTAACGAATTTTTGACGTACCGTACAATACAAATGATCTTAAAATATTAATATTAAAACGAATCTATTATTAAACGTTTAATATTTTAAAATTATTTCGTCTAATTATTGGACAATTAAAAAATAAGCCGTCAATAATTAGGTAACTGTTCTGTTGTACAATAAGTACCTATTGTCATTGTAACGGATATGTTCAATTTAAATTAATTTATAAATCATTGTAAACGATAAAAAACGTTTTGAGCGAAAACAGTCTGTTTTTGGTAACAAAGGTTACTAAAAGATTATTTTATTAATATTTTAATAACTATTCGTATTTAATCTCAAAAATGATAAATAGTACTACAAAATATCTTCTTATATCCTACTTTAGTATAGACTAAATTCAATTCGCTACCTGAAATCTACCTCAAAGTTGATGATCGAAATATCATCATTATTACTAGAAAAAGTGTCTCACAAAAATTAACAGAGATCAGTATTAATTAAATATATAATTAAATTAAATAATAAAAATTAGTTCAATTTAATTTTTCTGTTTCAATATAATAATAACTTTGTACTAACTACACAAAATTGTACACGGACGTCCTTATTTTTATACTATTCAACTTCATAAAATGGAATTTTATATACTATTTATTAACATTAATTTTTTTTTGTTTTGATTTCTAGTGATTAAATAGTACAAGATATCAGTTTGTTAGTTAACTTATAATAATTGTATTGTTTAAAGTATAATTATTATATAAATAATAAATATTTAATTGTATTTATTACTAAGTTATTAATTATTAATCGGTAAACCTACTCATTACTTATCATTTTAATATTTTTAGTTTTAATTTATATGTATGAGTAAAATAATTTTGAACACTAAACAAACACAATTTTAAATTTCTACGGTTATTAGACAACATTTAAGGATTAGATGTACATTATGTTCTACTTTGCAAATTAATTTATTGAGCTTCAGATTTTTATTAATTCTATAAATGAATTATATTATTAAAAATTACTCATTTATTCTGTTTATCCATTTAGAGTAGTATGCCAAAAACTGCTAGATAGTTTATATTTACGCTTACACACAAGCCACTCAACTTCTCTAGACAGGAAATATGACCCATTCATTATGTGTGTTTAACATTATTATACATGACAAAAAGTTCGTAGAAGACATTTTTATTATATTGTTTATCGCCATTAAACCGTCTAGATGTTTAAGAGCGAATTGTATTTATGAATCAACTAGCCTCCAGAACTAATAGCAATAACATATTTTGAAATAATAATAAGAATAGTTTAGGATTTATAATATTATGAAATCTGCATGAAGCATTAAATTATACAAGTTTTGATACATAAGAATAAAAAACCTATTTAAAACAGAATTCTATTAATAATATGAAACATACATAGTCATTAAAATTAATTTAAAGTGTACGAGGATAACAATATTATTATATAAGCCTATAGCACATAGTAGAATTCTAGAATATTTTATGAAATATATTGTGCATTGACTTTACTATGTATATTGCATTTGGAGTTTCACAGTGAAATAAAAAGGGTGCAATTTGAATACACATTGATTTTTCAGACGGAATATTTGGTATTACGATAGTTTTTGACGAAGTCGGAACATGAATAGTGCTTGGAGATGTGCTTGGATATTTCATAGACGCAGATGACGAAGACGGGACTGGAGATGTGCTTGTACTTTCCATAGACACAGATGTCGAAGGCAGTACTGGAGAGGTGCTTGTACTTTCCGAAAACACAGACAACAAAGACGGTACTGGAGAGGTGCTTGAAATTTCCGTAGACGGGGATGATGAAGACGGGACATAAGATGTGCTTGTGCTTTCCGTAGACGCAGATGACGAAGACGGGACTTGAGAGGTGCTTGTGCTTTCTGAAGACGTGGATGACGAAGACGGGACTTGAGAGGTGCTTGTACTTACCGTAGACTCGGACGATGAAGACGGTACTGGAGATGTGCTTGAAATTTCCGTAGTCGTGGATGACGAATACGGTACTGGAGAGGTGCTTGTATTTTCCGTAGACGCAGACGACGAAGACCGTACTGGAGAGGTGCTTGAAATTTCCGTAGACGTAGACGACGAAGACGGTACTGGAGAGGTGCTTGAAATTTCCGTAGACGTAGACGACGAAGACGGTACTGGAGAGGTGCTTGAAATTTCAGTAGACGCAGATGACGAAGACGGTACTGAAGAGGTGCTTGTGCTTTCCGTAGACGTAGACGACGAAGACGGTACTGGAGATGTGCTTGAAATTTCCGTAGTCGTGGATGACGAAGACGGGACTGGAGAGGTGCTTGTGCTTTCCGTAGACGTGGATGACGAAGACGGGACTGGAGAGGTGCTTGTGCTTTCCGTAGACGCAGACGACGAATATGGTACTGGAGAGGTGCTTGTGCTTACCGTAGACTCGGACGACGAAGACGGTACTGGAGAGGTGCTTGAAATTTCCGTAGACGGGGATGATGAAGACGGGACATATGATGTGCTTGTGCTTTCCGTAGACGCAGATGACGAAGACGGGACTTGAGAGGTGCTTGTGCTTTCTGAAGACGTGGATGACGAAGACGGGACTTGAGAGGTGCTTGTACTTACCGTAGACTCGGACGATGAAGACGGTACTGGAGAGGTGCTTGAAATTTCCGTAGACGTAGACGACGAAGACGGTACTGGAGAGGTGCTTGAAATTTCCGTAGACGTAGACGACGAAGACGGTACTGGAGAGGTGCTTGAAATTTCAGTAGACGCAGATGACGAAGACGGTACTGAAGAGGTGCTTGTGCTTTCCGTAGACGTAGACGACGAAGACGGTACTGGAGATGTGCTTGAAATTTCCGTAGTCGTGGATGACGAAGACGGGACTGGAGAGGTGCTTGTGCTTTCCGTAGACGTAGACGACGAATACGGTACTGGAGAGGTGCTTGTACTTTCCGAAGACGCAGACGACGAAGACGGTACTAGAGAGGTGCTTGAAATTTCCGTAGACGTAGACGACGAATACGGTACTGAAGAGGTGCTTGTGCTTTCCGTAGACGTAGACGACGAAGACCGTACTGGAGAGGTGCTTGTACTTTCCGAAGACGCGGATGACGAAGACGGGACTGGAGATGTGCTTGTACTTTCCGTAGACACGGATGTCGAAGACCGTACTGGAGAGGTGCTTGTGCTTTCCGTAGACGTGGATGACGAAGACGGGACTGGAGAGGTGCTTGTGCTTTCCGTAGACGCAGACGACGAATATGGTACTGGAGAGGTGCTTGTGCTTACCGTAGACTCGGACGACGAAGACGGTACTGGAGAGGTGCTTGAAATTTCCGTAGACGGGGATGATGAAGACGGGACATATGATGTGCTTGTGCTTTCCGTAGACGCAGATGACGAAGACGGGACTTGAGAGGTGCTTGTGCTTTCTGAAGACGTGGATGACGAAGACGGGACTTGAGAGGTGCTTGTACTTACCGTAGACTCGGACGATGAAGACGGTACTGGAGAGGTGCTTGAAATTTCCGTAGACGTAGACGACGAAGACGGTACTGGAGAGGTGCTTGAAATTTCCGTAGACGTAGACGACGAAGACGGTACTGGAGAGGTGCTTGAAATTTCAGTAGACGCAGATGACGAAGACGGTACTGAAGAGGTGCTTGTGCTTTCCGTAGACGTAGACGACGAAGACGGTACTGGAGATGTGCTTGAAATTTCCGTAGTCGTGGATGACGAAGACGGGACTGGAGAGGTGCTTGTGCTTTCCGTAGACGTAGACGACGAATACGGTACTGGAGAGGTGCTTGTACTTTCCGAAGACGCAGACGACGAAGACGGTACTAGAGAGGTGCTTGAAATTTCCGTAGACGTAGACGACGAATACGGTACTGAAGAGGTGCTTGTGCTTTCCGTAGACGTAGACGACGAAGACCGTACTGGAGAGGTGCTTGTACTTTCCGAAGACGCGGATGACGAAGACGGGACTGGAGATGTGCTTGTACTTTCCGTAGACACGGATGTCGAAGGCGGTACTGGAGAGGTGTTTGTGCTTTCCGATGACGCAGACGACGAAGACGGTATTGGAGAGGTGCTTGAAATTTCCGTAGACGCAGACGACGAAGACGGTATTGGAGAGGTGCTTGAAATTTCCGTAAACGCAGATGACGAATACGGTACTGGAGAGGTGCTTGTGCTTTCCGTAGACGCAGATGACGAAGGTGGGACCTGAGATGCACTTAGAGGTGTACTTGGAGATGTGCTTAGAGATGTGTTTGGAATTTCCGTAGACGTGGATGATGAAGACGGGACTTGAGCTTTGGTTGGATTTTCTGTAGACGGTGAAGATGAATTTGGAGTTTCTGTAAATTCTATATATGTGCTAGTGGCTTCCTTAGGCGTTTGTGAAAATGTTGAAGTTGACGATTCATTGTTATCATCTTAAACATAATTTATAATCAATAAAATAACATTAATGTTTTTTTTATATATAAATATAAAAATGGTTAATTCTATTTTTGTCGATTTATTAAAATGTTGTATAATATTAAAAGGATTATTATAAAGAAATAAATTATAGTTATATACCAAAAATTATGTATAAATAATGATTTTATGTTGTTTACAATGCATGCATACATTTTATTATTAATATTTAAAAGTTCAAACTAACTTTAAATTGATTTGTTTTACTAATAAATTGCTAAGATTTATTTTTATTAATCTATTAGACTTATAAGAAGGGGAATGTTTTGTGATTAAAAACAATATCTTACTGTTATTTTATGGTAATATCAAACGTAAAAACTAATAATTCTAGTTAAAAATATGTCTTACGTCTAAATACTATTAATAGTCAAGGGTACATTGTGAATTCACGTATTCATAATAAATACTAATATTTAGTAAAAAAAAGTATCATAGGGTTGTGGAGCACATTTTCGATTTGTATTTGTTTTTCAATTTATATTTATCATTAAGTTACCTATAATTATAATTTTTTTTTCATTCTTCAGTGACTATTGTAGTGCAGTGATTTAATACTTTCTTTATTTATAATTAGTGTTTATTAAATCCAATTATCCATAAAGAGTAACATTATATAAATACTAGCAATGGTTATTAAATTAAACTATTATTCAAGTGGTTATTATCACTTATTAGTTATTTTAATACGAAATAAACATTTTTTTTTTTTTGAATATTTAATTAATTTATTGATTGAAGTTAATGAATATCTCTTAAGAGCATTTTAATCTGAAGTGTTTATAAAAAAATCTATTTATTTTTATTTAATTTAAGAACAAGTTTATTAAAAAAAAAAATTGGTAAAAAATATTATTATATCCGCTATTATATTATCCGCTCTTGATAAGTATTTTATAAATAGTTGCTTTGTTAAAATTCAGTGGTTTCAGTGTTGAGGCAATACCTAAGTTAGAAGTAATCTGAAGGAAAACGTGTTTTATTTAAAGATAAACTGAGTTGGTAAAATTATTTCTTTATTTTATTATTGTTGAATCAAAAATTTAATAGTTTTCTAAAAACGATTTTAGAAATAGTTTAAAATAAATGTAATTTTGTAATCTTAATGTTTCTAAACTGTTTTAATAAATAAGTACTTATTAAAAATAATATTTTAATATAAAATATATAATAAAAAATAAAATGTATTAACATAAAATCTTTATAAAGTATAAAGAAAATAAATCAACTAGTTTGTAAAAAAAATAATTAATAAATTAGAGTAGATTATAATTATTTGAAAATCTTAGTTTACAGTATAGAATCTTTGGAACTCATAAAAATTACATAAAAAAATAAAATATAAATCTATATTCAGTATTAATTATACAATTTTGATAATAATTATCCAAATAAAAAAAATACCCGTATGTAAATCAAAGTATATATAGTAAAATATTATCATTTTTTATTAGAATTGATTTTTTTTTTCTTTAATTCAATATATAATTGAACTTTTGTCATCTATGTTTATATATAATTGTGTTAAGAAACTTTTTATTTTTTATGATTAATAGCTTTATTTTTGAGCGTTTAATCTTAAAAAACAACGTTACAATATATTCTGGACACAAAATAAGTAAGTATAATCAGTCATGTACATGGACAGTTTCATGGCATTACTTTTCTGAAGTCACTATATCATAAATTGTGGCCATCTATAATTGATGCTCTTTTGATATTAAATACAAAGCTTTTAGCAATATAGATACATACCTATTTATAGTTTTCAAATAAAACTAATATCAAAATTATATCTAAATTTCCGAACTATTTTATTGACTCATTATTTAAAATAAGATGCATTACATTTTCATTATTTTACAATTAATTTGCATCAAAACTAAATTTAAAAAATATTGAATTTTGCCATTCACTCTTTTAACTTTATTATAAAAAACTTATTTTTGAATTTGTTTATTTATTTTATTTCGGGGGGTTAGCCCTTTGACAAACAACATATAAATCATGTATATACTGTTAAGAACTCCTGATTATTACATCAATTTTTTTTTAATATAAAGGTTATATGTTTAATATATTTTTAAATTATATGTAAACATATGTGACATAATATTAATTTCAGATACTCAATCATGCTAATTAGTAAATATTGTTATTATTTGACTGCATAATTATTTATAAATTGTATAAATATAAATGTTATGAGTGTTATGACTTTTTAAAATTCATTTTAAAATCATATACCTACATGAACGGGTAGGATTTATTTTCAATAAACTCTTAACAATTATAACATATAATAGGTAATTATGTAAAAATAATATTTATGTATACAATATATTAATATGTGAAGTTATTCATAATTAATTGTTTTTATTATTATTATACATTTTTCAAATGATATTTATCATATTCCTTCTTTTTAAAATCGTATTTCAAATTTTTAAATATGATAAGGATATGTTTAAGTATTTATTGTAAATGTAAATAAGATAGGTTTGTTACGTCCCAAACGTGAAAATGGCATAGTTTATGAAATTATTTTGCATTTAGCAGGATCTACGTAACTTAATTTTTAGTTTTTTTAGTATGTTTAAATTAACAGTGGAAACATTTTCAATAAAAGCTTGTTATATCATATTAAATTATGTATAAGCTACTTACAGTCAACTGGTTTCGCAAAAGTTAAATTCAACTCATTTAAAATTAAAATACTTAAGACAGATACCAATTTAAAATATACATTTGTCGACATTATCACTGTGATCACTAACAACAATCAAAAACTAAAAACTAAAAGTATTTAAAAAAAATATATAATTGGACGAATTGGTGGATAAAATATTTTGACAACAGAAGTCCAGTCGTACGGACTGCATGAAACGGTAGACAGACAGATACAACACATTTTCATTTGCAGTTGCGTTGAGCGTGTGGCTAACCTGCGTGCGATTATTTTCACCGAAGATCGTTCATTTAGATATAAATATTAGTAATATTACATAAGATGGAGAAATGACAATTCTGTATAGACGTGTTTCTTTTACCAAAATGTAATCTATAAAAATACCAAATAACCAATATTTAACATAAAAAAGTAATTCCTATCGGTCACGTAAATTAAAAATGTTAGGGCTTGTCTTTGTCGCAGATTACGTATTTTTAATTTTTTAGTATTGCAAGTCGTCAAGGCCATGTCAATAGTTATAAATGTATTAGTTTTAGAAGTTGATGAACATCGATGCTATCGTTGTAAAACAAATTATATACATTTTTATTAATTAGCAACTTTCAAGATTAATCGTGATAATTGTTTAATAATAAAAATCGATGAGCGTGAATATTTATGTTATTTTATCACAAACTTAAAATATTTTATAGTCATTAATTATTTATATTATAACATTTTTTTTATACACCTCAGATTAAAAAATTTCGTTTGTATTTCACACGGAATAACTTGTATTGTTTTCTGTTTTATGTTTTCTATTCGAATAAACCAAATAAAAATAAATATTCGATTAGATGCTTTTGTTTATGACAGTAGGTATGCGGCAGGCAGGCTGCACTGTCTCAGTATAGTAATGCGATTTATAACAAAACAATTCAATGTTTTAGCATATAAATTATTATACATCGTTTCTTGGAACGTGATGCTGGTTTGTGTAAACATTATATTTTATGTATTATATGTCTTTTTTATTTAGTCAATAGTGAACTTTAATAATAATAAAAAAATAACAAGTATTTTAAAATTGCCTTTTAGTTGAAAAATTATTATGCTTATGAAGGATATTATTCGTTTAATATTTTTAGATTATATTATATATTGGGTTTACAACGATATGGATTTTTTTTTTTAGTAAATTATGTATGTGAACAATTTTTGTTGGACCGAGTACTCTGAAAGTTTCATGTAGGTAACGACTTTTTAAATTGAAAATTGCATTTATTGCTAGTGTTTTGAACGTTTTTCGATTTTCAAAGTAGTTTTCCTAAATATAATAAGTAAAAAGATAGGTAAAAAGTATCGAAAAATGATATAATGATATAAAAAATAAAAATAAATAATAAATTTATTTTTGTTTATTTTTTTTTTAAACCAACTAAAACTAAAAACAATTATCAACAAATATTAATTATTTATTAAAGTATAACATGAAAATTTATAATTTTTCAACAATTTTAGTACAGATTTTTGTAGATTAATTATTTTTTCCAATTATATTTTCTAAAAACTGTCATTTGAATATAAAATTTAACATAATAGTTATTATATAGTACATTAAATATAATGAAAATATCTTAAAAACTTTTGCTGAATTACTGAACTTAGGTTAAGTTTGAGACATATTATTGTATATTATTAGCTTTTCTTAGAATATATGTTAAATATTTATACTTACAAATTTTATTTCATTTTCAATTTCACATTTTATTAGTTCGTAATGCATATAGGTAGATGATATTTTATTAAAATAATAATAATGGTTTGTAGTAAATCGAATTAATGAAAATGCCATACTATTCATAACGGTAATATAAATATTTATGTTATAGCAACTTTCTATAAAGTATAATATAATATATGTTATCATTTAAACTAAACAAAAGCAGAAACTTTCAGATTGGGATCATATTATTATAATATTTACAAGTCAAAACCTGTCAATGCATATTCTTTACTTTTTTGTTGTTCATAGAGAATAAAAGCATCATGCATGTAGATATTTTATAATTTTATTTTATTAATGTAAAATAATTCTCAATATTGCTTTTAAAGTAATTCAAAGTCAACAAAGTAATTCATGTGAAATGTTGTTTTAGCTATTTCAGTGGCTATAATAGATACATAAAGGTCTTTTTTTGTTTCAAGTTTGTACATATTTAATACGTTTAAACAAAACTTGATATTTCTTAAGTCATTTACAGTTGCACAACTGTTACAGCTCACAAGTTATAAAAAACTTTGTTATTGATTTATATTAAATAATATAGTTACTTTTTAAAAAACCAAATCATTTATTTAGTGTATAGGTATTTCATAAAATAGATTTGTTTGCTGTGAGTGGCTAATGATCATACAATGTAAATAGGTGATTGAAGTACTGTAAACATGTCATATTATATATTTGATGTCTATACATATATGTTTCTATAGTTAGATAATTCCATTATAATGTTGAAACAGAATATTTTGACTTGTTATTTGCTTGAAATTATTTTGTATATATATGTAGTAAGTATTATTATCTACAATGGATTATGGTAATTTCATGCCGTTTTTGATGCCAATTGCAAACTAACCTATTCATTTAAGTATGTTTATTATATAGTGTGAAATTAATATACAAATTCAGTGGATAACGTAACAAACCAACAATATAATAGCTGCATGACCGGCGACCCCGTTAACGTGCATTAGAGGTATCATTTGCATCAGATCGGGTAAATAATGCGGTATAATAGTATGTAGAAGGTGTTCACTTTCCAAATAATTGATTTCCTGTCAACTCTGATCCCGTAATAGAAAAAACGACATCACACAAAAGTAATATACTATTATAGAATAATACGATATATAATTACAATTGTTTGAATTTGCAGATATATTATTGAAAGATAAATTTTATTTTTAGTATTACTATTATAAATTTTAAATAATCGTATATATTTAAAAATTATATGAATATGAATTATAATTGTGTAGTTTTTAGTCATTATCGATGTGTATTTTATTTCGTGAAAATAAATGTGTATCTATTTAATGAAATCTAAATGTTTTATAGCACATTATATAATATTATACGTCTTAACTTTACAAAACAGAGTGGTAAAGCTTTATATATATTTTTTTTTCTGAAAAAACACTTCAAGAGTTAAAAATAATAAATTTTTAGTGTAACAACAGTTTTATTTAGAATATGCTTCTATAGTTATAAAAATCATACTTTACTTTAAAAAAAATGCAATTACATGTATTCCATTAACTTAGATTCTAAGTGGATCATTTAATGTATTGGTTTTACGACGATGAGTTATTTTATGTATTATATATGTTTTTTTTGTGTCATTAAATTTTTAAGAGATAAGAATGTTTTAATTTTTCACTTTAAGAGTAGTTTTTAAGATAAAAAAATGACCAACATTTGTGTAACTATTGAAAATATTCAAGTCCAAAGAATTTTTAATTAAATTATAAAAATATCGTCTCAAATCTTAATTTAAATTTTTAAATATTATAATATAATCATTTGACCTACGAAACATATAAGTACAAAACTAATCAATTATAGTAGAGCAGTTGATTTTTTTCTTTTTATAAAAATAATGCATTTTAATATAAAATAACATTCCTTATAATCTTTTGTACTTTTCTACCTCTTTAGCTGATTATATGACAATATAATAACAATTTTATTCAAATCACATAATGGTCAAAATAAATATCAAACCTACAATATTGTTCGATAAGAAATGGTTTTTATTTTTTATATCATTTTCAAATTTATTTGATATTGTTATTATGACTACCAATATCCGTACTTATTACCTTACATTTTATTTTCGTATATTTGTATGTCTTGAAAACAACTCGACATTCCGTTTAAAATCTATTGGCCGGAAGACATTCAAAGTCACTTTTGGTCCCAAAAATATCCTAAACGGATTATAAAAGTAAAACGACCTATAACAAATGACGAACATTGTTGACCCCAGTACCGTAATAAAAGTGGAAAAGTTTTTAACAACTTTAGTCTATTATAGACCATTCCTAATACTATATAAACTATGGTGATTTGGATTTTTAAATATATAAATTCAAGAATCGAATTTAACATGCATTGACTTCAATACACCAAGCTAGCAATAATAATAGATTTTCAAGGAAAAGAACAAAACATCTCAACACTTGTGGTTGCATGCTTCTATGGTGACCCACATACATGAAAACTTGCTCACATAAAAAAAAAAAAAAAGAAACGTGTACAAATAAAATAAAAATGTATTTAAAATATAAATATATAACTAGGTATTTATGTATTAAAATTTAAATACATGTAAAAAGTTATGTTTTTTTCATAAATTATTATTCAAAGCGATATATTAAAATGCCCTAATAGAGGTATTCGTGCCACATTGTATATAGTTTAATGTTTATAGTGCCTTATTTCAAAAATAATATGGTACTAATAATTTCATATTATAAAATAATATTACAATCTGTTACGTCCGTGATTAACCAACACCGATATATACGAAAATTAGCTTTATATAATTTATAAGTAAATTCTAGATTGATGAATGTCTAAATTCTGTACAACATAGTATCCAGAATAAGAATCTATTATATTATATTCTATAATTAGTAATTTTAAAGAATAGAATGTATTAATTTTACTAAATACTTATATATACATATATATTATAGCTTTTTTTTGTACACAATTAATTTATTAGTTTAACACAAACAATTTAATTTATCATATTTCCTTGTTTTATTATGAAAAATAAACAACAATAAATGCATGTGAACTATATTTTGCACACTATGATTTGATTAAATTAAACCATTTTTGTGTTAATCAAACTCAACTCATATAATTGTTTTAATAATATAAAACGTTCGCTTATGTTGTCGGTACTCGATAATACAACTCATCTGAATACCAGTGCAGTGTAATTGTGCTTTATTTTATTTTCAAAGAAAAATTAATCCTAAAACTTAATTATCTCTAATCGTACAATTACAAATATAATATAATATATTTGTAGTTTATATAAGAAAAATAAAATAAATAAAAAAATAATTAGCTTTTCCTTATTCAATTTATTTTATTTATTATATAAGTTACGTGCGCGCGTTTTGTATTGTTTTAAGTTTCTAATTTATTATGAACCAACTAAAATCTTAATTTGATTAACTACTATGCAAGTGTTAGCTCAAAAACTATTAACAAACTAATATATTATTATAATGTAATATAATATGTGTGCGTGTGTATTTGTGTGTGCATTATGATAATATTATACCTATAATCAACATATCTCGGTATTGAATAAGTTCGTTATATTTATGTTTAGTTTTAGCCGCTGCAGTAATTGAAAACTTAGCCGAAACTTTTTATGTATGTATTACATTAAATCATTTGATCGTTTTGTTCCACTGAACACCTATTATACTGCTAGTAAAGCGTATACAATAGCTTATAAACAATAATGAGCTTATAAACTGAGATAGATTAATTAATGTTGTGTTTCGTCATAATATGGGTAGAAAAGAAGGTGTAATATTATATACGAATATTAATATATTACGTAATGATAAATATATACGGTTGATTCACTAAGCATGCTTACTATACATATAATGTGGAACCTCAGTAAGTCAAAATTCAGAAAAAAATGCAATTCTTTTGACTCATCGAAGTTTTTAACTTACTAAAGTTTTTGAGTTATCAAGGTTTTAGAAAAAATGTCGACTTGAAGAGTTTTTAAAATGTATGAACATATATTATAGATTTAATTATTATATAGATAAAGTTTATACAAATTATTACACTGTGTAATATTATTGTTTGTATTTTAAAATTATTACTAAAAAATAATGATAAAAAATGTTATTAAATAGTTAATAATTTTTACATTTGATACCATTGTACACGTATAACTGATCGATCGCAACTGACAATATCGAATATAGGTAGTGAAAATAAACCGAATAAAAACTACAATAATAAACGCGATTAGGTTAAATTATCGGAACGCGCTAGTAGATAAAACAAGTGATTATAAAATGTATCCGACATTATCTGTATATATTCGAGATTCAGAGTTTTTGAGTTTTTAATGTTTTTATTTCGAGTAATTATTGAGGTTTTCGCAAGGGAATAGCATTTATTTTGACTTATCAAGGTTTTCAATTTGTCGAGGTTCTGCTGTATTTTACATTTAACATTGGTTTATTAAAATCATAATTTCTTTAACTTTTAAATAATATAGTTAAATGCCACGTTTTCAAATTATCGAGAATTTTAGAGTTACTTAAGAAGTGAACAGTGGCGATACAAATTTTTTCTTGCGAAAAACCTATATCGGATATGATGCAATATATAATGTATATAATACAAATACCTAATTTATTATATAGTTGTATCGCACTGGAATATTATTATTACCGTTAAAGCCTAAACTACCTATATAATAGACGTGAACCACTTTCGAACAGGTGTATTATAAAATACTGTAAATGTATATATAAAATCACCCCATAACCTGTATGACGTATGTTTTTAGTCTTAGGTTTCGAAGTTGTTATGTAATTTAAGATTTTAATAATGAAGTCTCTAGTATGTATAAGACGTGTTGTGTTTAGTGTCTTTGAGTGGGGTAGAAAGGTAGATGGGTGTTTTACGAGTGAGGTATACCTTTGTCAAATACGTGTCGATTAATAATAATAATAATAATATGACTCGTTGTTATATCGGTGATGTCGGGTGCACTTCCACAATTTTTTTCCTATCGTTCTCTGGGCCTATTCAGATTATTTTGACGGCTATTAGAAATCCGCCCGCTGTCTATTCACCATATTATTTTATGTTATGATATACACAACAAGTCAGCAATAATAATAATAATAATAATATTTAATCCCCACTCACCGAAACGAAACGTTAGGGTGTACACCGTGTCACGACCACTCGTATCGGTCCACACAAGCGTAGGCATTATATAGATTGATGTTGATATTCCGTCCCTGGCAATATTATAGGTACCTATGACTTTTATTATTTATCATTATTTTTTTTTTCAACTAGGTTTGAGTCACTCTTTATATTATAGTGTGTGTAAACGCTAAAGATGTATCATACAATGTGGCCTATAGAGATGTCGAGGAATTGG
The DNA here is from genome assembly GCA_036289425.1 of Rhopalosiphum nymphaeae. Taxonomy (NCBI): domain Eukaryota; kingdom Metazoa; phylum Arthropoda; class Insecta; order Hemiptera; family Aphididae; genus Rhopalosiphum; species Rhopalosiphum nymphaeae. The sequence continues at coordinate 3,233,111 of JAZAQC010000004.1, forward strand.
AAATTGAAACATTTTAAATAGCATTTTTCTTTCTTCTATATTATTCCTTTTTATTTCTTTTTATAAAATATGTATGAAGTCAGTCTGATGATATTATTATTATTATGATTTAGTGGTGTTTCTTGTCAGCCATCTCACAAATGTTACCTCGAATAGGATTCACTTTGTGTGCCTATATTTGTTTACGATTCACATCAATTACCATATGAATTGGTCGAGTGTCTGATATATATACATATAAAAAAAATGTTCAACAAAGTATAATAATATATCATTATAATGAATAAAAATTACGTAAAACAATTTACACATAGTATAATAAAGCATGCTGTATACCTATTTATAATACAAACAACTATGCATTATCTTGATGTTTTGTATTAGTCGAGTATAAAAATTAAAACTTGTAATAAAAACTTTGTTTGGTAATGAAATAGAACTACCATGTATAATAAATAATAGAAAATAATCATTTATGTGTCATTATCAAATACATTTTTTTAAATTAATAATTGTTGAATTTAAATAGAATTGATAATAATTGTTTTTTTATTGAATCAGGTAAGCCGTATATTATAACATGTGATATAGTCTGTAAGCATCAGTAAAAATTAAAACTTGAATTATCTTATTATCTTAATAACTTTAAAACTAATACCAGGTATTGTAAGAAATATTAATGCACTTTATTTTGACAATATAAATATTTTATACATATCGAATGGATAATTTTTTCACGAAATCAATATAAATACAATTCAAATTGCAACATAAATTAAAAAAAACCTTGTAATTTTTAGTTACAAAACATGACATTAAATATTACAATTGATATTTTAATTTACAAAATAAAAGTTAAATTTAAAATAAGATGCTGTAAGTTAATTGTTGAAATTTTTATTTTACATAATAGTTAGATTATTAATTGTTTTATTTATTTAAATTCCTATATATATTTTACATTCAAAAATCAATAATGCAAGTAAATTCCATTATTTTTCATTTTCTATTTTTGTAATTTTATTGAAAATATAGACTGATTAATCTAAATTTTGTATTAGTTAAGGTTTCAATATTTTAATGCAAAACGTTTTAATATTATCAATGAATAAAATTAACATTTTTCTTTTAACGAAAAATTTAATAAAATTACGTGAAAAACACAAATTTTATTATGACGGCAGTCTTTTATTTAATTATTTTCTCAGTTTGAAATGTGATTATTAATAATTATGAGATCAATAGTTTAGTAATCCTCACAGCTTAGAGCTTTTTAAGATATAAAATCTAATTATAAAATTAGTAATTTATAATTACCAAACATAAAATGATTAAATATTAAGTTTATAATTAACTTATAAAAAGGTATTTATTTACAATCCTAATAAAAGTAAGACGGTCAAATTTGTATTTAATCATTAATACGCTTTAACTTCGATAGGATGTGTTTATAATACTAATTTAATTAAATAGTAAAAATATATTAAATGTATTATTTCTGTATACCCCAATCTTGTCATTAAAATATTGTATAGGTATATATTTTTATTGAGTAATTATTTATGATTTTCATTTAATATAATAAAATTATACTAATAAATTATCATAACTACATAATAATATATACATTGAAATCGCAGACTTATTGGAAGTCATTATAATATATTTATTACTTACATCCCCCCAAGGTATAAAACACGTATCAGTGTTGTTTTTATGATTTGATGCTATTGTGGTTTTAAAATGAAAAGATGCATATCGAAATACTATTATATATTCGTATTGTATAATGGATGTGTAAATTCAAACACTCGTAAACGTTATTTTTCGTATTGCTTTTCCGACGAGAGATGGGTAGTTGAGATTGAAGAGAATGACAAATGTGATAATCAATCAAATGGAAAAAAAGCTAAGGGTGAATATATGACGTTATAATAAATATAAAAAAAAAATGCGCACAAATTACCCGGTAATCGTATGTATAATATTAGGAACCTCGTCAGAAATGAAAACATTGACAAATTTCCAAGCATGCGATGATATATTTATGAGTAATTTATTCATTTCAACATTTTCAATTTTATAAATTCGTATAAATGTAAAAAAAAGTAGTTCAAGCGTATACACATTTTAGACAAGCATAAATTATGTTGTGATTAAAAATAATATTAATTTTACTAATATACGTATGTACATTATACATTTATACAGTAAGGCTGTTATTTCTTAGAAAAGACTTAAACACCGTTATCATACACGTGCATTCTAGAAACAATAATAAAAAGTATTTTTTTCGTTTGTAACGTTCACATAAACAACATTTATTTTATATTAATAATTATATTATTTACACGACTGTCACTTTTATGAGTAATAATTAATAAGAAATTGTTCTATTGTCGCACAAACTCGAAGGTATTGGATGCAAATATAAATGTGTAGAAATTCAATTTAATTCGTAATTATATGTTATCTGCAGCTATTGAATTAAAATACAGTTTTTATAGTCGTAAAATTAGGTTTAATTTTTCTTAGCTCTTTAATAATATGTTTTTATTTTTCACGAATTGAAAATTAAAAGGTTTACTGATTATTAATGGATGGAAAATAGTCTAGATGTGCTTTGCGAATCGCGTATAATAAAGTATATTATGTATTTGAATTTTTAAATAAATTTGTTATGCGTAATAAAAATTACTATAATATAGTTTAATATTAAACATTTTACCATAATATAGTATGTACATTTGTAATAAAAAAAACTATAACGTTTTCAATAAAATGAGAAAAACAATGCATAATCGGTGTAATTTTATTAAAATAAAAAAATAATACAAAATATATTCTACAAGTAATGCACGAGTCTATATTTTTCATACTATTATATATTACGTAGGTACCCATACAAAAAAAAAAAACGACTTAATAAATACCATAATAAATATGATTTGTAGTCTGTACACAGTACAAACAACTAGTGTATGTATAATATTATTTAAAAATGATAAACTATAACGATGTAAAATTTTCGAGGTCCATTCCACTGAAAACTGCGGTTGCAAAGACCGTTTTATGTTGACCACGGGTGTGATTTTTATTTTTATGTTTACTATTTTGATTTGTCGCTGTAAAATGGTTGTGGTCAAGTTATCTAAATTATGGTATAATAACTTGCATTACGGCGGTGAAACTAATAACTATTATTATATAATAAATATAGGTACTATACCGTGATTGTCTTTTATACAAGAAAATTATTATACGCTTTATTTTACGATTCCAATTTAAAAATATATATATAAAGTAATAACAGACATTGATCAACCAATGACGAGCACTGTAATAACGATAATAATATTTACACGCGTATTACAATATTCGTAAGTGATTTACGATGGAATTACACGTGTGCTGTAACAACGGCGGTGGATAGTTCCGAAAAACGACCTAAAGATTAATAACACCCTAACAACCGTAACTCCGTCGTCCTTATACACTATAGAGTATACCTACTTTGAATGTAGTCCACTTTAACTGTATTAAGCATGCGTGTGACATTTATGTTGTAACAAATCGCTGTTTAACGGAAAAACTGTGCATCATATTAAATAATATCTCGTTTTGCGGTAACACATGGCCAACAGGCTGCAGTGGGGATAATGGACACCGTAATTACGATAAAAATAACAATAATAATAATAATAATAATACTCAATTACCGTATAGAGTTTTTCATGTTATTATCATATTATATTATAGCGAGTGGTTCAATTTCTGATTTTAGGAGTTTTCAACTATATATATATGGTAGTACCTAATGATATAAGTTCCGCAATATTATCCGAGTATAATAAATACTATCCATTTAATGTTACGATTGTTTATATTTTTATAAAAATATTTTTGAGAACTTTCTATTATCCAATATCCTTGTATGTATATTTTAATAACCCAGTTCGAATTTTTATTTAGACAAGTCATAGGTCAGCATTTTCAAAAAGACACTTAGCTAATAATTTACATTAAAAATGTAACATTCATTCGGTGTTAATATTTAATATAATTAGTTATCTTTTATCTTAACTAGATCAATTACTGTAAGTTATTAAAATAATTATACAAGATTAAAAATTCACTTATTTAGGAAAATTCATCAGTATTAAAAAAAAAAAAATTTAAATACAAATTACTATTTTTAATGAAAAAAAATATTTAATACATAATATTAAGCTATTTCATAAGGACCCGACGGTCGTGTATAGTTATACAATATACATGTATCACTTATTTTATCTGTATTACTACAGTTGTATTTGTACACCAAACTCATTTCGATAATTCAAAAACAAATCCAAATGAGATTACACTAATCATATTACAACAATGATGATTTTTTGACTTTCGTATAAAATGTAATGTGTATCGCGTATAAGTTGACGTTGTCTAAATATTATAATTTATAATATATTGAATTTGTTAATTAAAGCTTAATAATGCAATGCTAAACGCTTGTACTTATACACTCACAGTTCCGTTTTTCAAAAATGTATTCATAAACTTAAAGCGTGTTAATGATTTATGATTATCTTATTTAAGGAAAATAATGTATGATTTATTACCTAAATGTAAAAAATGCAGGTTCGTACGATTGTAATCATCGAAACATTGATGTACATTGCTATAATATATTATAATAATAAGTAAACCTTGAATAATCTATGGGTAATATGTAAATATTTGAAAAAGAACTTAAATAAAATTTCAAGATAACACTGAAAAAACATTATAAATTTAAAATTATGTATATTTTATGATTTTTTTAAATGAAATTTGTATCTTTACTTGATTTCAAATATTCTAAGTATAACAAATTAAATTGCTTTAAGTTCAAATTGTTCATATTATTATTATATTCAGTATACTCTAATTACAATATTGTAATGTTCAACATTTTTTTTTTGTTTTTAAGATATTTCTAATACAGTTTAAAAATGACCAAAGAAAAAAATTGTGATGTTGAACTATGGTATACTTGTAGCTTAGAAATTATCGTATCAGGCAATTAAAATCTATCAAAAGGTATGCAAAAGCCTTTTATACATTTATGTATAGGTACTCACTATGACTACAGAGTGTAGCTACAAAATACAAATTAAGTCTAATGAATTAATATCGTACTTACTATTCGTCAATTATAATTAAACAGTAAAAACTATTGATAGTGAAAAACAATTTAATAATTTTAGGTACTACAAAAATATGTTTTTTTCATTATTATTAAATAATTATATTATAATTATGATTAACGAAATAAGTTCTATGTTTAAAAAACAGTCAATCCACTGTTAAATTAAAATATGTTGTTTATTATGCTTCATGGTCTGAACGACTCGACATACTTGTTAACTTAATTAATATAAACGAATACATTAAGTACTAAAATAATATTATACGTTTTTATTACATTGAATTAATTTTAAAAGTTCCAGTCCATTTAACTCTTAACGATAAGAATATATTTATTTTTTAATTTTTGTAAGCATGTAGAACATAATGCGTACTATAGGTACCTATTATGAAAAATGTAATATTTCGCTAGACTGTTCGTTTTGTATCATATTACATTTTTCTATGACTTACATGCAATTAAGATTAATCAATACAAAATTAGTACTTACGTTTCATTAAATAAAAATAAACTAAATAAATGATGATATTTCAAACTATTGTAAATATTTGAGAAGGCTACGTTTAAAATCGAAAAAATCATTAATAATTATGTTTTCTGATAACATTTGGGCTTAAATTTAATGAGATTAATGTATGACATGAAAAAAATATATTAAATAATACATATGTGAGCTTAGAATAACTTATATTCTCTATTTTATGTGTTATTTTGAAAATCTGTACTCTATATTTGAGGTACTTGAAATCATATCGAAATAGATTTAATAGACATAAAAGTGCTTTAATTTATATTCTTTATACATTCAACGATTTTCTAGCTCAACTTTGAATCTACGCTCACGAAGATAAAATTCGTGCATATGAAAAATATTTAGTAGAAAAATAATATTCCAGTTTAAAGTATTAAATATTATGTTGATGAAAATAATATATAAGCACATCGACGATATACAATTAAGTACATTTTTAAATTGAAGTTATCTACAGAAATTCTAAATTCAAAAGTAAAATTTTACAATAACTATTTAATATATTTTAACCTATTGGCTATAATCATATTATTTGTAATATCAGTAGGTATTTAATAATTATAACAAAAGTAAATGAATGTAAAATATTATTTATAATTTATCACGGGTGAATAGGCTTATTATATAATATAAAATTTCAATAAATAACTCTCATTATCTGAAGGCAAATATTTTAGTAATCATGTATTTATATTGTCCTTGTATGTTCAATGTTTATATTTATTAAAATTATTAGGCTTTTTATGCTTTGTTGCGATATATTTGGATTTAAGGCTTTAGAATTAATTAAATTATTGTATTAACATTAATTGTAATTAAATAATTTTAATATTATATACTTATGAGAATTGTTACAATAATTATTATAAGCTGGTAATAAAGGCATTTTCTCACGAATATAAAATAAATAATTAAATAATATTAATGTGTTGATGTAATAATATTAAATACTTAAATAGATAATTTAATTTAATATGAATATCAAACTTTAGTATGGAAATAATTATATTCAATAATACGCACAAATCGAATATGGTTAACAGTACAGTAGTTATAACCCTAAATCGTATATCAATTTAAATATTAGTATTAGTGTAAATAAAGATTTTACATGATTTACCAATTACTACCAACAAAACAATATATTGTTAAATTTAATTACAATACCATATTAATGAAAATAAGTGACTTATTATATTTAAAATATAATTCGGTGTACGTCTATTATATGTTTTAATCGAAATAATAGAGTACTAAATTTATTTACTCACATTGAATATTATGACTAGAGGGACATCATATTATTTCGGATGATTTTTGTGGTCGTTGTAGAATATTTTAGGAAAAATATACGTTTGTTTATTGAGATTATGAAATCAAATGTAAAGTTTAACTGCACAATTGTATGCATATTAAATATTATTACATCTTACAAAAAAGACGTGTTCACCAATTTTCAGTATTTTTAATAATTATTAACATGGTAAAAGTGCATATTTTTATACTTTTCTATCAATTTTCTTCATCTCCTTTTATTATTTTAGCTACATATTTTAGAGTATTTATGGTAATTTTAATTAAACATTCATATGCATACATTCGAAAATTTTTAGTGCATTACGTCCTAACCCATAGTTATGATGAATGGGTGTTTTGACGTGAGGGGTTTAGTAGATTTACTGTAGTCTCTAGCAATATTTGAAAACATTAAATCATCGTAAATTCGTAAAACTGTCCGTATTGTTTTGTACTGTTCTATCATTCATTGAATGTAATTGAAATAAAATCAATTAATTACGTTTAAATAAAATATGTACGATAAAATCATGAGATTGTTATTATTATTTTACTAATTTTTTTTTCTTTTATTTATAAGATTTAATTTTTAGTTTATTCCCCCCCAAAAAAATCAAGAAATATACTTACGAATGGTCTTATAGTTATTTTAAATACTTTAGAATAAGTTCATCATTCAAAGATATTTATTATTATTTTTTCAAAAGCAATTATTAGACAAAATAATATAGTTTTATACACTTATGAAAATATTATTGTTTTTCCTTATAATTTTTAAACCTTTAATGATATTTGAATGTTTATGCTATGTATACATGGTTACAAATGAATAATTTTGTTGATTAATAAGACATATTTGTACAAGTGCTTATGAGTAAAAACTAAATTTATTGTTTTGTTAATCTACTGTATAAAGGTACCTCCTTATATCTAACGAATAGTTGGGAAAATTAAAAAATAGTAATATCAATCAGTATTAATCATGCGTAAAATCCAAACTGTAATAATATTGATAATTATTTATAAATCAGTTATTAATTGTTCTTACTTATACATTTTTTTTTATTGTACGGCTATTGACAAAGCATCGAATAAATATTAAATATTACACTATGTCGTTCAATACATTGTGATAGTATAAATTAATATATGTACAAATTCAGAATTTTCTATGATCAAATACCAGTTTTGATTATTTAAAATTGAAACTTTATTTGATTATTAACATTTTTAAGATATACCCTGTATATGATTTCTGAAAAAAATCCCATTGTTTTTGATTTACATCCTTAGCTAGCTAGCTGTTATCAGAAACACGCAATATTCCAAGCCTTAACCAGTGTAACTGCCGTTCGGCATTCCACACGGAATAACTTAAGTTTTAGGGCCAATAAATGTCGGGTCTATCCTGTTGTAAATCTCAGATTCTCTTTATAGTGCACGCATTACATTTACAGGACTTTTATTATTATTATTATTCGAAACATTGTTTTATGATTTTATGAAACGTTAATACTCTTATTATTATTATTATTATTATTATTATTATTATTATACATTAAACACCTTTGCAGCGTATTCCGTAACTCAGAGAAAGTATATTTCTTTCTTTCGGTCATTCATTAATTACATCGTGTACAATACAATACATGTATAAGTACCTATAAATATATACTGCCATTTTGGCAATAACCGATATATAATATTATAACATAATAATCCAGTCAGTTTAATCTGTCAGTTTAATCATAATTATGCAAATTATGTAAAAAGAAAACAAAACTGTGTGTACAATATAATATTATAACACTCATTTCAGTCAAACACCGTTATCGTGCACTATTCAGACGCCGTCGCGCCGTTGTAGGTTTTCGATCAGCGGATGAAAAAAATAATATTTTTTTACCAAACACCTGAAATATCTACCTATTTCTATCCACTAAAAAATACTAAAAATATGAGACACGATAACGTTATGCTTCTGAAAACTCATCGTTACTCATCCGAAAACACTTCATTTGCTATCTACTTATATATAATCACTCCCGGTACCTGTCGATGTTTTCAGCTCAGAAACGAAAATTTACAACATTAAAATAATCATATTTTAACAGAATGTCGTAAAAAAAATTTTTTTAGAAATCTGTTCATGGCTACAATTTATATTAGTCAACTTAGGAATCTATATTCTTTATAACAGTAAATTATCGTTGTAAATAATAAAAATTGATTACGGAAAATAAGTTGTATTGTGTCATTATGTGTTATTATTATATTATGCATGGTAATTATTTGGATAATATTAATACAACATATTATTATCCAATGATAACCAAATAATATTTAAAATTATTTAAATAATAATCATCAACCTAATAATACTTAAATTTTAATTAACATATTTATATTTATATTTTCATCGTTATTTTATGAATGAATATAATTAAATTTTAAAATTACAATATGAGGTTTTCACTTAATTTTATTTTAGCAATGTTATATTTTACTTTAAAATCTTCCGAAATCATAGTTTTAAGCTTGCTTTACTCTTAATTAAAAAATATAATCCACTACACTACAATTCCTTCACTGATAAGTAGGTACCACTAAAAATTTATCTTTATAGGTGTATTGTAAATTTCAAACATGTAGAATGACCAAACCCTCATGTACGCAGTTATTATTTATATACGAAATATAGCAGTTTAATCGTACTTGGATTTTATCTATTATTCATTTACTCATTCTAGTGAAATTATTTTTAACTTGAAATCGTATATGCAATACCTATTAAAAACATTCTAAGAAACTATGTGTAAATTATCATTATGTATTATACATTTGAATCAGCATAATATTTTTATCGACCTACCAATTGAATAGTTTAATATGACATGTAAGACGTTTAAAACAAATGTGTTCTCAACACCATCGTATCTAAGGGATCAATAGGTACACACAAATGTTAATTTAAAATACTTCTATTGACCCTACAAAATAATTCACCCTCAAAAAACAAATTAATTTTTATGTTATGTACACCCCATTATCCTATAAGCAATTAAAAACATTCGATTAAGACGTCTGTGTAGTCGATTTGTAATAATTATATACGTTATTGAAGTGTTAAATATTGTACTAAATTATTACGACTCGGCCCACTTATTGATAATGATATATCGATGTTGTAATTACTCCAGCCTGTCAAACCACAAACCAGGTAATATCACTGCAACACCTTCTAGGAGTTTTATTTTCTCATTCAAACCGGCTTAAACATCGGTTATCCATCAGTAATAACTAATAACTTCCAAGTGCAGTCCAGAAAAAAAGGGGAGTAAACATTTTACTCACATGCCAGATTGTTCGGTAATTATGTTTAATGTTGATAAACTTGTTGCGGAACAAAATAATGGATGTTTCATTTCGGATATTTCGGGAACGCGTCAAGTAGTTTTTATTACACTTTATTATATTATACACATATTATACGTCTGTGCCAAAGAGTGGCCGGTAGAACATTCTCGGGCAACAAGTTGCTCTGCACTATGTAGCTGTATTTTCATATATTACACCACGACGTTTTAGCCTTTAGGAGCTATGTATAGAAGGGATAAAATACCGAGACCCATAAAATTCCTGACACTCGGACGAAAAGTTTGTACGCGGGCAATTATTTTTCCGTTTCAACCAACCGAAAGCAATTAAAAACTATTTGATGCGGTGATTTTGAAGGGGAAAAATAAAATCTTTAATTAATAATATTTTAGTTTGATAATTAAAACATAATACTCGCGTTAGTGATTTCTTAAAGATGCGCGTACCAATCGTTGTGTCATCGGTAATGCCCGGAGCAATGCCTAACAGTTCCGTATTTAAGATGGTAATGATCAGGTATTGTTTCCTCTCTGGACTACACGACTTATACACTTAGTCATTTCATATTTTCTTTTGGTTTCCAAAATTTCTACCGTATACGCTAAATTATACTCGTATATTCTGAGCTCTAGAAGTCAAGATGATTATCTAGTAAGTATTATACACATTAACCACTGTTTATTGTAAATTTAAAAATAAACTTAAGAAAACAAGTATTGTATAAATAGACGCGTATATTATATGTATATTATGTTATTGAGTTTTATAATAATTTTTATTTATAAAAATCATTTCAATTTTGATCGCATCTTGAATGTTTTCAAATCAATAAAATATATTTTAAGTTGTATAATATCTCACACGAAAAAGCTCTAAATACATATCATTTTGGTTTGCTTAGCATCATCGGTTATCGGTGTAACATTAAAAACTGTTAACGATCGTAATTATTAATTTTCGGCGTCACGCTTCTATTTCAAAATTAGAATATTTAAACAGTACCTATACACTTTATTTCGACCGAAAAGGTGACAATTTCGGGCACCGCCCCCAGCCACGCCAATAACGAGCAATTATTAAGAGTTTGGTGTAATAATAAAATACACAGCATATTGTTATATACCCAACAGTCCAAATATATTTTTAATCGTCTTTATTTTACTCTTACGTGTTAAATATAAATCTTAATCATGATTAAGCACGAGTGAAATTCGAGGTGGTTAATTGTTTATTTTTTGAGTAAATATACGCAGAATCGTGAAAAATACCAAATGTAAAAATTATAAAATAATATATATTTATTATCTAAAAATCAATATTTTTTGTTAAATTTAAATTTCGATACCATAATAAACTATCATTTAAATTCTCTAGTATCAAATATATTATATCTATAACTATCCGATTAAACATGTCGACTAAAAAGGAAATGTTCCCGAGATCTCCTGACTTAATTATTATTCATACTCAAATTTATAAAAAAAAAAAAATAAATTCTCAAACTCAACATTTTAAATAATTTATTAATTTTGTAATTATTTGTGTATATATATATATTTATAGAGTGATATTAATTCTGTCTTCCTCAAGTCATTTTTTCTCTTTTTATCAAATGTATTTGTTGTATTGTTTAATATAGATTGTAAATAAAAAAATTAATTAATTTCCATGTGGTATTTTTACTGGGGTACGTTTATATAAATTTTTTTTTGCCGACTATCAGCTACGCATAGTGTTAGTTCAAGCTGTATTGACTGGCGTTCATTATAATAACGATATTACTGCGCCGTATGTATTTACGTTCAAAATACTATAGCTGTAATATTAAATAATTATAATATGAATGGAGTGCGTGCCGTGTACGATATTAATGCCATATTATTATGACCGGTACCTAATAATAATTGTTGTAATTGTAACTCTGTATAACATCAACTAATATAACATTACGATTATCACACGGGTCAGCGAAAACGAAACGAACTGAAAACATTTTTCCCGCCACACGTAACTGTTACTGTCTCCGAAAAACAATGATTATATCATTATTACTATAATTTTTCTCGAAGCGTGTTTTTTTTTTTTTTATTTGATCCCACGCATACATGGGGAAATCGGCGACCCCGAAGGAACGTCTTCGGTCAGTCGATTATGATCGATTCGTTCGCGTATTGTGGTCCGTGTCTCATGGGATGTACCTATACACACCTACCATTACGTCTTAGGTACTCATATATACAGAGTGATTCATCAAGCATGCTTACCCCCATTTTTTCAATAATGTAGTTATTCAAAATCTGATTTTTGGAATTTCGAAATATATAGTACCTAACAGAACATATTTTCAATTTTTTATAATAATAAGCATCCTAAAGAGATACGAAGTTTTGTTTTTTAAACGAGAACCTCATTTATCTACCTACTGTAAATTATTTAGTGGATAATTTTTCTAAAAATGTTGGTATATCAAAGTAAAATTTGATTTATGGGGTACCTATTAAATATCTTTATCTTTACATAGATTAGGTGATTATTACTCTGAAGATATTATCGATGATAATGTATATGGAAGGTCTATCGATGTTTATAATTTTTAAAAATGTTCCAAGCTTAATAAATACTATACATAATACTAGAATTATTTTGTATTTTTATAAAACCATTTGAGGGATTATTATTCTCAGTAGAAATATTTTAATAATTAAGAAACTAATTCATTTAAATTTTGAATTCAATATCGAAATCCAATTTTTGTTGTTTTGAAAAATCATTCAATAAATAATATAACTACTAAAAAAGTAGAGTTTTCATTTGAAAAACGGAAGTTTGTGTTGCCACAGAATACTCCTCAAAAATAGTCTTAAAATATATTCAAAAATTTCAAAAATCATGATTTGAATAATTTCATGATTAATGAGAGAATAAGGGTGTGCATGCTTAATGAATCACTCTGTATAATATTTTGGCCGTCCAATGAATAGTTTACGGGGCGTAATAAAATTATTATAATATTATATATATATATTATATTGTTGTAGTTGTTGTGTGTTGGCCGCTCGCCGACGCCGTAGGTATATTATTTCTTTAATAGAAGAATGCCGTTGGGGTTGTCGGCAGCCTTTTCCGTACAATATATTATATTATTATATTATTATAACATTAATACGGACACGCGTATATATATATATGCGTGCGTAGTGATATTATTATCGTACATCGTAAGTCCAGCGTAGGCGCAACCGGTCATGGCGGCGGCGGAACACAGTCGCCACACATCGCACACGGATTTGATAATACGGCCGAACGAAAGACGAGCTTAAAATATTTATTATTATTATTATTATTTATTCTTTCGACGGTGGGGTAGGTGGTACAAATAGAAAAAAAACAATGATAATAGAATAAATTCCGAAGCATCGTCAAGCACGTCGACCAAGAGTTATCGATCAATTGTCCTAAATAGCAGTGTGTCAATATTGTGTGTATTTTCTAAATGTATAGGTTATTCGTCCATCTATTTATTTAATATTTTATTTGGGTCACATAATTAAAATAATTATATTATAAATGTATAATAATATTTATCCAATAATATATAGACGATATTTTATTTATTTTGGCCATTATAGTAATCGTCGGTCACTAATATTCTTAAATCTATTAGTCAAAGTATAATAACAAAATAGCCACTTTAGCGTAAGGTCGCTTTAAAAATTATGATCATCAATATACAAAATGACAACAATAACAATATTATTGTTATATACGTATAATGACTACTATACATGTATAATATTATTATAGTGTATTGATAACGTTGAGAGATCCGTGAATTATAGATACACCACATGTGGTTTAATCGACTGCTGGCTGGCATGCATTTGGTTGGTGGTATTTCACTTTTACATCAAATTCGACCTTTTCTATAATAAACACTAACCGGTAACTAACAAAACAAAAATGTTATGCTTTTGGGTTTTGGTAATTGATATTAAAGTTGTACAAAATTTACATGAAATATATATTTTTTTGACTTATTATATTTAAAATCGATATCAGATATTTGTTTTTTGCAATCTAATATTGAATGCTGTAACGATAACTTTTTACAGTTACCAAACATACATATCAATTATGTAAAGTATTAAAATATCGATAAAACCAAAGATATACTATCTATCTATAAGTCCATCGAGCACAAATAAAGTATTTAATGATCACTGGTATGAATATAATATATTACATATGAAACAACGGAGTATTATATAGAAACGTAATATTATTGTCTCGAGTTGCGAGTAATTTCATAGTTTTCGAAACGTATAAAAGTATGATATTGTATAATATGTATCCGACAAATGATAATATAAGACAAGAAAAAAATAATATAACAATTAGGTTATTGTGATCAGTTATAGGCGTCATGGATTCACAAAATTTCAACAATTTAAATTTTCCTGGAAAATGGAAATATTTACATATTATATTATCGCAGACGGTGATTAACGAAATGGTCTATTTTGGTGAAATACAGCAGCGACGCACCCAGATGGTGGTGGGTGGGTAATCGCAGTGTATATATTATTGAAAAACGTAAGGCGCCCGATAATAATATGTATACTGCAATATAATATCTACCATTATTATAATAATATACAAACGGCAGACCTTATTATCGTCGTGGTCTTCGTGGTATTGACGGTGCCGTGCTACCTGAGTAGCCCATGATATTATAATAATTGAATAAATTACGTTTTAATAATAATACTGTGAGCGCGTACATATAATATATTACGATGATAATAATAATAATAATAATAATATTAAGTAGATATATTATATTATAATAAACGGGTTCACGAGTGGGAGTCAGCAGCCAAGCATTGAAAACACATTTTACCATAGAAAATAATAATGAAATCATAGCCGACGGCCGGAACATTACAACACGAAATTCCTCGGCGTTTAGTCCAATTTGATTAAAGACCTGGCACACGTTAAACAGTAATTTTTCGTAAATATTATATCGATAATCACATGACATACACACATATATGCACACGCACGCGCGCACACCTAAATATCTACCTACATATGCGTATACCTACCGACTACGCGCGGTATCCGTTGGATACCACTTTAGTTTGCAGTCGCCGGTGGTCATAGTGGTTACTATACGTCACATTATATTACTAATATATTATTATATATATAATACCTATTTAATATATTGTAATCTATAATATTAGAACTATTAGAACTATTATAACGACGATAGGTACTGTTATTACGTCCACGGGCGTTCTACTCTGTCGGTCGTCATTATATTGTATGAAAAAACTTTTCTAAAAATAGTGAAACATTTAGTATTACTTATTAACATTTTCTTTTAGAACGAGATTTATTAATACAATATCATATTATCATAGCGACATAATTAAAAGATATAACTTTTATGACAAATCGTGTCATCTACGTAGATGAGTGATTTACCAATCATAAGCTCCCCTGATTTTTCATTTAATAGTGAATTTGTTTAACTACAGATTTTTATAAATTTAAGTATACTTAAGAATTATACTTTTGATTTATTTTGATTTTTATACCATTTAAGTACTGTGCTGATACAATTTTTTTTTCTAATGAATCACGAATATTATGTCTTTTTTGTAGGTATGAGTTGTTTACCAGATGACCTTTTTAAAATGTTGATGAACATAAATCAAAATTCAGTCAAGTTTTTTTTGAGTTTAGAATAAGTTTAACTTTTTTTTCTAATAATAATTAGGTCTACGATAATGGGCTTAAAAAATATAAATAAGTTATGAAAATTGAAAATTTTTCTAATTTAAATACAAGACTCGGCATTACATCTATTTGATAGTTTTGTAAGTTCATTTTTTAAATACTATTATCTTAAGTATATATATTAAAAAAATTCAAAAATCAAATTTTGATTTAGAAACATCAAAGTATTAAAAAAATCATCTGCTTAAAAATTTACAATAGAAAATATAATTCTCAAATATTGAAAAAATAAATTTGATAGCTAAAAAAAAAAAAAAAACTCGTTATGCTTAAAATATAGATATACAAATTTAAAACAAGGTGTAAAAGCATACTTAAATTTTTTAAAATTCAGTATAGGCATAAATACATTTATTAATAACAGTGATGAACATGATTGGTAAATCACGTTGTTACAACACAGTAAACTATAAAACTATGTACTACAAACAAGGAACTGTTGATGTAAATATGATCATTGATCGCCATCGCCGTTTTAGGTCCGAAAAAGCCTGTTACAACACTCTTGTATACCACATAGTTTCAACCACGAAATAGTTGTCGTCTGTCGAACATTCCTGTTGTGGAAAGACTCTTATATACTTCGTTGTGGGTCTGACGTAGGTAGAATAATATTCCGTTGTGATGCCTATTGCTTGTATACATAATATATTATACTATTAGCCGTTGAACAAAAATAAACGGAATAAAATATATTAAATCGCTCGCTTACGTTTATTATGTATTACATGTTTAGGTACGTCATATATATTGTTATAATAATAACCGTTATCTACCCGTATGATAATACTATGTTATCATAATACAATAATAATAATTCATACTTATATCGTTGGTCGTGTGTCGGACTATCGACTGATGTACGAGTACGACACTCGGTCATAATAATGTTTGTCTCGTGTTATTATATTATCGTTGGACCGATCTAATGTCATTTCCCGCTCGTCCCATATAGGGTGATTCGAATGAAAGACATCTCAATAAATTTCTGAACGGACGCACCTATGTACACTCCAGCAACCAAACAACGCATAATAATAATATTATTATTACTTTTATTATTATTATATTAGTTTCTTGTCGGTAAGGACGACGCGACCCCACGAACTGATATTAGAGAAGCACGCAGTGGTTTGTTCACGTCTGCTTAACAGTTACCGGTTTTCAATGCTCTTATAATATTCATTACATATCTATACTAAATATAACGCACGATTTTAATGGTTTTACGATCACGGGGTTTTAGTTTTTATGATGTTTTAGTTGTTATTGTGGACATGAGACTTTTTTCGTTAGGTGTATCGAACACCTACATCTAATTGAAGTTCGAAATTGTTAACAAAATTTGTCTTATTTTCCTGTTTATAACGGAATCAAATTTATATTACTTCTGTAGTCATGTAAACAGGTAAATGACGAACAAACCACTAATATCAAAACACAAAACAATCACTTTATAAATAATGTCATACCTATCAAGTATATAGGAGCGTAATACTGAAATAATTGTACGTCGAATATAAAGTAATTTGCTAATAGACATTTATAATCAGAGTCACTCGACCAAATTTTATCATTAATATCGTACTATTGTATACTTGTATGTGTAGATAGTCATTTATATATTATTTATTAATTTATTGTAGTCACAATAGTCGGCGAGTAAGTGGTTGGTTCTTTATTTAAAATTAAATTCTTGACAATTAATTTTTAATTGCAAAATTAATGTTATATTCAAAATACGTATTGTGTAAAAACAAAAAAAAAAAAATGATTTATTTTTCAGTTAACAATCTATTACGTTATAATTATTTTTATTATTATTGTGATATCCACTTTTATTTATTATTTTATAATTTTAGTCCTCATATTATATTTTGTAACATGTTAGATGACCAGCATGTGGTCGGCAAAAACTATTTTTGCATATTTTTGGTACCTATCATTTATTGTTCTTTTTAGCTCGGTTTACATCACCTGGTGTTTTAATATTTTGATAATGCAATAGTAACTGAAATCAGAGTAATGCAATTTAATGATTGGAATTAGTTAAATGGTATATCGACATTGAAACTAAACAATATGCATCCCATTAAGTGGTCGTATCTCATAATACTTTATTTGGTTACAATTGATTTATGATGCCAATAAATCAAATCTCTGTATATTTTTAACAGTTGTAGATATTATAAGCAGGACTGTGAACAGAAGTGTATCCTAGTATCCGAGTAAAAATAACTGAATCTCTAAATCGCATAAGCTATAATTTATACTGATTTATGTGTATTTTATGTTTAATCATTATTACTATTATTATTTTATTAATGGACAACAAATCAAAGAACATATCATATTATGTATAATATACATGTACGCATATTTATTTATTAATCATTGCTGTTGGACAAATAGTATATAAATATTCACGTTTACAGCAACAGTCATTTTAAACCATACTTATGATTTTTTTTTATTGAAACTTTTGAACTAAGAAAATGATTGAGAATATTTAAAAAAATATTTATTTTTGCTTGAAAATAAAATAAAGCGTGATACATTATATCACTTTTTTTAGTCAATACATTAAAAAATTTGAATCATTGCAGCATTTTGAAAATTGTTAAATAGTTAATACATTAATAAGATACTTTAAATTTTATATTATTTCTTTTAAATGTATTTTATGTTTTTATCCTACGTATAAATTTAATAATTTATATGTATTCTATGCGTGATTAATACCTAAATACAGAGTTTTTTGAAAATGAACAATTTTAGTCACAACAATATTATTATCAATAATATAAAATTATAATTACCTATACGATTGACTTATTGGTATAATAGATTTAAATTTAAATATTTTATTCAATACTTTATTTTGAATAAAAGTAATTTTATTATTTTAAAACAACTCTATGCGTCGTTTTTTCCACGACGTGTATAAGATAAAAAAAAAAAAACGATTTCTGGTAAATAGAAAATTGAGCGTTTTTTCCCTTGAATGCTCTATACGCTCTCAGTAGCCCCCCTAGGGATAACAGATTTATTCTCAAATCGAAAATTTTCGATCAACAGCTATTGCGTGTCGACTTGAATAGGGAGTACATATAAAAGAAAGAGAACGATTGTATTCAAAAGTATAACACATCGGCTGGCCTGATGGATCGACGATGGATCTAAATCGTATGTCGTGTGTGCGGCCTTTATATATTTTTCTCTATATAACTCTCTCTGCTATTTATTTTTCACTTTGGAAAACTTTACTTTGCGTAGATTTTCATTACTCTCGCGCGTGCAGGCCACGTGTTTTTAATAAATAATGTGTGTTATTTGGGCGGGCTGGTAAGTGTGTATGTGTATGTGTGTATATGTGTATGTGTGTATATGTGTGTGTGTGAATAGTGCTCCCGTCAGACCCACCTTCTCTATACCACGACTCAATAAGGTGACTGATGTCGTAATAAAGTGGAAAGAGAAATATTTTTTCAGCCCTAGAGCTGCCACCGAGAGAAACTACCCGATAATGGAAGAGATGTGCCAGGTACTAAGTTAATACTCTGTGAACACGCCAAGCACCACTCACTCTTGCACCCCGTTTACACTACTCTACACCATAATCGTTTTATTTTATTCCCATAGAACTATTTCTCTTCTGCTCTGAGTTTACTGCTTACAGGTACTACTGCCTATCTTCGTCACTGCATTGCAGTTTCGACAAAAGTTCTTATTAGGTATCGTTTCGAAAGCAATGCATTTAATAAGTATAATATAGAAAAGAAAATATATAATATAATATCAACATACAAAATACAATTCGTACATAAAAACCATAAGTACTATACTTTTAACTTAAACTGAAGGTATGCTATAACTTTAAGTGCTATAATAGTATAGTAAGACAAGTTATGTTTTTTACTTAAAATTTGACACATAGACAAAGAATTAAAAACTATACATTGCGTACGACTGTTAGTCTTTCGTCCAACCGTTTTAAATTTTTTTTTTTTAATATGTTTCATAGTTTTGTAAGATTACAGACAAAAAAATCTTGAAAAAACATTCATTTTGAAACTATAATTTATTTATTTAAATAACTTTATGTTCACAATAATATTATGAATTGCTGTAGACATTTGTAAAACATACAAGAATATGACGATTTATTTACTATATGTATATTTTACACGTTCATTGATAAATGAAGAATATAATTTAAATATTTGAATGTTGTAGACACATTTAAGCACAAGTATTTATATATTAATCATATTAACTACTTTGACTTCAGTGAAATGTAGTGTTCAAAAGCCATCAGAAGCCACACATATTTTCTGTAATCGTTTTAATCTTAATGGTTTCCATACCATCCGGATTCATAATCACCGATAAACTATAACAAATGGCTGAATAGTCAGTATTTGAAACTAATTTGACTTAATTATTGACGGGGTCCGTATCCACTATCCAAACGTAACAATATATTTATGTGTCTACATTATATATTTATGTTCATAAATCACTATTCTATATGATATATATTGTGACACTCACTCATAAAGAAAAATTAAGTGGGATACAATCACAAAATCAAAAATCCACGTGTATATTATACGAAGAATATACAATATAATATTTATTTTTAATTTATTGGAATAATATAATTACTTTTTAGTTATTATCAAGGTTATTTATTACATCGTTATTTTTATTTTTTTTTTTTAAATTAAAGGAAGTATTGAAACAATTATGGCTGAAAATATGTGAATTGATGAAAAGCGTACAATTTTGTACCGCATTATATTATACATAATATGATTTGTCCGACTATCCATCGCTATTATAATAATTAATGTACACAATTCTCATTCCAATATTTTAATAGATGTGACATACTTATTCAAATACATAGCATTTTCTTTGTTGTATATTATGTTTCGCCAAAGCATTGTTTCCAGATTTCATTTTCTAATGTTTCCTCAAGGTATTCACGAATTTGGTGGTTATAAACATATTTTACTGAGATATTAACGTCTAAAATATACTACATAGTATTCTGTTTAGTATATCCTTTGTGTTCAAGTTACATTTAAATCCGTCTAATAATGTATCTTAAATACCTTATGTAAATACACTGTAGGTGTAATGAACAGTTAAACATAGTCGTATGTAATAATAACAATTACAAATAGCAATTCACCGATTACAATTATTTAAAGATATATCTTTATTAAACATATGTGTAACAAAAAACGAGTTTCTGAAAAAAAAACTATTAAGCCGATTTCTCTTAAACTTGTAATGCCTAAATACTTAATAGAACGTACTTAATCTATGCACCTACGCTTTTTTATTTTATTTTTATCTTAAAAGCATCAACTTCAAGGTTATGAACTGGCATTGATTGTATTCAATTTTTTATATTTTTATTATTTATTTTTTAATAACATAAATTTAAAATGGATAGTTTTTTTATTATAATATTAAAATTATAAATATTTTAATTCTTAACAATTATAAATATTCCGTAGATTTTTCTCGTTTGTTATTACTATATTGTTTATTTGCTTAGATAAATATATTTTAACAAAATCCAAATAGTCTATTTTTTTTAAATATGTATACTCTTGTTATTGTGCATTTA
Source organism: Rhopalosiphum nymphaeae (assembly GCA_036289425.1). Lineage (NCBI taxonomy): Eukaryota > Metazoa > Arthropoda > Insecta > Hemiptera > Aphididae > Rhopalosiphum > Rhopalosiphum nymphaeae. The sequence goes on from JAZAQC010000004.1 coordinate 3,254,957, forward strand.
TTATTATTCATTAAAACATAGTAATCTAATAAGATGAACTATTATTTTCTTAAACTGCTTTTTAAAAATTGTATTTTTTATTCTATAATTCATTATGAACACATAGTTTATGACTTAGGCTATTCCATATTCAACAACATTTCCCCTAGGACATGAAGTAGTAGAACTATAAATTAAACATCGTATATTAAATTTAAATTATAACGGTTTAAAATTATCGGTTTGACAACATTTTTTTTTTTATTTTGTATACGATATCTACGTATCTTGTCAAAAAATAATCTCAATGGTATTATATTTTTTCAAATTCCGAGTTACACTGTAGACACTTATTTTTAGCAGAGATGTAGGTTTGGTGAAACATTTAATAATGCAATGTTGTTATTGTTTCATTTCTATTTGTATAAAGAATTTTATTGCAATATTTTTACTGGAGATTTTAAAATAACATTTTTTTTATAATTTTCAAATAATAATTAATTACCTATTATAATGTATTAACTTTTAAAATAGAAGATCGTAATAACTTCAACACAATATTTACTCAAACAAAAGACCATCGTACTTAATAATAGTAGTGTTACTCTATAGTATGTAATGTTTATATTTTTGTTTGAGTAAACGCCTTATTTAATCAATAATTATTATTTGTCAGTAAATTTTGCATTAAACTGAAAAATAAAAACACAACATTACGTTCATCTATCACTTATTTATAATAATAATAATAATAATAATAATAACAATGATGATGATATTAATATTAATAATGATGGAGTCTTATTTTAAAATAATAATTAAAGATATTTTTGTATTCCTTATACGAGTATATAGCATACACATAATAATATCATGCTAATATATTGTTGATTTTACTAAAACCAAACATAGTTACCACCAAAATGAATTTATTATAAATCAAAAGGTTGGAAAAAGTTTAGATTGTTACCTAGTAACTAATAAAAAAATATTTAATTCAGAAATAATGTATTAAACGCTCATTAGTCCCTTCCCCATATCATAATATATTATTATTTATTTTATTGATAATAAATAATTAATTTAAATTCCAACTCTGCTGTTGTACTGATCTCAATACACTCTATGATCAAAAATGTGAATGTTCATGATTTTATTTGAACTTTAATAATAACATAGCTCCTTAAATTGTTTTAATACAATAACTTAATTACCTTACAATATTCCCATCATACTCCTAAAGTAAGTATATTCATTGGGTTTTGATAGATTGTTGATATATTACTGTGACTTTTTAGAAGTCAATATTGACATATTTTACAGTAACTAATTAGCCACAATACTAGCCATCCATCAAAAAACATAGAAACTCGCCCTTATATTTTGTTATTGTTGCTTCCCGTGCGGTAATTTACACGGCTTTTAATCAAAAAGTGTTGTACGGGAATATATTATTATTATTTACAATGAATCGTAGCTTTTGGACGGATCGTATGCGGGTTCATAATGTTCATAGTAAGCATTATGTGCACTGACTAGGAATTGATTGTCCCCAAGTAAATATTCGTATAATACCGATCATAGTTATTATTATTATTATTATTATACAACATAAGTGCTTTGTAGGTTATAATATACAAGACAATAGACATATCAAACGCATCGTACGCTCTTCATATTCGTTCGGCTGGACACATCTATCTGGGTATAATATCGTTTATATGTTTATTCGTAAAATTAAATCAAATCGGTATCGATAGATTAGAAGCTTTTTCTTTTTTATTATTTGGTACAAAATATAGAAGCTATTTGTTTTTTCGTATTTCTGAAAAAAATACTGTAATGAGTACCTAATTGTATAATGTCACAAAGTATTACAATATACAGCGCGGGTTGTTATCGATAAAAACCGTTGCAATATATGAGTATTGTATTCTACTATATAGTTCTATCCTGGTATTATAGTGTCATGATAAATAACAATATAACAATGATTTTTTTTTTGTATTTTAGCTTACATTTGTATGTTTGTAAGTCCGTGATATAACCGTATAAAATATAAATATTTGATACCATCTTTCATCGTACCAAAGAAAATAATGAATTGATGTTAGTGGGTGATTAATAATCACCTCATTTAATATGCTCGAAGATATAAACTAATTTGAAAAATGTTATAAGGTTAGAAAAATCGTTTGCCTCTCGAATGAACACGACTTGTAAAAATGTTAATAAAGCAATTCGTTTGATTACTGTTCATTATGAAATGTTTTCCAAGAATTGCGTTTGGCACCAGACGCGTGATAATCGTATAACTAACTAAAAAAAAATACTTTTAAACGTTTTTAATGTGCATATATATGGTTGAAATTTAAAAGTTGACGCCGAAGTGGCATTAAATAAGTTTTCAGTTAATTTCGGCTAACGTTAGAATGTTCCAAAAAGTTTAGCGCCAGTAAAACAGAATCTCGAATCGTTAATAATTGCTGTAGCGCGTCGTGTTTCTCATAATATAGCTCGGCTAGTGTTATAGCCGAATCAGTAGAAAATGTATATAGTATATCAGCCCAATAGATGGAGCGGCAGTAGTGGTACAGCAGTGGTAATAGTGGTATAGTATAATAGTATAAATGCGTAACTTTCGGGGAATCAACGCGTTAACTTGATTGTCTGTGAGACCGTCTGTCGGCGGCCAGACGAGATGAAATGGCATTAGTTTCATAGAGCGTTTTGGCCGCTAAAACGACACACTATAAAACTGAAAACAAACCGCATAACGCAAATAATGAAAAGTTTATCAACTGTGCTATGTTTTGTGTATATATATATATATCCATATATGAGCAGGCGTTTCCAATGCCTGGTCGTCGGAGAGATAGAATAGCCATGAGTCGGGGTGGGGTATGGCTTTGCATTAGTAAGATTGCTGCCGCTGCTGCTGCTGTTCGAGCGGTTTTCGCTTTTCTTCTCCTTCTTTTTCTCGACCTATCTCGCCCCCGTGCAGTCGCCGTGGGAGGGTAGGCCATCCCTACACCGCCGACACCTATAATATATACGTATGTCGTCGACCCGGAGTCGGTCCACTTGGATGCTAGCCAAATTCCGGATGATATGTATTGTTCTCGTACACACACACACGCGCGCACATAAACGCGCGTATGGAGGTAAATATATTATATAGTGTAAGCCCGCACATATTATTATATAATATACGTTTACGGGGACCTTATTCGCGGAGTACCTATATATATATATACGCAAAGAGGTGTTTTTCAACCGATACTAATACTACTACTATGACGACGACGCTACATTCACGAGTCAACCCACACCCGGGCTTGGAGCTTATCAAGAATCTAATATGCTATTCAAGTAATGTCGCACCGCGGCCGTCTGACTGTATTACGGTGCCAAACGGCGTAATATCGGAAATTCAGCAACATCACCGTAGGCAGCACGGCCGGGAGCGTGGCTAACAAATTACACGGTTCGACTGCCAAACCCGATATTATACGCAGAAGCCTTTTCAACCATAGTATGTATATATTATGCGTATACGCGTGTGGGTGTGCTACCCCCTATTGTGTCTATCTGCAGCGATGCACTTATAAATCTACTCTCTTCAACGTTCAAAGAAAACGATCTCGTCGATATATTATCATAATAATACGAGATCGATATTATGTTGCGTGATCTAAACCTCTACAACGTAATCCTATTTGATATTATATTATGTGTATTGCTGTATGCGCGTTTACACCGTTCGTATAAGTAACTTGTTAAACGAAACAGCGTACGCCAGTCTTATCGTGATGTTTACATATAATAAACGAATTCGTCAAAAAATACCAAAACGTAATTGTCATAAAACGATCATAATACGTTTACTATAATATGAAGAGTACTACATTTTTTTTTATTTTTTATATAAATTTATCGTCACGAAGGAATATAGAGAATTGAGTTCAGTAATTTAATTTTCGACGAAAAAAATGTGTTTATATGATTCGAGTTATTACGATTATTGGTAATTTAATAAATTAAATAACACAAGTGCGCGAAAAATGCTAATATTAACATATATGACTGTATTTAGTTAATGTAGGTACATTTATGAAAATAAAAATATTTTTTAATATACATTATATTTAAAAAAAATATTTGTTTTAATTAGATAATAAATTGATAATATATTTTAAATTCTGATGAATACTTTATTAGCTTAACATTTTGTAACTTAGAGTTGTATCGTTGAGCCAACTATCGCTTAACTGCATGGTCTCGAATATTTAATAAAATAACGCAATTATATTACAAAATCAACGCAAAAAAGTTTATTTTAAAGTTTAACAATCGGTTACAGACATAAATTGATTATAATTAACTGTCGTATAAAATTGAAATTAAATTAATTTTAAGTTGAATTTATTTCAAATAACAAATCGAATACAATAATAATTATTATTATCCTTTATTTATTAGTTATTACTGTAGGTCTATTTTAAGCCAACATTTGAACTACGGAATTAATTAATTAATCAATTCACGGACCTCTGTATTGTATGCAATGTTTTTAACAAATTACAAATTCAAACATACGAAAAAAAATAAAACAAGCTGTCTGTTTATTTTTGGTTTGAAGTAGACAACCTCCAAAAACGCATTAATAAAATACCTATAAAATGTTAACTGATCACCTCGAGTACTTTGGTTGAAGTCCTATGAAACAAAATACATGTATAGACGTATAATTTAATAATTATAAATACTAAACTATCCACTATCACCTAAAAAGATCACTATATTTTAATTATTAATAAAAACCCTTTAAAAGCACACCAACCATATTATCTTTTTGCTTATTATCTTATTGCGCAATTCTTTTCCGAAGTTAAACTATTACACAAAAAAATACAATATACAAATAGAAAAATCATTTATTGTTCGTTTGAGCTAAAGCGAAACATTTACATAGGATGAAAGTTGCGCAAATAATAATTTAAAAGAAAATTATATAAAAAAAACTATCTGCTTTAAAAAAAAAAAGCTTGGTTAAAAAATTAATTAGTTAATTAGTTAATGTTAAATGGGTTAAACCCAAATTTCAGAAATAGTTTTAGTAATATTATACGTATATACCTACACTGCATGGCTACGTATATAGTGTTAAAAAAAGTTTTAAAATCCAAGCGAACTATTATGCGCGTGCGGTTTGATAACGCGGTGATATAATACCGGTGAGTGAATATACATATACGTACACCTGAACTGAGAAATTAATTAAAGGCGATTTGTTTTTGACTCGGGCCAAATTGACGAGAAATGTAATTTTAGTATTGGCTGGACAAGGGCGAGAAACCGGATCGATACGCACCAATGTCGGCCAACATAAATAATTAACGGCTTTCGGTAAAACTCGAAGACGGATGTCAGTAGCACTCTATAACTATGCATCGTGGTGTGCGGGTCCGTTAATTCCACGTCAACAGTAACAAATGTGAGACAAGTAGTGATATCCACCAACGAGTGGATATAATGGGAGACGGTAGTAGTTATAGCAAACGACGGAATGAACAAGTAGTTCGATTGAACTTAACTTACGTCAATAATTTGATAAATAATTACTAAATTATAAGTTACTTAAAATTTTAATTTTGTACATATTTTCAATAAACTTTATTTTGGATGTCAATTTTGGCCTGAAGTTCATATTGCATGCTCCAAAAGGAATAAATGATTAAAAAAGTGAACATTTAAGATCAACAATTTGTTGTAAAAACCGTAATTTCATTATGGTAATTTGCACTCATTAAATGTGTGTTGCAATGGAATGAAGAGTAAGAAATTAAGAAACTATTTCATAATATTTTAAATGATATTTTCGACCTCTGAAGTAGTAGTAGTAGCATTTACTATAAAACTATTTATATGGTATAGCATATACTATATATAGTAGTAATAGTGATAGTAATAAAAATATCAGTAGTATTTCAGATTCATCGATTTATAGTAGTAGTACTAGTAGTAGTAGTAGTAGTAGTAGTAGTAGTAGTAGTAGTAGTAGTAGTAGTAGTAAACTAGTAGTAGTAGTTTCAAGGTTTTGTGAGCACCACTCAGTTGTCAGATATAATATTACTTTGTTATATATGCTGTCGTCCTGAAAAACTATTTTTAATGGAAAATCGTCCGGGCCAGCAGTTCCAAACTGCAGAATCACTAGAAAACAATGCGAAACTATATAACTATAGACACAATACACGCATTTATTTTAGCCACTATTCATAATCATGTGCCCATCCCCAGTACACTTGTCCCGCGACCGTCGGCCAAGTTTTCTGTAATACTCAATACAGGGACAGCGGGGTCGTCGACAGCGCACGTTGTCGGTCGTCCGTAGCGGTCGGTCAGCCACGTATATAATATATATATATATATATATATATATATGTGTTTGTGTGTGTGTGTGTGTGTGTGTAAGAGTGGTGGAAATCGAGATCAACGGATCTATACGAATGCATAAATGTATAATACGAGAGCGCAAATGTGTATAACGCGCGTGCGTGCGAGTGCGTTCGAGTGTGTTCAAGGGTTGCTCGAGTGAGGCAAAAAGAAATTGATTGGGACATCCTGGTGTAGGACGAATAAAACGGTCATTGTTAGGGCGTATTATTTTACTGAATAAATCTCGGAAGTAAAAATATGTACGCAATACGCGTATATACCTATAAGTATAATAAACACAGCCTGAAAGCATATATTTTTAGAAACATTTGAAAAAAATATTTAAATTTTTATGGATCGAAAGTCTTTATTATAAACAAATAATTAAAATTATAGCAATAGCAATATCACGTAACATAAATAATAATTGTACATATTTTTACATATTATGCAGTTTCTGAGTTACCTGTATCAGAATTTTTCGAAAAACTATAACATAGTATTACATACCTATTTTAAATACTAAAAAGTTTTTAACGACATTACATAGAATAAGAGTTAAGATTATCAGCTATTTATATAACTTTGTTATTAAATTATTAATACTGTATGTTATATCCTTCGAAATTATGCATCTTTGTTTACTGATTTATATTCTAAAGCATTTTTGAAATGATTTAAAAAGATTTATTTTTCAATTCTTTCATAAAAATCTAAAGCTATCTAATCATTATTAAAAAACCAAAAAAAAAAAAATATATCTTATGAAATATTTTCATTAAAAAGTAATACAGACTATTACAGTAAATTATTATACAAACATTTATAATATCATAATCACAGTAGGGGTTTTTTGTTATATGCCGTATTCATCTAAATATGCTACGTGAGATTACGTAAGCATATGAGTAAATAGCTGAAAATACTTTCATGAGTCTCTAATTGGTAATTATTGTATAATCGATTTTAAAATATTTAAAAACACATTACATATTTACATAGTTTATGGGTAATAATATAAAAATTATACATAAAAACTTTTATTTATTATGATTTGAGTAAAGTTTTTTGTATAAGTAAGTTAATACACATAGAAGCAATGATTATACAAGCACTATTTATTTTAGAGTTAAAAGTAAATATTATTTTAATGATTTGTCTAATGACATAGGTAATATATTTGAAATATGTCATTATAACTGACTATTATTCTTAAATAATACGAATTTTCTATTCATGTCGTCGAAGAATAAGGAATTTTTTTTTCAAACATGCGTTCTTTTTTGACTAAACAAATATAAGAAATCGTTTTTTATTTAAAATTGTCAAACGTCAACATTGCAAAAGTTCTTTGCCATACCAATTTTCGGACTCTCCTGGATGGTCTTGAACCGCATAATCCCTGACCCGTTTGGGTCTGTCGTTCAATTTAAATAAATTTGCATCCTCTGCAAGGGTTTTTTTCTTCTCGTATACTTAAGTCATAGCTCACTACGCAAACAAGTGGACGTGATCAGAATAAACCGATGAGTTTTGCCGGACAGAATTATTATTAGCTCTTCTTCGCCGCCTTCTCAATTCCGTTCTTCGTATACTCTTTCTTTGAATTTGTATTTCCGTTTCGTCGAAAAAAACCCAAGTTACCGCTACAATGTATAACATTTTCAACATGAATATTAGTCAACATAATATATACTATATAAGAGAATAATGGATGTATTGTTTTAATTTTGTAGCCATATTTTATTCTCTTTTGTTGATTCGTATAATTATTATAAAAAACTGAAAAAATAATAATAATAATTTAAAACTGCAGATTGCTATACAATATATAATCTTGAGTACTATAATGTATTCGAAACATTATACATATTTGTCAAAAAACGTCATTTATTTATAAATATACTTTTAAAATGAAAGCATTTAAATTAAATTGAACCACGCAGTGTCATAAATGCAATTAATAAATACGATACACTCAACTCAAATCCTCTATCCCGTAATGCATAATATAAGTTGCATACAATTAGCAGGGAAGTCAATTAATATAGATAAAAATCTATGATTTATTTTTATAATATTATTATATCATCTCATATTCATAAAAAATATGATGCATTTGGCGTTATAATTTATTCGCTCCTTAGAAAAATAAATGTTTATCATACATTACACAGAGAATAGTCAATACATAGTATAGGCAGGCGTACATACTTATTACCGTGTGAATTGTACAACATTCGTTTCATTCTGTAAGCTATGACAATATTATTATACATGTATTTCATGTTCAATATTAAAATGACTAATAAAGTACTATACAGTATACATGTACATGACATTTTTTGAAACCTTACTGCAGACATTAAGAATAACCATGTAATATTATATTTTGTTAAAATAAAACATATTGCAGTTTACTATCAGTGTGAGTTGGCTAGAATTACTTGAATATCTTGTAAATTGTAAAGTGAAGTACTAATTAATATATTATAATTTATATCAATATCTCATACATAAATAGTTACATAAACTGAACACGTTTCTTGTTATTGATAAAACCAATTACAATTTTCGATCCCCAGCTGTGGATTAATGTAGGTATATGAATAAGAAATAGAAAACCTTTCCTGGATAAATAAATCGTTAATTATTAGTCCTCCCAGACTATGTTACACCTGTCTAATACATTAGGGTTCCTTAGTTTTACCAGAATATCTTGGACACAATTATGTAGGTACCCTAAAAATAATTTAGAAAATTAATAACGTAGAAAAAATATAATTATATCAGATTAGGGCTATACGAATATATGAACGTTATTAATACAAATACGTAGAATAAAATATTCATAATTTAAAATATGCCAGTGTACTAATATTTATTTATTTGAGGGCTTATTATCAATAAACGGTCGAGAGAACTAATAATATCAAGATCATTAACCAGCAATATAAAAAATTAAAATAAATGTAAAAAAAACCAGTCAGTAATAATTACTATTATATCAAATAGGTTAAGAGAAATTGATTGTAATGAAATTATGATACTCTTCGTCAGCTGTATTAAGTGATCAAAACTTAGCCTTAGGAAGTATACCTATATAGTGCCTATAATACAGTTAGATAATATATGTCTTCTTAAATATTGTGGTAATGTAAACAAAATTAGATTAATTACATTTTATAAAATTAGACGATTGTATTACGCCTAGTGTACCTGTGTAAATAAAATGAATATAATAATTCTAGCACAATTTAGACGACAACAAAATCTAAAATAATTGTAATGCATAATTCATTACATAGTACAAACATAGGTGTATTGTTCACAATTTTTTTATATTTATTTAATATATAATATTATATTTGTTCTCGTTAAAATATTCTTCGTCATTTCAAAAATGTATACAAGATTTATGATAATACGTAATAAAACATAATATATAACGATATTTACATTATCATACATAATAATATGTAGTGCTAATGGTATAATCTATCTGTGGTTTATAATAACTTTTAATTAAATAACATATAAATCAATAACCTTATAAAATGTGTTCATGTAGCATCCTGCACGCCGCTCAGTAATATGAATTTTATATTATTATGACTTATAGAATACTGAAACACCACGGAAATAGTATTATAATCGTATGGCATTAAACTAAGAATCGATAATTTAAAAGTTATAATCACTGTCAAAACGACAATCCTTTAAATAGTAGACTATCATATTATTTATTAATATCAGTCTATTAAATAACATTTTGTACACGTCATTAATTATTATAATGAGTACCGTGGCACCTATATGATATATGAATATGAATACATATATTGATGTGAAATTTGTGTAAGACGTAATATTTTATAAGTCTCTTTAAATGTGTGATAAATGATTATGTTTTACCGTCAAAAGTGTAGCATATTTTAAATTTATATATTTATTAATATATAATATAAATTCAATGTCAATAATACAGCAGTATTCCAAGATTCTTATGCTTGAAATTTAAATGAAATAAAATACTAAACTTTATATTATGTTAAAAAGTAAAAATGAATACTTTATGTTCAGAGAATTATAATATTAATAGTTTCAACACAAGTCATTAATAATACAAAACTGAATTTAGTTATTACTTATTACTTATTTGTACTTACAAAATGTAGAATTAATTATAATATTTTATTTGTATTTATTAATTGGTAGTTTGTCGATTACAATTTTAAACAATTAGACCATTATTTTTGGTATGATAATATTTTACTGAATTTTTCAAAATCTAAAGGCTAAACAACTAAATATTATTTCACATAAAACAATCATAAACAATATTATTCATTGATAGACATGAATAATAGAGAATTATTTGGTATTATTATGTTTATTATGTTATATGATTTCCGTGTATATTTTACAAGGGTAGTGATTAAATATTCACTATTGTAATTTGTAGACAATACATAAATAATGAAAATGTGGTAAGTTTTTATTGAATTTCCTTTTTTACCCCAAAAATGTATAGATAGACAGGTAGGTACTGCGTACTATGACGTTTAAAAATATTTACACTCTAAAATTATACTTGAAATACCTTTCTGAAATGTTCTATATACATAATAATTACTTACCGTATCAAAAATGTGTTAATAAATTAAAATCAGCTCAGGCTCATTAATTATTTAATGAAAATTAAAACGAGACCTATTTAACAATTGCACATTATTAAATAATATTCATACTCTAAGCATTGCACACAACATACAATGTATAAACCTGCTACAATCTACATGGATATTAAAGGAATACAGTTGAACAACATACATTTTTTTTAACGAATTTTAAAAATTTGGGTGAGTTTTAAAATGAAAAAATTGCCAATCTGCCTCGGTTTCCCGTCGTTCCAAACGCAGAGCCTTATTACTTGCGTTTATTATAGGTCATTCATATAGCATATCGGATGGGCATGTCATACTCATTTCTTTATTGTCTTTATGATTACGTGCCCTTAGCAAGAAAGTCTTATTACTAATCCGATAATATTACCAATTTCAGGATTGCGTTGGAAAATCCCGGATGATCGAACCGTCGCTCGCAGTACAATAAATCCCACAAAATAAACGTCTACTCGATAGCGCAGTGTCCTCCAAGAACGGTGCTACAACGACGACAGCGACATGGTGTGCGTCACGCGAGATTTCAACGCGTTAATCATAACTCTTATGGTAAGTACAGGCGATACATTATTATTTTTATTATCATAATTCATCCATACAGCAGCTGTAAGATATTACATAGTCACTGGCAAAAGTAATAATGTCAGTGATATCGTGTTTGGCGTGTGTGCACATTGTGTAATATAATATGATTGTGGTAGGCAATTTCTTCTATTTTTTTTTTCATCACAATACGCGTTCGTATACTACTACTTTACGATACATAATATAATAAGAATAATAACATAATACTGATCGTTTGTATGCAGCGATTGAGGGGGGACTCGAGCTTATTGATTTCACTTAAAATAATATTTGATACGATTGTATTTTATAAAAAATTGTTATTTTCTATTTTTCTCAGAAATCAGCCTGAAATCCTATTGTTTAGGAACATGCTCATATCTTCTGGACGTTAATAATAATATATGTAAAAAGGGGTAATAAAATTTGTTGTTTTTTTTATGTGTTTGGTTTTTGTCGGTTCACCGTAGGTACTGTTTTTATTCAAGAAAAAAAGGTGTACTTGGTATACGTGTAGTGGAGTGTTACGCAACCCCGTGGAGTTACATAAGCACCCCACAACGTTTTTTTTTTTACCCCATTTTATACATTTTTTTTTTTCATTCTATTAATACAAACCCGCTCACACGACAATCTTATCACGCCTAACCATCATTTTACACAGATTTATTTCAAACAATAACAAAAACAAATACTACTGTGGCCACCCGTGGATTTCTTACGTGAATAATTTCTAAATCGTCACACTTGGAAAAGTTTTCACACTGTTTGATTTACACAGGCACGTTGAGCACGATTAGCATATTTTATGACGCGTAAGAAAACGTCTCGCAAACGTATGTAGTAATATAATAATAATGACAATATATTATTTCAACTCTATAGCAAGTCAAAAGGGGTATTAAAAATTATATTAATGTATTCGCTGGTTTATGAAGGTATGTACATAATATTATGTGCAACTACTATTTAAAACACGCTATGCAGACGCTTTGAATTATTTCATAACACTATTCCGTACATATAGAACTCTAAACTCAAAGGGAACAATTCAAAATTAGAAATAACGTTTTCTAAAATAAAACTGCGAATTTATTTTGAAATAGATCAATTCATTATTTGTTGTATAATCTAGTCCACTGACCTAACCTCTAGAATTCGAACTGTATCTAGGATATAGGTACCAAACTTTCGGCCGGTACCAGGTTGTCATTAGATATCATATATGACATAACCAGGAATTAATTTCTCTACCAATATATTTGCGGATAAAGCCTTGTCAATATGAACTTCTACGTTTATCGTGCATACGCGTCAATGAATCAATTATTTGTTAATTTGGGGACGGAACGTAGGCAGCTGATTGGAGAATATCTATTAACGATTAATAGCACATTAATAATATTATTATACTTTTATATTAAATTATGAGTTTTTTTAATAAAGTATGTTTATTACATTCCGTTTTTGAATTTTTGTATATATAGTTACAAATTTACAACGTACAATTGTACAATCTAACTTAACCTAATATTAATTCTACACAAATTTGTAGACAAACGATAAATTATAATTATTACTGTATGAGATTATAATAATGGGGTCTTCCCGTGGCTTTTATTTTATTTTATTTTAAAAATACTTATGTATTATAATGCGTAGGACACATACATATATAAAAAAAATAAAATCCATAAAAAATATAATAACTTTGCCGGTTGAATGTTTTTGAAACGATATTTAAATAATTATCACTAAATAAAAACTTATAATTTATAATATAATTAATTTGATGTTACTTTAGTGTATTATATTTTATGAGTTTAATTAAATAGAATATAAATTATTGGTTTGATTAAAGGATGGTAAATTGAACATAATATTAACACCCGCGGTGTATTATAATATCCATAATCTCCAAATTATTATTATTATAAACGCTGGAATTTTAAATCTGTCACGACGGAAAGATTTAAAAGAAAAGCTATACAGCATTTACTAATTGGTGATTAATATCATTAAATTATTTGAGTACGTAAATGAAAAATGTAGGCAATTTATTTTTATGATCCATTTTAATTATAATATAATTTTTTCGACATAAATATAAAATAATTAAAAGGTAACCTTAATAGTGACGATAGACATGATTATTGTACATTTTAAGTATGTGCTTAATTTCAAATATACGAAATTGTCCATATAAAATGTATTTAAAATGTATACCATGATATCTCGCCAGTTTTATTTTATTTATTCAAAATTGAAAGTATACTTAGTATATTAATTATCATTTTAAAGTACATTTAATGTTTGTAGAAAGTGATACTCCGAGCATACCTGTTTTCCTTTTTCTTCTTCAACAATACAGTTTTAAAAAATTGAATTTACTATGTTTTTAATTATACTTAAAAACCATATTTTAAAATTCTTTAGATTGTTTATATTACTTAAGAAATGAATTGTGGTCGTTGTGGTGATACTAATTTCTCTGTTTTTTTTTTTCAGAAATCATAAACCCTTTTTTTACTTTAATTATTTATTGGATATTTTCTAAAAATGTTGACGCATCAAATTAAAATGAATAGTTTTTAAATTATTAATTAATTTTATATACATTAATATATATAAATATTTACATATTATATAATTTGTAAATATGGTCCGAGTATAAATACTATTTTGATATCATATATTTTTAATATTTTTGTAATACATTGTTTAGGACTATTATTCTTAAAATAAACGTTATAATAACTAAAAAATTACTCTATAATTTTCAATTAAGTACATCAAGATTTGCAAAAAATCATACAATACAATACAAATTATTACAGTAAAAAAGGTTCTCATTTGAAAACAGAAGTTTGCATCACCACAGGACATTCCTTAAGTACCTAGTAAAAATATTTTCATTCATTTGAAAATATTTTCTCTGAGAATATTTAAAAATTCTAATAATCAGAATTTTAATAATTTTAATTTATAACTAAATGAAAAATGGGGGTAAATATAATTGGTGAATCATTCTATAAAATATTTATAAATTATCTTATATGGTACATGGTTTTCTAATTTATAACAAAAAATGTCATTGAAACGGATTTCGGAAAATAAAATATATTAATAAGTACATATTTTTTTTTAATATTTTGCTACTTCTGAGAAACATAATAAATATTGGTTTACATTTTTTTAACTGAGTTTAATAAACCGTTAAGTAATTTTATTTCACTGCGACAATAAAAACAACTTTTGACGCATACAGTGAAAAATAAATGAACACAAATATTTTACGAGAGTATGTCTGGTGTTGAATGTTTTGGGTCGATTTCTAAGGATATATTTCTTTTATATAAATTATAGTTAAACAATTTGAACTTTGAATTTTTTTATTTTTATTTTTCAGCATTAAACCATATCATAATCCAATTTGACTAAGTTTAATAACGTAATGTCAATTTAAAAAATTAGGCAAGTAGGTACCATTCTGTTGTATATTAGATGTCGAGTGAATCACTATTATGGGTGTAATAAATTTGAATTCAATGATATATCATTGTATAAGATAACATTGAGCAGAGACAGTTTATCAGTCTACATCACAAAATATATTTCATGGTATATTTTTTTGAAATAGCTGTTAATGTCACTTATTTTACTTTTAGTATTTAATTATTATAATAATATTAATTTAAACCATATGATATTAACTTATATAACTCGAATTGTAATAAAATCTTTCTGTAAATACCATAAAACAGTATAAATAAGTTCATAATATAAATAGATAATATCCTAAAATAAAT
Source organism: Rhopalosiphum nymphaeae (assembly GCA_036289425.1). Taxonomy (NCBI): domain Eukaryota; kingdom Metazoa; phylum Arthropoda; class Insecta; order Hemiptera; family Aphididae; genus Rhopalosiphum; species Rhopalosiphum nymphaeae. Next base: position 3,270,435 of record JAZAQC010000004.1, read on the forward strand.
CAAAATGTCATTGTGTACATCGAAATTCATAATAATAAAATATACATACGTCTTACTCTTTGATGAATATATATATTTTTATTATAACAAAATAAGTAACATTGTTATTTATCGTTTAAATAAGTAATTTTGTTGAAACTTGAACTTAAAATGCCTATAAAAAATAATTGTCTTTATATATTTCTTGAATTTTATAGTCACAATATAAACTGCTTATGAGGAATATTTTGCTAAATTTTAAAAAACTAGTTAAAAAAAAAGTTTTTATGTATTTTTAACTACGAATTAGTTAGCAATGTTCTAACTTTAAACGCTTATAAAAAAATAATGTGATTAGAGATTTTTGATATTTTTTAATTGGGAAATTAACGAATAATAAGAAGCTTTATATTAATTTTTAAAGCATTTTTACTCAACAAATATTTTTTAATTGGCATAGAAAAAAAACTAAAAATTATTGAAAATGTCTCATGCCTATAAATATTGAAAAAGAATCGATATATTTTGAGCATTTTATCGTAAATAGAAAATGATAATATAAATATTTTGTAAAAGTTTTAAGTATCTAATGTTATTTGTATTAGAGTTACACCAAAATAAACAGAATGGATTTTGTTAAAATATAATATAAATTACGTTATGTAACATTAAAAACTTTAACATAATGATTTTTCAATGCTTTAAAATAGCTATATCACTATATGCTAATACCTACGTAATATATAGATATACATAAAGTGTTTTTTTGTTTTTTATAGTAAAATAACAATTATACAATTTAATTTACATTTACGTAGATACTTGGAATTTTGTTTAAACTTGGATTCATCAACAACATTATACTAAATTAAATGTTTTATTTTATTTTTAATACCAATAATCGAATATTTTATCGTAACTGCAGTATAAAAAGAATAATTAACGTTAATGGATATTGAAAGAAGTATCCCTTGATACCCGATAAAGAACTCGATACAGGTACTCTTTGAAAAGTGTTAATAAAACTAAAGTTTTTTTTATATATCATATAGTTTTTAATTTTAAATACAACTCGAAATATGCAGAACTGTATAAATTAAACATTCTTTGATTCATTCGTATAATATTTTATCGCTGTTTGTAGGTACTAATTATCATTATAACTGAACGATGAACACTAATGAAAAAGGAAAAATGTATGTGTATACATTTTTTAACTTTAACAACTTATTTACTCATTCATATTTTAATTTCAATGTAAATATGATGAGTAATTATCATAATGACATACATATTTTAATATTTATGCATAAATAATACTCTACATGTAAATAATTTTATACTCATATTAATCATATTATTGATAGTATACAAAGCGTATCATATAATATGTTATAATAAATTATCAAGTATAAAATTGTATTAAAAATTTCTTGTTTGATGATAATCTATTGATTACCAGTACAAATAGTACATATTTCGGAGTTAAGCCACGGCAAGACGACTATCCAATTTTCTAAAAAAATCACATAAAATGTTGTTTTTATTCGGTGGTACCTTATTAGTTATATACTCTTTAGCTGTCTCCCAGTGTTTCTTGTAAACTTATTCGTTTAAACAAACTTATTGGACTTTAGTGGTTGATTCTTGCACGATAAATATTTATAGACGAATCAATAGAAAATAGTTTATTATATATTGTTACTTAACAATGACGGTATCTACTATAGTTGTTAGATACCATGAAATGTCATCAGATATCTCATAATTCATAAAATATTAAAATAGAATAACAGTAAAATTGTTTTTCTTAGTTTAATATATCACGTCGACCGTTGACATGCTTGTATAAAAACACATGATAAGTTTTTCGCTTCCATAGAATATGTAAAGTACGACAAAAGCGATTTTCCATTCTTCGGAATTAAAGTAACATGCATTTTTAAAACATGTGATAAGTCTTATGCTTCTATAAAATGTACTAAGTACAATAAAAACGATTTACTATTATTTGGCATTAAAGGAACAATCATTTTTAAAACAATGTCCGTTTTGTTAAGTATATAGCTGTTTTATATAGGTAAGTATAGATACACAGATTTTATGCATATTATGTATATAATTATTAGTTTTTGTAATAATTATTGTAATCATTTTAAATGAATAAATACATACAACTTTAAATAAGAAAATAGATACAGTTTAACAGTACGTCAGTTAATAGACAAGCTTTTGAAAATTATATCATATTGATGAATTATTTATTATTCCTCACTTAAATCCTTTTTAATATTTTATTATGAATTTCGTATCCTAAACATTTCCAATATTCATATTTTGATTTTAATTGGAACCAATTTTTAATAGAGTATTATATTACCGTACGAAAAAACGAGAAAAGTTATTAATTAAAGATTTTGTGACTAATAATAATTAAATTCTATAATATTATTACCTCTTAAATATATGCTTGGTTATAATTTTTATTTTATTCAAGATACTCGTATAACTTAATTTATTAAATATATATATATATGTATATTGTATATACGTTTTATTGTGTACAATGAAATTTGAAAGATATTTTTTACGACAGAAAAATATATTTTAGTTTTTAACTTTAGTTTTTGATGTTGTATAACCCAAGAATAAAAGTTGAATTAAACTAATCATAATTCATTTATACATTAACCAATACCAGAACATAATGGATAAAGTTTACTGTAGAAAATATATATTCAATTAAATGATCCTTGGTTAATAAAGATTAGACAATTAACTAGTCTAACCATTTACATTACAGTTAATTTATTTTATTTAATCTTTAAAAATTTTAACAAGTAACTGGAAATATTTTTGTACAACTAAACATAAAATATTCCTTTTATAATATTATTTTTAATAAAAAAAAGGTTCTTCAAAACATTTCAAACCCTTCAAATTTTTCATTTTTTATTATATACTATAATATCTTTAATTATCTTTTATTCGATTTGAAAAATATAAGTTATACCTAACATAAATAAAATATAAAAATTTTAAATTATCATGTTTAGGAGTGATAAAATATGAAAATGATTGCAATAATTATCGCTATAATAATTATTGTACCTTTCTTTATGGTACATTATAACCAAACATTAAATTCATAGTTATCGGTGAAATCATTCTTCTTTTAGGTAGCTCTTGATTTCAGTACAAAGTATAGCCAAGTATATTTATTGTAATAACCCTTTGGCCTTTATTAATACAACAATAGCTCTTATAGGCTGACCGATACAGATAATCGTGTAGTATTAAATTATTATGTTTTTGAGTCGTATGTGTGCGTAATACATAACTTGAGGAAACGGCCGTTGGGGGTTTTAATGGATTTCGTCTTCACGAATTTTCATGGGCGGGATGAATATAATATGTTTGGGCAAGACGACGCGTATAGCTAGAAAAATAAAAGCGATAAATAAAAATGTAACATGTCCATAAGAAAACAGCGCCTATATAAAATCCATTTGAGTCTATCCGCGTTTTTGTGCGGTATTGAGACGCAAATTCGATTTAGTCCTATTACCGACCGCGGTCCGGTATTTACTAGCCCATTTCTAGTAGATCTAAAGAAAACGTTGTACGGCAAAGTACAAGTGCGAAATGTTTTCGGGAAAAAAACGTTTAAAATACGTGTTCGGAGCAACACGCGCTTATCGATTTTGGACATTGTATTTTCGTTTAACTCTTATGAAGTTATATATATATATACACTAGTCCGGTCTACTATCTTCTACGTTCACCACTTAAATTAGACGCTTTTTCCAATTCTATATTTTTCGGTTTTCTTCATAGAGTTCGACTCTCATTGTTAAGATAAAAAATAATCGGGTGCGCCAGTCACACGGACAATTTTGATATTGGTCCACCTCTCATCCCTGTATACAGATACCATGCAACATCATTAACTCCATACCCTTATCACTACTGCCTTTACCTAAGCGTGTATCAAATGTCAAACTAATATATAATTATTGGTATTTTATTTTATATTTTTTTGTGTGCGTGGCGTCATAATTGACCAAATTGATTTTTTTCAAATAAATAAAATGCGTTTGTACGTAATACCTAACCTAACCACTTGTGACAAAAGTTGTAAAATTAGTAATTTACATACTAGAAGTATTTCGAATAATATACTAATTTATTGTACACGGTTATATGTATTGCAAAATTTAAAATAACGTATGCAGTATATAATATACATAATCAATATAGTTTAAATATCGATTAGGTAATCTAACATTATTATTGCAATATTTTAGAATATATTTTTGGGGGTTGAGAGAGAGGTGGAGCGAGTAAGTCGTTCGTGACCTATTATACCTATCTGGTCTATTATAGTCTTTGAAGTTTTATACGCTGTAGGCGAATATGAAGAAAAAGTCTTCTATTTATGAGATAATAAACAAGGGTCTGACAAGTATAATCTCATTTTATTATTTGTTGCAACTCACGCCCACACACACGCGCGCGCCACAAAAGTTTGTTTGAAAGTCTCAAAATACATAATAAAAACGATGATACGAAAAAAAAAATATTTTTTTTGAAAAAAATTGTTCAAGGAAACAATAATTAAACACGTGAATATATTTAATATTGTTGTATACACTATTTGGACAACAATTGAGACATAATAACAAGAATGATTATAATAATAATATTATATTATATGATGATACTGTAAATACTAATAATTTAACATCATTATAAAATCAGATCCATTGGTTGCGTTGCAAAATATAGCATAAATGTATAATATATATAATATAACGTGTTTATACGTATTCATTATACGAGTCAAACATTTTCAACCATGTTGCGCAATAGTAACTTAAAGTTTTTCGGAATATTACAGCCAGAAGGATTTGTTTACGATTGTTTGTTGTTTTTTTGTGTACATAAAACGGAGCGAAGTAAAAATAATAATAATATAAAAACGTCAAAACCGATGTAAAAAAGAAACCTACACTCGGCGGCTATTATTTTTACGACCCAAGAAAACTTTGGACCACTCCCCGGGCTAGAGAAAGAAATCTCGGAACTTTTAACAACACCTGGACACCGTCGATAATCCCGTGCACTCGCCCCACAGGACAATACCCAATGACCTTAAGGACATAGCCATTCAAATTCACACCTGTGCAGCGGTCCTTTTTTGTGTTTAAAGTCTACATATACTAAGGAGGCTTGAATATGATAACCGAAGTATGTGTATATTACGGCCGAGAAAATTCGTATTACTATTATTATTTTCATGTACGTAAAAATAGGGCCACAGTTTTTTGGGTCCTGCAGCACCTCAGATCCAATAGATTTGCGCGTCCACATGTACATAGAAATAATGAATTATTGATTGGTCGATGCCAAAAAACCACTATAAAATTTGATAAACAGAAACATAAAACTACCGGGATAAACGGAAATGACAAATTTTTATATCAGCCGACCACCTTCCCCTTCTTTCCTGCCGTCTTAAAAACACGCTTTATTTTACGAGGAAAATGCGCACAAAATTTATTGGTTCGCGAAAAACACATAAACCGATTTGCCCGTAAACAATTGTAATGTTGTAATGTCAAATTCTTCAGGTTATGTTATTGGTAAACTACAGTTTTTACATTAATATTTTATCAACCAGAATAATCGGATTTATCAATTGAAAACTTACGTAGGATCTTAACATCTCGTACACAATAACACAAATAAAACATATTTTACCATTTGCTATTTTTGAACTTGAGATGATCGAGAATGGTACAGTCGCATATAGTATAGTGATTCGGTGATGATATTTATTTTTCTGAGAATATTTTTTTAGGGTAATAAAGTTTATCCACTTATTTTTTTCTTGTCGTCATTCGTAGTTGATTGAAAAAACAGTATAAACACTAAACAGTAAACCCTACAATACGAAATACTCGTTTATAAAAATCTCAAAACTAGTATTTAAAAACAAAAAATGTTAAAAATCGCAATGAAAATATTTCTTACATAAATGACCATGTTTTTTTTTTAAATTAATAAGTTTTAGTATGAACTTTTGCCAGAGATTATTTTCAATTTATATTTCAATTATCTAAAAATTAAAAAAAAATGTATTACTAAACTATTTGCTTTAAGCTGATATTTTTTATAAACCAAGTTGTGATTTATGCTAAATTACGTAAGTTAGTAAGTTTTACTTAGAATTGCTTTTTTAATGTCATGTTACTAAATATTATATAGTTATTAAATTAAAAATTATAACTTCCGCTCAATTTACTTACATGTACAAAACAAAAATGGTCTTTTTTCCCCTAAAACGTTTATTTAGTTTTTAATGTTCAATTAAATTCTAAAAAATAATTTCATGGTCTATTCTAAATTTTTATTTCATCACAAAGATGATTTAATATTCAGTACCTTAATTAATTAATTACACATTAATATCGTATATATATATACCATTCATAACATATTATATAATAATATTATGTTTAACAAAGTCTATTTGATATGTATTTATTTATTTATATAATTAAAAACTATCTTTAATATCCATTAATAAAATATTAAAGTGTGTATAGTACTATATTCTTTAATTTACTTTAAAATTATCGAATGTAATATACTAATGTTAGATTTTTAGGTTTAAACTTTAAAGTGAATATTTAACAAAATTAATCCATTTAATTTGTGTACAATTATTTTTGAGGATCAGTGATTAGCAAATATATGTATATGATATGTATCAATCTACGTGGAATATAGGTCATTGGTAGAATTTTAATCAACCAAATGTATGAAGTACAAATAACATGCCATAATAGTAAAAGGGACTAATCAACATATGATATATTAATTTAGATACAATGGACAGGAATATTATTCTTTTGTTTTTATCTCCTGATAATTGTATAATACAAACTTAAAATATTATGACAACAGACTTACTAATTAAACAAGTACAAATTTAAACTACCATAAAATATAATCTAAGTAAAACTTTAAATATTTAATTGAATTTATAATTTTATTGTTAACCTATGTCTATATATTTATGAGTATAAGCTTTATCTCAAACAAGTATCCCCTACCTATTGGTTTAATTATTTGTTCTAATTTCGAAACATATAGCTAAAAATAATATTGATTAGCATTTTGTTGTATAATAATTAACACTTACCATATAAAATAAAAAAATTAAACATGTCTGTGTTTAGTTTATTAAAACGATAAATTAATAGTTTATACCTTACTTATCTATATTAACAAAAGCTAGTTTATTTAGCTCTTAGAAAAGAAAATATTATGTCTTGAGGTTCTCATTTGTTTTTATAATGAATAATGACATTTTAAAAATATAATTCACAAAACTATATAATTTATAATTAGGTACATAAAAAAAAAAAAAAAATGTTTTCCTAATAACCTAAACTGTACATAAATTTAAAAGTTGTTTCGCTAAAATTAATAGTTTTTATTATTAATTGTTAGAATATGAAATAATATAACCCTATATTTGTCTAAACATAAAATTACTTATGAAAAATAACACAGAACCTAGTGAACTTACTTGATGCTTGTAATAGGTGATAAAAAGAAGTAGATGGAAACTATTTAAACTTTTATGGCGACAAGAAGGAAAGTAGAAAATGTAAAAGAAAGAAAAGAAAAAAAATCTTTTCAAAGGCTTTTATATTTTTCACCATCCTAAAAAACCACTTGTGAAAAGAGACCACAGAACTCGACCTTAATATTGCATTTCATTGTTCTATCACTAAAACCCCAATTTACCGCACAAAGTGCTCAAAACTCTTTGCATTTTTCACCCTGACTAGTAACTTTTATATTTTTTCTTGGATTCAAAAAAAGTTTTTCTAGAGTATAAATCATTAACGCTAATTTTTTTAACTTCCAAAAAAAAATTGACTTAGTTTTCATAAACACACCATAATACTAAGTAAAAACCCTTAAAAGCCCAGTAAATTATTTACAAAGATAAGAAAGAATCTTGACTATCTTTTTTAAAGTTGATATGTTAATTATTAAAACTCAAGCCTTTAATCTCCGTAGTATTTAAATATAACGTTAAACTAACTTCAAAATTATTTTTTATAGAATTTATCAATAAAGCTATTAGAAATGATTATTTTTTAGTTAATAATTATTTTACACACCATATAACTTAATATATTATAATACAAATAAAATAAAAACAAATTAATCTATATAATATACCTATAATTATACCTACATATATATATATATTATACATAAGCAACTAAATATGCTGTCTATTATAATCAAATTAATTTAAAAACAATACTCATAGATAAAAATAATATTGTAGATAAATAGTTAAAATAATTAATTAAAATCTAGTTTATTATATATTTTGTAAATTCTATTAAGCTTATATTTCCAGTTATCAATGAATTTATATAATTGTGATAGCAAAATTGCGTTTACTGCATATTGATGGTTTTGTTACATGCTGCATTTTATACGAGAAAAAAACATCTAAATATTCAATGTGTTGGTATTCAAAGGTCGAGTGTAGACTTTCGAGGTAATAAAAAAAAATCTACTCATTTGGTGTGCGGCTGTGATGAGGCACTTAAAATCATAGTTAGGTCAGGTTAACATGGTGCTTAACTGAGACAGTTTAAAAGTGTGTTTTTTGCATTTAAAACGACAACGATTTTGGCATATAAAATATTATTTAATAAAGTAAAAATTAAAAAATTATAAACAGAACATTACTGTTTTAAATAATCAATAAAATATTAACAACTTAAACAAGTTTAATATATAATGATATATAATTATTACACCAACAACAATTATTTTCCTACTTTTTAACTCTAAAATAATAGACACATGCAATTTAAATTTAACAAAATTTTCAATTAAATTTAATATTTTATAATTGATTTTCTTAAAAAAAAAAAAAAAAAAACATAAATACAATAAATAAATGCTACCTACATATTATAGTTTTATTGAAATCGAAAAAAAAATGTCAAAAACTTTTTTAATTCTTGATCTATGCGTATTATTACAGAAAATTGTTTAAATAACTAGGTTAGGTAGTTATAACTACGCTCACAAAAGAAAAACTACAATTTGTAACCATAAAAAATAAGTAACTTGCCGTATAACAGTTTTTGAGTAATTGGTTAATTTATTTTTTGACAACAAGAAGTGTTGTTGGTAATTTATTTAAGTGCAAAAATCACGGCAAAATAGAGTAAATTCTGAGCTATGAACATAATGATTAAACATGACTGCTTGAACAAATATTTTCATTTTATTTCTCCTGAATAATAATAAGAACTAATAATATTTCGTTTTGTATAGTAATGTACATTTAAATTTTAAATTATTATATACGAATATCACATATTTTTATAAAAATATTATTATGTATTTGTTTAATTAAAAATAAACTATATCTGTTCACGGTTGAACCACAGACCGTCTAAATATTAAATTTAAGATAGCGTTCCGTTATTTCAATATATTATTTAATTATTCTACTGCCAAAACCGCAATTTCACTTCAAATTTTATAAAATTATGCGTTTACTTTTAAAATACTAAATATTTATACCACCTAAAATGCATAAACAGATAGGAATATACGTGAAGTATCTACCTGTCTACATAGAATACTGTATACAGAGGTGTATTTGTTTTCCGTATTTGTATTTACACAGTTTATATCAATCGATGTTTTAATATTATGTATATTTAACTAGACGACAAACCATAATATATTGTAAATCTGTACAATTGTACATTGTGAAAACAGATCAAAATGTTTGTAATAATATCGTAAATTCCAGATCAGTATTATTATGATTCAATTTTACGTATGTATTATATATTATACTACCTATAGCGCAGATTTTTACGTGTATTTTGTTTTTAATTATACACTCTTTAATTATATGTATATATTATAGACAAAATGTTTAACAATATACATCCGACTAAGTTTATATAACTCAAAACTATATCATTTAAATTTATTTCAAAATTTTAACATCACTATATATTATAATCAATATTTTAATAATTATTTTATTATAGATATTTGAATTTCTTTAAAAATAAAATATATTTAGGCAACTAAGAAGAAATAGTTTTTAATTATAAAAATAGTATTTATCTTACCACCAAAATCTGAATTAACATATATGTCAGCCATGTCAGGAGAGGAATGGATGTGAAGTTTATTTAGAACTCATTAAATGTTGTTTAACAACTTGACCTATATTGTTGCAAAAATAATATTGTTAACGTTAGCGATTTTTTTTATGAATAGCCGTAATTGAGGTTAAATTTTATACTCGAGTCTGATGTAATTTAATGAAACACATTTACAAGTTATAACCCTTGAAGGTATAAATACAACGGAAAAATCAATTTTCTTAAATCTCTTAAGTTTCGTGCATATTGTTTTGAGTTCTCAATAAAACAACAGTTAGTTACATGTTTAAAGTTTTGGAAACACACTGACAAGTTAAAATATACGTTTTTGAAACAGTACATACAAATTAATATGTTAATTGACCTGTAAAAGTTTAGTTTGTATATTACATTAAATTAAAAAATAAGATTTAAGATTGAAATTGCATGCGAAACCTGAGACAATGTCACATTTGTTTTTATTTGAATATTAAATAATATGGAAATTCTAACAAGATAACGGTTGAATGCATTTCTGATGGGAGATTTACTGACATTTACTTCATTATAATAATATAGGCCGTAACGTCAGGTGTTATTTCATCATCTAAACCAATGAGACTGATAAATTAATAATACATTTATTATTTCAAACACAATAAACAATTTAAACATCAATTTTAGGAAATTTTATAAAATACAATTTAAAAAGCTCATTTTGTCTTCGAGACATCGATTATTTTAAAATAAACTTGTTTTTCAGTATATTATTACATGTAAAAAATTCTACCGAATGTTTATGAAACATATGTAGTTAATGATGGAGGATATTTTAAGTTGGTAATATAATATTAATTAAATATTTAATAAGTCATTAAATAGGATTTTTTTTACTATTATTAATATAATATTGACAATATTGTAATAGAAATATTTTATCATATAAACAAAAACGATAATATGTGACAAACAAATTCATATAAAGAAATAAAAAAAAATGAAAATATAATATGTAGATGTGTCATATAATACCTATATAATATATAATATAAATATATATAGATAATAAACACTAATATTATACTTATATTATATTTTATAATATTAAATTATAAAGACATCAAGCGAATACACTTGTAGCGTATACATTAATAAAATACAAAAAAAATCTATACATTATAATATATTCTGATGTATTATCGTTGTTATAATAAAGGTATTATTTTTGTAAGAAATCCTCTTTTTCTTTAATTTATTTTATCAAATCATTGTATAAGAATCAAATCCATTAAACAAATATAGTTCACTTTAAGTCCTTGGATCCTCTATGTACCAATTTCAACCGTTAGATCTTTTTAAATGCTAAACCTATACTGCGTAATAAATTTCTAATTACTACAATACAGTTTAAACATTATACTATTATACATCACTGTATATAGTGAATATAGACAATCGCCTTGTATATACAAAATAGTTTATTGTGCATTCTATATCAATAAAATAAGGAATGGCACCGCATAGCGTATACAATTATAATGTGCTTGGTTTCAAGTTCTAATAACAATATTACATACGTGTATATGTAAACTGTAAATTAAATTAAACATTAGTCAATTAGTAGGACAGTAATGGGGGTGGCTCGTGCAAGTGTCATCGCGTTACCGGCACGCATCTCTCTGATGTTAAATAAGTTGATGATTCCTCTTTGTCTAGTCAGTATGATTATTCGGTGTATAATATAGTGGACAAAATACGAAAATGGAAAACGTAGGTACATGTATTCTGCAAGATTCCGCGTAAAAGGAAGGTAATTTTGCGGCGTACTTTCCACGCCACTCGTTGCCCGACCGTCATAATCTCGAGGCCCGCGTCTTTGATCTCCAATCATGCGCTCCTGCTTTCTGTAATCATTTCATAGCATTTGTCCCGCAAACAGCCCCGGGTCAGCCGATCTTGTGCACTGTACACATGCAAACGTTTTCAATCTTCTTCAAACGCAGTGAATGGGTGTGATGTGGCTGGGAAGCGGGTAGAAAAATCTCGAGTCTATTGTGTAGTGGCTTCGTTATCTACATTATTAAGTTTAACCGTCCGAGAATTCTGTGTTTGTGACATTTGAACACGCGTGTTTGTAAGGGGTGGGGGGAAATGCACACAAAGGTGTATTTAGTAACAAACGCCGAGCCAACCAGAATGAAAATATATAATAATAAGTAGTACAAAATGTAATGCCGCCGTGACATTAAACCGGGTAAAACGTAAGAATACTGTGACGAAGTGAACTCTGAACTAAAATTAATTTCAAATGTGATGTTTTTTATATTATATATCGTGTAAACGTACTCGCATCAATATAAATTGCGAACACTGTCTCGTTTACATAAATTTAATAATATGAATTTGAAAAAAATAGTGATAAGAAATTAAAACGTCGGTTGTTGGTTGATGGCGGAGTGAACAATAAAATCGTATTAATTTAGACATCAACTACATATTAATGCGAACAACAATACTTTTTCTGAAATTAAAGTTAAAAAGTTAATGAACCGAGTAAATCGTTCAATAATTGTATACTGAATTATTATGTTTATGATTTATTTTAAATAATATCTTATATACAACTGCTAGCGTGCGACAGATAAATTGTTCAAACTCAATAAATTATCTATTTATGAGTTAATGGCTTTATTTTTGTTAGTAGGTATTAAGTTAATTTATAATAAATTTTAGTTTTAATCATTTTGCATAATTGATCGAAAGTATTTTTTTTAAATAATTATGTTTAACATAATAATATATTAAATCATACCTAATAGACGAAGGAATTTTAGACAAAAATGTTTTAAAAAGAAAAAAAGATTTAAATACAGATGAGCTCAAAGATTATTTTCAATTTATCTTTTGACAAATCACTTAATAAAAAGTGTTTATAACACAGGCAATAGAAAATAATTAATAATGTAACAGTAATATATTATGATAAAATTACGTTCATTTGTCAAAAATATAATAAATATAACAATATAGTAAGTAGTTAATAATAATAATATGATGTCATAACAAAGTCAGTTCTTACAAGGTGTAGATATTAAAACTCTAAATCAAATGATTATATCCACGTGATTATTTAGAGAGAAACACTGTGGATAATATATTAACTTACTCATTTCTTATGAGGCATCTCCAAGCTGGCTTAGCAGGTTGTACTGGGTTTCCCCAGTCGCATTGAGAACTTTATATATTATTCTCCATTAAAAATATATTTTTTTTTTTTTTTAGTCTTTAAGTGACAGGTTCATATTATATATATATATATATATATATATATAATATGTTTCTTGAATAGTTTTTCAGTATAATCTAATGTTTCGAGGGGAAATATTCGATAAGATCTAAGCCACGGCAAGGCCATGAATTTCAGGGTTGCCGATACTATTATCAGCGTTTTTTTTTTTTTCGTGGAGACTTTGACTTTATTCTTATTGCGCCGTGTCATATACATACATTTTGTATTTATGTGCAAGGAAGGAGTTCAGATCCGTGGAAAAACCTAACCTATCGCCTAAGGCATTTTTAGTTAGATATATTTTATAATATTCTAAAAACATAAAAAAAAAAAACCATGAGAGGATTAGACCTTCCTACTTTTATACGCCTCTGATAGCGGCTTTTTTCACATACGGTAGTAGTGTAATACAGTAGTATGTAGATAATGAATTAAACGCATGAAATTAAACATGTTTAATTGAATTTTCTTAACATACGTTGTTCCTCGATTTTAGATTATGTCCTGTTAATCCCTGGCATTTCGAGAAATTAAATATACATTCCAGATAAATCCTATATAATATTTTGGATTTATATTCTATTTTAAGCTTCTCTCACAAAAATATAGGTATGTTACAAATTTATAATAATAACTCATACACAGTAGTTTCATCAATCACGCGCTTCGATAAGCGTATCGCTCACGCGTTTATTCGGTCTGTATTAAATCAGGAATTTAACGACGAGAAAATTATGTTATATTATTATATTGCTTTAAAGTTGTTTCAAACAAAATATATTATAACGATAAAAATAGTTTCTGATTTTCAACGCTTATCAAATCAAGTCTTGAATTGTAATCACTTCCAAGATATTATATACGATTAGAAATTACCATAGATTTGGCGGAGTGGCTACTCAAGACTTCCAAACATTACAACTGTATGTTAAATGAGTATTATTGTTTTATGATAATTTCCCTTTATTTATAAATTGATTTTTATTTAAATCTATTTTTAGGGTAGAAAATGTTTACCTTTAGCTGACTCGTTAATACAAGTATATTATTTTATTAAAATTAAAAATTAAAATAATTAAATAAACACATTTTTTTTTATACTTTTAGGAGTAATAAAATATTATATTATTATATTTTGATTATTACTAATTTCCATTGATGTGTTCAAGTTATTATTATTTAGTATAGAAAAGGTAATGTATGAAATACAAATATTAAAAACATTAATTTGTGGGCAAAGAGATGAAGTTTATATAAATCTGTTTCCGTGTTAAACATACCAACGTTTTATTTAAAAATATGATTCTTAAATTTGAATAATTCTCAGCCCGTGGACGCTAGTAAAGTTATAACCTGCTCTCAACGCTCTAGTAATTTTAATATATTAATATTTGAAGATCAGCAGGAAGCGTGGTGATGATATTTTCGTATCTATGTCATATGTGTGCATAATAATCTTACCTAATTCAAAACGTATTAGTAATATAGAATACAGAATACCCGAATACTCATTCGTATTTGTTGATCTTTTCAACTGCATGTGCGTAAACTTCAGTAATTAAAATGTTTAACAATAACACACAGGATTAAAGATACCGTTTTGTATTTACCATAAAGTTATTCCCACTTCCGTTTCAAATGTTACATTTTTTTTTAATTTCGTTTGAACGTAAACTGTATAACGGTCGCGATCAGAGCGGGTGTAAGCCAGTGGAAATCGCACCAAATAAATTAACACCTACCCTGGTGAGTATATAATAATAATCATAATAACAACAACATAATATTATAATAGTATGCCGCATTACCGCGTGCAGTACAAAAAGGTGTTTTTATCCGGATCACTTTACAGTTATAAACAGTATTAATTTTGACCTTTAGACTCAGAAAATTGTATTCACATTAAATCCAATATACAACTGCTGCAATAAATATACTGAAAACGTATTAATAAAAACGTTTTAATTTTTTATTATTATTTTATAATTGCTTATACCATCAACTACTATAGTTATTAGCTAACATCATTAATTATACTGTATTTACATTATATTGAGTTACACATTTTGATTTTTTGAAGACAAGAAATTATTATTATTATTATTTTTTTTGTTTTATTTTCCGATTTGAAAATATGGACAAATAATTGCTTCGTATAAATTATCCAGGACGTTAAATTTATTTATAGTTTTAGTGCAATTTGAGCAACGGACAATGATTTGCTTGGCCTTGGTTAAGTTTCTTATAATTAATTTTTGGCATAATAGAAGTTCTGTTTTTCCCTTATGGTTTTCATTATCCACAAGAGAAATTAAAGTGGCCAACTATTAGTCAGTTGAGAACTAACTCTTCTTTTCAATTCAATATATCCATAAATCAATGCAATATTTTTATATTTTTATATCTGTACTTTATAATTTTACCTTTGTTAGTTCTCTTCTTGAATACGAGTCTGTAGTATGGCAACTGTGTCTTGTCAAACACTAGATACGTCTTCAACGCGTCCAAAATATATTTTTTAATTTTATTGTTTTCAAAATAAACATTTATCATGAATCTCGGGATTACTATAATATTAGACAGGTTCTAAATATTTCTACACTTACTCATACCTTAAGCTGCGATAAAGCTAACTTAGATTTCTTATACTAAGTTCTAAATGCAGATATAATAATAATAATATATGTATGGGTATTGGATATGTCAACAAGTGATGAAAAGAAATGTACTTAACTGTTGAGGTTGCTATTATTACATTTCTGACTGCTATGTTTACCTTATCGCTTCCCTATATATTGCAGTGTTATTAAGTCTATATGAATGGTATATTATCTTTACCATATATTATGGAAATAAATTTTTCGATTTTTACAGGTAAGAGTTTATTAGTATTTTTGATTCCAAATTGGACAGGACACTAAGTTTATCATATTAATATTAATGATATACCTACTGCACAATTTTGCAGTAGTGAGAAAAAATTTCTTTAAATCAAAAAAACGGTTTAAACAGTTCCGCGTCATATCCTATTTATACATTATATTAGACTCGCATCACAATTGGTTAGGTATTACTGTGTAGGGGCGTTAGCACGCTTCATGCAATAATAATATTGTAGTGCCTATGTGAGCGTATTACGATTAAATTGAAAAGTGAATAAACTTGCGATATAATTTGATATTCGTTGTAATAACGATTATTCCGAATTTGTGTAATTCTTTTTAGTTTTTTCCGGGAGATTCGAAGTAGCGGCACAACACGATGTTGCGCATTTCTAGTGTACGCGAGCCGTTATGGTTTAAAAACGGTTTAGTGTGTAACCCGGTACAACAAACTCGCACGGACGAGATTTTGAGATTTTATGTGTATTTTAATATCATTATTGTAATACAAACAAGGAAAAGGTGATTATATAAATATGTTTTGTTTTGCGAGCTCAAATCTAACAGCGTTTATTATGTTTACTGTAGCTTGTGCTCCACGTAAAATAAGTAAAAAAACACTGAGAACTTGTATACAAAGTATACAAAAGAGGAGAAGTTATAATAACAAAATAATATTATAGTTATAATATATTGCATTCAATAATATACTAACAGTAGATGTACATATAGGAGTTTCAATCGTATTTAATATTACCTTTTTATTTTATTATACCAATAATTACGCAAAACCATTTGCAAGATTGACCATTATCATTTTCATGATAAATTTACATATTATAATTTACCAATTGTTGGTATAAAATATATAAAGTATTAATATTGGTGAAAATAATATTTCTTTTTTATATCTTCTGCGTTTATGTCATATAATGGTTATAACATATATATAATATTAAATTAGCACTTATGATATCCTATACATTTTGGCACAAATGATATGTCAATTTCGCACATTTGTCGTTTATGTCATATAGCCGCATTAAATATACCACATCCCCGCCGATAAATACTTAGTTATAGTACTTAGTATTATCATCGTATCGTCCTATATTATAAATCAAGTAGTGCACTGTTGAATGATATTAGGTGCATATCAGCTATTAACATTTTAAATACAAAAATATGAATATGTATGTACATTTTTTTTTTTAACAAAATAGATCTAACCAATCGGCAGGCAATCATTCAGTAATCAACTTATTAGCATAATAATAAAATTCTTAATTCTATTTAGCTTAATAAATATCATACTTTATAGTCTATGATAATTCATTGTTGATGAAATTCAATTTTAAAATTACAATAGTAAAGAATTCTATTTAATATAACGATACTTAATACCATGACGCCGAGTCGAAGGCTCGTATCTGCTGCAGCGTATAGTAATGCACGTTTAATGCGTTTTGTATCTTTACAAGAACGAATACAATGAAATAATAATAATCATGACAATATAAAAAAGTTAATGTTCAAATTAAAGTATAGAATGTTGTTCGTTTAGTAAGACTAAAAAATTTAAAAAAAAAAACCATGAGTGTCAATCTCATTAATACTTGAGTAATAATTGTATTAATTAGATAATTGTCTTAAACTTAATTGAGAATCTTGTTAACGATTACAATATCATTAATCATTTTGGTTGACTGGGCGAGTCTACGGCTCTACGCGAATGTGCTGATAATAAAGTATAATATTGTCGCGCAATACAAAACGGCTCAAATCAAGTATGGTATTTTAATTATGGTAGTACAAGCCCTGTACTACAAGACTAAACGCGCAAATAAACTCAAATTCTGGTCGAATTTAGTGGCGTGTTTACAGGGTAGGCCGACTAGGCCCGGGCCTACCCAATTTTTATTTGACTGTTTATTTATTTTTTTTTTTTTTATCGCAAATAAAAATGTTATTATTAATTATTAATATTGAATATTATAATCATACCCATGTCCCATGTGATAATTAATCTTCCCTACTGGTTATAATGATAAACACACTACAGAACAAAACGGCCCTACTCAATTATTTTGTGCTGGACACGCTGCTGGACTAGAATTGCGTGATGCGAGTTTTTTTATTGGTCGCAGACATGTTGAATGCCTGTTTTTCACATTATACAATACAATTGTACAATTTCACAACAAAATTTAACTTCATAGCGTGATTAAAAACCGTACTCAATATTATATACATTAATATTGTTGTATGTAATATGTGTTGATTATAATACCTAAGTTAAGGTACATAATTGTTTAATGTATAATAATATTTTATATTTACCTAATATTATAACTATTGGTTACATTTTAAAAGTTAGTTTTTATAAATTAAATTTGTTGGTGAAAATGTATAGGTTTATATTAATCGGCAACGAATTTTAACCGTGTTATTGGTCTATTTACATATTTATGTTGGCATTATGCTTTTAATGAAATTGTCCACACACACCTATTACTTCCAGTCATTTATTTTTTTTTATGCACGATAATATATGCTTATACTATAAAATTTCATCAAGATATGCGATTAAGTAAAAACCTATGTTGATAATATACCATAATTATGTTGTACGCATCTCGGACGCACTAAGAATAAATCTCGCATGCAATTCAGTTGTTATGATTTGTAATCTTTATCTGCCATATACGATTCGGATGCGGCTACCGGTTAGAATATTACAACCTACAACGATAGCTATTAACGGGGTTTACATAGATATACCATAGGCACTTAATGTACAGTGTACACTACTGTTTTCGCAACATGACTTTTCGTTCGGTTTTCGCAAGCGAATTATAATAATAATAATAATAATAATAAAGGGAGACCTCATTAGACCAAACTCGCAAACTCCAGCAACCGCGGAGTTGGATTTCAAAAGCTTTTATGTGCGGGACTCTTCATTATAAAGGAGATCTTATTAAAAGATAGCACTACAGGTTCGTCTTTTCGCTGTGACTACGTGAACTATATACACTACCACTAAACTACTCAGCCACTACTGCCACACTATGACTACTGGTACTATAATACTACTAATTATAATAATAAACACGATCACGGCGACCGCGATAACAATAATTAAATATTAATATTTTGACCTGGGTATTTATAATAATATTGTGTATATACCCACTTACATTATATACGACGACGACAGCGCCCCACAGCGGATATCGCTCGACGACGGGCACATTAACGAAAAACACAAACGATGGTTCATTATGCCACCGCCATGTTGTATAATATTGTTCAGCGATTCAATTTCCAAAACTACGACCGCGCGTCAACAGGTCGCGAAAACCCACAGCTATATAGCTACGTTTAATTGTTTTTTATTATACATAGTATTATATAGGTAGATATCGTTTTCGACCTTTCCGCTCGACTTTGTGGATTGTATATTATTATAAGTACGCAACTCTTTCAGGAACATGCAAAACGCCATTTTGTTTACATAATATTTAAATAAGTTAAACTCACTTCTATAATCTCGTATTATATATGGTATTTTTTTCGGGTTTTCCGTGTTAGTTCGGTTATTTTATTCCATTTTGTCGGTCAATTACGAGGGTTCATGCGGTGCCCTACCACCCGCACCCCAATTCGCGGGATTTTTCGGCTCGGAATTGTGTTCGATTAACACACGCTGCGCATACGCTAAATCCGAATAATGGAAAACAGTTTTTTTCTACTTCTGCTACTACTGATAATAACGTATACAATATTTTAATACTTGTTTTTCACATCATACTTTTTATCTCTTCTTGTCCGTCCTTTATACACGTGTTTTGCATTATATCCACGTGTTATGCATATACAAACACAGACAATTCCAATATATTATCCGTAAACCGATGTATTATTACTACTTACTAGAGCGACCTTATCGATTCTTCTGCTAGTTTAACATTAAAGTTTTTTTTTTATCATATACATAGACGTTGCCTAAATTGTGTATTATATCTATCTTAATGCGTAATGTGATTTACTAAGCATAAACATGCCCACTTCGTTTTAAATTAATTAATGATGAATAAATTTAAATTATGGTTTTTAATAAAACGTATAAAATAAATAATAATATTAACATATTATATATAAACACCACATAATAAAATACTTGAATTTGTATACTATATGTGTATTTAAAAATAGAGTGTCTAGTGGAAAAATAGACATTTTTTCAAAATAAATCTGCTCTATTTTACTGTAAATTGTTAAGTACGTGACTTTTTTTTATTTTTTTTTTTAAACTCTTTTATCGTAGTCGAAATTTGAATGAATTAATGTTTTTAAATTATATACTCTAAGTCCTTAAAATAAATCATAAATATAATCTTAAATATACATATATTAATATCCTTAGCACATATAAAGTTTAATAACTCAGAAACTTCTTATTATAATAATTTATATAATATGTAATTTCATCAAAATGTTGCTTTTTCAAATATTTTAATATTCTTGTAATATACACTTTCAGCAATACTTATTTCTAAGCTCAATGATTTTTAATTTTCATGGTTGATTGATTAGTTTCTATTATTTTTAATATTTAATTTTCATATATACATTTAAATACAATATAAGAATGTTGTAGTTAGAAAACCAAATAATTAACTAATGTCTAATAATATCTTTTTCAGATTGACAAGTAACTAGATAAAAATTATTATAATGATAGAAAAATGAAAAGTCACTTTCAGCTTTCAACTTAACTTCAATTTATCTATATTAATTTAACTAGTTAAAAAAATTATCCAGCTTCTCCAGTATTAAAATAATGTTATTATAGCACCAATAAATAATTGAATACTGATATTATATAATGTTTTAAAATACGTAATTTCAATTTTGGCCAACATTTCTTCTGATCCTCCTACTGAATATGACCCTGAGATGTGTATAAAATACGTCGGCTATAGCGCTATATTACAATTAAATCTCAACAGATGAGACTATGAGAGTATATTATTGCTATAGTCTTTCGTAGGCTGAATGAGAGAGAAATGGTATAATTATCCCTATAAATAAGATTAGTACAGCTCTAACACCGCCTGTACTTAACCCTTTCCGACGTGTTTGTGTATATAATATATATATTATTGAATAAATTTGAACGTTTCTCTCTATCTACATTATTTATATATTAACATAATACATACAACAGTGTATTTAGCGTGCATCTCCCATTCGGAATTAAATTCTGCGAACATAACAATATCACCAAGTTCTCATCAACATTAGTCTAACCAAAATGTACATATTATGCACCTAATCTATGTACGACAGTCTTTTATGAATAATAATAAATAATACACAGTATTAAACAAAAATATGTATGTACGTTGTACGTTTCACGTATGATAATATTTTTAATGAAAGACAAAATAAATACAGCATATGTTGTTTTTTTGTCTTATATTATATGGTTCGATTATTATGCAAAAAACAATAGTTCATATAATATTATTACAGCTATTATTAGTTATTTATTATTATTATTATAGTATATGCAGTAATACATTTCGGCGTCAATTAATATTATGTAAATAGAAAATTAGAAGTGAGAACATGAAATATGATATACCTATTATAAAACAGTATAAAATTATAAACATCCAATACGTGTACCAATCTATGTTACGCCACTTGTCCTTAAAATGTCCATGTTTGTTTTTTTTTCTAATAGAACACAACTCTAAGTTCAGGGATGTTTCATTTTTTGAATTATATAAAATTAATATCTAATTTGCAAAAGTGTGTTATCTTTTAAATATCATGCTCTATTAAATTACTATTCGAGTTGTGTTAAATGTCTGAGCAACAAAAACCGCTGGATTGAAGATATATATATATAAATATATACAGAATATTTCAAAAATAATGCTTTTTAAATTAATTAAAAAACATTTTATTTTTCAAAAAATTACAAAAAAAAGATATGTACAGTTTCAGTATAACATACGATTTATGTATGAAAAAAAATATTATTCAATTGTGCTCCACTAGTTTGTTGACAGGCCGAAGTACGATCGAGAAAATTAACAATAACTACGTCTCATTTTTCTTTGGTGTGTTTCACGATGACGCTTTAACCTAACCGGGGCTTTTGAGATCAACAGTTGAACCAGTTTTTTCAATTTTTTTATTAGTCGACGAATTGATCACACATTGGGACTAATGTCTCGTCCGAATAAGATACTAAGTCGTCGCACAGTTATCACACCACTTGTGTTAGATTGGTAAAAAGTCTTAACAACCAACATACGTATTTCAATTGACATTTATTCCATGATGATACTTGTCAAAAACTAATAACTCAACAACAAACGGAAATATTATAATAAATTAAAAAAATTATGAGAACAATGTTGTGTTCACATAAACAAAACAAATGGCAACTTATTTAAAAACATTGTTTTTTTTGGAACACCTTGTATATGAATTTAATATAAATTAAAATGAATTAGTTAATGTACTAAAAGTGGTAGGAAGTAACTTATTAGTTATTCAGTACCATATTTATGGGGTAAGATTAGGGAGATTATATATCTCCCCCTTGACCCTTCTTTTTTAACTGTATTTTTATGATTATAGTTGTGTTTTTTACAATTATCACTTTATCAGTATCTAGATAATAAAATCCTGAGACGTTTGGCATCGACAATTTTAGTCATATTTCCTCCCTTAAACAAATCCTAGAAACGCCACTGCACTTTTTGGTACCACTCGAGTACTATTCCATTGATAATGTTTTCAAACACATTTTAATAATTCTTAAGTTTTTATTTTTTTAATTTGTTAAAATTACCTACTTATGATCTTTTAAAAATCAGGCATATAAATTAATACAATAAAATAATGTAATAATGTTACATTGAAATTAAAGTACTCGTTTTAATGAAGAAAAACAGTAGTCAAGTGGTAAGTTGTAGGTATTTATAATTATGTTATTTTTTTAATTTTTAATGACAAATTACACAGTCACTCACATCTCAAAAAATAATTGTTAAAAACCAATAAAATAAAACACATATAAATATTTTTAAATATTTATACTATACATATATTATATATTTATATATTTATTTGTATTACATAACATTTA
Organism: Rhopalosiphum nymphaeae; assembly: GCA_036289425.1. Classification (NCBI taxonomy): domain Eukaryota; kingdom Metazoa; phylum Arthropoda; class Insecta; order Hemiptera; family Aphididae; genus Rhopalosiphum; species Rhopalosiphum nymphaeae. The sequence continues at coordinate 3,293,979 of JAZAQC010000004.1, forward strand.
TTATATACAATTATTGTTAATTTTATTTTGAAGTTGTTAAATCACACTATATTATTATAATTTATAATATTATAAAACAACAAACTGAATTATTTTTTATTATTATTATTATTATTATTATTATTTTATATTTTTACTAATAAAGAAGTTTTAATATGTATGATAAAAATTTAAATGTTTAATTTTTCTTTAACAATTATTTATCTTAATAACTAATCTATGTACTCGTAAATCAGTAAAACATTTATTCTTTTAAGTATTACTTAAATAATTTACTTGTTTTTTTTCCCTCCATTTGTTATCCTATGATTTCCAGCAGTTGGTTCGATTGCTCTCTTTTTTTTGTTCCTTATTTTAGTATTTTAGTAGTTAATAAAATGATAATAGGTAATTTTACCAAAAATCTGAATGCGGTACAATATGATATTTTACATCTGTAAACGGAACGCGCGTAGGAAAAATTAATATCGTGTGTAATTTAAGTGACTTACATATTATAATATTATTTGTATACATCGTAGGTATATCTCGCGGTCGGAGAAACGTAACGTTTTCAGCGCTATGCCGTTTTGGGGTTTTCAGGAGATCGTGCAAGCAGCAATAAATATTACTTCCGTCTGGAATATCAAATCGGATAGCGAATATAATACGATTTCTACCATCGCCACACTACACGTGTATTGCACATCGATCATAAAATTTATTTTTTTGTCTTCATATTATATATGTTTCCGATACAAGTGAAAAAAAAAAAGAGAAAAAGTTGTTTTCCCTTCTTTATTGTTCCTCGTGACTCGGCATACTTTTGCCACGCATGTGCATCAGGAACCGCGGTAGATTCCGTACAACTGAAACTTTGCTTTTATACTGAACCTCCTCCGGCAACGCAGAAAAAAATTTATTGATGCGATTTCTGTCTTTATATATTATATGAAAAAAAAACATTTTTTTTTTTTATGTATTTCATTTTTTTGTACAGTGCTTATTATTATTATTATTACTATTATTATTTATTTATTGTGTTATTATGATACATTTTCCGTTTTATTTTTCAGTTAATACTATCAACGGTCAGAGCTTGGAACTCTGCAAACTCGAACACGTCTTATATGGACGACGTAAGTAATTTATATCTAATTCATATATACTCACATACATATATATATATATATATATATATATAGATATGTAATACTATATATATATATATATATATATGCGCGCGCGTATAATGCCTACGCAGTTAAGTCGTGTTAAGGTTTTAATATCCATTATAGCATGTTATTAAAAACAATATTATATATAAATAGCGCTCCTGCAGTCATTTTTTTACAACGACCTTCATAATTTACTAGGTAATATATACATACGTATATTATACGTATATATTAATATTACGGTATTTATACTTTTTTCTCGACCACGGGCGCACGGAATATAATGTATTCGTAGGTTAGGTATACGTTATATATACCTACCGACACATTGGATTTATTAACGAGATTTTTTTCCATTTCACTACATTAAATTATTATTATCGTCACCGTAAGCTTCCATTTTTATACGTGCATATTTCATTTCACAGTCTAAACGCGCACACCTACGCTTGTATTAAATGGACACTATTATATAATATTATTACACACCTGAAGCGCATTTTGGGGTGAATTTCAAAGTCAACGGGTGGATGCGACTATAATATACATTATATACCGTATCTGCGTATACAGTGACAGCAGCTGACAGCGGGTATATAAAGTGCGCATATACGACAACGCGTCACATTTGAAGTTTGGACTGTTCGGATGACTAAATTATAAATGGGGCACTAATCGATTCTCTCGGGCGTATTTCTGCAATATTTAATTTATGTCGCGTAGTCTCTCGAGCGTATAGGTCTGGTATATCCAAAGCGTTATATCTAACAACGTAACGATTTTAATTCAACATAACACTAATACAAATATATTACAACATAATATAATAAACGAAATGTTCTATTATGACGTTGTATCAATAATTTCAATAATATCATTATTTTCAGTAGGAAGGAGATAAAATTATGATATATTAATATTGAAATTTCAATATAAACATATACAGGATGACATGTAAATAGTGTTAAATAACTCAAACTTTTATTTTCCATTAAAAACGCATTTAATGAAATTTTAATTTTTAACCAAACTTAAGAACATATTTTCAAATTTGCTTGAAAATCCAAAAGTTAGAATTTGTACAATTGCAAAATGAAAGAATTGATAGAGGTGAACATGCTTGGTAAATTATTATTACAACCATATAAATATTATGAATTTTTACATTAACAACGAGAGCTATACATATATTTCATCACTAAATTTACTAAATTATATTATAATAACAAAAGATAATGTATAGTACACAACGTATCCAATGAGAGAGGCTTAAAATCCTTTAACTAATATTTCATAAATAAATACATTTTTAGGAATTATGGCAAATAAATATAAAATATTCATAAAAAGAAAAAATTTTATTTAGAAATATCCAAAATAATCATTAATTTTTATATTTTATAATAATATTTATAGAGGGATTTTGGGAGTCAACTTTAAAATTTCAAATGTTAACTAATAATTTTTTGCAATCATGATTTGAAGAATTTTTTCGGAGTATTTTCATAGCTATATTAAAATAAAAATTTGAACGAGTAGTTTATGAGTAATAATACTTATTAGTATTTTATATTTAGGTGAGCAGTGTAGTAGACCAATATTTTGCGAAATATCCTCGTAACACTCTGTTCATTAAAACTTTATATAAGTCATAAACTACTCATTCGAATTTCGATTTTTATATACTTACCGAAAAACTCCGAAAAAAATTATCACATTAGGATTACGAAAAAAGTAAAGGTTCCATTTGAATTTATAAATATGGCCGTAAAACCCTTCATAAAATACTATAATAAATACTGGTTATTTAGATATTTCTAAATAAAAAAACTTTCGTATTGAACATTTTTTTTTTATTATGAATATTTTCTATTTATATGATAAAATCGTTATAATTTAAAATTTGAATCACTTTATATATAAAAATATACCTATCTATTAAATAATATTGTGCTGAAAAAGTAACTTTTTTGTAGTATGAAAACTCGTGGTCACCCTGGTCCGAGTGGTCGTCTTGTTCGAGAACGTGCGATGGTGGAGCCACTTATCAACTACGAAGGTGCAATGCAGTGGTTGGTTGTAAAGGTCACCACGTTAGATACAAAATCTGCAACATGGAGGTAATTCGATAACAGTTGTAATAGTGTACTTAAGTTTTTTTCTTATTAGTTTTCGTAATAATAATTAAAATACCTATTTACAAAACGCCTTTGTTTAACGATGATAAAATTAGAAAAAAAATAACTTATTTTTAGTATTTTAAAAATTTCTTATGAACATTATGTATTTTTAAAATAACAATTTATTAAAAATACTATAATACTAGATCATTTTATTCTACATATTACACAATTTTCCAAGTTTATTAAAACATAAAAACTCGAGATGTTCTCATTGCTCTATCACTATATTTATTAAATTATTAGTTTAATTTATTTAATAAATTAATAGAACCAAAAAATAAACGTAGTGTTTTACTAATTATTACAAAATAATAACAAAGCATTTTTGAAATTTTCAACAAATAAATCACAAAGAGCACGGTAATTTTTAATGGATATTAACATGATAAAATATTTAACTGATATCTGTCTAATAATTTACGATAGTTAAAACATAAATAGGTATATGACTTTAAATTACTTTTCTGTCATTTTTAATTTATTTTAATTACTAATTACTATATACATAATAGTTTTTTAATAACGAATCACATACAAACTTAAAAATCTTTACTACCATACAGGTTTCTTGTTTTTATAAAGATAATCATTACACGGACATACTGGAAATTACGTGAATAATACCATTAATTTTCAACAATGTTCTAATACCACACAATCATCGTCTAAATGATTTAATTCCAAGTATGGCTTTTCCAGGTTGTCTTCATTCATTACGCGTTTGGCTCGTTGTAATTTTGGCATCCATTTCCCCCGCTATGTGCACAAATATGTTTTGTACGTAATTTCTTATATACAACCTTCGGCGTTTGTATTTCATGATATTAATTTCAAAAGGTAATCAGGAGCATGGGAGATCATTCCTTGTTATTGGAATCAAATCATTATAGTTTTAATCATCAGGTCCTAATTATAATGAAACTAAACTATGACTTCTCTGTAGTAAATTATACTTGTCAGTACAAACATAGACAGTTGAGACGATGTCATAATATCATAATTCCACTGTACTGGAGATACGATAACTTAATATTTTAACTTTTATTTTGAGTATTCTTCTACATACTATTAGAAAAATTAATATTGTTCAAATAATATTATTCGTTTTGAACTTCTTTAAAGATTTGTATGGTTAACGCTATCAAATCAATATTATCATGTGATAAAAAAAAAACTCTTAGCATTTGTATTAGCTTCTTTGAAATTCCTATCAAAATCTTCCTATCACTAGTCGACACCTACAATAGTGCTTATTTTTAAAGAATTAGCACGTGGTCGAATATTTTAATATTTAATAAATGTTTTTTTGATTTGATCTAAGGATTAATATTATTTTAGACAGCATTTGGCAAATAGGTTTACCTGATTTAAAAATAAAATGTTCTTTGTTTTGTAGCTAATAATACTTGATATAAATAAAAACATAATATGACAGTATTATAATTTTAGTGCAGACAAGCCTTATAACAATCATTTTTGGAATTATTATTTATTATATTATTTTACAGATGAATTATTGCTGTATTATTGATAATATATGTGTCTAGACTGTATAGAGCTTGATACACTTCAATTTACCGGATTTATTCATTTTTAATGACAATGATCGCGTAATAAATCGGCTTTTATTTCTTTTCGTTACTTATAAAAATTGTCTCGATTTACAATTGAACGCAGTAGTTATACATTCATCACATAAAACACCACTTTAGATGGTTTTTTTTCTTGTAATCATTTGACATTTTTTATGTTTATCTACATTCATTTTGTATTTGAATGGCCATCACCATTTTTTAGACTAATAGCGCGTGTTTTATAAATTGAGTATAAAGTGTGCAAATATATATATTTTTTTGGGTGTTTTTACGATTTAAAAAAGTAAAACTAGCATTAATAAGAAACTTGTCTGGTTTATAATACAACATTTTGTTTTAATGGTGTAAAATAGTGTAAAATAAAGATTTTATTGTTGCTTTACTCATGAATTTTGATGAACTATTGATAAAAGTTTGTGTTTAAAGTACGGCGTAAGTCATCATCGTCTTGAGTTTGTATATACAAATAATTCATTAGAACAGTCGTATAGAGTTTACTAGAATTGTTTTAATATGTACCATATATTAACCTTTTATTAATCTCAACATGTATAGGCACCTAAAGCAAATTTAATTCAAATTTCAACTTTACGTCTTTGTAGTTCTAACTTATTTTTAATTATAGAATTCATTGTTGTATCATAACTTACTATTTCTAATTTCAAATATTTTTACATAAATATATAGAACATATTATACATTATTACAGATAAAAAATATTTTTTCATACAATTAATATTAATTATTTTACCAGTCGTAATATTTAATTTATATAATTTCGCATAACAACCTAACTGAATTTAATATGTTTTGAAGCGTTGGATATTATTTTACGATAATACATAACCTATGCATAATAATTAATAACACTCGATTATTGTAACGGTTTATGACAATACCAGTAACTAACAGTAACTAACTATATCGTAGCTACTAGTTAAATTTTGATAATTTTATATTATATATAACTTATAACTTAAGTTTTGTTAATACCTAAATATGTGTAAAAAAAAAACAGAAAACGACCTATTTTTGGTAAAGTCTTTGACACTTATTGACTTCTATAAACTAATTTCGTTGTACACACTATAAAGAAAGTTGTAAACGAACTAACTTTTCTAAGCTTTGTTTTTAACATCGTGATTTATGCGCATGAGAACTTCCTCGTTCAGAGATTGAAACTACCCGCTGAAGTATAGTAGTGTGTAACATACTATATAATATATATACATAAACATATAATATATCCTATAATATAGTATACTTTTATACACATGTTCACTTTATTTTAATATATATTCTATTATTCCAAATGTTTTTCCTTTGTACATACAAATTGTTTTTTAAATATCGATTAAGATGAAAAAATATTTTATACTATACATCACATACTCGTATTATAATACTTGAGTTTCGTACACTATTACGGTAGTCATAAATTTCGTAGCACCGGTGGGAACCGTCTGGAAACAAACGTAACAACGACGAAAATAACCGTGATCGAATACGATTTTAAAATGAACTCGTTTCACAAAGACTGTGCTACTTTTCTGGGTATTTTCAGCCTATTTCCAAAACCATTTTCTTACAAATAATAACTGTGATTTCAATTCCTCGTTCTTTCGGGGCGTTCGCTCACGCATTTACGTATTTTTTGATTAAAACTACTTTGTCATTTTAATGGTAATCGTATACATTTTGTTACTAATATTTGTGTCCTTTGCAGCCGTGTCCCGACGGATTGGATTTCCGAGCGGTGCAGTGTTCAGCCTATAACGACCAGCCGTACGATGGCGAGACTGTAGAATGGCACCCTTATTACGACGAGGAGAGCCCTTGCACGCTGATGTGCGTCGACTCTAAGGGCCGAGTGGAAGAAATGGCCCCCAGGGTGCGAGATGGCACCAGATGCAGGTTGGGATCATTGGACATGTGCATCGACGGCGTGTGTCAGGTGAGATCCAGAAACAGCACACATTTGATATACAAAATGTTATAAATTATAATATAAAGGATGTACGCTCCTTAAAAATACAAACCATCTAAACAAATTAATGAAAGTAAAATTACTAGAGTCAATTAATAGTTAAGTTAATGTTTAGATTTAAAAATCGATAATAGTTATCAATTAATATAATATATGGAAAAAACCAATTTTTTCAACTTAAAAAAAAATAATTAATTTTTAAAATTACCATATTAGTGGCGGGTAGTAAAAGGGAAATTTTCAAATTGTATAAATTATAAAACACTGACTGTTTTGTTTAACACTCATCTTACTTATGCACCTAATCTAACTTATGAATGTTAATTGATTTTTTTGATTTTTTAGAAAACTTAAATATAGTAAATAATGTGTGAAGTAGTCTATAAATATGTATGTAAACATAGATTTTAAGAAATCAACCAGTATATCACGATGGTGATGATATACATGATGGGATTATAACATTTTATACTCATCTAAGATTAATATGATAATTCGAATGAACTATGTTCAAAATCCACTTCGTGATGAAAAACTGTGGACTGCGCTCGATTTTTATTTAATATTTCATAGCCGTATAATGTTATTCTATGTTATATAACTTGAAGGACTAAAAGCTCTGAAGCAGTGACTCACTGTAATATATTTTATTATGTTTACGACAGTAATAATTAGTTGACCTTCCACTAAAACTATGATAACACTTCGCGTATGTTATATTTTTCACAGAGAGTTGGCTGCAATTTAGAAATCGGATCAAAGGCTAGCGTAGACGAGTGCGGAGTCTGTGGCGGAGACGGTACCTCGTGTTCCAAGGATTTACACCACTGGGGAAAAGTAGGCACGGGCTGTTCTGTGTCTTGCGGTGGAGGTGAGTGCGACTGACGTTAGTAAAAATTAAAAACGAGTTGTATCCACGATCCAAAAAGTTATTTAATACGCGAGACTAGATACTAAATAAACTAAATATTTTTATTTTTTGAAGTGACGTTAACATGGCTATAAGAATAAAAGTGTTTTAAAATAATTATCCTGAACTTTGCATGGTAAATACGGGGATAATCTCAAACTATTTCAGTGATTTAAACAAAATTTTTGCTGATGTTACCAAAATATTTTTTTTTTTTTTTTAAAGACAGTAAAATATGGTTTTCATTGAAAGTAAAAGTATTAGTATTTAAAAGTTTATTTTGATAAATTAGTTTTTATAATGACGAATGGTTTACAATCATTTATTTATTTATTAATATGGCGTTTAAGCAAAACGTAGTGGAAACTTAATAGGGACTTACTATAACTGATAGAAATTAAAGCCTATTTGATTTGTTCTTCAAAAAAAATAAATAATTACATTTTAATTGGAAAGTATGGTCAGCCCATAGAATATTACTTCATTAATAACTAATTGTGACAGTGGGAACTGAGACCTGGTTTATGGGTATTAAATTACCTTACTTAGATATTACCTACGATATAGGTGCAATTAGGAAATATTTAAAAACATCACACACAAAAATTTTAGAAATGAATGAAAATAAGTAAAAATTAAAGTAATTAACCTAATCCTTTTCTTCTAATTTGTAATTAATTTTTAAGATCACGGATAATTGAGATAAATTCATTTTATCAAGTATCATATTTATACTACAATAACATTTAAATTGTGTAGCATTTTAGATTCTAAATGGAACAATTCATGTATTGATTTATTTTATTGTACAATAATGTTTTTTATAAATTTTATTTTATATGAAACGAACACACGATAAGTTGTCGATAAAATGCTACGATTTTCAAAAAATGGTATAAAATCACACAAAAATTATTTTTATGTCTGTATAAAAACATTAAAAATATATAGGTACATATTTTTTTTTGTATGCATTTGAAGTTACAATTTGTACATTTAAATGATAAATAACAATATGTTTGTTATTTTTTTTATAATTTAAAACAGTTTTTGTGGGACCTTAAACTTTATGTATTTTATATTATTATGAATTTTATTATACGCAATAACAATTTTGAGTTATTTTAAAATATTATCTATTTCTTGGTACTATTAATCTATTTTACGGTATTTACAGAAAAATGTTATTATATTTTGAGTTTTATAATATAGTTAGAAGTTGAAATAATGTGGTAACCATTTATACATATTATTATACAAATTAAAAATGTATAATATAATAAATACAATATTTTCGAAAAAAATTATATCAACCTACTACTCGTATACCTAATACTAAAACTAAAATAAATGACTTTATCAAAAAACATATCACTTGGTGATATAGGCTGGTAGACTATTTCCGCTCACTGTTCAGAATCGTTTTTCATGTACAATAATTTATCATTCAATTCAATTTTAACACACCTTTAATAGTGACCCACACAACACCCTATGAAGTATGAACGGTAGAGTAGTACCTACCCTACTTACCTACCTTATTTTTTTCGGTTTAGGAGATAAAAAAATAGCTTTCCTTTGTTTAATACGATAATCGTAATCAGCTGTCGATTTATGTCATAATATTATGATGATCGTCAACGCGCACGAGCAAAGATACTCGCAGGTCAGGGTCGGGGTCATAATAATATTATGGCACTCACTACTGCACTGATTGGTATATATATATATATATTATATATTATATACATATATACAGAGTGGTTCACCAAACATTGTAAGGAGTGTTATGTAGTGATATAAAGTTCTATTTTTCAAACAAACCACTATCTTCTTATTTATAGTAAATACTTAGTGAACTTTTTTTATAATTTCGATGTACATTATTTAAAATTCGAACGAGTAGTTTTACAGTTATTAAAATATTTATATTAAGAAAAAAATTCATTAATGGTTTTACGAAAAATTATACTTGGACCATTTTAACAAATTATAAATATTAATAAGTTAATAGTATTAACTTTAGTTAAGTATTTAATATATATATTTTTTATATACTAAAAATTTTCAACACACCAAAGCCACCACATCTTGCAAATTCATTACCATAGACCTATTCACATATTATAAATAAAATCTCATAAACTACTCGTTTGATTTTAGCACGTCAACATTTTCAAAAAAATTATTTACTTAATAATTTACGTTAAAAAACGGAGAAGGGTATTTATTTGAAAAATCGAATTTTATATCTCTACAAAACACTCCTTAAGTAATACAAAACATCTAAGGAATTTAAAAATATTGTTTTTAAGTAGGTTTATTTAAAAGTTCAAAAATTATATTTTAGATAACTGAAGTATACATAAGTATTATCTTATTGAAGTAAGAAAAACAAGGCTAAAATGCTCGCTAAATCACCCTGTGCTAAAGTAAAGGGGTGACGTCGGTGGTGGTGCAAACCATCGTCTATCAGTGACGTATAATATTGTACATACCTACCTAACTAAATAATACAATATAGAACTACAGAGGTGACGCAGCAGACAGTTGGATTTCATTATGTCTAAAAGGGCGAATTATGAACAATAATCCTAATAATACTCTGGAACCTGTAATAACGGTCGGCTATGTTTCGGCGGCTTTTGACCGCCACGTGAAAAATACTGACAATGATAAAACGTTTTAATCAATTCTAGTACCGCGCGCAGTCTGTTTTTCGGTCACCTCTTATCGCCCCAGCCTGTAATGTGATTAATGGCTTCGAACACCCCCACGCGAAGTTCCTTACGGATACGCCGTATGACTTTCTTCTTATTTTCTTCTAGTATTTTCGCTGTGCCAACACCCTCCCCCACCTCTAACCTTTTCCTTACGCCTGTCGCCGTGTTTATATAATATTATACGCGCCAATCCATACACAACGCCCAGCCGAATATAATCTGCGCCAAAGACGTCGCAAAGCTCCTTAACCACATGCTCGTCGTGTTTGTGTTCTATTATTGTAATAAGACATAATAGTATAGATTAGAAATTAAACACATTTGTATTCCGATGGTTTTCGAATAAAATGTTTGACTATTATATATATATTATAGAGGTTACAATATTGCGTCTTCGTATACAAGTACATAATATTATTATTGCATATTTTATTTTTATCTGTGTTGTATGTTTTATGCATATCATTCGTATTACTTATCGTCATTCATAATATTATATTCATTACTTAATACATAAATACATTACATTTAATTAAATATATTTAATCTAAAGGTGAACTTTGAGAGTTCTCCAATGACTGTACTTACTTAATTGTCACAATTCTATTTTAATTGTTTATTAATTAACCATAGTGTATTTATATTTTTATTGTACAAAAACAAACTAATACTACTATATTAGTACTAGTATTTAAATATATATATATATTTTAATTCCAAGTAATGAAATAGAGTAAAGTAACATTTGTTTTATGATAAAAAGAAGTAATATTATAATTTATGTTATTAATACATACAATATACATATTTACACGTTTGTTCTAGTTTCTAATTTTACGTATTTCTATAAAGTTGCTTGTCATATTATACATAATATATGTATATTCTATAAATTTACCATTTTTTATATGTATTTTGTTTTTCTAATAGTCAATACATCAATACTGAAAATAAAATAAAATTTTTCTTCTATTTCAATTTTTACTATTCGACTTATTCGTGTAATTTTATCAATATATATTTAATACTAAATCACGTATCTTATTTTATAGTCGACTTATTACACTCGTATGTATTAATTCTATCGATATTTTAATAACACTTTATAGCCACAAAATACTTTATTTTAGATATCTTTTATATTACCTATATATAATCTAATTTAAGTTTTTTATAGTTAACGCTAAAGATAATAATCTCTGGTCAAAACTCGTCGTGTTTTTTTATTTTTTTAAGCATACATATTTCACTATACAAATTGGTTATTTAAGGTTATTACTTATTATAATAACAATATTATATTAAATTGCCGATTTTTTAAAGTTTACGCCTTTAGGGTATATAAGTATTAATTAAATAATTGTATTCTATATAGTTTAAATGCTTATCATAATCCATTATGGCATGATGTACATACATGGTGAATATAATATTAATAGACATCTTCCATTCCCTTACTCCGTCTTCCAATACCACTACAAGTTCAATGAACTACTATATATGGATTTACTTGTGAATTTGATCGTAGAGAATTTTCTGTGGTTGTCATTTGAATTATTGATCAACTAGCACATGCTTTCCCCGTCATAATATGATCTCTTATACATTAAGAACACCATTTATAATATATCATTGCATTCGTACAAATGGATAAAGGTAGGAATATTGTATTTATATACATATAGAAATTTTCAATTGAATTTTACCTTATACGATTTATTGTAAATTATTCTTACCAGTAATATACATCCGATGTCAAATCATAAATTATTATCGTCATTTTTACGATGGAAACTAATTCACATATTTTAGGAGTGCATATAACATACAGACATACACACACGCATAAACGTATATATATATATATATAATATTATATATATTTATTGCATGATACAATGACGTTTGTATGCTGGGATATATTTATGCGTGGCATACAATATAATACAACGGATCGTTATAAATAACATCCAATATTTTGTACTTACAATTTATTTAAAAAAAATTTAAAAACATTTACAATATAATATCAATATATTATAATAGCTGAATGACTCATATCAACTGTCATATATTTATAGTTTTATTAAAGTATTAAGTTAATATTAATTTTTACGATTATAGTAGTATTGATCATACATAATTTCCATTGTACTCATATTTATTGAATTTTTGTTGATAAAAAATGTAATATATATTACATAAATTGAGTTTTATTTTTTTAATTTCAAGATTTTTCAATTTTTACATTTTAATTGCATTAAAATAAAGTTTAATAGATAATTTGGGAAAAACAATTTAAAAGAATAAAAAATTCAGAATTTAAAAAACCAAGGGTAATTTTTATACAAAACATTACCATCCACTTAAACTTTAGAAAACAATACTCTTACATGGATTAGAGCTTTTTAAGTTCATTGAATATAACCGCATACCGTAAAATATTTTTTATATAAATTAAAATGATAAATTTATTTTAGTTGGTTTTTGCGCAGAGCACATCTTTTTGCTTGTACACTCTCGCACGTGAATAAATTATTATTTATTCACAATTATTTTATGCAAACATCACATGAAAACGACTTTTCTTTCCCACGTGGATTATTTTATGTCTCGTTTTAATGATTATATAATGCTATTAAATATTTACATTTCCTTATATTATATTACCATTTTATAACATAGGAATATAGGTGCATCTACATACGAGTATATATACTAAATTAGATAAAACAAGATTAAATTATTACGGTTATTAATTTAGGCGTCTGTTATTAATTAATTTCAATATTTCATTTTAATATTATACATAGATTGGGCTGGATAAAAAAAAAATACTAGAGTTAGTGTTCACGGTGCAAAAGAAAAATAGCACCTACGGTAACCACAACATCGAATTTCTTAATTTGTATTAACAGTTCAATAAAAATAATAACTATTACCTATATTACTGCACGAGTATTTAACGTACTTTAAAATGTGGGTAAGGTGGAAACGTAGTGTGAAATAATCAACACCATAATATGTTACAAACATAGAAAAACTTCTATATTATAACACAAAATTATAAATAACCACTTTAAAGTTAGACTTATCCGCGCTATTATGGATTTTGTAGCTACAATGGTTACATGGAACGTTGAGCATATTTGACCGTTATTACATTGTATTATACGCCAACGTTATAATATTATTATGTTTATATCGGATTTACCCGAGACATAATTCTATTTGAGATGGTACTTTGAGCTCTTGCACTTGAAAGGACTAATGTATTTTTTTTTTTAATTTTCTAATGGTTTTTCTAGGAAAACCTTTGAAAACTGTAAAAAAATATTCATAGAGCTCCAGTATAATCAAAATTAATTTTTCAAAATCTTCATTATCTAATTAAAAAACAATTAATAAAATTACATTCTAATACTTTATTTCTACAATATTAAAATAACAAAATTACTAAAAATAAAACTGTTGATTTATTAAACACTATTAAAACCAAAATAATAATATGTAGGATACAACTATGTTAGTCAGGTTAAAACATTTCAAAACATCACACTCAGCAAAATAATAAACATTATACTCTTTGTTTCTAACTTAACCTTTCATAATGACTTTGACATTAAATCGATTGAAAATGAAGCTACACTATTTCATGGATGGATTTATTTAGACAAGAAAACCACCATAATTCACTCATAAATAACTTTCATATCATTTTACTCTGTGGAAATCTTCGTCACAGACGCATAAGGAAGCCGTATCGAGATCTTTTTATTTAATTTTCTTTAACTTTAAAATCCCAACCGTGCCCAATGTGAGGGATTTTATTCGTTAAACCTCCAACTATATATTTTCTCTCCTCTTATTACATATAATTATTATTTATCTATCCATTTGGATCGCATATATTAAAAATAACAATAATAATACTAAAATAACATTAACAATACATACGATTATGATTCATAACAACTAAAATTAAAAAATATATTAATATATTCTAGTTTATATTATTATTTATATTGCACTTTATATAATTTTTCTATTTGTATTTTGTACATTTTAATTGTATTTTACCCATAAAATTCAAAAACGATTCATTACATTTTTTTAATTTAAAAAATAACAACAAAAATAAAAATTTTTATACTAATTTACGACTTTTGGTCTCCAATAAAAATAAAATAAAATATCCACTCCAAATAATTGTATACGAGAAACTTTTACTTACAAATTCGACCCCGAATAAAGCAACGAATTTGTCACGAATACTGAGAAAATAAATACACATCCATCACATGCAGACTAAGTGGATAGTGGATTGTAGATTTTCTAGAGTACCCCTTTTCCTGGTACAATATAATTTCGGAAGTATACATATACGCATTGATCGACGGTCAATAAAATTATTAGCCGAAGGCATTGCCCATGTTTTTTCTACTTACATTTTTTTTTTTTTTTACTATTATACGAGTATTATACATTGTAAGATTTTTCTTCTAACTTCTAAATCAAACCTTGGACGTTCGAAATATAATTGTATGTTTCGGATACACGCACATATGTATATGTATTCCATTCTTGTTGACTAATAAAATAACTAAGGGTCAACAGACATATTGAACTCGATTTATATGCTTCATGTGTACGTAAAACGAGTGTAGGATAGTATCGTAAGAAGGTTGTATGCTGTTCACCATTAATAACAACCTGATCCTTAAAACAAGATAAGTCTGTACCATAACATATTGTATGTTTTTCTCGCAAATTTCATAGATACAACTTACTAATATTCAACAATATGTCGTGATAAATTCATATTATTAATATTTTATCATTACGTAAGTACACGTAAACCAAAATAAAATAGAATTTACACAACATTAATTGATGATCATTATTTAAATTTAGAAAAATATCAGCAAATGGTAATCGTATAAATTATAAAAATAAATAAAAACAGCTCAGTGGAAAATAGAATATAATTAAAATTATTCAAATAATATATAGAGGCCTACCGTAGTTAGTTTTTAATCCTGGCGAAAAACAAAAGTTTTAGTCATATACTCACATGGCTCTTAAATTTTTTATAAAAGGTTAATTAAAGCGTACAGCGTAATGTGTTTTTTATTTATGTAGTTATAAAATTAACTTTTTGATATAACACTGAAAAGGGTCGTTAGTATCCATTACACCTAGAAGTTTCAGCTGTCAAATGTACGTTGAAATGCAATATTATTTTGGAACAAATACATAATTAACAAACATTTTCAATCACTATTTTTTCATACATCATGTTTTTAGTGATCTCTTATTAGTTTTTATTCAATACCTATATTTTACTATTTTAGTCTACTTTATTTCACAAAAAAATTAAAATAGGGTTGTGCATTTTACTAGACTTGTTTGAAAAGTTTAATTTTTCATCGAATATCTAAGTGTAGGAATGTGTACTTAATATATTTGATTATAGTATCGTTTAGGCCTTTTTACTGTATGTGTTAACATTTATATTCAGATGTATTTATATTTTGACAAACATTTTACGTTTAGTTTATAATTGTCCAAAATTAATTAATGTTTTTCAGATTGATAGCATGTAGTATTATTTTATTTTTAATAACAACTTAAATCTTAAACCAAATTATCATTAATAATATAAATCCATTTAATATTTGAGAAGTTTTATCATCATGAAACCGAGAATTAAATGATATATGAAAACATTCGTGTCTTATTGTGTGAAATGCACTTTCTCGATAAGCTGGTCCCAATTCGATTCTGTGGAACATTTCCATAGACAAGGAGTCTAAAACATACAGATAGAACTACATAATATATGATAAGAACCCATGTCAGAGCATATAACACATTATATATACGAAAGATGTGATGGTACTTGTGCAGAAAATAGTTATAGATACTCGGAAGACAAACAAAATAAGTGGACCAAAGCAGAGGACTGAAGTTTTAATCACAATTGACCTTGCAAACTTTTCTTACAAATTTTTTCAAACAGGTTATTTTTGCAATACAATTGATTGATTTTATCTAGATAAAAATCCTCGAGACAGATGTGTTAATTAATTTTTTTTTTTACTAGAAATATTTTATTTAATATACACACATATGACATAATATATAATAAAATAAAATAAATCTACTTCTTAAATCTATAGCTTATGATGGAGTAGAGTTACCTATTAACAAAATGATAAATTAATATAAATATAAAAAGAAAACAGTTAGGATTTCCGTTAAGAAAACTGACTTATAGTATTAAGCATATGACAAATATAGAAGATAAGAAAATGTAAATAAATAATAAAATATATTAGATAAATAATAATAATAATAATAATGATACAAATAAATTAGTATACAAAATATGAAATTGTATCAATTTAAATACATTTATAATGATTATAATATTATATTATAAATCCAAAAATTACCATTTATAGACCAATTTTCACTAATAACCTAACCAGAATACATATTTTTTTTTATACATAGTAGGCATTTTGTTAAAATAAGTTTGACCTAAATAATCAATTGCATTAAAAATGGAGAGTGAAGAATCGTAATTATTACATTTATTTATTGGAAATTTCATGTATATAGTTTTATCATAATTCATAGTTAAGCATATTTATATGTTTAATTTAAACCTTTCGACACGTTAAAGTATATATTTTCCGAAGAACTATCTATAAATAATGGGTATGTACCATAGTCACTATTTTTCCATTAAATTTTAAATTACATACCGTATTTATGTATAATAATAATATAATTGGACTTAATACAATACCCCGAGGAACACTATATTTTATAATATTTATATTATTTAACATCATTTAATTTTACTATATTTTTCTATAAAAATTAGACTACGATTATCTATCCTAAAAGTAGATAGAATTCTAAAACGAATATATTGATCTATGGAGTCGAACGCCTTTGCGAAATCTAAGAAAACAGCTATTAGCTTTATTACCATTATTTAAGTCATCATATATAAAATTGCGTTACATCATATAAAATAAAAATATTCTCTATTCCTTAACCCGGTCATAAACCGTTATAGTTTTTAGATGATAGTTCGATTTTTTTCCAAGTATATAAAGATTCTTTCTTTAATTATTTTTTCAATCATTTTTACAAAAAATTGTTAACATAGTAAAGTTATAGGTCTATAATTAACAATAGTTTGCGTTTCCCTCTTTTCCTTTTTATAATAATTTGACTTAAGCCAATTTAAAATTATCCTAGAAAATACTATTTTTTATAATTAAATTATATACATGTACAAGTAGATTAACATAGTAGATTTGTTCAGAAATACGTTTTAATATATTTTACCATTATTATATTATCATATCCCGAAGTAGTATTATCTCTACAGGCGTTTATAATAAATTGTATCTTTGAGACTAACTTATTTTAGAAAAAATTTGTCGAACGATTACATATCAAATTTATCATTCACATTTCAAATTGTCTGTACAACTATTGTGTGTGAGAATATACCAATCAAATTTTTAGCGACGTTTATGAAAAAATTATTTAACGTACCAACTGGATCATTTGCAATATTTATTTTACTGTAGTTTAATTCACTTTTAAAATTTTAATTTTATGATTGTTTTTATGGATATTATCTGATACTTCATCAATTAATTTTCAAGCTAACTAAAAATAATGCAATTCCGTAATAAATTTTAAAGTAATAAAGAACTTCTTTTTATGAGAAAATTAAATTTATATTATCAATTGATGGCAACTTTTACATAAATAATAAAATTATTGGCATATTATTGATTTTTAACGAGAGCTTTACTATTTTATTTTATGAATAGCTAAAATCATAATAATCATCAATGAAATGTGTTATAATAAAGACCATCACTCCATTATTCATTATTCAAATACAATAGATTTTCATAAGAAAATATACAATTTAAATGTAGTATTTTACTATTTTAACTATTTTAAAGTTATAAATATGCATTTTACATAATATGGCGGAAAGAAATACGCAACGGCTACAGCACTATAACACATAGCAACAAGTGGCTAACACGGCATTATAATATTATCTTACAATATTACAATAATAAAAGCGATACAACTCAATATAATATTTATAATATATTATATAAATTATAATATGAGTATAATTTAAGTATCGATTTGTGTTTATTTCGTTCAGGGTACGAAATGTCTAGGATAATCTGTCAGAACCGAGACACGGGCGTTGAAGTGGATGCTGATCTGTGTCCTGGCGAAAGGCCAAACGGCAGCGATTTATCTGTGGAGTGTAACAGCCAACCATGTCCTCCCAAGTAAGTGAATATCAGTACTTTTATAATATATAATAATAAAACAATACATAAAATCCATACGATTAAAATATATATACATGTATTTATTATATACACGTATACGTGACGATGGAGAGGCGTGACTGTTTTATTCAGACGCCTCCGACACGTTTCATGCATTAAATATTCAGCCTCCGGAAAAGCTGTGTTGCTTGGTGTGTGGATTTTCGTCGCGATTTTCTCGTCGGGTTCGATGCGGTCGGGGGTTATAGGTGGGGAGTGACGTAGGGGAGAAGGGCACAAGCTTAGAACACGTTGAAAGATTAAACGGTGTGTAGTGTCGCAAAAATGCTTTATCGCTAAGCTGAGCATAATAACCGTACCATATGGGATCCATGTGGGATTTTCGTAATTTTTTTATTTTTTTTTTCTGCCGACAGCCGTCATGACATGACTTAAACAGCTTTCTCAATCCCCTTGTACATGTCTGAACAGCATCAACAACGTGTGTATGACACTTTTTTTTAGTTCAGTTTTAATGTATTCGTGTATGCTGTTTGCCACATACTAGTCCAACCAAACAATAAAAGACGTCCGAAAATAAAAGAACGACCTAAATAAAAACAATTATCTACAAAAACCAATTAATTGTTAGTTTAATTTATGTTTTTTCGGACCACAAATAATTTTTAGTCATGATATATCTTACAACTTTTTGAACCACGTAACCTCAAGTTGCATTTAAATAATAATAATAGTTATTATTATAATGAGATGTTGACTGAAAAACTAAGTAATATAATATAATAAATGTATATTAAAAAATAATAATAATAAATTAATAATATATATATTGAAATATAATACTATATTGAACATCAAAAAATTCAAAACCATAATGTTATTAATTTTACACATGTTTTTTTAAATAAAACAAAATATATTTAGTTTTAATTTTTTGAAAATTACATTTTTATTCGTTGGGCGCTTATATTTTTTGACACATTTTGTTTTGTGAATGAGTTTCGCGTTCAAAATTATCATTCACACTATGTTTAATTATGAAATATACATAAAATAATAAGTAGGTACATATTACAAAATATGTATTTCCCATACAATATCAACCGATTGATTCTTTTTTATCACTACTTATATTAAGACAACAAGTACAACGAATATAAATTATTAAATTTAATTAACAACATCACATATTGTAGTGGTGTTTAGTTCAAAAGTAAAATGCAGTTTAATAAAGATAATAATGGTTAGTTTTATTTCAACTACATATTAAGTAGGTACGATTGTCATTTCATTTTTTACTATTTATTTAAAAGGTAAATTGTAAATCAGTAAAAGTTTTAAGAAATCATCAAAGTAAAAAAAAAAAAGACAGGCAAAACTTGAAACAATATCACAACGGAAAATAAAAATATCATTTACCTTCCAAAATAGATAGAGACTGAGCAAAATTTTTAAGAAATTATTTAAAGTTATAAATATAATGAATATATATATAGCACTCAATTATTTTTGTATTTTCTCGTCTCAGTTTGAATAATAAACATAATATTTATTTTTATTTTCAATAATATAAAGGTTATTATTAATTGTATGCAATTACCTATAATATATTTATAACAAGTACATAAACGTTATAACAAGTAAAATGAATATTACGATTTTGTAATTTTCTTTGAATTATAGCATAAAAAAAATATAGGTATAATTGATTTTTAAACTGTGATTATATTTTTTTTTCATTTTTTTATTATTGTGCAATATAAATGTATCAATTTTACATTTTTATATCACTTTATTAGATCATTTATTTTTATTTTTAAGAAGTGCATTTAAATAACTTAGAAACTAATCATTCAAATATTTATTTAGATACATCGACATTTTCAAAAATATCATCTGCTTAACACTATATGAGGATAGGCTGATTCTCATATGAATGAAAAAAATTGGCGATATTAAAATAGTTAACTCCTTACATAATATAAAAATTTAAATATGGTTCTTTAATATAATTATTTACTAATAATTTTAAAAATCATAATTTACATGAATTCTTTATTCATAGAAAAATAATCGTGAGCATACTAGGCGAATCACCCAATATAATATCATGGTGTTTAGTGGTATCGTGATTATTTTAATGTTTAATGTAAGTTAAATTGTCTTAAATTGTTTATATATTATGTGCTTTTTTAAGTTTAAAAACACTATCAGATATTTCGTAAATTTAGCATCATTATTA
The DNA here is from genome assembly GCA_036289425.1 of Rhopalosiphum nymphaeae. Classification (NCBI taxonomy): domain Eukaryota; kingdom Metazoa; phylum Arthropoda; class Insecta; order Hemiptera; family Aphididae; genus Rhopalosiphum; species Rhopalosiphum nymphaeae. The sequence goes on from JAZAQC010000004.1 coordinate 3,315,130, forward strand.
TATATGACTATCTTTATTAATAATAATTATCATTATATTTACATCGGTTTACGATACCCACAATTTTTTAGAATTAATATCACAGAAAAATATCTAAGCATAACATTATACTTTTTCACTGATCAACTACTGATGTTCAAATCTTAAAAATATATAATTAATCAAACAAATGTGTATAATATAAAAAATAACCGTATTTTTATCTTAAATATAAAAACAAATATTAAATAAAATAACAACAGTATCTGCACCAGTGCGGCAGTGCTAAACAAACAGTTCGTGCATTCAATCGTATGACATAAAGTCTTATTCATACGCTTTAGCGTTTAATCTCTTTTATTTTAAATAAATGTTTTATAGTTTTTGAATAAAAACTACCAGACTGCTAATCACAATTTACTTTATATACTATAGGTATAAAACATAACAATATTATCAAATTACAATATAATGTATGATAGATGCTTATTATTATTTATTTAAAATCAAATATGTCAATTATCAGCTATTCCAACTTTATTAATGTAAAAATCATATGATATGAGGTTTAACTAATAACTACTGTCTATAAATCTTATTATATGACAGTTTATTAAAATAATATATATTTTATGTCTTCAACATAATATTAGTATTTAGTAACTATAAAATTGGTATTAACGTATATATATAAATTAATTGCTTCTAAGTTATTTAGGACATTGAAATTAGTAAATAAAAATATTTGAATTTTTTTTAAGTTATTTTCGAAATTTTCAACATTAACTGAACCAATAAATTGTTTGAATGTATACAAAATATTTTGAGGAAACAATTTTAATCTCTTTTTGTTACTTTAATTCCTGTACACAGTATAACGATTTTTTATTGTGTCTGGCCTTATAACACGAAAGTCTAGTATTATAATTGTCCTCGTTTTAATAACTACTATAAAAGCTATTATATAAAGTATCTTTAGATCATAGTAAATTGAATCTCAGTAAGTTTAAGTAAATGTAATTTCCTAACCAATTCCCTTTGTACTTGGTTTACATCTAATCAAAAGCAAAATATTACTTCAGTTAACTAAATTTAAATCGATTCTCCACTACAGTAATAGCCTATAAGAATATTCGTATGATAAATTATAAACACTGTCAATTTAATATTAAAGATAATTAATTTATCGGTTATAATGTATAAATATCAAATATTTATATATATATATATATATATATATATGAATATATACATTTTAAATATAAAAAAACTATACAAATAATATTTTAGGATTAAATATTATCATAGATAATGTCAATTTATATTTACATTACATAACAACAACAAATAAAAATATAAAGAATCGGAATTCAAAAATGGTTACTTTTTATAATGAAAAATATTATATTTTGTACTAAATATAATTTTAAATTTAACTTTTATAGTTTGAATTTTAAAATGATAAAGTATGTTATGAATATTATAATTATTGGGACAGTTGATTCAAAAATATTTTATTTCTTTATTAAGTTATTTATAGTTAATAATCTTAATATTTATTTATTTCAATTAAACATTACAACAAACAAAAAACTAATTGAAATGGTGGACACGAAAATATTTCAAATAAAAATTATATTAGGTTAATAATATTATGCAGATTGGTAAAAAGTTTAAAAACATGCAATGCATAAACCTGCAGGTTATAAGTTTGACTTCTGTGACTAAACCTTTTTTTGAGTAATAAATGGTTCCTATGATATACTGTGCTATGTATTATGTTAATTTAGAAATATAAAATTAATTTAAATTCAATAGGAGATACTATCAATATTTAGTTACATTTAATTGTTTGATAGATGAATGTGATTATAAAATTTCATGGCATACCTTTTACGATTGTTCGGTCCAATTGTATTAAAGTAATTTATAAGAAATAATAAAACTTTATACATCATTAATATATATATAATTATTTTGTAATGATTAATTAATGTTTTATAGTCAATTATTCTTAAAAATTATATATTATATCATATTCAAAACTCATTGAATATTCTTTGTTGAGTAAAAATATTTATTATGGTTATAAGTTTAAAAACTATTAGCGCTCATAATATAAAATTAGTAATTGTTGGTACAATTCAATTTTCTTCCATTATATTGTTTCATCATAATAAGATTACCTACATAAATGTTTTTTTTTTATATTAATATTTTTTTTTTACCTGGTTTTGCTACATAAAAATGCCATTAAAATTTGAAAACCGTTAATAATCGTTATACAAAATGTTTACACATATATTTTACATCCACAATATATTTTTTTTTATATAATCAAAAATAAATGCATTACAAAAATATCTTAGGTAAATAATATATATTTATGATGATTCAATATTTATATTACAGCCATATCAATCATATATACAATAAAATATTCATAAAAGAAAAAAATATAATACAAAAGTTTTTCATTTAGAAATATCTAAAACGATTAGAATTTTTTATATTTTTTTACAATATTTTATAAAGGATTTTCGGGTCTTTAAAGTATAGGCGAGTAAAGTAATATATTATTGTAATATTTATAATATTAATAGTTTAAAATAAAAAAGCACTATCGATTAAATCCTAGTTTTGAAACCGTGGTAAGTAAAATTTCGTCAAATATTACATTTTTAATTAAATATTTTGGACTGTATGAATTGAACGTAAAATATATTGAGCTAAACTATATTCCGTTGTTAAATGTATAGAATAAAATAGATTGGATTAAAATGGCATAAGACTAACATTTTTGGACTAAACAATATCTAGACCTTATGAACTTGACCAACTTTTGCTAATCAGATATAAGTTCGATAACTTTTCAGTAAAAAGATAAAAAATATTATTTCTTTTTCAAAATTTAATTTTAATGTCATTATAATAATAAAAAATATAATAAAATGTGTATTCGATAAATGATGAGTTAACAATTTAAAATAACTATGTGAATTGGTTAAGTTAGGTACTTTGATAATCAAAGGATTGAAAATAAAAAATATATATATATGTATTTTTTTTTTGAGTGTATACGAATTTATATTTTCTCATTCGACAAAAACTTTTTTTCCGACTATCCTATATTCCATTTCTTATATCATATCCAGCCGTATTTTCCGTCCTTAACGTTACATACTTCATTATGGTCGTAACGACGTCGATAAATTATTACTTTTATATACGTATCTCAATATAACCATTAGACGTTTTATAAGCTTCCTTTTAGTAGACGATTTAAGTAGTACACGTATAGGAGGTACCATTATTATTCGATAAAATATAAATGGTTTTTAAACGAATATATACGACTGATTCATTAATTATATATTTATGATTCGGGTAAAAAAACAATGGATTTGATAAATCAAAAATTTGAAATACATAATAAGAATAATAACATGAACTAGTAAATATGTTCTAGGATTTTTACTAGATTTTTATTAAGACAACATCCTACCTAAAAATGTAATTACAATATCTTAATTGTGATTGGATTTGGTAAATACAGTTTAATTTCATAATTTTATTTAATAAAAGATACATAATAGTTATAACTTTATTTTTAAACGCTAGCTTTAAAATATGAGTCATTAGATTTACATGATATTATATTTAACATTATTTAAATAACAGTTTGGTTAATATAAAATGAAGACTTATGACTATTGCCTAAGTACTAAACTTTTTTATTGTTTTTATTAAATATATTTTTTTATTTTCTTGTTTTTGATGAATAATATTATGACGTCTTCTAATTGATAGTCAGGTCCGATTATTTCATAGATATTCTCTGGCATGTTGTGCTCTTTTCTTTCTTTTTCATTTTATCTGCATTCTATCATTAAACCACCAAGATTGCTTTGCAAGGGATACGTTCTGTCGGTGTTTTATTTTGCATAAGGTATCCATGTGTAAGATGAGTGTGGCCAGTTCACAGTCGGCTTATTACTTTAAATTTTTGACAGATATTTTATTATTTTTTTTTTTTTTTTGGTTTGACCAGTAGTATTAGGTCAAGAATTATAATTGAACATTTTTTTATTCAAAAAATACGACAAACACAGTTAAAATATTTTTTAATCTATTCTTTTATAAACTCATAATTACATTTTAATCTTAATAAAAACTGAATACATTGTTTGTACATTATTATGTTATTACATACATATATGTATCATAGGTTCACTGGGTGATCCACACAGCATGCTCATTCCAATTTTTCATTTAATAACGAATTTATTAAAATTCTAAATTTTGGAATGTTTTAATAAACTTACAGGCCATATTTTCAAATTTTTTTGGTTTATTATACTACTTAGGCAGTACTTTATAGTGATACAAATTTCTATTTTCTAAATGAGAATTCTTCCCCTTTTTATTATAAATTATTTAGTAGATTTTTTTTTTATGTTAATGTACATAATTCATAATTCGAAAAAAAGTATTTTTTCAGATATTAAAATCTTTATATATAGGATAGAAGTCCTTAAAAATGATTTTACAAAAATATAAAATAAATGTCATATTACCACTAGTATTTATTATATGGATCGTTTATATACAATATATATATATATATATATATATTATATTATATTATTTTTATAATATTTATTAAATTATTATTTATTATAAATTATAAAATGTTGATAAGTCAGTATTAAATAGTAAAATAGAATTTTGTATCTTTACAGAATACTCCTTAAAAAGTACAATAAATTTCGATAATTTGAAAATATGGTCTTTAAGTAGGTAGGTATATGTAAAAATTCAAAAAATTATATTTTGAATAACTAAAGTATTGAAAAAGTAAAAGGTGAACATGCTTGGTAAATTACTTTGTATATGTATATAAATTAAAAAGTATGTATAATAAAATGGAAATAATTGAATATTTCAATAATTGTAAACTAACGAAGAAAAAAAACAACAAACTAATTAAAAACTTTAATTATATGTGTATCTGGATAATGGTTGTAGAAAGCAGGCGATTTTATATTATAATTATTGGTTTGAAAATAAACTAAAACATCTCAAGATAAATAATTATAAAGTTTTTCTTTAGAATTTAAAGAAAAACTTATTGTACTATTATATTTATCAAAATAAAGGTCAATTATTCATTATTAAAACAACGAAATCGGTAGATTTGACGATTAAAAACCGTATTCATATTTTTTATATTCATTGAAGAAATACACATATACTATATTTTACGTATTTGTATATTAAAAAATATACTTCGAGCTCTAGCTATTCATATTAAATTATAGTGATATAATATTTACGTATATTACGATTTATATGTACTATAACATATGATTAACAATAAGGATTAATTTAATTTACTAAATTTATATTACTTACACTGACTGATTAATACAATTTGAATTAAGTGATCACGAAGTAGCAGTATTTTAAGTATAAACTGTAATTTAAATGTGCGTTAGTAATATAAAAAAAAAAAAAAAAAATTGATGCAAAATAAACATCGTATGTTTTTTAATATGCAACATGTGTACATATATGGTATAGTATGCATAAGAAAACTTGTTTGTTAACGTAACTAAAAATTATTATTTATAATCAGAAAATATAGATATCAATACTTGTAAAAGAAATAATAAAGCATAGATAATAATTTAATCACATAAGTTGTAAAATGTCTCTTGAATTGTACTTTGTACATTTTTTCATGAAATACACAAAACATAATACCATTTTTAAGTATTAAAAAAATTTAGTTTAATAATCGTTGAGAATGGAAGTATATATATTCAGGGTGATTCTTTTATCATGAAACACTCATTATGTCAAAAAGTATTCATGTATAATAGTATGAAAAAAAAATGACAATAGTTAAATAAATAGTAGATGTAAATTAAAACTAGTTCTACAAATAAAGACTGAAACTCATACTAGCTGTTGTTTTTTAAATGTATGGCTAATTAATATTTTTTTTTTTTTATGAAAAATAATTATATTATTTTAATACATTTATATTGGTTGTTAATCTGTTATTTGTGAAAATAGATACTTGTTATTTTTTTATTATTAGGAACTCTATCATATGTACATTATTAATAAATAAATTATAAATTATTACTAATTCCCAAAATCTTTAATCTTTGACTTAATAGTTTTTTTATTATAATTTGGACATTTTTGGCAATAACTTTGAAAAGTAAAGAAATAACAATTAAATACTTACAATTCATTGAATGATTTAAAAAATATATAATTTTTTATTTTTATCTTTGCGTATATTTCGTCTCAAAATAAAATTATACTATAAATTGTACGTATTGACCTATTGTATGAACAAACTATTTTAATGATCACAATTAACAATCTTTAAACGGTAAAATGGAAATACTTGCTGTAAATAGTCACAATAACTAAATAACCTACAACCAAATTTCTAACTTTACGTAGCCGAATTAAAAGGGAAGAATTTATTTTATTTATTTTATTATAGTTACTACAGTACAATATTATAACAGCCCAAATAACATGATATATTCGTACATATGTATTCGGTCAAATAAAAAAAGACATTTTTAAATATTTTCAAATAAAAAAACAAAACCACCTGCAGAATGCAAGCGATGCTTATTTATCCTCTGAAATCGGCAAAAATTTAACTTGGTTCACGACTTAACCACCCTCAGGAAAATATAACGCCGCTCATTAGATCATTACGATAATTCACAGAAACCATAATAGTATAACTTGACGTTAAAAATAGTAACAATATATTAAACATCAACAATATATAATATAGTGACTATAAAATAATATTAAAAAATATTAAATATTCTTCAATTTTATTGCAATACATCATGTGCATTATATTAAGAGTCTATAATAAATTAGCTGTAATTTTGAGAATAATGAAGAATGCAAAATAGTAATCGACTTTTGGAATCAACTGATATACGTATAAATATTTTCTTTATAATACCAAATTTTTGTTTCAAATAAAAATAGACCAAGGATCCTCTCTAAATTTATAGTGAAGTTTTCACTGAAAATTATTTAAATTTTTTTCAATTTACTCGTTAAGGTAGATTGATAGAGATTCAATAATACTAAGTCAAGCCGTCTGCGTACATAATATCATGTTTGGTCATACAGAGAGTAACAAAATACTTTCAATAATAATAGATAACTCAAATTATTATAAATCTAATTTTTATGAATAAAACCTAACATTCAAAATGCTTTATAAAATATGTATTAAGAAAAGGTTTCCTTGAAATAATAATATCTAAACATTTAATAGGCGTAAGTATTTCTAGAAATATATTATTTATGATGGGTTTTTTTAATTAAATATAATTGTGAAGCATTTATTTATATTCAGTGACATACCATTCTCAGTACACTGTCTAAAGTTGTTTAAGTATAATTGTAACAGAGGCAATCATTCAGGTTAATTTATAAACGAGTAAAACTTGAGATTATCAGCAAAAATGAACAGGTACTGGCAGTATTTAATATCGTTAAAAATAGTATAAACAATATAAAATACCTTACGTTAAAAGTACAAATACTGAGAAACCTATAGGTTTAACTGTCAAAATCTAAAATTTACTGAGTACTACTTGTAAATTTTAAGGTTTTGAACTTTTATCCATTGATCTTGATAAATTCTAAGATCATATACAAATTATTTCATTCAAACTCTGAATGATACAATTTTAGATCTGATATTATAAATAACAAATAGTAAATCTTAAAATAAACGATTTATCATGGTAAAAGTCCAAATTATAGTCAAAATAAACTACTCAAATCAAATAAGAAAAAATGAAAATTCGTTTTACAAATTTAATTTTAACTTATTTTATAAATAAATGTATAGGTATAGTATTTAAAAATATTTATACAATTATTTATAAATACTATTAACAATAAAAAAAAAATCATTCTTGAATGTTAGAACAAATGAAATGTTTAATAAATTATTGATGATTAGTGTTTTACGCAATCTCAAAGGTATGGTGGCCAAGCAATAATATTATAATATAATATAGCAATAATTTTCTATTTGAATTTTAAATTATATTCAGATTTCTAATTTGTTTATAATAATTTTCATAGTTAAAATGCATATTTTTTAAAACCAGACTAGGTTCACTACCGGTAAAAAATAGCCGACCGTGAGTGTCATTATGCCATTAATGGATAATTGCTCAGTGCTTATATAAACATTTACTAAGAAAATATTATGAATTTCTTATTATTTTAGTTCAATAATAATATTATTTAATATTCATACCAAGTATTATAGTATTATATAGTATTCTATCCTTACCACGTATATTAATTTTTCTTCTTAAGTATATTTCTATTGTTTCATGAATTTTGAAACAAATGTACCTAACGTAATACAATATTTAGCTAAAAATGATAGACATATCAGTATCTATTTAAATAATTATATTTATCAATTAACTATACTTAGAATAATGTTAAAATACTAATTTACCTATGTCATATTTTAATTTAAACATTTTGTTTTTAATTTCTTTAGTATCTATTTTGAACTTTAATAATAATAGACAGCTTATCCTAAGATCTACCATTTGTAAAAACCAAAGCTACAATAATCATTCGTGGTTGGACTAAATTAATTTTTATTCCTCAGACATATTCTTAATCAGTAATTTCTAGTTTTTAATCAGTTATTTAACCTAGATTTTTCCGAAATTCGTATTTTTAACGTAAAATATACATTACAATAGTTATCAATGGTTAGTCCGGTTACTGCCCCATGGTGTTCGTATTAAAGTTTCTCGTCTTACACTCAGACGAAGACGATTTCCGCGAAAAATACATTGTCTTGTTAATAGAAAGACAAAATCAATGCGATTATCACATCCAGTCGGCTACAGTCATCATATATCACACGAGTTAATATTGTAATTGCAGATTTCGTTTACAAGATGTGCAAAAATACCATAGACGTTTTCCTCGCTGAGATTACATCTCGGTATCGGTGCAATATTACACTAGAATATTAAAGCCCGTTGCTCAACGGTTTTATTTTGTCGAAATGGTCGTTTTACCGTCTAGTCAGTATTAATAAAGTGTCACCGTATCAACACAGATCGACTTTGTCATTGGCGATCGTTATCAACATAACGTTTTATTTATATAAAGCCGCATTACATACACATAATTATTAATATAAATAATACGCAGGATTCGGATGAACATTTTACCGGTTGACAAATTTCTCGTTTACTCATATACCTTTTTATACCGTACTTTTAGGTTACTTTCGGCTTGAATTAAGGTTGATCTGTGTAAATGCATGTTAGTTCAAATTATATCTAAAAATTTGTTTAATATTATTTTATTTTTTGTACACATTATTACACTTACAGTTTTAAATATTAATGGTCTTAGAAAATTATGAATAAGCATAGGTAACAATAATATTTATATAACCAACACTAAATTCATAAAAGTATAATAATATGATAATCAATAATTTTTGAAAATTTAAAAATGCATTTTCTTATTACTTTGATAATAATAGGTAAACATATAAATATATCTTTGTACCTTAGTAGTCAACTTAGCAAAAGGCATATAGTATAGGTATAAATTAATTTATTTATTATGTTCTAATAATAGGTTTATTTATTTAAACTATTGTTTTTTGTTTGTACATATAACAATCAACATAGTGAATCCACGTCTCCCTCGCTGTACATCTACTATCTTGTTTTCAATAAACTAAAAAGCATCGTTCATCGTTCGTGCCGAATATTATTGTTACCCCATGTGAAATTACTATATTATTATATGTATATACAAATAGGTACATAATACGCAATGAGGATATTTATTTATTTTTAATAACCACTAAAAACAGTATTTACTACCTGTTTTTACGGAATGTAATTGTGATATGAAAAATAAAAAAGATCATATTATTGAATATGTTAATCTAAACATTTGATACAAATTTAAAGTATTTGTGGTTTTCGAAGCTAGTTTTATGTAAAATTCACGTTTTCCCTTTATTTATTTTTCAAAATTACTAAGAAAAGTGTTAGAAATTATCTCTGACCTCTCAAAGTACTAAATAAATTCACTTTTCTGTCAGAAACTATACTGAAATTGAAAATTGAACATTCTTTATACTATTAAAGTGTTTTCGGAAACAAAAAAAACATAAATACCTATTTTAAAATCAATTCATTCTTTATTCAGATCAGAATTTAAAAAATGAAGACCAATAAATCTACTCTGATTAAATTATTAGAATATAAAATTATGTGAACATTTTAATTTATAAAGAGAACAATTTAATTTAATTTTTTTTTTTAAATTGTGAAGTGTTATTTTAGATGAATATTATATATTATACTGTTTTTAGTACGTGTATAATCCAATCATTCCTATGATATTCACAAAAGGTTCCAGTTCTGTTAAAATTGCAATAAAAAATGGAATCAGGACATTTATTTAGATTTAATAACTACTGAACATTTTATTTTTTACCTACTCTATAAAGTCTGCAATATAATATATATATTATATATAGGTCGAGTAACCGAGTAAATGCATGATATAGTTTTTTATTCAATAAGTCATTAGAAATTTGTTTGTTTTTAAAAATTGGTATATCGTGTTTTATGTATGTAAATCAAAATATGATTTCAAATACACTAATTGTTAGTTTTTTGTTTATCAAAAGCTTAAAGAAAAATATGCTTCTTTTAATTGACAAAGTTTTACTGCACATTACGACGTCGTATGCAGATATTGTTTTACTATTTCAAGATTTATCATAACATTCATAACTTTTAATGAGATATTTTATCGTATCGAAATAACAAACAAGTCTGGCAAACACTTTCCGCGTTGTTCTTTGCCAGGAGATAGTTATAACACAGAATATTCTTAAAAACAAAAAAAAACTCAAACGTATTCAAGTATATCATTTTTTTTTATTCAATGCTTTGTATCATAATACTATATCAGAGGCGTGTGAAACGATTTTTATGCATCAAACTTTTCAGTTTGTATTTGCAACTGTTTATCAAAAGTGAAATTGTTTTCCGATTTGTTTTTAAAGTAAATAAAAGTTAAGGCCAAACAAACAACGAGTAGTGCTTGTTATCCAAAACATTAGTTGAACAGAGTAAATAATGGTTTTGTTAGACCCATAAAATATTTTAGCCATTTTGAGAATTATGTTTAATAGTAATAAATAATTTATCCATTATGTTTTTAATGATTATGAGAGAAAAACAATCGTTCATTTAATAACATTCCGATGTAAGGTATACCTATGTATTTTCAAACTCTCATCTTAGAATTAATATTTTTAACTTATTTACCAGAGTTGTACTAAAAATATTCGACTTTACAATTAATAAATTATATCAATTATTGGAATAATATTAAAAATGTATTTATTTAAAAAGATAATATAATCATTATTTTAAACAGATATTTGTATTTGAATTTCCCTTGTAATTATTTAATGCCTACATGTTATGCGAGACTTTAGTGGATAATACGTATATTCATATACACTACGAATACATACATGAAGTCATTAAAGTTTCATGTATATTAAAATATTTCATTTTTCGTTAATTTAACTCGCGTGCTACTAACTGTGAATATTTTATTATAATACTTTTTTTTTAAATTATTTTATTATTATTTCTTGTTTAGGTGGGTGGCTGACGACAATTGGAGTCCCTGTAGCAAAACATGTGGAGGTGGAATAAGGGTACGACACGTTTATTGTGTGGAAGAAACAAATGGCACTAGAACAAAGGTAATGAGAATTGAATTAAAAATCAAATTAAACTGGTAATATAATTACGAATAGTTTCAATGCAGTATTATTTTTTTTTTAATTTCGCCATGAAAGCTAGAACAAGTTGCAAAAATCTCGTCGGTAATTAAACGTTTTCCGCGGTTGCTGAACAGGCGTGTATTATGTAAGCAAATTAAGACCTATGTGTACAGTAATTGTTTCTGAATTGACCGATTGATTGAATACGCAATTTGTACATTTTCTAGTTTAAAACTACATTTATTACAGATTATTTTTTTTTAACTAAAAACATTAATATTAAATAATCTTTAAAAATAAATTGATTCAAATGCTTAACTTATTAAAAAAAAACAGGCTAAAATCTAAAAAAAATAAAGTGTTGAGCAACTTTAACTTTTACACTTTTTTTATATCTTCAAAATTGACATTTTTAGGACAGTTTGTATTTTTCAACGGTCTATCTTAATTACGCATTAATAGGTATTATTATTTATTAAAACAATCTATTTAAATTATATTGAAAATTTACCTTAATAATTGGTTAAAAAGACAATACTACAAAGAGCTACAATGATTTTTTGATAATATAATTTATTAAAAAATTTGATTATTTAAAAATGTTCATGTATAACACAAGTAAAACTTTGATAAATATTATATCAGAATATCAAGTAATGCGATATCGATAGAACATTATTTAACGCGTTTATAATAATAATTATATTATTGTTAATATTGTATTACACTCATTGCGGGTACATCGCGACGATATTATTAATAATATTAAGCCACGGATTGATTATGATGAATATATATTGCAGATTTCATCAGCACTCCGTGTATACATAATTCCACCGTAATATACAACAATAAATACCTATAAGACTATGTAATTTAAATATTATTTACACATGCAAAACCAATAAAGTTTTATAAATATTTGTAATATAATTTTATTTTATTCTATTAAGTAATGTTATATTTTGTTATTGATTAATATACATCAATACGTAAATAATTTCGATAACAATTAACAACAAATAATCACTTGGCATTGAACCAAATTCGCAGTTAGCTCAATAATTATTATCATGAGAATCTACTATACTAATACGTACCTAAAATAAAGTTATATTATTACTATTCATAAACACGAATAAAATTTGAATAAAATAATATTTACAACGCCGATGTATGAAAGAAAATCCGTCATAATTATAATAATTAAATGGATTTTCACTGTTGTGCTAAATTCGAAATAAAATATTGAAGTTTTTAGTATCATCCAATCACAATATTTTAAACTTCTCCTAGCATTGAACACGATTATGACAATTTAATATTATAGCGTTTACAAAATTTATAAATCATAAAATATATTTATTAATTATAACTAAAAATAAGATTTTGTAATGTTTCTTCACAATATCTATGCACTGTACTATAATATAGTAACAATTAAATGGGTGTACATGAAAGTCTTTAATATATAATATATAAATACCTTTACATTATGATAATGTAGTTTGCGCTTCCAAAGATGAACATAACTGTCGGCGCGGCCTTATGCTAACGTTTTTAGCATGCCTTTTTTTTCTTTTTATTGGAAGCACTTATTAATAGTATTGTAACAGTTTCCTACAGAATATTCACAAAGCTATATAAAGTAATGTAATACGCAAGCTTATTCACTAAGAAATCTCATCTTCGTTTTTCTTTAGTAATTAATTAATTTAAATTCTGATTTTTGGAACTTGTTTAAACATAAGTAATTGCCATCATTTCAAATACTTAGATTTTTATAGTATTTAAGAAATGCACTGTAGCGATACAACCTACTTTTTTCAAATGAGAATCACTTAAGTTTTATATAAACTAATGATTATATAACTTTTTTGTGAATTTTAATGTATTTAAATCGAAATATATGAGAGTTGTTTTTGATTTATTTAACGTTTTATAGTAAGGATAATAGGCTTACGATAATGAAGTTGGATAATATGGGCTATGATGATTTGAAACTTATTGTGATTTACATAAATTTATTATTATTTAATTATTTGTAAAAATTGTCTGTATATAACTAAACACTATGACAAATTTTACATATATTTTATATTAATCTAAAATCATTTTTAAGGGCTATAATCTATAGTAAAAATATACATTTTAATAACTAAAAAACAAAATACTCATTCAGATTTCGATTTACATGTGTTAAGATTTTTGAAAAAATCAACTACAGAAAAAAAACTTTATAATTTACAATAAAAAAAAAGTTCTAAGTATCAAAATTTCAATCAATTCATTAATTAAAGAACAAAAATGGAGCTGTGCATGTTTTATGAATTATCCTATTCAAAATAAAAATATTATTACACAGTATATAATAGCTGTTATTGAAAAAGTAAATGGTCGTTATTTATTATTATAGAAATCGTGACCAATATGTTAGGAATTTTAAAAATTTTTAATATTATATTATGATAGTGTGTGCAACGAATAACGTTAACGATATCTGATGTAAAATATTTCAAATTCCGAGCAAATCGAGTAGAACGTTCGAATTTCAGCAACGAAGACTTTCACATGAGCGCATGTATTACTATTTACGAATGTTGTATATTATTATCAAGAAATGTGTACTCGACGTTTGAATGCTGGTCGAAAAAATCCGGTTGACTATAAAGTCGGCAAAGACATGTCACGTTTTGTCGTAAATCATGACAAGCGGCAATACCGTATACAATAACATGCCATTGTAATATATAATTCGCGTTTTGGATTTATAAATCAAACACCGAAAAACAAACGAAAACCATCAAGATAGTTTTCATTGTAAAACGTATAATGACCACCATAAGTGGTAATAACAATTTTTGTAGACTTCGTTGAAATAATATTTTTCCACGCGTACTAATACATCTGTTATTGTGGTTATAATTTTTTCTCGGCCTTAAAAGATATACGTATCTGGCAAAATTATGCTTATGGTAACCCGGCGTTTTTGATAGGCAAAATAGGTACACCTCTGCCACAAATCCATTTTCTCGTGATCTCATGTTACACTAATTCATATTTTATTATTTGTACGCATGAAAATAATGAAATGATTACGATGCTTAACCTTTTAGATATTGATTACTCTGCAAGTGAATACCATTAATGCTTGATATCTCTTAAAATATTTGATGTGTTAAATTACATCTAAATCAAGTATCACAAACGTTTTACTTTGAAAAAAATGCATAACTAAAACAAATAACGAAAACAAAACAATCTATAATTTTTTTAAGAAAGATATAATGTTTAATGAAAAATAAAAATATAATTAATCGAAATTACTTAAACCAAAAAATATATTTTTGTTTATTGTATATTTTGTCTACAAAGATATAAATATGTATAATAAATTAGCATAATTTTATTTTCAGTTATAGATTTTAAAAATGATACCAATCATGTAATCAGTGATGCTAAATATAAAACATTAAACAAGTAAATAAAAATGATAATTATAAATTTAGCGCTGAACTTTTATGAATGTATGTTTAAAACAAAATCAAAGGAAAATTGTGACTGTTAGTAATTATAGTTGATGGGAAGGTTAAATGTAAAGGTACTTATAAAAAATATATTTAAGTTAAAAAAATTATAACATTATAAATTAAACGCAAAAGCAAAGTAACTTTGGAAAAGCTCAACAATTTTAAACCCGAAATTTAACTAATGTTTAAATATTAAATAGCATTAAATATATAGACATAAAACGTTTTAATTCGTGTTAATGTTGAAATAGAATAAATTATTATTATTTTTAAAATTCAAGAGTCGATCAAAATACGGTAGATACATATAACTATTATAAATTGGTATATAATATAATTATGAGAATTGATGAATAAAGGCTATTTTACGTAATACCAACAATAAAGTCATTACGAGTAGTTTTTATTTTATACCATGAAATATTAATATAACTTAAATTGTATTCTATCATTAAACTCTGTTATAATAGTACTTATTAAAGCTAATAAATACTGAATTTAAACTGACTATTTCGTCTATGTAGTTTTTTTGGCACGGACTATGATCTTGTTTATATTTTTACCTCCTACTTTCACGTAAAAAATGTACAGTTCGATAGACTGATCGCTAAACAGTGAAAACCTACAACAGATATTATAATATACGCTTCATAATACAAACTTCACGTCATCATTTAATATTATTTATTTATTTATAACATGATAGTATGTGTCATGTGATATGTATAAAAGAAATAGGAAGACAGCTAAGCATTGTCGATTTGTCATTCACCATCCCAACATTAATTTTAATTTAAAAATTAATTTCAATATTATGTGATTTTTACTCAGTAAATATAATTTGTTCGTTATACATCCGTAAAAATGTCGAGAGTTTAAAATTATAAATATTGGCGGTTTTTTTTTAAATCGATAAAATAAACAGACAAACAAAAAAAGTAAAAACACTAACCATAACAAATAATAGTGAAAGTTAATATAAAATACATATATATTGGAACCTGTTAATTGCAAATGACAACTGTACACTATCATGACTTGCACAAGCTATAATATAATTTATAAATATATATTTTTAAAACACCAAATATTAACCTGAGAACGTATATCTCGTGGTTACTTAAATAAAATCAGTATAATATATAAATATATTGAACATAATAATATCACATAGAATAACGCGCTCACGCGTGTGTTAAGAACATAATACATTATTATAAGGATTAAACGAGTATATTCTGTACGCCTGCAGCTACGTATAGCAACAATATTGTTGGCGAAGGGGCGAAGGAGCTCGCAAAATAGTCAATGGGTGTGGTGGGAAGAGGGTAGAGTTGCGCGCGTGGCGGCGAAAGCGTTCCAAAAATTCGAGACGACGGCCAAAAAGTTACACTCCCACGGTGGTCGTTAACGAACTCGTCCCGCGCGATGTGTGTAATGGTGCTAAGTAAGCGCGTCCGTCCGTATACATAATATATATATGTTTATGTGCAATATATAATGTAGTTATATGTAATATATATATATCTTTGTAGTTTATAGGTACAAATAATAATTATATATATATATAAATATACAGAATGATTTACTAAGCATGTGTTCACCTCCATTTTTTCCTTCAATAATGAAATAAGTAAATACAATTCTAGTTTTAAAATTTTTAAAAATATATTACGATCGATTTTTTTAATTATTTGAACAACTCTAAGAGTGATGACAATATAAATTTTTGGTTTTCAAATGAGAATCTCCATTTTTACTATAAATTATTTAGTGGTTTTTTTTTTATTTCAATGTACATAATTTAAAATTCAAACAAGTATTTTTTAAATTATTTAAGTGTTATTATATTACTGAAAAATAGTTTGACAAAAAATAAAATAGATTATTATGTAATTTTGAATTTAGAATAAGATACATGCAGTATAATTATATAAATATTATATAATAATTACCTGTATCATTTTTACAAATTATAAATACTGATGGATTAATATAACTAACTAAAATTTTCATATCACCATTATAGCCCCCATAACTACCAAACCTGTTATCACGGATCCTTAGTACATAAAGTTAAATAACACAAAAAAATATACTCATTTTTAACTTTAATTTTATTACTTGACGTTTTTTCAAAAATTTAAAAACATGTTTTTTATGTGTATTTAAATATTTCAAAAATTAGATTTTGAATAACTGCATTATTAACGAGAAAAAAATAAGGTTAGCATACTTAGTGAATCCCCCTGTGTGGCTGTTTATATAATATATATATAGTATATACATATTATCGTATGCATGAATCACTATCTTATCGTAGAATAGTGCGTCTATTGTTCTGCTAGGAAATTCGATCAAATGATGTACCTCAAAAAAAAGAAAACTTTCTAGGAAATCGATTACGATAAAGTTTTTTAAAACTAACGACCGTACAACGATAATTTACAAAAATCGACTGCATGTGTTTAGTCATCGAGTAATGATGCTTACATGATACAAGAAAATAACATGATTTATTATTTATTATTTTTCCTTGATACATTCATATCGTAGGATTGATATAGCGTAAAACATTTCCAAATGTTGGGTTAAAAGCATACAATGACAAAAATATTGGTACGTTGAAATAACATAAATAAATATTGCATTACTATGATTAATCTTGAGCTTATATTACAATATTACATTAAACAGGAACGCATATGGATGGATATCGCCCTATTGAGGCCTAAAGAGAATTTTTAAAATTATCGAGCATTCGGTTATTATTATTTATTAGTTTATTATACTATGATGAATCCATAATTAGCTGCATTAATATAATTGTTATATTAGTAAGACTGACTTATATTTAAAAAATTATGTTATATTGTGAATTAATGTATGGTACCTAGTAACAACGGGATAGTTATAATATTTATAATCGAATGCAATAGGACCACCAAATTCAGGAATCTTCAATATCGATTTTTTTTAAAAGTATCAGTTTAGCTGTAAGAAACTTATTGATTAATTATATTATGAATATTTTTATATCAAAGGTTAAAGTATTATCTTATGTATTTACTACCATGCACTCAATTCAGCTTTGAATCTAATAAAAACATAGAAAAAGCTATTGAAACAGTATCAAGTTATAAAATATGAGCATATAGTATCTGACATTTGGTAATCGTTTTCAATATCGTCGGAACAAACAACTTGCAGTAATATTGTAAATCATTTCATTCAAAACTTAACACAAAATTTGCTTAAATTCATCCAATATATGTTTATTTTTATATATATTAAATTTAAAAATACAAATTGATTCATATCTAATAATAATAGAACTGACTCAAATAAAATCAGCAAGAACAAAAATGATATATGTAATGACAAAAAAGTACACTGCAATCATTTCTGATGATTTTTTTTTAATCAAATAACCAATAGATTATCTTAATATATTAAATTAGTATCAAATCACTATTTCAAAAAATAACAATTTTATATAATTGAATTATAATAATTATGTATAAAAATATGGTTTTACATATAGGTATTTGTAAAATGTTTGTTAATAATTTAAAAAAAAATGAATTTATAAAATTTACTTACAATAAACTGGATTCAACTATTGTGTTATTTTTATCGTCAATTAAAAAAAAGAATATATGCGTATTATATGCTATATATCGGTTAATATTATTTTAAACAATCAGTGAAATCAATATGTATTATATAAAGCTCAAAATATTAATTATTGAGCTCATTGTACTCGTATTATACTTGTCCAAACACGTTTTTTCACATAAATACATCATTGCGAACTTGTATGTGAGTTAAAAAACAATTAACCCAAATGCATTATGGTCAGTAAAACATATGTAGCAATGCAACCTCAATTAATAATTTCTCATTATCTATTTACCAACACACAACGTACAAACATTTTTTATAAAACCAATAAATACGTCCAATAACCACATTGTTAGTTACGATTCGAAAAAATGGTTGTTTTAGAGCCGGCGGTATATTAAATTATTTGATTTGTTTAGTCAAACAACTTTGATTCGACACATATTAACAATAACGCTTGCAATAAGTGAATGCCACAGGCAACCGTTTTCGACACGCATCAGTAGCGGACAGTGTAATAATATATTCGACAAAATCCATGTCACCGAGCTGCATACAACATTATAATATTAGTCCGAGTACAATACTTATATTGTATTTAGTATTTAATTTAATAATAAATAAATACAAACATTTTTGGTCATATTGCTGATTTATGTAGTTTCAAGTAGTATCATAATGTAAATCGTATATAATATTAACACGGTTCTAAGGATAATCACCTAGCCAGAATTAAGTCTTTTAGTGAACCCAGTGATTAATTTACTTGGACACGACTCGAAAACCCTCTCGAGTGAAAATAAATTTGGTTCTAATCGCATCATAGATAATACAAGCGTTATGACGTTTATATTACCTATATAGTTAATAAGCAATACTATCGTCCATTATCATTGAATTTATTGTAAAAAAACTAAAATTTTACATACAATTCAAAATTTTAATTTATCTTAAAAATTTCAAAAATTCAATAAATATTTGTATTGTCATAATATTTAGCTCCACACACATAAAATATATTTAAATTTATAATAAATAAAAAATAACAATACAGAGAAATACTTTAATTTATATTTAGATCTCAGTAGGTATTTAAACTGATTTATATAATAATGTAATATTACAACAACTATCAATAATTTTGTTATACTACAAAATATGAACGACCAGTTGTAATAATTTTAGACTGACGACAGAAAATGGGTCATAAATTCACGAATTCTTTTAATCCAAACTTGGCTATCACGAAGATTTAAATCCACGTTCCCTTTTTCATCTAATAAATATCCTTCTGGTACGATGTAAATTGTTTATATAATTTACGATTACAATCTATACGATTCGAAAACAAGATATGTATCTTACACACTACAATACTCGTGTAGCTAAAAAATATATTAAGTATATACCACTCGCTGTCAGTCGGTAGATGTATACCGTATACAAATGAGATAGTCCATACTTACTTACTCATTTTCAAGAGAATTCAATTGTTTTGTATTATTCACGTCGATTCATCGATTGCATCATCATAGCTCACCTTAATAAAACTACACCGGCACTTAATCCAATATAACCAATTCAAAGTGAACAACTCTATAATCGATTATTGTTAATAAATAATAATAATAATAATAACACAATTCGTTCAGGAGAAACGGGCGTTTACGGTCATTTGACTTTGTATTACAATAATAATAATAATAATAACAATGCGAATGTACCACTTTACCGTAATAATTACTACCAGTCCAATGGCGTATTTGTAAATAAAGATGTTGGGGGAAGAGTTCAATTCGTCCTGAACTGATGTTTATATTTTATAGTCGGGTGCCATTAACTATAATATAGGTTACTGTATATTTTAGGTTGATCAAACTGTCCATAAAGAAGTATAATATTTAAATTTATAATATTTTTTGATTGATTTTTTAATCCTAATATTATTGTTAATATGCTGTATAATATAATTAAGGGAGACCGGTTATAGTTGACACGATATTAATAACTCAGAAACTATATTATAATATAGGATATAGATGGTATTCATTTCCATTATAAATTATAAAACAGTACATAATATCATCATTGATTAAATATTTATTTAATCAATGATATCATATACATTATCGCAATAATAAATAATTATTTTTTTTTCGGCTATGGGCTGATTGAATTTTAAGTCTTTGAGTAACTTGTTTCAGTAAATACATATAATATTTGCCATTTATATTTTTTTTTTTATTTAAATTAATATCAAGAGGATTACTGGGCTTCACTGAGAAAAACTTATGTGAAGGCCCAGGGTTATCTTAGTTTACAAATATTCTTAAAGATATAATATAAGTACGTCATGTTATGTTATGAAAAGAGAAAATAAATTTTTTTACTATAATAAATATTTTATACCTAATATTGTAATTGTTCACTAATCAAATAACTAGTGTATTTACGTATACTTTAGTGTGCAATTATATATTTTATCATATTATTATTATGTATGTATATTGTATATACAATTGCTAATAAAATTATTATTCTGTGAAAAATTTATATTTTATTATTACCCTGCAGCATCGATTGACGATCGGAAAATTCTATAACAACGTAAAAAATTACGGCTATTCCATATTTTTTTTCTCAAACACAAAAAAAAATTTTAATTACAGTTCGCTTGTTTATTTTTTTGTTCGGCGTTTCATTGACTCGCTTTAAAATACATGCATAATAAAAGATTCTTACGAAATGCTCTCAAGCAAACGATATGCGTACCTATTATAGAATACAACTTATATTTTATACATTAATACAATTAATTAAATATATATATAAAAAAATGTCTATTATCTAATATATTATTAAAATTCATATTTCAGAAAATATGATGATCCGTTTAACAGGATTGTTTGTATGTACAGATTTCACTCGTTATCTAAAAGATAATAATTCTAAAAAAAATTATATATTGCATGGCGGGTATCTCTACTTTATTATATATTTTATATTTTCAATATTTCGTATAAAAAACGAGACGGGAAAATGTGATAGAAAGAACCTAAATTTAAAACATTATAGATAGGCAAAGGGGGTACATATTTACTGATTAATACGGTTGGTACTTTGGTAGTAAAAGGATATCAAAGTAATAATAAATAGATAGGATCTAATAGATGTATAATAATGCATATTATTATGGAGTACTGCGTGGATATAATATATAGAGCAAAGTAACTCAGATGATTAATCAATTAATTGATGGAGCTGCGTAATAATTTAGTCGACTATAAATGGATACACGTCATCATATTATGTTATAATATAATTTATTTAATCTATGAGTTAATCAACAATATACGTGTACCTGTGGTGTAAATAATAAAATAAATACAAAATGTTATATTTAATGGGGTTATTTAACAAGGTATAATATATTTTATATTATGTTAATTCGAATGAACAAAATAGCGTACGAACGACGTACGACAGTTTTCTATTATTTGCGTTACACCACTGTCTCCCTGTGGTCACCACTGCATTAAAATTCCCAAAAGAACATCGTAAAGTTCTTTTGTTCATTTTGTTTCATTTTGTATTTGATTTCCTTCCATTCCGTATTTTTAAGCCCAATAACACAATGCGAGTTTTCGATAAACACTCACCGTGGAGTCTAGAAGTTCAACCTATTGCACGTTGAGACTTTTCCGAAAATAAATTAACGAAAAACACGACATTAAATATAAATCAATTCGCGCGTGATGAGAAGGGGGGGCGCAACAATGAGTGCGTATCTCGTAACGATACTGTGTCACGTAAGGTTTATTCGAAAGCCGAAGAAAGAAAACAAAATAAGCCATAAACATCAAAATCGGAGTTTTATTGTGGTTGGTAAAATAAATGTAAATACAAATAGCCGTCGAAAATAAAAATAAATCTCGGTATAAATTAAAGTCTCGGAGTCGTATAATTGTATTTTACCCGTCGGTATATAATAATTTATGCATGATAACGATAAAAAAAACAACACACGTTTGCCGTACGCGCAGATACTCAACAGCCGTGGTGTTCGATGAACATTACGAAATTACATGGAATTTAGTTTATGAGTATAATACGCATGTGGGTATAGTTATTTTAATTAAAAAAATTTTATTTTGCTCGCATACGGGGGGTAAGGCCAAAGGGACAAAAATGGGTCTAAAGGATTCTACTGCACGTTCTTGATTCGAGGCTTGCATATAATGTACACAAAACAAAATAACGTTTAAAAAATATTTAACAAAATGATTATTAATTCTATTAAAGGTACTTACTTTATGTTTAAGTGGTAAGTGAGTAAATTTATTTATATGTTTTTACTTTTTTGCACAACATCATTACATCACACATTTGTAATGTCATATATCTATAATTCCATTACATAAAAATCGAATTAAATAATAAATGTTAATATATTAGGTTGTAATGAATGATGTATTCTTCATAATAACCTCTTATTCGGTGCACATCACATTCCCTTATTGTAAAATATTAAATAAAATAAAAAAAATGTTTTAATTTATAACATGAATATTTAAAGCTTCAATGAGCAGTATAGAGTGATACAGGAATATACTTTACAAAATGTCAGTCCACTACTCTGCTTTTACAAACGTTAAATACCTATTTATAAGATTAATGATTATAACTAATTAACTAACACGTATATTACGTTCTTTCAAAAAAGTAAAATAAATTAAAAACAATATGAATATGCATTTTATTCAAAATTGTTTTTTTTTTAATGACATAAAATTATGTAAAGAAAATATTTCTATGAACATTAATACTTTTCAAAAAATTAAGCGTTATATTTTGAAAAAATCTATATAGGTAATAGATAAATTATACATATAATCGATCGTGTTGTAAAGTGTTTCAATTATTATTGTAATATGTATTGACATATAATCAATAAAAAATCACTCGCTAAACACGCACAAACCATAAAAACTTTAAGTTTCCTTTTTTTTTAATAGACCGATTATACTGCATTAAACCAGGACATTATGCTCACATTTAAATATCAATTGACGTGCAAATTATTGCGGGTTTTTTTTCACTACCTAGCCATAAATGGTATCATAAACATTTTCACGATTATTTAAGTATGAAATCAGATTTTACGTCACACGTTTCGATTTACGGTACACTATATAAATTCCAACATTATAGTGCGTATTATGCACGATCGATTGGTATTATACTTAATCGGTCGAATTATAAACAGGGCGAAAATAAGAGAATAACAGTCACGAATACGTATCGAGTTGTACGAGCCTATAAAAAAATAATTGAAGAAGGATTTGCGGTGGCATTATATAGTAATGTTGTTTGTTTGTCATTTAATTTGTTTTGTTTTTTTTTTTTTGTACACTGCAGTACTACACCGAGATACGAGTAAAATGAATTGGGAGTGTTTGACCAAAAAAAAAAAAAGAGAAAGAAAAACTAAATTATAATACCGGTATTTCCATAATTATTATTGCGAAACCTCCGTGTTCGTGCATTTATTTTGAAGATCATAAGCCAATGATAAAATAAAATTTAAATAAAAACTAACTTTGAATATTCGACGCACACATAGTCTCCGAGACTTCTTTAGGAAATATACGGACAGCTCCGGAATTTACGGAGACGTGGGTAAACCGTCATTTATGTATATTGTTGAACAAATTTACTATGCAGAGAAATACATTATATAATAATATCATTGTAATACTTTGTGCAAACTTAGATAATGTAATTCATAACAGCTTTTACTCTTAATTTTGAAATGTTTACGTCCCCTATTTATTTCGGCAAAACTTAAACAATAATAAACTTTATTGATCGTTTAACTCGTACACCATTCGCGAGGATGTCAACATTATATTTTCACGTTACGACTACCTATTCATTTCATATAAATTAAGTAATAATAATAATTATAATAAATAATTAATAAGAGAACAGTTGTGTGACGGGTCAATATAATATTTGTAATTGTCGTGCGTGGCCTTTTACTCTTTGAATTCAAATTAGAAAAAATTAATAAAAATATTTCCTTCGGGCCGGATTTGAACCAGCGACCTATGGATATCTATGATATTACACCACTACAGTCCACCGCTCTACCAACTGAGCTACCGAAGGTTGATAAATGTAGATCATTTTAGCGCATTTAAATCGACAGGTTCACTTTCACCGCAAAAATCACCTTTGGTAAACCGGCTAAACCTGCTCCGGACTATTATTTTATTAGTTCCCTGTGATAACGACACTGGACAGTGCGCCTAAAACACTTGGGTGTATACGAATTTGTCTATCACACAGATCCTAAATAATAATATTATCGTTTTAATATTTTATTGTACACCGCATTACGATGTATTTATTATTATTAAAAAATATAATATTATAATCATATTTCTGTGCTTATCATTTTTTATTTACCTATACCATGATCAGCCCCTATTTTAACGAATAGTGCAAAAATGCAAATTCGCAGTACGGATTTAAAAAAAGTGTAGCTTATAAATGCATTTTCTAAGTATCTAACAATAGTTTATAACTCCATCCCTTCACACACTCTACACCCTCCAGTTCGACTAATACACAGAAAAAGTGTACAGCATGATTTTTTTTTTTTATTATTAAACGTAGCGTATTTAATATAACAAATTCTCCGAAAAGTACACCACGTTTGCTTTATACCCATTCACATCGTTCAAGTATAGGCACTATTATATATACATCGTAAAATGTCTACAATAATATAACTGCGTATATAGGGTCAGATTTTATTTCGTTCGCTATAAAAAAAAGTACAAAATATAAAATATTATACTTTATACTTAGTTGCTTTATTTTTTGCTTTATTGATAAAATAGTGTCGTTCTTCATAAACAACATTCTATATTTCAATACCTTATAAAAACTATATTAACTTAACAGCTATGCAAAAAAAAAAGAAAAATTATTAAATTACTTTATTAATTTAATTAAGTTTAATTTGCTTTACAATCTTTAAGTAGGAAAATGAATCATAACAAACCTAAATTAGCTTTCAAATTATATTTTAATATTATTATTATTATTATTATTATTGGAGTATCTATAAAAAAATTAAACTTTAAACTTTAAAGTAACATTGAACATATTTTTGTTCCTGGATTGAAAATATAATTGAACAATGAAAATTATATTACATTTTGAAATCCCTCTGAAAAAAAGGTATAAAAAGGTAAAAAAGGAAAAACCGTTCAAAAATGAATATTATATTTCGAATTCGATAATAATCCTCTTACGCACTAGCTCAAGTGACCTTTCATAAACAATGGTTTATAAAGTCTATACATATACTCAACTTGAATATTATATTCTCGTATAATGTAAATACAATACAATTACGATGTGTTCATAATATTATAATATAAATTACTCAGTATGGAATTCCACTTCCCGCGCAACCCATGTATAAAAATAGATGTGTATAATTATTGAATGAAAAAAAATTATCTTTTATATCATTATCTATGTGTTAATTAAACAAAAGCTTTGGTAACATTACCTATATTGATCGTTAACCTATATATTTAGATTTTATTACAATAATATTATGTATTACTTTATTATATTTGATTTTGTGCCGTATTTCCACCGTTGTAGGTACTATTTACAACTTTTTAAATACACTGTTTTCCAACGTGATTAATGGCTGTCATAAGTAATTATAAAATTACTATACAATATACATTAATACTTTTGAATAAAATAATCTCTTACTCTAATCTCATTATTTAAAACTGCCTTAATTTAGGTGCCCATATCCTATAATCGTTCACCATGGCGTTGGCATATTAGTAATATTATAATACATTTACAAGACACGGGACTCTAAATTATTGTACAATAATATATGCAATGCTAGTTTGTGTCATTACCTTCCTCACTTCCAAGATTATAAATTATAATGATACTCAATTTCCAATTTCCCGTATCCGTTTGCAATAACGAACTTGTGGACTGCGATGTATTATTAGATTAGTAGCCACTATCCAACCATTATTGTCAAATTATGCATTAGGCGGCATTAACTAATTTTATAGCGAAAATTCACTATTATAAATATTCACTGATATTGGATAACGAGACAGAAATTCGGGCTATCCGTTGTTCGTGTTAACGCGCCTTTTATTGTTATTATTCTCTATATATTTATCATAGTAACTTTATTCTTATTGCTTTTCAAAATTTATCGTTTTCGGTATATTTTTTTTTATTGTATTAGTTTTTGAAAGTATAGATATAAAAGCAATATTTAATATAATAAGAAAGAAGTTATTTTAAATAAACAGAATATATTATTATTATTTATAAAACGAATTTTTAATCAATACAATCTGTATACACAATTAATACAATAAGCAAATTAGTTAACGTTTGTACAAAACTTGAGAAACACGAGGAAAGGGAACATCTATCTACACTACTGCTAATTTATGAACTTAGAGGGAGTAAGTTGTTATTGATTATTTAATAGATCACGTGGCCATTAAGACAACAGATACGGTTGTCAGGTAATATACGAGAAGAGAGTTTGAATATGAGCGGGTCTGCGTGGTTGAAAGAGTTTTTATGAAATTTATTATAGTAATAGAATTAGTCACAAAAAGCTGTCTGAGTTATCAAAAAGTTGTTTTTGCTCTTTTAGAACATTAACTTTTATTTTATTACTATAATTTGCAACATGACTTATTAATATAATAAATAAATATAATATAAAATCTTATTCCGTCGCATTTATGTACAGTATTTAAATTATAAACTTAAAACAATATATTGCCTGTGACTGTTGAAACGACTTGCGGCTGTCACTACAGTTTTTAGACTAAACTCACTAAACGTGTCTAGCGATGTTGGTCGAAAACCGCACACACCACTACTACGTCTTCGGCCTCAAAAATATTGTGCAATTTTGTATCGTGTGGTGGTGGTGGTGATGGTGGTACCGACGTGGTTCTGGTGTATCGGAATATGTCCTGACACGTCATTTAAATAACTATACTTTCACAACATGTTTTGACCATCAACTGTGCAAACCACGGGTGAAAGTGTGAATAACACCCAACTAAATGCTGAAAACGAACACCATAGTTAACATCCTTCGGTAGCTCAGTTGGTAGAGCGGTGGACTGTAGTGTAAATATCCATGGGTATCCATAGGTCGCTGGTTCAAATCCGGCCCGAAGGAGACATTAATTTTTTTTGATATTTGTTTTATATGTATTTTTGCATTAAGCTTACTCCGTTGTTTTTGCGTGAAAAAAAAACATTATTATTTTTATTGCGACCGTCAATGTACACGATAGTACGATATAACTAATATATTTTAATAATATTTTATGCACCCTGGTTATTGGTTATTGGTTTTTTTTCAATTTGCGTAGACAGATATATTGAAGGGGGGCTTAACCACTTCTCATTTTAAATTAGCTTAACTTTTGGTATTATATTACCAAAGTTTTCGATTTTTTTTTTTTAACTATTTTGCATTGTTAAATTATTAGTAATTCCCTGTATTGGTGACAGAAATAATAACTGTTGCAGCAAAGAACTATATTACAATTATATTAATGGCAAGAAGACTTAAAGTTTAACATTTTAAAAATCGCTATTCCCAATTTATACAAATTACTACAAGTGACCAAACTCTTACCCATAATCGCTACTACTACGCGTAGACGAAAATGTTCAACTATAATATGTGTAAAAAACTGGTTCAGACATTGAATACTCCACATTTTTTTAACACATTCTCCATATTAAATATTGAAAAATATTGAAATAAAAATAAAACAATATTATTAAAATAATTAAAAATACTTCAATTTAATTATATTTTTATATGATTATTTGCTTTATTATATTTTAGATTACGTGTACCGGTGTACTCATATAATTATATTGGTATTGGACATCTTAAGAACATTATTTTTATAAGATTATGTTAAGGACAGTATTTGGTGTATCATTATCTGTTTACAAGGCGATAATTGAAAAAAAAATTCGGGGGTCCAACATTTATTTTAGTATAGATATTAGCATATTAGACACTGAAAATTTACAATCAATAAATTATACTCACCACTAAAATTTTTCTACTTTTAAAATGTCCAGAGGGTCAGACCTCTGGATCCTGGACCCCCAGATAAGAATTATAACTTTTTATAACATTTATAAATTATAAATGTTCATATCGGTAGTTATACGTTTAGACATTAGATTATTTATTTCTAATTTTAATAGTAATTTATAGACTTACAAGTATATACGAATATTTTTATAATAGTAATTACCAACATAAAATAATAAAACATTTTTGTTAGAATAAAAGGGAAGATCGAGTCCTTAGTAAAATTGAGTAAGATTTGTATAATAGAAAGTAGTAACGCAATATTGGATGATGCTCTCTGCATAGTTATACATATAATATTTTATTATATTATTTATACATTATATTATTCGGAATCATGAAATCCTGCGAGGTTCGAATTACTGTAGTTTTGAACCAATTTACGCCTTCAGAGTATATGTACAATATAACATATATATATATGCGTAAATACATAAACACGCTGCTGTTTAATTACGCTGGACAATCCTGCGGACTGCTCGAAGTACCATTAAAACGACACATTATATATATACATAGAAAGAGAGTGTGCGATGACTTGTCACGTGCACGCTTGATGACGGTATTCCATATACCTATATAGTTAACACTATATATATATACATGTGTTTCGACGGACTTGTCTACATTTTGGCTAACCCTTTTTCGGCAACATATACGTATATTACACTCGAGTGAAACACTAACAGATCGATGTCGTCCGTACGCGTTAGTGCATCGTGATAAGTGCGTCCAATGTCCATATATATTTTATATATAAATAGCTGCCCAATATAATACCTATATTCAGTATTTCAGAGGGTGAGTTTTATACTTTTATGTTAACGCGTATACACGGTCGACGTTTATATACTACAACAATATGGCCGAGAAGAGTTATGAACACACGGTCAAGCAATTTTTACGAGTATTTTTTAATAACATCGATGCTACTCTTACCCCTATCGCTACATCATGGAAATGCAATACAAAGAAAAAAAATAATAACAATAGGATATAGCATTGTATTAATAATGCAGTGAATTTAGCAATTTTTTTTAATCTTTTTGACAATGTTATAGCGTCGTGATGCGTATATGGTGTATTGTGAAATTGTGTATAATAATAAAATTATGTTCACAGAATTTTATTTTCCGCATGTTAGTACATTAACAAACGCACTCACGTGTATAGTATATAAATTTAAAAAAAAATGTTTTGTAGTTTTGTAGAATTTCATAAAGTACGATTTTAATGTTTAAATTTTTTTTTGTACTTTGAAGCCTTCAGTTTTATTGTTTGCTACTTCGCTATAATACAATATAAAATAGTATCTTATAAAACTAAAATTTTAACACATATAATTAGCCTTAATTTCTGTTACATAAATTATGATAAATTATAATTTTATTTTACTATGTAGTATAAACTATTAAGATTTAAAGATCATGGTATTTTTTCTGTTTATTTATCATACATAGATATGTATACACAATAAATATTCTGTGGGTAAAATTGATTATATACTATTAAATAGTACATTATATATACTTTACTGTTATATATATATATTTAATTTTTAAATTACTTAGACATTTAATTAAATTAATGTAAATACGAAATATAAAGTATATTTATGTATCAACCTTTAAAGTATATTGAATTCGTGATCGAACCAATTATAACTTACTATAATTTGCAAACAGATTTAAGTGCAAGGACATGGTAAAATTCACATAATATTATCATGGTGCATAAATTGTACAACGAATTTTTCGTTATTTTTTTTTTTATCGTGAGTAAATTATTATTTAAATAACGATTTTTCTTTCGGTAATATTGCGTTATCTTCCGTTTACATTACAATCCGTTGAAATTATTAGTCGATCGATTTGATATTATGCTCTCAACGAAAGTTAGAAATTGCATTTTTTGCATATTATTATAATAATATAATACAATAATATTAACAACTATCTCCTACCTTTATATTATGTATCATGAAATTCTATGGTATAAAATAATAATAATACGCACCACGCGATTGATACTACGAAACGTGACAGGTTAGGTAGATGGATGTAGATTATATTTTAAATCCCGAAAACCGCAAACTGACCGAGCCCAGTTAATTTATCGAAAGAAAAAACTACACAGCCAGTGAGTCAGCCATTTTGTCCAAGCGGCAAGCATAATATATTATATTCATTTCGAACGTACTGCTGCAGTGCACTTTTGTTGCAGGTGTATTCATTTATTATTATTCAGTTACAGTAAATACGACCGATCTAAATGTTATAATATAGTATACCATCTATTAGTGGCAGATATATGAAAAAAATTACAAAATCCACAAACATTACAAAAGTCCCAATAAAATATTATTCAGGATTAGGGCAACATATTATTTTTTTAATAAATATTTTGAGTTTAATTACCTTGCTTATAATTAAATCATATTACGACTAGGCATCATTGGTACGAATTATAAATTAAGTAGGTACTGCTGTACTGGTCTATAAAATTAAACTTTAAATGTATAAATAGTTTTGATTTAGGCGAAATATGCATGTTAATTTATAGAGTTCTTAGGGTAGACAAGGGCCCAATTCATGAATATCCATATTTTCTCGGTTATTAAATTCAAAGGTGATAGAATATACTCACTTCTCTGATTTTTTTTAAAATTGTTTAATATACTCACTAAATATACGATTATCTACGGGTATGTGAATTACAAACAAACGTGAATTACACTGTCCCTCCTCACATTAAACTTGAATAAAAAAAACTATGTAAATAATTAAACATCAGATCAGATGATTACCAAAAAATATTTTAAGAACTTAAGAAAAACCATTCAACAAAAATATCCAATATAATATTTTTATAAATAAAATTATCTTATATAAGTCGTATATCGGGTCGGGTGTAAAACTTTTATTTTTTTTCCTGAAAAATAGAAGTATTTGAAAACGGCCTATTTAAAGTACAAACTACTTTTATACCTAATTTGCAAAATAAATACTTAGAAAAAAATATTTTCAACCTTTTTCATTAAATTAATACTATTTTTACCTATATGTACATAAAAGTGTTGTATACCCGTGAATTTTTTAGCTATGCATCACATGTTTATACCTATCATCGCACATTATAATAATATATATTATTATTATAATAGTTCACGTGTGAACAATTGCAGCAGGCGCTATAAATAATAATAAGATATCGTATAGTCGTAGAAAATGTTATAGATACACTTTTACATATATATATATATATATATATCTTCGTAACATTGCATACTGATATATAGGGCAATAATTTTTTGATATTCTGGACAGTGTCCAAGGGTAGGCGCTTGGCACTTGCTATTCGTTTGTCCAAATAGGTACGTACCCCGTGGTAGTTTATGGTTCGATATATTATGATACTGCGATAATATAAATTGTATTATATTTCCATCATCACGAGGACTGAACACTAACATGTATAAAGTCCACCGACCATATATTATTATATTAGTTTCTAGCCGTTGACGGGGGTCTGAAAAATATAGCACTTACACATATATAACTTATCACATCACTATAACAGAATCACTATATACTATAAACTATTGTATACCTTCTATATTCAGAGTACATAATTATATTATTAATTTATAAGATATTTATGTCAAAGCCTCATCGCTGTTATATAGACGGAATATAATATATAGTAATACTATATTTTATGGCGATGTTGTTATTCGTATTATATGGTGTATATAATGTAATACCTATAGGATTAACGAATCAGCTCTGAAGCAGAAGAAATGTATTTTTATCGGACTTTTAACTAACGATATATGTTATGTAGGTCGCATATTGGACCTTTGGATTATTATAATCCACCCACTGTCAAATGAATACTACTATATATAATAAAAGTATACGCCCCACTTATATAATAATACATCAGTAAATTGGATGTCCACATTTTTTTTCTATTAATGATCGCATTTCATACATTTTTAATCATCACATGCAACCAAATGTAATTTGACTTAGCTCGAACGCGCTTTTTAAAAGACAAATTCACGATGTCTCGAATTATTAACGTCATTACATAATATTTTATGGTTTTGCAATAGCAATGCATCGTAATACTAAACTTATACCTTCATTGATTATATATATTTGTTATGCATAATTTTTTTTAAAACTTAATCGTTCATTCTTCTCACACTATTGTCAATTGACGATTTTAATAATATTTTTTTCATCGTAAATTATAATAAATACTAAATTCAAGTACTATCAAACAACAGGGCCTACAATTATTACATTATATGCATTAATAACATAATACTTAATTTTATCACATAGTTTAAAAAATATAAATTGTTATATAATAATTTGAATGGACTGTTGGACTGCAGTTTAACACAATTATCAATATTTAATGAATAATATCGTTCAAATTGTATTAGCGCTAAATTAAATATACTATGATAGGTAATTACCATTTTATTATCCATAAAACAAGCATCCAGTATCGTGCTAACTAATAACTATAATTGGCGCCACAGGGTAATAATATTTGGCACCCCTATTAATCATACAATATATTTAAGACTACAAAAATTGCTTGCTAAGCTCGTGTAAACCTTTCTAGTCTGATATTATTCATATAATAAACTTTTTTCCTATATTTTTACACATATTTGTAATAAAAAATGTTTAGGTATAATTAACAGTCAGTATTGCATTTGTAATAATCTGGTAGTAGACTTTCTTCTTTTTATAATTGTTCTGTACTGAAAAGTCTGAAAACCACTTAAACGTTACAGTTTATTTGCTTCAGGATTTAAAAAAAATAAATTACATATATAACAACCCAAGTAAAATAAATTCGATTTAAATAAACTTACTAAAATACAAATGTTGAATCGAAAACGTGTTTTCGTTGTTTTTGTCGTTCTTGAACATCGAATGTTTGAATTATATTCATAGTGATACCATACCATAGGTATAATAAGTTATTACCGTATCTATATTCCATAATACTATATTTCCTGGAAATATTTAAAAATAATATCTTTTGTTATCCATTTATCGGAATACACGCTCCATACGTCTTCGAACAGTATCCTTCCTGTCGTAGTGCCATCTGGCCATTAACAGTATAAAATAGTTATATCGATTACGTCATCGTATATGTACCTAGTCCGTAACTATAAACTGATAAACTACAACACGTTTTTCATAGATAAAACATTTAATTTTACACTATAATACTATACTTTCAATGTATGTGAGCGTGACAAATTCAAAGTATGAACTAGCAACCAGCAGGTAAAGTGGAAAAGTAATATTTTTTTTTGCTATCCCCCCCCCCCTTAGTGTGGCTCTACAAGTAGTGAATATTACGCGACACTGATACACAATAGATTAAGAAGACGTAATATCCGCACGTGTTGTCTCCGTCTTACACGCGTATGACATAATGGCAAAGTTTCGTTCACCAGTTTTAATATTTGGTTGTTAGTTTTGATATTGCAGTGAACTGACCTATTATACAATTTAAAGGTAAGATTATCCAGAGCCTCATGTAGCCTTTTATTGATGTTATTATTTTTAAACAAGTTATGATCTTTTTGTAACTATACATTTTAAAATGATCATAACTTACTTAAAAATAATAATATCAATAAAAGGCTAGATGGAGCCCTAGATAATAATCTAACCTTTAAATTGTATAATAAGTCACTATAATATCAAAATTAACAGCACTCTATTGAAACTGCTACGAAAATTGCTGTGTGTAAGACTATATAACACATGCGGGTAGTACGCCCGGAATATGACAATCAACTATCAAGTACCTATAAGTAATGTGACTTGGAATGTACGTAAATATATTTTCTAAATAATACACAAATATTGAAAACTGAACTAAGTTTATTGTATTTTGTATTATTGTCTATTGCCTATTGATCTACTTTTATTAAAGTAAAATATTTATAATATATAACTTTACTTATAACCATGATTAAATGATATATATTAATATATTATAATTATGCATAACGTCATAAGTACAGACGTATTATTTCATTTTAATAAGATGTAGGTGTTTTAAAATAAAATGTTGTAAAGAAATTAAATATGAATGTATATCTATAATTTGTGAACGAAAAAAAAGTGAAGGGGTTTATGAAATCATCCGTATACCCTTATGGCCTTATCTCTCTCATTTTTATAGTATTACTGTATGAGTAGTATGGCCACTGTAGACTGTAGTAATATACTAATATTAATAGCTAAGGTGATCGAACTCTAATCAAAACAAAGTAACTTAGGTAACACGCATATTATACGTGTTTACAGGTTCGAATCTAAGAACGAAAAAAATGGGTTGATAATTATTTATTATATGCTTAGATCATATATTATATAAATATTACCCATCTATTAAAAACGATAAACTACAGACATAATAATATTTGGTAGATATTGTAGGCATTCTAATGAAATATTAGGTACACTTTTTTTATAAATAAACTATTACAACTGAGAACAAACATTGGAATTGGTAGTTAATAGTATTGATTATAAAAATATTCATAATCCATTTGTATAGCCTTATACGTAGGTATCTATAAGGGTAGGTTTCCATAATTCCATCCACCACTTGGAACGCACATACTATATAAAAGGTAGGTAAATAAATTATAATAGATGGCCACGGTCCATGATTCGCAGTGTATACGAACTAAAAAAATACACAACGAAACCGCGAACTAATAACAGTCGTCAGGAGTGATGCGTGAAAGTTGCGGCTGATTTAAATACAGTAATTTTCGATCCAAATTTCAACCACCTTCGGTAGCTCAGTTGGTAGAGCGGTGGACTGTAGTGGTGTAAATTTCACAGATATCCATAGGTCGCTGGTTCAAATCCGGCCCGAAGGAAAAATTTTTTTGCAAAGTAAATTTGATCATATTAATATTGAATTGTCAAAACGTCGAATTGTTATTCAATCGAATCGACAAGTATTATAATATCATAATATATCACATTGATGTCACAAATCACACACAAATATTTATTATTATAATTTATATATAAAACGTAAGTGCTTATTCATGACTAAATAGTTTACTTAGACATGCTTATATAAGAGTTGACACTGTTGACAGCCGTATTGTATAAATGAAACCTTTATGTCTATTTACTTCATTTGTTCGGTTTTATTTAGAATATGCTGTTAAATATAATATAATAATATTAATAAAAAAAAAAAAATAATAAAATTTCTGGGACAATAATTACAATTTTGAATCATATATATTAAGTTGTATTAAATTAAAAATGAATTGCCATAATATAATAGATCTGTTTATTATTATACCTCAAATTGAATAAAAAAAAATGAACAATATAACAATAGTAGCAAATACAATAGGTATATATCAACGAAAAAATCAGTCAGCATTAACAGAATATTACCATTATTAATTAAGGACACGATGTAAAGAAGATAAATTCATGTATCGTTATCGAGGATAATACTTCGATAACCTTATTATACCTATTAATACCTAAATAACTTGGTTTATACCAATATAACAACATAGACACCTGATTGATAAGCACGTGTTGATTGTTGACATCATAATACTTATTATTGAAGTTTGAATTGTTCTATAATCGTACTTTGCGAGTTTTTAATTTTTTTTTCTTTATGCATAATTTTTAAATGTATTTTAATACGATGGTAAAAATTGTTTACTTATAATTAAAAAAAAAAAAAGATTAAGTATGGTTTCATTCTCAGAATATTTCATTTTAATTGTTTTGCTCTATTTCTTTACTTGAATTTTATACTACTGTAGGGCTGTCAGCAATGTCAACACCGCATGTTTGCATCCGTTATGTTAATTAATAAACTGAATTAATTAATAAAATCTTCGTTTAAAAAAATATAATAAACACAACACTATAGGTACACGTGCACGTACATAATATTATACGTATGCCATATGGCACTTATACATGCACTGGTTCATATCGGTACATGGCACCGAAACAACGTTTTATTAAACGTAATGTAATACAGAACTTCAACACCGATTTCTCGCCTCCTCATCGATATTGAACATAAAATCTAAAAAACATTATTACAACCAATTTTCTTTTAACAGTTAAAATTATTTCTACCTGCAAAATGATAGCCGTGTTAAAAGTATTTATTTTGCAAACCATAGATTGATTAACACAACACGTTATAATATTCATTAATATAATATGTACCTAGGATGTATATTGTATACGTATAACTCGTGTAGGCGTATATGAGGTATCTGGTGTTAAAATTTTGACTTATGGTTTACAATATTATAAGTTACGATACATAAAACCTATTTAATTACTTAGTTATTTTAATAATATATTGAATATTTTATTTTCAAGAATAATTTAAATAGATATAATATGATATCACTAAAATAATATGAAGTCGTGGACCAATATATTTTAATATTATTATGTTAAAGAATAGAAAACAATAGAATTATTTCGGTGTTTTATTTTTAGAATACGCGTTTTTATACGAACCACAAATTACTTATGTATGATTTTTAGTTATTCATATTTTTCATTCTATAATATACGAGTATATAAACTTATAAATTCAATTTGTATAGATTAATAGATTTATGTAAAACACCCATATGTAATAAATATAGGTAAGACTGGTGTTAACATTTGAATGGAAAAAATAGTAAGAAGTATTGATATCTTGTGTAAATGTTGATAAACTATGTATAATGTATATTTTGTGGTTCAATGGTTGTCATGGTTTAAGATATTATTTAAAATCATAATAACTGTAAAAGGAACGATTGTAGATATTAATATATTATTATGACTAAAATAGTAAAATACTGAATCGAGTTCGAAATAATACGATTTAATTGAATACAGTTTTTTTCTTCAAATAGTTTTATTATCTTCTTTGTTTATCGGATACTATTTGGCTGTTCTGGTGTATAAGTAGTGGTGAATGACGTAAAATGTACATAAAAACGTTTACTATTTAATATAATTATTTTATATTTATGCATATTGTCGATGTGCCATTTTAATAAATCGCAATCTTGTTTTCTCCATTACCGACAAAGTTGTTCACAGCATAATATTGGTGTATCGAGGAAAGGAAGTGGCGAGTGCCAGCTACTTAAAGTATTTATTTGTCAGAAGTACATGTTTATTCAATTAGCATTGAATTGGGTGATTCCTTAATATAATTTTTTGAACTCGATTAAGTAATTTGGGCAACAAAATTATAACTTTAGTATACGACGTATACTATACGTCCAACAATATTTGTTTTAAATTCCACTTGTGTTTGAAATTCAGAAACAAATAATAAGTGGAGCGTACCTTTATAATTTTTACCTACACCTACGGCATATGTTTGTATTAAAATGTTATAAGCCTGCAGTAATCGCTATAGTAGATTTCATATTTAGAACAATTTACCTGTTGGATGTTTTATTTATTCGTTATTTTTTTTGTCTTTAACCGGGATAGAAATTGTACAGTATAAACAAATTCTTTTTTGAAGATTTTAATTCGTTTTTAGTACAATTTTGAACGAGTTTCGTTTTTATATTTAATATTTAAAAATATAAAAATTGAACAGATTTTAATTTATTATACA
This sequence comes from Rhopalosiphum nymphaeae, assembly GCA_036289425.1. NCBI lineage: Eukaryota > Metazoa > Arthropoda > Insecta > Hemiptera > Aphididae > Rhopalosiphum > Rhopalosiphum nymphaeae. The sequence continues at coordinate 3,354,050 of JAZAQC010000004.1, forward strand.
TGTACAACATAACATTAGATTTGACAAAAAATAATCGATAGGTACATAACATTATTTTCCACGAATTAATTTAGTCGAAAAACTTGCCGTTATAAAATAAAATATGTAAAGGCTGTGCTAGGCATGACTGATGTCCGACTTCGGCACACCATAAACGAATAATATATTCTTGTGGCTTTACCACAGAGAGTATATTTGTACCTTAATTCTTTAGATTTAATATTTTTAATTAGTATAAAATATATATAAGCCACCACGATCATACGTGTTAATAATTACTGTACATTTAGGTCAGTGTAATTTTGAACTCTGAAAGTATAATTGAAATAAAACAACCTAACCTAACTTAACATGCAATTATTCGGTTAGTGTGTACATACATATTATAGATATATAATATGTAATGGATATATTGTAAAAGTTGTCTCTTGCTACTTTATTTATTTTAAATCAACGGATTTATACAAGTATAACTAGTTTAAGTATATATAGATTATAGGTAGATGCTATTCAATGTGTGTGAAGTGTGATACAATATGGTAAAATATGTTATTAATAACAAGTAGGTAAATAGCAATAGAATTAATAGAAATTTAATAGAAAACTACTCCACTCTGGTATCATGTAACATTATTAATGTATTAAATGTTTTAGAGTATAATATATTATATTATAATATAATGCGTTATCGTATGGGTAAGACAAATACCTATTGTCTACGCGGTCAGTGGCTACGCATATAATAAAATGAAAGGAATACCAATAACACGATAAAATATAGAGCTATATATTATAATTATATCATAAAGTATCGTCGTAATAAGTCATGACGTCGCATAGGCTAAATAGACACGTCATAAGATTAGGAATAAGGATAAATGATAATCCGAAATAATTTTTTCGTATGCTTTTTGTGTATCGATGACCAATTTTATGATATAATTTCAACAGTTTTAAAATTTATCAATTTATATAAATACGTTTAAATAATGAACGATAATACGACCTGAGGTCACAAATATACTGTGAATAGTAAAAATAAGTACCTAGCATAAACTTAGAACGTTTATTAGATTACGGAAATCTGAATTTATTATTTGTACGACTTAACCATTATATAATAAATAACAAATAAAAATTACTAGTCGGTAAAATTATATTAATTTAGTGGTCCTCGTCTTAGGACTCAGCTGTGACTTCATTGAATGTCCAAATCTTTTATTGTACATAACATCGTGCGGTGTCATGAATACAATATATTTACGGTTATAACGTGTAAAATCTACCCACGTACTACAACCTTCGATAGCTCAGTTGGTAGAGCGGTGGACTGTAGTGTAAATAATCATAGATATCCATAGGTCGCTGGTTCAAATCCGGCTCGAAGGAACTCATTTTTTGCTAATTTTATCGTATTATTTTTAAGAAAATTGTTTCATTATTAATATATTTATATTTTTTATTATTTATATATTTTTATCATAAACTCATAGAAGTGAACGAACCAATTTTTAGTTACATATCACAATATATAATTTTTAGATAATAAATCATATTTATGGATGCATTTTCTTATGACATTAAATTTTTAAACAAAAACATATAATTTTAATGACATTATTTCCTATTTACGTATTTAAAATTTTTCCCAAGAGTAGGTATTATATTATAATCCTAATGATTTATAAACTCGTAATATTATAATATTATAAATTACTTAAATCTCCTTTAAAACCATGGCGTTAGATAGGTAGGTACCTCTTTATATATATTAAATATTATGAATTATGATTTATACTATATAGTAAGTATTTTTAACTACATACATAAAATACCTATTCTATTATTTGTCTGTTCTATACCAATACCTTATGAATATAATAAACTATACAAACTATTTTTTATGATTTTAATAACCGTACGGAATAGTATTTTAATAATTTAACATGACGTACGAATAATTATATAATTTGAATAGAATATATCAGTACATCAAAGTCATCAAACATTATAATATAAATATATAATCATGATCTTTATTTTATATTGTAATATTTAAGTAGCAAACATAATACTGGTTAACAAACTAAGAGCTTTTTATATTATTCTATTATAACAGACTTATAAATTCTATATAATATAATAGTGTACAATATAATATTAAAAAAAAAAATTTTAAAAATCATAATAATAATTAATAATACTAAGGTTGGTTTCTTCTAAATTATTGATAAAATATCTAAAAAGTTTCTATTTCAGATTTGATTTGTAATTTAAAAGATTTAGGAAGCCTACTGCAGTACAAGCACTGAGGTTATATTTCACATTGTACGTCTCTATTAAATACTAAATAAAAATTGTTTCTCAACTTTTTAATATAATGAGGAATTCTATATTTACTCCACCTCTAAAAATATAAATTTCTTTCTTGTTAGTCCTTACTACCCACTGAGTAACCAGCCACAATCCTGAAAAAAAAATATTTAAAAGGCTTTAAAATAATTCAATAAATATATATATTATTATATACAAGTTCTAAATAAGAGAGACATTTACTAAACAAAATTATTATAATAGGTACATTGTTTATATTATTATTGCCTTTTTTCTTCCTGTTAAATGTAAACATCATTGATAGCATATGACCATATATACATGGGTTTTTACATTTTTATATCAAAAATACGACTATATTGTTCAATAAATATAGTTACAATTATTTACAGAAAAAAAAAAAGAATAAATCAATTATTAATAATCCAAAAAATAAGGAATTTTGATATGAATATTTTTTTCCAAACTCTAAGAAAATAAATAATGCGCATAATACCTCATTCTTATTCCTAGAAAAGACTTATCTGTTAGTGTTTATATTTGTTTCAAAAAAGTAATGGAATTCATTAATTCTATTTTGTTCTTAAAATATAAATTGATTTTATAAAATTCCGTATTTTTATTAGTAATAACATACTAAATAGCAATGACCTCATCAACTACGAGTAGTTTTCAAATCATCTATTTTAATTAGGGCTGGGGACTCATTGGAGTTTTCATGTTTTCTAATATTGATTCAAAACAAAGTTTAGTGATATAGAAATTTGTTTCATAATTCCAAGAATCTACAATAATTAAATTTCTTTTACATATTTTGTAAATTTTACTCGTTTTCACGTGCATATTTTCTTATATTCTTATTTTAAGTGCATATTTTACTTGTATTTTTATATTGTTAAAAAAATGTGAGTATCTATAAAAGAATATTCAATGAAATTAGTGTGAGTTGTGTTATCCCCGTTTGCGAAAATATTTCTAGTTGAAATTATTAACCACCGATGTACTTTTATCTACACACAGACTGCAGCGCATACCTATATTTTATGATTCTTACACAGTTATACACTTATACGGGTCACGCCATAACGGGATATCAATCATTTTTATGTTACGTCTTGTTCGTCAATTTTATATCTAATATAGTTATTGCTTAGGTATTATTTTTCCCGTTTGTACCAAAATGTATATTTGAGATTAGTAGTAAAAGTTTTATATTTGCATTTATTTATTTATGTTTAAAAAAATAAATTAATAATATTACCTACCAAAAAAAAAATATTTTTCTGATATAGTGTAGTCAAAATGTTTTAGTTTTTAATACATATTTTAAGAGCATGTTTAGTGATTTATTAGAATATAAATAAATGCATATTATAATTTATAATATTATGGAACGAATAATAAAATTCTTTGATAATATCTACTTAAATCGAAAAAAATAGTTTTGATTAGAGAAACATCGATTGTCTTTAGACCATAGTATTATAATCTATAAATACTCAAGTAAACTTCCGTTTCTCACAGAAGTTAATGGCGTTAACACAATATAGTAATATGATATAAGTTGTATAATAGATCAGCACTATTGCTGCGAATTATAGAGGTAATTATTATTGTACCAAACTGTTTATTACTCGTAAGATGTGTTATATAGTAATATAATATCGTTGCATACAATTTTGATAATTTTCTTAAACAAACACGTTTTTAACTTTATGAAAATACTACTTTTTTTTTTTTAATTTCGACGATAACGTCGTGGTAAACATTACATTCACGTTACAAATACATTTTGTTAGGGAAAAAAATCACTAAACTTTTTATTATTTATTACCGATTGGCTGTTATTTATACGTCGAGTTTAACAGCAAACTATACGAAAAGTATTTTTGATATTTGGAATACTCGCGTACATATTGGATTTATTGTTGTTGAACAAAATGCGATTTGCTATACATTTCGATCAAAACTCAAAAAGCGATATTACGGAAGTACGGACGATACTTTTATAACCGACTATAATACATGTTATATAATATTATTATATACATGTATATGTACGTAGCAGCAAGCTCACGAATATGGTATATGAATGTAGGATGGGTAGGCACTAAGCATGTATTATATTATTATACACGGGATAGGAAAGTATCACGAGAAAAAATGTAAATATTAAAACTATATTTATATGGCTATGAAGATCTTTATAGTTTAGCGACGGCCAAAAAACTGCAGTGATTATACCATTCCAATTTAGTTAAATTTAATCAGATTCTCTAATTGTAGTTTATATTATGTTTCATTTTTAATGATCTATAATATGTTGTTATAATTATGACGTTTACAAACGAATCGAATTCACAACGGAAAATTGTACACACAAAAAAAGGTATAATTTATCAACATGGCGAATCTAGAAATCTGGGAACCCTGGAGTATTTGCGCCCCAAAGGGGTTTTTATTTTCCTAGGGTTTTTTTCCTAGGTACCTATTATTATCCTAAGAAAATTATAATCCCGTTGGGGGATGCGATTAGCCTATACCACGAAGTATTAATTTTGTATGCACTTATAGGTATATCCCGTGTACGCCTAAATCTATTCGTCTATTTTTAACCGTGTAATATTCATATCATTATAATGGAAGCGGGTCATGTGTTCGAAGGTCATATTTTCGAATGACGAGAGTTAGAAAAGTCCTATAAACGAAAATTGTTTATTTAAATCAAAAAGCTATCTAATGTTTAAAAGTTAATAAAATAAACCAAACTATTAATTAATATTTAATACAGAATGCCACGTTAATTATAAGTATATAAATATACAATTATAGTTTATTTACATACATGTATATAATATATCTGTTGCCCTGTTGGTGACTTCAACTAATTAACAAATAAAATAGTTGTATCTAGCTCTTTATAATATTAATATTTTGACCAAAAACATTTAAGACAAACAATACTTATAATACTTTACGTTTATATATATTTGATTTTGTTACTTAACAGGAAATATAGCAAAAAATATATGATAACTAATGCACTTCCAAATTATTTTTTTCCTTATAGAATCCACCACCTTATATGGTTATATATTTTTTTTTGACGATTGATAATAATTGTTAACTTTAATATGATGCTTTAAGAGTAAACATTTTGTAATAATTCTAAACACCATATTTTTTGCCAGAAATTTCCCCGCCTACCATGTACATAGTAAGTCAATAACCGTATCAATCGGGTCCGACATAATAATTACACATGTCGTAGCGATACATCGAGCAAGTACATGATATAGGTACACGTGAATATTAAGATTATCACGATTTTTGCTTTCAAAAATAATATTATTTAAACTGCATAACATTATACATATAAATTGTACAAACGGTGAAAGTGCGAACAAATTGTTTAAGTGCATTAACAAGCAACTCTCTTTCCATCCTTCGGTAGCTCAGTTGGTAGAGCGGTGGACTGTAGTGTAAAATTTAATCATAGATATCCATAGGTCGCTGGTTCAAATCCGGCCCGAAGGAAGCAATTTTTATTTTAATTCAATTTCGTGAATATTTTATCATTTATTAGCAGAAAAATATACATTAATATTTTTATTATTATTTATGTCCGGTTGTTGGATCGCCGCCATCGTCATTTTAAAGAATCAACCTCGACGGTGTTCCCGCGCGAGTATTAAAATTGATTATTACCAAAAAGTAAAGCTGTAAAAGTTTGTAACAAGTATATTTTGTAAGTTTTTTCACTTTTAAATGTACAACGGAGAGTCAAGTGATATTTTTAATTTATAACAATACTTATAATATAACTACTATATATTATACACGTTATAATAAAATATAATTTTTGGACATTAATGGACTTAAGAAATTAAGTAAAATGTAGCCTAAAGATTTTTTCATTTTTATTGATTTAGATTTTAATATTATATATTTTTATTGATAGTAACTTAATGAATAACGAATTACTTTCAATAAAATTTAAGTTACGTTTATTTATAAATGATTAAATAATAAATATAACAAAATATTAAAATGATTATTGAAGATACATATACTACATATTATAATAGGAAATAAAAAATATACTACGAGTATTCTTAAATATACTTCTTTTTCCATTAGCCAGAAAAGTTGTCCAATTTAAATAACTTATTTTCGCTACAATTATTATTATTGTTTATTTATATACATATTTTAAAATAAATTACTTAAATTAATGCTAATTATAATTGTTGGTTTCTATAGCCATTCACATCTTATTATGTTTAACTAATGGATTTTATTGATTTAACATTCAAATTTTTTTTTCACTTTCTAGATACTAGATATAGTTGTATATATGGATAAATATAACTACTGCACCTCGGCGCCGTGCCACAGCATACCGAATATATAATTAACATTATGTGTCTAAAATATCGTTTATCCATCTATTGTATATTTGGTGTATATATATTATAATTTATAACATGTGCGTGCAGTAAAATCCGATAATATTATAATATTATACATTTTGTATTTATATTTTTTATGCCTTCCACTTGCCGCGTTTTGAATTCGGCTTGGCAAGTACCTCGAAATTTAGAACACAGACTCAATGGCTCAATTCTAGGAGACTTATCACTTATACTATCGTGCGCTCCGCGGATTTACAATTAGCACAGGCCCCCAATATTTGAACTAAACTTGGGTAACGTCACGCGGGTATGTGTATTATATTTTATTACAAAAATAATACAGAATGATTATTTTATCGTTGATTAGGCTATATATTGGAAATTATGTTAGACACTTTTAAACGTTAATAACAAAATAAATAATGATACTATTGACCATAGAAAAATTTAAAATAGTATATATTAGTTATTTAAACATTAGAAATAATAATAATTTAAATATTAATTGTATTAGCTGTACCCTGTACGATATTGCTAAGTCCACAATAAAATAATCACTTTATAAGTCTGTACTGAGGATATATATATAGGTAGTTTATAACAGACGTAGTTTTATCCTATAGCTGTTTTCCTCCGCTAAATTATTAGAACTTTACTACAGTGTGAAAATATCGCGTCACTACTATTGGACATGATTGAAATGTATTAAACGAGTTTACGTGTTGGTCGTATATGGTACACATCCGTTGTATAAGTACTTTAGGTTGACAAGTCGTAGATCTTTTCGTCAACTGGATTAAAAACAGGATTTACAATAATAATTATTGTTTATTACATATATTGGGATTTTCGATATAGGTAATTAATTAATACCCAAACATTTGATGAATACCTATTCGTCAGGGATATCTACAAAACCTAATGTATTATACAGACCACAATGACGTCTAGTGCGTACGAGATATAATGGAGTGTAAAATACAATTAATGATAAAAGTTTTCATTTAACAATATATTCTTTATAATAATATAATATACTATAAGCGCGACAATTTGTATTATCAGCATAGGCACGTCCTTGTTTGACGACAATAATTAACGGAAAATCCTCAATACATGACTGTTGGTCTTGAGAAGAGCTCAACACAGTTATTGTGCTAAGGGATAGGCAATTTTCCTAAGAATTAAAAAATACATTGTTATTTATTTTATTACAACGTTTTACAAATAAAACGATAATACATTTAAAAAAATACTTTTAAATACTAGTCTATGAACATCCATTTTTTTTTAAGTAGAAATGTGGTAGGAGGTACCTCTATGAGGCTATGTACAAATATTAATATATAATGATTAACTGTTTTATTTTCAATTGAATGAAGACGAAGTCAATAAACTATTGTAGTAATGTTTGTGTATATTTATTTGTTTATTAATAAACAATTTAACAGACCTAGGTCCTTTATAATAATATATTATTGCGTATGAACATTAAAAAGCAACAAAATAGATAAAAAAAAAAAAAAAATTATTACAATAAATTAATTGATATATGTATAAATTTATCCTATAGAAGTATATTGTGGTTTTGTATTTTTAAGTATACAATTGCAAAATAAATATTTAAATTTTATTTAAATTTTAATTATTCTATGATAATTGGAATTTTATTACATACAATGGTTATTAATAGGGCTCGGAAGTTGTTGCATTTACAACTTTTTTTCCATTGCTTGGATTTGTTGCTTAGTAGGTTTTAAATTCGTCTCATGCGTGTACCAATTAAAATCTAAAAGTTTTTAGTGCAATTTTTTGCAATTTTAGTCATTTTGATTGCAATTTTGTTGATTTTCCTCATTTATTGTAAAATTATTGGTGAATAAGATGATTTTTTTTAATTTATATAATATTACTAATACATAATAGTGCAATCATTTTAAATTAATTTGTACTATAAAATAAAAAAATTGTTTTTACATTTTATAAAATTGCTTGCAGGTTCCTAAAAGACCGGAAAAAACCAATTTGACTTTTTATTTTGCAATATTTTATTATTAATTGTATCTAGTAATGTCACTTTCTAATTAAATAAATAAAACTATATTATCACCACAAAATTAATATTTCTTAAAAATAAACAGTTTTAACTTAAAACCAATAAAAAAAAATTTTAAGTACAATTTTGAGTATTTATTACTGCAATAATGCATTCAATTTTCAAAGCTTTTTAATACAATAACTTCCGAGCCCTAGTTATTAATAATCTATTATAATAAATATGTGTATAATGATTTTCCGCATGCTTTTATAAAACACAAATCATTCTAATTCGGAAACCAACGCTACTCGAAAACGCATACTTCATTGCACAGAATAAAATGCATATTTTAACGTTTTTGTTATTCACGATGTAAAGCACATAATAGTTGGTATTACATAATAGCATTTATAACTTATTGCTAGACGGTAGATATAATTGTTATAAATTGTTGAAATAACATGATATTAATATTATAATTTATAATATGTATATTGCATAATATGATATAAAGTGATGGAAATACGCCATAATGTATTTGCGATCGTCCGTTTTGTTCCGGAAATTACCGCGATATTATAAAATTATAATATAATATTTAGAATTAAAATATCGTATGGCTCGTTTGTTTTGTATAAGTGTTTGCGTGTCGTTCTGTGCCGATGTTAGAAGCAGTTGGAGTACCTATATTATTATGGAGTTCGTCTTGAAATGGAAATTTGTCTACGGAAAACTTGTTATTGTAGACGATTTGTTATTGAGGTTGACACATTAACATATAACACGGTGTAAAATGAAATATACGAACAAAATACATTTGGTTGTGTTCGAAAAATACAGACTGGAAGATATTTTTCATAGAACATTCTCTAACGAGGATTTTTTACAGTAATTTATTTTTGTCGGTTTTTTCCTTACTTTATATATATATATATATATATAGTTTTTTTTTATTATTATATCGTTGTCGTTGTTTTAGTTCACTCTAGATAGAATATTTCAGCAGGGCGGTGTTGGTTTTTCGCTCTGACTGCACTCGCAATACATTATTAATTAACAATGCACTTGTTTTCAACAACAACAACAACAATAATAATAAAAATCACTATTAATAATTAAATTTCACGCGAATGTTAATATATTTTATTTCACTTAACCTGTATGCATGCAATAGCTTAAAATTATATTACTATAATAAAGTAACATTTGTTTCAATAATATTATTATTCGTTTTATTGTTTTTAAGACTTATAGTGTATAATAAACACGGTCTTCTATAAAAAAACGCGTATTTCTCATTAGATCGAATTGGGATCGGAGCCGTAGTATTTAGCAAGTCCGAAAGGAGCAATTGGCTTGGTCATAACATTTAGGAGGGGGGACTGAACGCTCGAATACTTTAAGGAAAGAGTTTCTAGATGATTTATTTGGAACATAAAATTTACAATTACTTATTATAAAATCTACTCACTTTGAAAAATCGAGGATCACTTAATACACTTTTAATTATATAATCAAATATTAATACTACCACTATCATTAATTTACTCGACAAACTTTTGCAATTACTAATTTTCATTTTTCCCGACGACTATAATATAAAATGTTATTATTTATTGATATACCTATCATAAATTATATTAACTTATTCAAAATTTAGTTGCATTGGTACTATCGATGAACTTAGACGTTTAATTCTCTTATCTGTGTTTTGACAAGTATAATAATAGTGTAACAGAAATATTTTATCTTGATAATTTTTACCTAATTCAACATCCTGTATTCATTATGTATAAAAGAAATATTTGATGGATATGAAGTGAAGTGCACAAATTGTGAAGAATTTTTGCACTTTTTTGATGTAAAATTTAGCGAAGCATATTTTCAAAAGTTGAACTTCTAACTAAAGCAAGATGGTGCTTTGCAAAATGTAAACTGATTGCAATAAAATCTACTGATGAAATTAGAAATAGTTTTGTTTGCTCTAATGAAATATTGTCGAGTTTTAACTGCTTCTATAAAGTTTATGAGCAACCAGTTTAATGATCTTGGGAAACAACTACAAGAGATTCTAACAATGGTTAATGATTTTAAAAAAAGACGAAAACAATAAGTTGAACTTTGATCTAAATTTTTATCAAACTGAGTCAATAATTTAGAAACAATCGCTTGTGAATTATGTAAGAAAAACAGGTGTCCTGGAAATAAAAAAAATGAAGACAGTTGTAAAATAGTTGAAAATACGAGTTTAGTTTGAGTCTAAATTTACTAATATTAAAAATTTTCCGTTTTCACTCATTAATACCTAATAAAGTAATAAATCTAAGAAAATTATCACTGAAACAATTTTATTTTAAAATAAAAAACAACTTATGGAATTGGTGAAAAAGAAGAAATTAAATTAAAAAAATGTGAATGAAAACTGGAAAGGTAATGTTAATAATTTGTTTTTAAGACTATAATGTTTATAAAAGAAATAGGTTTAAATTTGTATGATTTAAAAATTAATGAAAGTATACATAAAAGAACGAAAATTCTTGATTATTTATTATATATGATGAAAATAACTTGTTAAATCTTTGTTAGTTTTGTACACATAATGTAAAGCAAAGTTTATCTCTAAATATTGGATACAAATATATACTTATTAAATAGGATAGATTTTTAGATTTTAAGACACAGTACTTCATATCAATATAAGATTATTATAAAACGTAATTTAGTTAATAATTTGCCTGTTAAAATATTTGGTTGAAATATAAAAAGTAATGATGCTAATTTTGATGAGTTTATTTTATTTTTAGAAAGTGATGGTAAGAATTTTGAATTATACTTACAGAAAGCTGGCATGTTATTAATTTATGTATTTATTTAATTCTTGGATACGAAATATTTTAAAGTTAAAAGAAATCAAAATAACTGCGTCTTGACAATTTAGACTCTACTTTTTATAATTTGTGTGTATAGATTTCCAACCAGTGATATTCATGTCTGCCAATACTTGAAAATATATTAGATTCCATTAAACAATATAGTAATGAATGAACATATTAATATTGTTGGAGACCATGAATATAAATATAATAGGGTGTTATCATGATGATACTTTATAGATACTTGGATAGTTGGATATTCTTTCGAGGTATGTCACATATAGATTTGTATCTGAGAACTTCAGCTAATACAAATCATTCGTTTTTAGATCATGTTTTTGTCAATGATAATTGCAATAGAAACACTCAAACACTAATATAAACGCAAGAGTTATAGTATATATTACAAACCATTATTCTACTATTATAGCGATAGATATAAATGTAACGATAAATCCTAATGATAAAGTTTTAAACATAATCAACTACAATAAATTGAACTATATATTTGTTAAAGATAAGTGGTCCGATATATATATAGTGAAAATAATGTCAATGTATGTGTTGATTCATTACTAAATAGAATAAGTGTGGCTATTGAAATGTCAACAACAAAAAAAAGTAATTAACCCTACAAATAAACATTTAAAAGAATAGATGTCTTTTGGATTACTTTGTTCTTCGAGGCATAAACAACAATTATCAATTCAAGTTAGAAAACATCCAAATAATTATATGCTTTTCGCTTCTTTTACTAAATATAAAAATAAATTTACATACATTTTAAGAGATGCTAAATTTAATTTTTATAAAAATAAATGTAAAGAAATGATCGATAGCCTGAAATTAACGTAGAAGGCATTTAAAGAGGTTGTAGACTCCAAAAAACATGGCAATAATAAAATTAAAACAGTTGTGATAATATTATTGGTACTAACGAAATCCCGATCAAAGTCTTTAATCTATTCAGCATGTTTTTCACTAGTATAAGTAAAAATATTACAAACAGTATTACGTTTAGTTCCGATTGTACAGAATACTCAACGACTGAAATATTTGTCCTCTATTTTAATGAACAAAAGTGTTCTTATGTAAATTAGAGGTTATTAAAATTATAAGGAACTTTAAAGACAAAACAACTGCGAGTTTTGTTGGTGTATTTATAAAACATTTAAAATGTATAGCTGAAAATATTTTTAATCATCTAAAATACATCTACAATCATAGTATAAAATACACTTTATTTACAGATCAATTTAAATTAGCAATAGTTAAACTTTTTTATAAAAAAAATGGAGATAAACAAATCACTAATAATTATAGGTCTATTTCTATGTTTTGTAATTTTTTCTAAATATTTGAAAAAACTGTTAAAAAGGATTGACGCATTACATTTTTTTTTTATCGACTTTTGTATAAAGAAAAGTTTGAACTACTCTCAAAACACCAATTTGGTGTTAGACCGGATATTAGAATGAAAAATACCCTTTATAGTGCAGCCTAAGTTTATTTATAAGCTACTTGACAAAGGTAAAAATACACTGGGAATTTTCTGAACATTACAATAGCTTTTAATTCCGTTAACCTTTCCATATTTATTAATAAAAACTCATGATTGAATTTGTTTAAAAGTTATTCAGAAAACAGGAAACAAAAAGTTTAAATAATGAAATAACAGGAGATAGATTTTAATAGATTTCGATGTACCACAGGAGCGTTTTTGATCCGATATTATTTATCTTATATATGAATAAAATATAATATAATCTAAACATTAATTACCTATCTAATTGTTACATGTGTTGAATACACTTGTCTACTATTTTCTATTAACTCTTGGTATGAAATTCACATACAAGTTTCTATTGGTTTCAAAAAAGTAATTTATCATCTTAATCATAAGAAATTAACACTAAGTTATAAAAAAAACAAATTTTTTGAATTTTTCAATCAATAATTTTGAAAATAGTTTTGATGAACTACCTATACATTTTTGTATCCATCTTAGCATTTGTAAAACACGGCTAGTAAAATTTTACTTTGAATATCTATTATTTGTTATTTAGGTTTAATTTTTGATTGTAATATGAGATTGAATTTTTGCGAAAACAACCTAGTTATGTGTAAACACTCTTAATTTTAGTTTTTATAAATTACTGTATATTGTGCCAATAAATTCTATGAGAACCATTTATCTAACTCAATATTAGTAAATTTTTCAGTATGGTTTATTGGTGTGGGGTGGTTTAACTGAAATGCGCCAAGGTCCTGGCAATTACATTAAAAATAAATTCGAATATATCTTCGTTTAGAAGACTACGTATCTAATATTTAAAAATTTTTAATATCTATTTTTTCAGTATAACTTTTTTAAATAAAAATATCAATTATGTGAATAGTAAAATACTTAGGTGACTGGGTTGAATATAAACAACTTATAAAAAAAAAGAGAATAGAGAACATAATATGTTTTATTTTAAAAGTCTGTTGGTAAGAGATTAGTGAATTATCCTAGGCCTACATATTATTATAGTTTCTTACCTGTTAATAAAAAAAATATGATTTAAAAAAAGGTATAAAAGTGAAAAAATACGTTTTAAAATGGATTCTTGAAACAAATATAGTATTCCGTCATTTGATTTGCTCGAAGAGAAATTTCTCGTAAAACTAAAAATTATATTATTTATTTATTTAAAAATATTCCAAACAAAATTAATAATAATTGAGTTATCTTCAAAATATTTTAAAAAGGTTGTGCTTTAAATATTATACCATTTTTTTATAATTTTTATTTTTAATTTTTTAATTATTTAGTAATTTTGTTCGGAATTTTTTTAAATAAATAAATAATATATATATATATATATATGTGTATATTAATAATATAATTTTTAGTTATGAGAGCAATTTCTCTTTGATCAATTGACATGTATCCAACTATTATACCTAAGTAGAATTTAAGACATTTAAGTCTTAACTTGTGTTTGTAATTTGTATATACAATATACATATTTGTATTTATTTATTTACATACCTTTTAATCTTAAGTCTGTACAATAGTTGTATTATTTATTTAATTTGTAAATAATAACTATTATTTATTATTAATAATTTTATAATTAGTATTAATATTAATGTAATTAGTTTGTAACTCTGTGCCTCCGTCACAAGCCAAACTTAAAGGAGGTATACTTTATAATTTAATTCTTATTTTTATTACTTAATAATTGTATAAATATTAAATATTATTAGAAATAAATAATAAAAAAAAAATTAAATGCAATGTGTTACCATATAATATTTTATAATTTAGTTCAGTTAAAATATTATTTATCTTTACTACATTTTATAACTGGACGTCGTTCAAACGTGTGTTACAGGTATGGCATCACATGTGTCATGGGCACAAACCTAAAACACAGGAACAGTGCAACATTCAACCATGTTATTCTGAATGGTCAACAGGTGAATGGTCTAAAGTGAGTATAGCGTGATATTAAAATATTAACCATTAAGTCTCTTATCGAGTGGTGTACTCATATTACCTTAAAAACCTGTAAGTAGGTTTTGAGTGTTTTTTTCAAGTAACACCTCCGATCACCAGAGGAAATTCGAATGTTCTATATAATATGGATATACTCGTATACTCGAATTGTCTCACATATCATACTCGTATACTTGAATCATCTCACATATTATACTCGTATTAAAAATTGTATTCTCCGATTTTTGTAATGGGTACGAAAAACTAGAATATAAAAATAAACGATATATAGTAATTAATATTTTTTTAATTAGTTTTTTTTTTAAATACCTAACTGATAAATAAACATAGATTTTTAAAAATCTATTCATATTTTATGATATTTATGTTGATTTGAAAGCAATAAAAAGTGATCGTTTAAAGACGTATTATACACGCCTATATTATATTCTGGGTTATATCAGTTTATACAGTTCCGGTTTATCCACTCAGTCTTATAAATAACAAAACACATGATATTAGTTGGCCCACAAAAAATATCATGAAATTTAGTTTTATCTGATAATAGTATATTGACTTCGTATTTGTGTCGTATCACTTGTGTTCATGTATTGTTCGATTTACTGTAGTGTTCGGCAACTTGTGGCGATGGACTGCAGATCAGGAACATCACTTGCAAATCGAAACAAAAGTACCTGACTTGCGACCCAATGACTGAGCCCAGACGAACCAAGACTTGTTCAGCAAACTTACCGTGTTACCGTAAGTTCAATAAAATATAATTTATAATATTATATTTATATAGTATATGCAAAATGATATTTATATTATTACCTATCAAGGATGTTTCATTATCTAAGAACGCCAAATTTAATTTTCTTATTACTTTATTGGAAAACTTGTTTCAAACAAGGAAACTTTAGTGTATATTATAGTTTATAACTGCTAAACACACTTTATTAATGTCACGATAAGTACGAAAACATAATAGTAAACGTCTGTGAACATGTGCTAAAATATTTTTTCTTTTTTCTGACGCCGCAGAGGACTTGTGACAAGTAACTGAATAATGATCCGAGTATAAATGGTGTCAAGATATGCGAGATAAATTCGTTCATCGTTGAAGTTATATGTATACTAACGATTGTTGCTGCGCGCATGCATGTGTATGTGTGTTTTGAGGGGAATGACTCTCACGGGAATGATATTTTTCGTTTTGAGAGTCTCGCGTTATGTATGTCGACAGGACTGGCGGGTGTATGTCAAAAAATGGAAAATTCAATGTGTCGCTGTCGATGCGGTCGGTCTCAATTTGTCGCGAGAAAAATCTCGTCAAGATATCCAAACGAATTATCGAACGGGTAGAAGGGCACATCGCCACAACACACACAATATGCATGATATATATAATACCATATACATATGACCCAGCTCGAAGAGACCTTCGACGTGAATAAATATAATCATAAAACACGGAGATCGGTTTAAGTCCGTTTTATTTTCGATTACAAAAACCACGATGGTGGTAGTAAAACGGCGATTTTAAATTACATTTTTCAAACTCTTAGCTGTGCGGTCGATAACGATATAAATCCACTCGGCTTGACACGCATAAACCCTTTCCGCCTTTGCACTCGGGGCTTAAAAAAAGTGTAAGTGTTATAACGCCCATGGAAGTTTAGACTGGCTGGTCATAACAGTCGTGAAATTCGCTCAAAAGCTAATCGAATCATTCCCCATATCGTTTTTATTGAGCAGTTTCATTCATTTGTAGTAAAAATAACACTTTTACGCGTTCAATCTTTGCTCTGGACAAACAATCCCGAATCCTGTAATTTTGTTTTTCTTTTCGTCGAAATACTCGATCAAGGCTATATATTTTATACCAAAACGCGTATTATGTATACAAAATAATATAATACATGCTATGTATTATATATGCCATGTGTATATATAGATGTACTGCCGCAGAAGACGTGAGTAGGTCGAGTATATGACAGGGCCAAGAACTTATTATTTAGATTACCGTATAATATAATATATTATAATATATCACTTGAAGGGTTAGGTATAAGTATAACGTAATAAACTATTAGGTTACGTATACGTCACATCGTCATCCCATTGATCAATACTGAAAATATGTCTTCTAAATTTAAATTTTTTTTAGATTAAAACAGTATAGCAAGTACTTCATATTTTATCATACTGAGTAAACAAATATAGTATGTTTATCAAAATGGTTGTTTTACAATGGTAGTTTTTTACATATATGTTATTTATCTATAACCTACATCATATTCTTGTATCAATATAAATTGTATACTTACTCTTTGGGGTATTAATATATAAATAAATAAATATAAACAGTTATAAATATATTTTTTGAACATCTTTATAACAACAAATTTCAAACCCTATTTATAAAATATAATTTAGATCGTAAATAAATTGAAAGATTCGTAATTAATTTTATAACACAAAAACCTTCATTATTTTAATGCGCAGTTAAAATTATATAAATGCATACTATTTATAATCATAATTTAAATAATTAAGTTGATAAATCAAAAGCCTACAGCTCGATATTATCGGTGAAGATTGTAATATTTTTAACTATACTAATTTCATCATCTATTCCAAATAATTCTATTTTCACATCTTAAAAATAGTAAAAGTCTACCTAAAACGTGTTATTATTACGTTTTATAATTAAACATTTACTGAGAATGTTGGCTTTTATTTTTTTGTGCAAAGTCGAATACCTAATTAAAATATTTACCTGTTGAGGTTTACCATTACAATTACGTTTTGTAAGTACATTAATTTATTACTTTAAAATATTCCAAGCAACATGTTATGATGAGCCTAAATTTGCTTACACTTTAAAATTTTTATAATTTTTATATTACTATGGTTCACGAA
Source organism: Rhopalosiphum nymphaeae (assembly GCA_036289425.1). Taxonomy (NCBI): domain Eukaryota; kingdom Metazoa; phylum Arthropoda; class Insecta; order Hemiptera; family Aphididae; genus Rhopalosiphum; species Rhopalosiphum nymphaeae. The sequence goes on from JAZAQC010000004.1 coordinate 3,372,119, forward strand.
GAAAAATTTTTTTCAACAAATCTTGTAAAATTTTAATAATATGATAATATACTTGTATATTATATAATTGTATCGTCTTCTCAATAAATAACAAATACTGGTATTTGTTTTTGAAATTCAGCGAAACAATAGAAAAGTAAAGTATTTGTCGGCACCGCAAAACTTTATATTATTTCCAAAAATAATGATAAAAAAAATATAATTCTCTTCTTGACCAACATAATAAATCGAAGTATCGTGTTTTCGGTTGTTTATTTTACTTGTTATTTTTACTTAACGTCATGTTTGTTTTTGCTATGCGTGTTATTACAGACGAAAATTTTGACGCAGACTCGGATTTCCAAGTGTCGTCCAAATCGAGTTTTTCACAAGCCCACGCTCAGCGATTGGTTGGCCAACAAAAAACTTCTCCACATACACTGTAAACTTTTAGCGCCCACATTCACACACGCGACGATTTATTAAACTGATAATAATGTTTAGGTTCGTTGCCGACAATTGGAGCCCATGCAGTGTCACGTGCGGCGATGGTATCAGGACGAGAAAAGTGTATTGCAAAGCTCATTTAGATTACACTCAGATCATGACGAAGTTAACAGACGATGCGTGCGTCGGTCCCAAACCACCGGAGGTCGAAAAATGCTCCTCAGTGCCCTGTTCGTTGAACAAAATGTAAACAATGGCGTCGATATGTTTTTTTACAACTATACGAGTTTATTATATAATATTTCATGATCAATAATTATATCCGTGATTTCAGTTTTGATCAAAATGAGAGGTCCATTAGGGACGGATACGCAGATGCCAGTTCTGATGATTTCAATCCACCGAAAGTCGCCCCCGGTTCGTTTGGTAAAACATACTCTTGGAAAAGAGAGGGCTTTACGCATTGCAGTGCTTCTTGTCTTGGAGGTTAGATTTGTATTGCCTGAACCAAATAAGGTTTCAAAAAGCGATAAATTGCTGGTTTTGATAGTAAAAAAAAAAAAAACATCAATAACAATTATATTTTGATGTTTTCAATATTATTACAATTGATATAGTATTTCAATAATTAAACGTACGTCTGTACATTATGTTAGCGTTATCAAATTAAATAATATTATGTTTATGTATTCCTAGTAAAACGCTGTGCTTCAGCTATAAATACGTCTGCCCGTCTGCGTAAAACGCGATTTTGTTATACAATTTGAATTAGTTTAAGTTATATAATATAGTGACGGATTGATTTCGATCAAAAAGGTATTATAGTGAATCGTATTATGTGTTTTAAAGTAGTGAAAATTTAAGGCTTCGAGTTGTGTAAAATTTAAGTAAAAAGTATTTTTAGACAATGACAGTAATAATATAAAAGACGATAATATCAATCAACATACTACTGAGCTTTACATTTGGAAAACAATTTTTATTTTTGTATATGTCTGTATAGGCGTACAAGAATCATTGGTGCTGTGTGAACGCGAAGAGGATAAGAAAATCGTCTCCCCGTATTTGTGTTCTCGAAACGATCAGCCCGAAGTACTAACGCAGACTTGCAACGATCAACCGTGTCCGCCCCGGTGGAACGTCACCGATTTCCAGCCGTGTTCACAGAGCTGCGGAATCGGGCTTCAGATGCGTGAGGTAAACTGCATACACGAGGTTACTGAAGGGAACACGGCTATCGTGCCGAACAACATGTGCCCACAACCCCCACCCACGGATCGGAAGCAATGCAACATGATTGACTGCCCCACAGAATGGCGGACTTCCGAATGGTCGAAGGTACGTTCTCAGTTCTGCCATTACTACGTTATAACGTGACTTATATTTTAAGAGTATTTTGAAAGCATTTTACCTTCGTATTTTATAAGTAGAAAGTATTACAAATAATAATTTTATATTTTACATCTTATTTTAAACACTTAGAGTATATATTTTACGCATTATATAGTATGTATTTTTAAGCATATAGTTACATGCAGTATCCGTTGTGTCTATTTTTGTTAGGTCTGTAGTGAAATGAATATGATATGATTGATACGTAATACGATCTATTTAATATGATATGTTTTCGTAGCAGTTACAAAAGTAAACTTTGTAATTTCGTTAAAAACCATGTGATAAGTTTTTTGAGTTACTGGAACAATAAAGTATTTTGTGTATTTTTGTAAAATGTTTTTTTTGCCCTTAAGACACACAATGATGTATTTTAAGCACATAAAATTATACGAATAGTAAAAGATTTTTCTTAAGTTTTTTTTTGTTTGATTTCCATTTTCTCAGTTAATATTATTTCAATTACATTTTAAGTTAATGAATCTTTGTGTTATTGTCAACGTACTTTTTTCTAAATAATAAGTATTTAAATAATATTTTTTTATGATATAAAATAACATAATTATGGGTTATGTGCCCGCGAATAAGTAAAGATATGAATAATATAAGTCCCTTGCGTGCATTTACATGGTATTCTCAGTCATTTTTGGATGTAACTTACTCTGTATAATATTTATTATTATGTGTTTATTATTTATTCTTTACAGTGCAGTAAAAAGTGTAACGGTGGTGTCAAAACTAGAGTGGTCGAGTGTGTACAGAGGATTGCCCACGGGCACATAATAAATCGGCCAGACACGGACTGCGGCACTGACAAACCACTCGACAGTAGATTGTGCAACCCGAACGCTTGTAGTTCCCAGGAAGCAGTTATGGTGTCGGACGTGGCTCAGAAATACGAACAGGCCACCACCGAAGAGGATGTAATGCTCAAAGTTGGTGGTGAGGCGACGGTGTACCGAGGAGTGGAAATGAAAATGCGGTGTCCCGTCAACAAGAGGTATATACAATATCATAAGATCCTCCTATTTTCTAAAATTTTATTTCTCATAGTACCATTTATAAGAGTCTTCGGGTTTAAGCAGTCGCTATACTCTCGCAGTACGAACTATAGTAATCGCAGCTAAAACTGTCTTATCATTAAAAAAATACATATTATAATAATTCGATATTATACTCAATTGCACGTTGAAAATATTTTTATAAAATAGAAAATACTTTGACGCGAGATCTAGGGGGAAGGAATTTCACTCGAGAGATAGTAACCCCCACTGTCACCCCTGCGCGCGCACTTATCTATAATATATGCAAGTATTACTATATATGCATTATATGTGCCAGCAAGTTTTATATAATAATGATCAATGACGTCACACTATAATGTATAAAGTCTGCAGGTATATGTAGCGGGTGTAAACTATACGACGTTTTAGGTCTGAAGTGCACTTGGTACAGCCCTCGGGGGTTTCGTGTTATAATATAAAGAATATATATATATATATCTATTGCCTCTTATTATTTTCGACCATTGTTATCATGAACGTGGTGCATAAAATGAAACGTGACGCCCGCGGACGCGTATCGTCGGGTCAACACGAATTTATTTCGTTTGTCAATGACCTAAAGACATTTTTTGTAAATTCATTCGATCTCCGTGTTCTTAAACTATATAGATAAGTTAAACGTTTTTACTTCAAACGTATAATGTTATTTAAATGTTAGAGTATACTAATATTTTTTTATCCACATAACTCCTGTACGGCTGTACGGTAATTCCAATGTTGTTCATGCATAACTTGTCCTAAAATTGTTAGTAAATAGAAGTATAATTATAAATTTGTCTCTTGTAGCTTTGAGTTGAGCTTTAAAATTCTCAGAGTATTATACCTTCTCTACAAACTTCACGATTTCTTTAAAATTTTTCTTTAAACCTATTTCACTATGATAAAGTTTACAACCGATTTACTGTGTAATATGTTATGATGAATGATGACCAACTATCTGGTTATATACTTGTATTGGACGTTCTTTACTCATTGGTACATACCATATACGAATAATAATTAATGTGCTTTACATAATGTTTTGTTTTTTCTACAACTATATAGCCGATATTTATAATATAAATTGTAGCTTTTAATTATAATATTTAAATCTTTTTGGTTCATAATATCCTTATTTATTAAACTTAATACAATTAAGTAATATGGCTCTGCAATTATAACACTGCTAGGTATATGACGTATTATATTTACATATTATACATTGCATAGATATTGTATATTTCATATCGTTTTATATTGAACAGCCAAATTCGAAGGGTGAAACACTTGTTTAGCAAATAATAATCATCGTTTTTATAAAACATACGTAGTAATATTCAGTAATATTGTTATAGGGGAAAAATACAGTGGTCAAAAGATGGCCAGCCGTTGCAAAATGGCAAGAAGGTCCGGATATCAAAAAAAGGCATACTCAAGATCCGAACCACTACATACTCTGACCGAGGGACTTATACTTGCATGGGTATGTTGCGTAGAAATTCAATACTAAAATAGTATGTTATTAATTATTATGTATGGTTCGTATTGTATCGTACGAATATAATTTATATGTTACGGGCAAAGTAGGATGTCGGACATTGTTAAGTTTATACTATAAAGTAATCATTTATTGTAGACCAAGGCATCAGACAATATCTTAAAAAATACAAGGAATTTGAGGATTTAACTTAACATTTTTTTAATAGTAAAAACAAATACTTAATGATAAGTAAAATTATAAGAAATAAAGTAAGTAATGGTTATTAAATGAATGTTTAAACAAAATTTATTTAAAAAGCTCTACATTATTATCTAGTTCACGATAAATAAATCATTTTGTACACTTGTGTATCTGGTGTTTTAATGACTTTCATTTATTTATTTATTGTTTAGCTGGTAATGCCCAAGCCACAATGAACATCAACATCAAACCCCAGCCGGGAGAATTTCCAAGTTCCGAAGAAATCGACAAGCCTTTGAACCAACAAGACCCAGGTATTATATACGTGGTAGCGACAACCAGTCATTATTTCTCTCTTACCATTTGTCTGAAATCTAAATTTATTATTTTTTTAAATGTAGTTGTACACATTCTATAATACATATCATTGTACTAACATATTATCCTTGCAAGAATAACTATTTTGGTTTGACAAAATAGTGTATGATTTATCAGGAAGAAGATCGTTATATTTAAACAGTATCATTTTCTATTTTAAATTTTTTAGTTTTTAGTTAGAGGTTATTTCTTGAATTTACCAGTAATAAATAGTTTAGAATAATACCAGGATTTAATAGTAAAAAATAGCGAAAAAAATAAAACTTTTTACTTAGTAGGTATGGATAAATAATAATCGATATACTTAACTATAAATTTTATGACATAGATATTTGTTCAGAATCATTTTAGGACTCATTTTTGTTCTTACATTGTTGCATAATGAAAGTTTACTATAAGGTTATGTTTAATTTTTATAAATTAATTTTCTCACCCCTCCCCCTTCTTATCGAAAACATTTTTTATTCGTGTAGTTTCACCACTGATGTCTTGCATTATATATGATGTTAATTTATTATTATTGTAATAATTTATTTATGCTTCATGATACATTCGTTCAAAGGTACAAATCCTTCGTATGCAAATCCGCAAGGGATAGAACCGTCATTTGACATCAGCCACGAACGCATCAAAGGTGAACACAATCGCGAACAGAAACACAAACAGTCTCGACAAAAAACTACTACTATGCAGTCAACCATAACGAGCACGGCGGCTTCCGAAAAACATGTAGTGGCAAGTATCTTCTTGATTTTTACTATTTTCCCATTTAACTTGTTTCTATTTTTTATTTTCAATTTTTAATATAATATTATCTGATTTAACCTGACCTGTTCCCCCTCCGAAATTGATTATACCGTTTAATAACTACGTCGTTGGCGCATATACACTAGTATACTATACCCGAGTCTTGTAGTTATTGTGTATGACTATATAGTAGTTGATACATTACAACGTTTCTTTGTGTCTGTAAACAGGAAACAGAGAAAAATGCTATAGACGTCTCCCCAAAACCCACCACTTCCGGAAGTTCACGAAACTTGCCTCACCTTCACAGTCTTCTTTTTAACCTCAAGGTGAGATAAAGGAAAATAAAACTGAATTTCCTGGGTTATCACCGTAGATGATTAGCTCCCTTACGTCTAAATATTTATTATTATTAAACTATATTGCACATTCCGTTGACTTTAATTTATAATAGTATATTTATTTTAATTATTATTAATCATATACCTTATTACACATCATGCACACAAACAAACACGCACGCACACATACGCGTATAAACATAAAACGTACACACTATAGTAAAATACGCATTATTATATTACTTGAATATTATAATGATATATAGTTTAGCCAACCCTATAATACCATCACCACTTTTTGCCTATTATTATTATCTCACGATTAAACCCTTGCATGTATATATACGTACGTATTTGGTTTTGTTTATTTGAATCCTGTACTTTATAACCTATATTATTAACGCACCGTCGATTTCTGTAAACATCACGTTATTTGAGTTGTGCCTACACGTAAACATATTATGAACCTGGGGAAAGTTTTGTTTCATTTTCCATCGGAAAAATATCATTACAAATTACAATCATTCATACTAATAAAATGAGTAGGCTCTGTGGCCGTTTCAGGGCGTGAGCAACGCGCGAGTGAATAGAATGTTCATGGAAGAACCGGCGAACCCACCGGCAGAAACCGAAACCACCACCGAGGAAGACATGTTCGGTAAACCCGTTTTGCTCGGCAAAGGTACTTGTAATATACAACGCGGTGTTTATTAATAACACATTCGCGGGATATGATAATATTGTAGTTTCGTGATAATGTTGTAGGTAATTGATTTAAAACTATGTTTTATGCCGCAGGTGACAGGAAGAGCGTAAAATTTGAATGGGTTATCACAGAATGGTCGGACTGCTCTCCGCCTTGTGGGGGCAACGGCTTTCAGGTAAAATTTTGTTTTATTTTGTTACAAATTGTTATAATTTCTTTCGTTGGCGGCGAACTACGACCACTCGCTGACATAAATTGTAAATACATATTATTCCTGTTGTTACATAAATGTTTGCCTTCTCGCAGATGAGAGCGGCTCACTGCATGGTCAAACTGAACAACATGACGCAGAGCGTGGACAATAACTTGTGCGAGGACGCCCGGCTGCCGACGCCTGTGACAATACAAAAGTGCGAGACGGATGATTGTCCGCAGTGGTCGGTGACCGAATGGAAACCGTGCGAGGAGTCCAAGTGTTTCACCTGGAATACTGGTTAGTCTCGTCTCATTTCACCCCCCCCCCTCTCACCTCATTGAAAGTTCACGAATAATGCTAAACTTTATCAATTGTACTCACTCAAAAGTGGAAAGACGTATTTTTATTCGCGGGTGTATGCAAATTTATATACATCTTAAGATGAAATTATTAACAGTAAAAACTGATTAAAAACAAAAAATTACGATATAATATTCCTCAAATAATTTATTAAAAATTCAATTATACATTTGTTTATTCACATACATTTCTATTGTTTAAGAATTATAGTTATGTATTATTAAAACAAATAACCGGTATTTATTGAAATTATTTATAACTTAAAGCACAATAATTTAAGAAAATGAATTATTATTTATTTGCATAGCGTGAATTATTGTAATACTCTAAGTATAAACTTGTATACATTGAAATTAATTTTCATATCGTGTAATCCAAATGCAATTATTACAACAAATATACGCTACAAGCTGCTGTTTAACTTTCATTGTCAGACAAATAAAAAATGTTTGAGATGCTATTGTCTTAAAAAATATGTTGTCATTCGTCAATGAAAATATACTAATTACTAATCATAATACTACGTAGTAAAAATAGTGCCACAATATTACACTTTGTGCAAATAATACAAAATTATAGTTTCCAAACAAAATAAACGTACCTATATTAATACACAAATGTAAACTTGAATTTAATATAGGTATAGGTATTACTAATTTTTTATTTTTTATTGTTATTAAAAAAAATTATATTGTTTTATGTTGAGGATCGATTAGATTTTACTGTTATGATTTTACATCCTAGGCTGTATAAAACTTATATAATAAAAGTCCAACTAAAATATTGACTTTTATCTTTTATTGAGAACAATTTATTAGTAAATCCTAGCATTCCAGAGTTAACTAAAAAAAATAGCTATATCTATAATGATTGGGCTTTGTAAATTTATGTATATATAATATACGTACTATAGTTTCCTAGTATTTTTTATCGAACTATAATTCTCTACGTAAATATTTAACATTATTTAAATTTTTAAACATGTCACCCCCTTTTTTCCACTTTGCGCAGCCATGCAGAGGCGAAACGTGTACTGTCAGAATTCGGATGGAGCCACTATATCGGACGAAGCGTGCCACGGGATCGAAAAGCCGGTGAACCGGAAGGAATGCTACAACGATCAGTGCAAAGGCACTTGGAAAGTGGGCGAGTGGTCCGAGGTAAGTGTCTGCAGTGTGAGTGCACGCGTAGGTATCTGTGCACGGGTGACGTCGATAAATAATGCAACCGAGGAGAAAAAAAGTGAAAAGGAAAAAAAATAAAAAAAAGACGAAAAGAAAAAAGGGATAAAAATAGAGTTTTTCGATTCGCGTCGTCGTCACTGTCAATTATAAGTTATTTGCTACCGTACACTGCCGAGCGGGTGCGTGCGTTATCTCAATTTACGCCGCGTATAAATGAAACTGTCGCGAGACGGTCGATAAACGCGTTGGACCATTTTTGAAGATGCGTAGTGTGTGTGTTTACGTGATCACTTGTATTTACTCACAGATCACTGTATTATGCTATAACATTACCCTACCGCAAATGCATTTTGTAGATATCTTCGATTTCCCCGAAATTCCAAACATCCACCTTATTTTATTTTTATATGCATCAAATGATTTAACTAAAACGATCTGATTAGATTCTATATTTTTTTTTTTTAATACAATATAATAAACAAAACGACATTTTGTTATAATATACTCATATCTTTCTCTCTATTGCGAGCATGCACGCACACACACACACTGTTATGTGAAAACGTCACGAACACTGCATAAGCGTGTGAAATTTCGACACGCATACAAATAAGGCTCAGGATATATAAAATCAACTTTTGACGTGTGCAGACAACATTCACACGAGTAACGTCAATCTTCGTCTATATTGTTTTCGGTTTCGCCTGCAGTAGTATCTATTATAATATATTATTATACACCCAAGTGGTTTTTACCACTCAAATGTTTCGAAAAAGATAAATACAATTTGATTTTCTGAAAAGTATCTCCGTTCAATAATAATTCGATTTCTGTGACACCACGAAATCAATAAATTATATCTACATAAACGTGATTTACGTTTAAAAGGATACGATACGGCATATTATTTATTATTTATACATACAAAATAATAAAATATACATATTATTATAATACAATTAATGTGACGCGTTATTTTTTTTCCTATTTTGAATAATATATCAAATTCTGCATAAATTTCAGAACAAAAATGCTGAACTTCAAACATTTTTTCCTCTTAAAAAATTTTACAATCACAAAAATAATATAAATAAATAATTGATGTACAGATCAAAAAGTTTAACCAGCCAGTTATTATTATATTATATTATACACTCCAGTATTTTAAAAGTTTTTAATTTGTCATTAACAATTCAAATTTCCCAACATTTGAATTTCCCGTTTTGTTTAAAAATATGTATAATGTTTTAGTGTTAGTGTATAAATATTTGATTCTTTAAAAAAAAAAAATTATTTTTTGTAAATAGGTCAATGTTTCCAAAATTTAATACCTAATCGTACAAATGCACAATACAATAATTAAAATCTAAAACTCATGTTACAATTTATAGTTGAGGTCGTTGAGGATTCGGTAGTATACTTTACTATATAAAAGTTTAGAGAAAAATATATATAATATATTTATATATATATATACGCATAATAGATGGGAAACAAAAGCGTGAGAGTAAAGGTTAAAGTGTGATGGACAACAATAAAACACCTTAACACAGTAACAATTATTATAATAAAATGGAAGAATTATATATGCCTAGCTCGAAATCATCTCAAATACTTACATAGATCGCATTTTGAACTGTGATTAAATAATACAATTAAAGTGAAACTCGGAATTGACATTTATAGCGTAATTACTGTTCTCGCTACACCACTATATTGTTTAGCATACATAGACATTAAACACGAGCAAATACGCGATTTCCACAACTGTCGTTGTTGCTGTATAGGCTCTCGTCTCTCAAATACTATAGACAGGAATTATGTAGATAATATACTATAGTGTTCTTTTTGTTGTCAGTGTACGGCGTCGTGCGAAAAGGACGGGCTGAGGTACCGAATATTGCAGTGTGTCTGGTACGGCACCAATAAGCCTGCCGGGACCGCCTGCCGCGACCAGCCCAGGCCACCGGTGATGAAGACTTGCACAGGACCGCAGTGCGCAACAAGTAAAAACACACGTAACTGTACGAGCACTTTCAACAAGAGTAGCGACCTCATTACGTAGGGTGGTAAACATGCGGGGGGAAATAAAATCCTACAATCTTCCATAATCGCGTTGTGCCGTTTTGTCCTGCAAGTATACTGTGTTCTCGATCGCCAATCGTTTAGGGTTTAAATCGATTATGTTTATTATTATTATTTATTATATAATCGACTTGACCACACGCAATGTCTTCGTAACGACCGGTGTAGATAAATTAAGCAAATATTTATAATTTACAGCAGATGTAATAATAATAAGTAGGTACCTATTCTTGCGAAGTGTACCAAAAAATGCAGACATTCGAAATCGTATATGTGGTTCGATGTTTTGATGTCAAAAACCCCTTGTTAATCGTAATGATGTAGATAATATACTGATCTGTTAAAACTTAAAACTACACAAGCAGTTCGTAGAATTATCTGGATTTTCAGAGAGTCATCAAGTCTCCCTTCATTTTTAACTCTAATAATTTACCCATTCGCAATATATATATATAACTTATAACGTCCCGAAACCTCGTTGATTAATGTTAAAAGTTTATAACATGCCACAACTCGTCATAAATGTTGTTATCGTTTTAAAAATAATATAATTATGCGAACTATTTTTGTTATAGAAAACGAATGCATAGATCACAGCAAACACAACTGCAAGAACGTAAAACAAATGAACATGTGTCACTTGCGTCAATACCAAACACAGTGCTGTCTTTCGTGTTCATAAACACATCATGCACTGTAATTTTATTTTTCTATTTCAATTTTTTTTTTACGTTTTAAAGTGTTAATAACTGTTTTAGCATTCATTCCGTTGTACATAATTATTATATACGATGAGTTACAATAAGTATTAAGCGTAACGTATGTCTTGTTGAACTAATATGTATATTGTTAAGTAGGTGAAATACTATTTTAATTCGATTTTGAATGTGTGCCGTTAATTACATATGATATTTTGTACACTATAGTATACGTACTATTATACTGTTCGTAGCGGTCTATTTTTTTATTGTTCTGTTTTCGAATAGTCGCTAAGTAAATACGTACTTAAGCGGAAATCGCCTACTATTATGGGAGAGGGGAGTGCTAAAAACTTAAATTGCAATAAAGAAATTTTTCTGGCTTCCCTCGAACTATTTTTATTAAAATTTCATTAATAGGTAATGTTCCAGAATTATTATTTTTTTGTTTATTAAGTATTCTGTTAAATTTTGAAAATTTAAAAACTGTTTCGTATTTAAAACTTCATAACATTTTCAATTTAATCACCTAAGATTTGAAAATGTTATACAATATTCCTTTGAAGTGATTCTTATATATCCATACATTCACAAATATCTAAATTACAAGTGCATAATTTATTTAATAACTATTTAAAGTTCAAATTGTCTGACTCCTTCGCTCAGTGTATTCAATATACAAGACTATATATCTATCAAAAGTAAATTCTTGAGTTTATATTATTTATTTTTAAAATTATTATAGCTAGTCACCTGCCATTTACGTGCAAAAACTTCATAAAAAATAAAGAATTTTTTTCAATCAACATTTTTACGATAATTTCTAAGAAAATATTCTCTATACACAGTACTTTTCTATAAGCATTTTAAACAATATTTATAAAAGAAAATATTCCAATAATTTTTTTTATTTTTAGGGGGTCTTATTAAAGCCTTCCTAGATTTCTGCCAATTGGTACGTATCAATCTTACAATATAAACGATGATGGTTAAATAGATCTGCATGATGTTAATATCATGAATTAAAAACTTAAATAATTGTTTAGTATCACTTTATGCGTGATTTATAATCATATTATTTTAAACGTGCATTATAGATCTTCGTTGATAGTTTTGTTGACTGTGGATTTCGATCAGTTCTACCGCCGCATTCTTCAATAATTCAATCGTAATATTGATTATTTAACAATAAATATAGTAAATTATTATAAATTATGGACTATAGTATGTTGTTATAATATATTTGTTTACGATTTAGGTTTAGAATAATAAAAATTCCACACTAATAAAACGACTGAAAAAATAAAGAATCGGGAATATTCAATGTTGTTTTGTGTATGATTTAAATATAATATAATATAAGTTGATACCTATTAAAAAAAACCCTATTAAATGTAAATTATAATTATTATTCGTACCAAGATAATATACATTCCACTCAATATAATTTCATGAGATATGCCAGACTAGACGTCTGGGCATGTCGTATATTCTTCGTATGTCCGAATATCCCACCGTCCCCGTAAAAATTTAAAAATACTAATACAGAAACCATTTAAAATAATATTATTATATTTCCGTACAATAAAATTTGATAACAACCATGTTCTGCATTTATTGTCATGTACAACAAATGTCACGTATTCGAGTCATATACCGCGTATAATAAGACTTTTGTTCCACTAATAATCATCATTTGATTAATAATAGATATCTATGTATTCTCCTATGAATTCGCACAGATAAATCTTAGACTTCGTACGAAAAAACACACGCCAGTGCACATGTGTTGTAGGTAGATTTTAATAGACAGTCGAAAAAACGGTTCAGATCTCGGAGCGTATACGCGTCTGTGACACGGTCATGACTAGTTTTTTTTTTACACGACTGAAATTGTTAATTTATCAATTTGTGATGTATTGTGTATGTGTAGACTTGTAGTACGTATGCAAGACGGTTAAAAAGAATAGTGTGTCGATTGACGTGAAAAAGGGAAAAATCGTTTTTTTTTTTTAACAATCTGATGTAAATCCTGGTTAATATTGTTAGTATTGTGTAGTGCGATTGAATGTTGTAATTTGCGGCAAAACTAATTTTGATTTTCAACCTTTTGAGATCGATCGAACAAAATATTTTATTGTTTTAGATATCTACAACTTTGTTAATGTATACCGCCTTTAATTTTATAAAAGTACTTTGAATAATATTGGTATTATAAATATAAAATATTATCCATTCACATTAAGTAATTTTATTATTTATTGTATAACAAATTCCTAAATGCATCCATCGCAGTTGCAGTTGTATTGCGCGGTGAACGTAACTGAAAAGTTGCGATTTTTAATGCTTACAAAGTTACAACACATTTCGAAAATTACATATTATATAATGTCATTTTTTATTATTTGTAATATTATTTCACATTACTGTCAAATTGTATTATCATATTATGTTAGATGAAACGAATTTCATTTTATTTTAGCTATGTCTATTTATTCCGTTCTAAAGCTGAACTCAAGGTTTTGCTTTGAAAAGCCTAAAGTACTATTGTGGTTTTGGACACATTCTTATTACATTAAAATTTGAGGGGGGTTTCGACAATTTTAAGTTTTCTATTATACCCAGACCACAAAGCAATCAGTTGTTGCTTGGCAACACAAATATTAATAATTTATACTTAATTGTTCATTTATCAATTTTTTTCTTAGAGCCTACCCAACATAAATTAAAATATAAACAATTTTATTAAACATTTTCAAAATTACGGTTAGGCTTGCCATAAACTAATATTATTATTATTATTATTATTATTCATATTTACTTGAGCAGCCAGTTCCAAAATAAATATATTATTGTGACATATTTAATATAATATTAATATATGTTATAAACGATATGACTGATAAATAGATTTTAGACCATTATTTAATTACCTATTTCACGAGATTAGTTAATTTTATCCTCGTCAGTTAGAATAATGTAATACTATAAGTCTGTAATAGTTAATGCGTATATTAATTATAGGTTTATTATTGTAACCAATTTGTTTTATACCTTCTTATTGTTATTATTATTATTATTATTACTAATTTACCGTTATTTCGATTTTATATAATTACTTACCTACCTAAATCATTTTTATAGTATTACACTAATATAATATGATACGCTATTTCGTTTGCCGATTGTCATTATTTACATGCAGATCAACAATCGACTAACAACATTACATCTTATGTATTATGTACATAAAAGTATAATACCATTATTATTTTACCTTATCGGCATACCTATATAAGTTATAGACTATTTATTAACCTATAAACTAAGTTATGATAAATTAATAAAAACATATTAGTAGTCAAAAATATCAACTGTATATTGACATTTGACACGTATAGATACAATAATAATATTATGATGTTTTCAATTTTATTTGACGTCGAACTTCATTATTTTAAATGCATTTAAATCGTAGTCGTTTATTCTGAAATATCGTATAACATTATTATTATAAAAAATATATAATTATTTATACTATATTATATTATAATTTATTTTGTTGAAATTATAATATGTTAAAATAATATTGTACAGCGTTGTAATGTATTGCTTTAATATAAACTATAATATTTAGTTGTGCCCATAATAATTATTATATAGGAGACAAATAATAAGCATGTTGGTTTAAAAACAAATTATTATTATTATTGTGCAAAATAAAAACGAATTTTGTAATAAATTTTTATTTTGTGTCTACTCATTGATTACATTATAACAATATTATAACACAAAAGTTATACCGACTTACAAAATAAAATATTAATTATTATGTAAATTGTTAATATATAAAATTATTAAAAATATAGTTCATATTTCTAATTTACCTAATTAATTTTTTTTGTAGATACCTATTTAATATTACTGTAGGAAAAATAACTGTATAACAGATATATTTTTTTATTACTTTAATAATTAATAATGTTTCCTATTTTGCTAATAACAATTTATCAACTAATTAAACTCTATCAAAGTTCAGTTAGTAGTTGATACTTGATTATTTTTTATATTTAAAGAGGCATTATAATATCTTCATATTTTATACGTTGGAATGCCTATAAAATATGAAAAAAATATAAAACAATAACCATATACCTACGACCTACCGGCAGTACCATGGCCACAAAAATTCGAGAAAGAAATTCCAATAGGCTAATTTTGTTATTTTATTCTTATATTATAATACTTATATATTTTTTTGGAACAGTTACAATTATAATTAAACAATTAAGTATAATATAATGCCATTTAATTGCAATCATATTAGTTATTTTAACCTAATGAAGCAATAAAATTTATTTATGACATATTAAGACATCTATAAGAATGGTATTTAGATTATGAGTGTCTTGCATTAAGATAATAACACTATTATCTGTACTTGATATATTGATCAGTTCAAAAAACTAAATGCATCTATTTTTAAAATATTAAGATAAAAAGAGTAAAAACTAATAATAAATAAACTATTATAAAGGTCCATTAATATTAAAAATATTATGATTTTTCAATTTTTGATGTATAGTATAATACTTCTATACCTAATAATTATATTATAATGGATTTGTATCTTTAAAATCATTAAACAGGTAAGTATATTAGATTTTTAATTTATTTTTCTTTATTCTCCTATAGATCAATTTATCGAACTTGAATACACAATCATAAAAAAATACATTATTTGAATAAAAAATTCAAATAAATCATCGTAAAGTCTTTATTTTATATAAATAGTCTTGAAACAATGAAGTTACTTATATTATGAGATCCAACACAAATTAATTCCACATCAATATATTGAATATTTTAATTTATATGTAAAATTAAAAACAATAATTTAATAATATTGTATTAAGGCAAATTGATTTGGTTTTAAGTACCTACAACTTACCAATTATTTTTCCCTGACATAAATACAATTAAGAATTGTTTTTAAAATAAGTATATTTTATATATTTATATTATGAAGAAATACTGCGTTTTATCTACCTATATAACATTATATATTATTGTATTATTTGTGAATTGTGATAATATAAGTGTATTGCGACTCATAAGAAAAAATTAACTTTTTTATGTTTTTATATGTGTTATTTTGTGACTATAAATTTTCGATACTTCTTAATTGGAAAATTAACAATTTAGGAGGAGCTATGTATTAAATTTTCAAGAATTTAAATCAAGCGAATACTTTTTGATTGACATTTATTGAAAAAGTAACTAAAAAAATTAAAAATGTAATCGTAAATAGAAAAAGTTAATAGAAAATTTTAGTGAAAATTTCAAGTATTTGAAATAATTTGTTTTCGAGTTGTAGGTACACACAAAAAAAAAATAAAACAAATTAGAACTATGTAAAAATTTCCGTTTTACTCAATTTTTTTTTGTTGGTTTTTCCCAATTATAAAAGTGGGTACTAGGAATTATTTCCTTTTTACCCCTCAAAGAACTAACTAGATTTAATTTTAAAAACTATACGGATTTTTGAAAATCAAAGCAATTTTACTGCCTTAAAAGGCGATGGATAAAAGAAGAAATAGTATTTACTTATCGCTGTTGTATGTCCATCACATTAATACTGAACCAGTATTATATGCAATTACACTGTATAGGTAATAAACGTTTAGTGAAAGTAAAGAAAAAAATGTACTATCATGGAAATGTTCATTTTTTCTTTTATTCATGGCCTTTCTACACTATTATATAGGTTGATTATTATTTATTATATATTTTTTCAAACGTTCTGAATTATAAGTGTCATGAGTAGGATTCATGTTTTGTTGTCTCTGCAGGGTAAATATAAGATCGTGTTTTCTATACTTATATTTATCAAATTATAGTATTACAAAATGTATATATGTATATATGCCAAATAAATTATTTAAATAATAAATACTTATGCGACCAGCTCATGCTTATAGGTATTGTTCTTGTTACATTTTGTATAATTTATTGTATTCTACTGGTAAATAATTCTAAAAATCAAAGTTTGCAACAAAAACAAACTAGTATTTAGGAAGGTACTGGCTAAAACCTATATAACTAGTGAACCCAGAGTACTAAAAATCACTTACACGGTGACGGTGTAGGTATATTCTACATCAACTATATAGAGCTAAAGCTGCTTGAGTTTATTGTGTGCATTATGATTGGCGTGTCTTTAATGAAACACGAATAAAAAAAATCAGTGGTGTAACTAAGAGAAAATGAGTGCGGACGCATTCGGTCCGCTTCACTTATCTAAGGGGCCCAAAATAATTGTATGTTTTTTTTCATAATAATTATTATATAATTTCGAATTTTATTATATAACAATATTTAAAAAAAATGTATAACATTATTTTAGTAAGATGAATGCGCCTTCCTCGATAGTCAATAACCCGCCTTAGATCTCTCTATATAACGCCTAGATGAGGGGGGATCTGTTGAAAATTTCGCTTCCGAATACAAAAATTGAAGTTACGCCACCGATAAAAACAAAATAATAATACATAGGTAAATATGAAAACTGTTTGAAAAATATAATTGATTGATTTTTCCTTGTTATTAAAATGTAAAAAATATTTATAAATACTTATAACTATAAACTCAGATTCGATTGTTTATAAATTTAAAATGAGTACTATTTAAAACTCGTTATTTTACTATTCATTGGTCATTTGCTCATGATATGAGTCTCGTGTATGACACAATCACCGAGGCACTCATCTGCAGTACTATGGAGTATGACCTTACGTTAATTGTTCCTTTTTATTAAGTATAAACGTATTATAAATAACAATAAAAAAAAATGCTAAAGTCTCAAAAAACGTCAAAGATTAACGATCACGTGCCGCGGACTGTATTATCTCAGGCCATATGCCCATAATCACAACTCACGGTCTTAGAAGATATCATCTTCCCATAATAATATTGCCCATATCGCCCTCAACACACTATCACAGTATTGCAATGAAACATTCATAATTGATAATGGAGTAATGGCTACCATAGTGCAGAGAACACGTTGTCAGCACTGGGCAAAGGTATAGCGCGCATACCGAGGTGTTACCGAAGTGTCTGTGGTCCGCCTACCACTGCTATTGAATTCACGATAACATAACCTAACAATTCCGCTCGACATATTCTCTCCTTTGCGATCGTTTTTCCACGTTTGGTGATTTTCAGTCGTTCGTCATTCGGACCGTTTCCGTTCATTTTCGTCGTCAGCTTGCTGTATCGTCGCCATTCAATCATGGTAAGTATTACATGACCGGTATTAATCGGCTGCCGCTATCGGTTTAAACTTTTGACAGGAATCGGAAAACTAAAACTGAACGCGACGCGTACCTGTCTTGTATTCAAACGCGGTAAAATTCTGTCTTCCGGCGGTGGACGCCATACGAATAGTACTTAATTTATGTCATTGCGTTTTTCAAAAACCATTTCTGACCGCTGCTATCGTATCATCTTGAACGGATTCAATTTTCTCTCATTTATTACACGGACATAACTATAACACCACTAATGCACTTATTGGTAACAATAAAACCTATGTAACCAATATACAACTTGTATAATACACTGTTAGTCTTTCCCTTAACATTTCCCAGTGTGCTGTCTGAAAATTCTTCATTTTTGGTCTACATTAAATATTTGTCAAACTACGTCGTTTGATCTCTGTTGATGTTAGTATTAAAATTGTTAATGTACAAATATATTTCTTTATTATTACTACTGAGTTTCTACCCCTTAAGGTTATACATCTGTGCGTATTTTTAAATATTTCATTTTATCTGATTTTTGTATGCACTCATGTTTATATTTTATAGAGCATAATATTATATATTCGAATGTTCGGGTTACATCAGACATTACTTAAATATCATTATTTTTTAAATCAATTAATTGCTATAGGTTCCAATAATTTCAAGTGTTATTATTTGTATTAAATGTTTTAAAGTATCTTATTGTTGTTCTCGCATTATTATTTATTTACACATAATTTTAGGTATTTACTCATATACTCATATAATGCATTTTTAAGGTTAATTGATAATTATCTCTTTTTCTTTATTTGATATAGAAATCATTAATGTTTTTTCATAATACTATTAAATTACCTAGGTATTGTAATATTAAATTTCCTAATTAAGTATAGTGTACCTAGTCAACTTGAAATGCATTTGTTCAATTCAACTTTTTACTCCTAGTTTTTAAAATATTAAAATTGTTTAATAAATATTTATCATATGATTGAATTTAATTAATTAAATAAATGTTCTCTAAAATAACATAATTAATACATGAACTATTATACCCAAGTTGTTAAATGTTCCTTTATTTGTTTAAATACTAGTTATTTAATAACCTAGATGATTTATTAAATACAGTAAGTCCTCGTTTAACATAAAGGTGTTAAGTTTCTGGAAAACAATGTTAACCGAAAAAAAAATTTAGGTGAAACACTTTACATACACTTTATTGTAATAGATTCCTGTCAATAAATAACAATGTATGTATGTAACTATCATTATAGTTTACAATATTTAATTATTTTATGTATACATTATTAATAGTTTATATTAAATTACAAATTATATCAAAATTAACAAAAACTTATTAAATTTGAAAAATAAAACAATGACAAAGTAAAATAAATAAAAATAGTACCTACATATGATAAGTATGTCAATAAAAACAATAATAGTACTATAAAATATTTATAAATGATCTTTAATGAAACCATTACAATGTTAAATGAAACATAAGGACTTAAACTTCTATGATGCAATAGTGAAACAATCTTACATGAGGCAACATTAAATAAGGATTTACTTTACTGTACTTATTGCTTACTTTAACTTACGAAAAGCTTTTTTTTATTTAAGTAATTTAATTACAAACACCTAATTATTATTGTTTTTTTTTTAACAATATTATAATTAGATTTTTGACAAATATGCTTATTAATAAAATTATAAGGTTTATTGGCTAACTATAAAATCAATTTATTGAACCATAGATTTGTATATAAAAAAAGTCTATTACTTGATAGGTAATAATTATTAAATAAATAATAAATATCTGTAGATTACTTATTTACCTATTATTTTCTTGCTAAAAATTTACTAGTTAATACATCATATAAAATATAATTCTTTATGTTATAGGATTTGGAATTCAAAGATGTTGAAAACACTCCTACAGATCAAAAGAGACACAAAATCCGTATCACATTGACTTCTAAGAATATCAAAAGTTTGGAAAGTGGTAAATTATATTTTTATTGTTTACATATGTTAGTATATTGCCTCGTTAATTAAAATAACTTTTATAGTGTGCTCTGAGATGATTGCTGATATTAAGAAGAGAAAACTGCCAGTTAAAGGACCAGTTCGCATGCCAACCAAATTCTTGCGTATCACAACAAGAAAAACACCTTGTGGTGAAGGTTCAAAGACATGGGACAGATTCCAAATGAGGATTCACAAGAGGGTGATCGATTTAAAATGCCCAAGCGATAAAGTCAAACAAATCACCAGTGTCAACCTCGAACCTGGTGTTATTGCTGAAGTTAGCATTGCTAGCGAGTGATGTGATTTTTTTTATATAATATATGATTTGAATGGTACGACAACTAATATCATGTCTAATAAAAGTTTAAAATTATATCATGCCGTTAATTTAATTTATTTTTTTAAATTACCTATGATTTAAGTTTTACTAAATAACAGTTTTATACTGAAAGTTTTTTTATTCTTAAATACTCCAAATGAATACAAATGTTTTTATTAATGATTTATGATATATATGTATATAAATCATTATTGGATGAATCTATTCATTCATTATTTTGAATGTTACATTAACTTGATTTTCAATCTTTTTACTATTTTGTGATAACCTATTTAAGTAATGTTAATTAATCATAATTAATGGGTAAATAGGTTGTTTAATGTAGGCGATATTATCTAGTAAATGGTTAGGTATTTTTGAACAACTATTAGACATACTCATATTCACTGATAATTCATACATTATGTTTAAGTATTATACCTTGATACATTTATTTTACATTTTTACACTAAAATTCCAACAAGGAAATCCAGCTAATTTCAATTGTTGATAATATATTGAATATTAATCAAATATAATCATTTACAACAGTATTTTGAGTATAATTTATAAAATGTAAACCACCTCTAGGCATGATTGATATTGTTTGATTACCATGGGTATTTTGAACATATTTAGTATTTCTTTTTCGGAGAAACAATAAAAATTCTATTACTGTTAGAACAAAATAATTTAGTGCATGACTCAGAACGAGAAATAAGATTGTTTTTAAAAATATGAGACCAGTTATTGTTAATATAAAATAATGATTCTCAAATATTATACTATTAATTAAATTACATATATATTTTAGTATTTGAGTAATTTATAAACAATTTATAAGTTTACTTAATTTTGGTAGAAATTTGCATCAGACATAATTTACTAATTATATTTAACATTAAAAGTCAAACAATTAAAAAAAATCAATTTAAATCAATGGTAATTGGTAACACTAAAATATAATTTTTTAAATCAAATTTAAAGATTTATTATAATTTTTGATTTAGTCTTTACTCTATGGAAATAACTAAACTTTTAACTTTATATTTAAACACCATAGTATAATATATTATCAATGAGAAATTTTAATTGGAACTCTGTTCGATTTCAAAAAATATTTAATAATATTGATTTTTTTTTATCAATACATTGTAATTATTCCTTTGTAAGATTTCATTATTTTATAACAAATAAATTTAAACTATAAAAATATTTTTTTAAATAAATGGGCTAATTTATGGCATACATAATTATAATAATACTATTACTCTACAAATCTGTATTGAACCTATTTACAAGGTTAATACTTACCTATTAAGCATTTTGAAAGTAATTATCATTAAAGAACAGCACATTGCCTTGTTAAAAAAAACCCAGGACTAAAAAGTTAAATTTAATTAATTATTCTGAAGAATATTAATAATACCATTTAAAAATAAAACTAAGTTCTGACCTCTATAATTACAAATTTTAATTAATAAAAGTGTGTACTAAAAATGTTTTTTGATGTTGGTTACTTAATATTCTGAATTGCTTCAATATCATCAGTTGGACTTATATGTATGGATAACTAAACAATATAATTGTAATAAAGTATGAGAAAATGAAAGAATAGTATAGAGATTTTAATGTTTTTGGGTTATTGAAATTTTAACAATTTATTGTTTATAAAACCTAATATTAAAGATACTTTATTTAGGATAAGTTCATACAATGAAAAATAATATTTAAAATATAATCTATCTTTATTATAAAAAATTTTTCAATTCAAATTCATTTAAATTATATTTGTAAATTTGAGATTTATGATTTTTTTTTTTTAAGATTATTAAGCATCACTAGAGTTTAGAAGAATTTACTATTTGGAATATCTTGAAATCATTAGTAGTCAATATTAACGAAAGCCTTTAAAAAATCAGTGTAATTACTAATTAACATCTACCTGTCAATTTGTATTGAACTGTTGAAAAGCATCTAAAACAGTACCTATTGAAAATTAAAACATTGATAGGTAATAGAGAAATTTTCTGTTTATTATTATTGTGTTATTAGTTATAAGTTGAATTAATGAATTCTAAATATTGTCTTATTTTGTACTGATTTACCATGAGTGTATTTTTTTGATTATCAACTTTAAGGATAATAAAAATGATTCAGTTTTCAAAAGTGGAGATGGATCCTACTAGAAAATTGCATTTAGTTGGTACTTTGAGGGGTCAAAAATAAAATATTAAAAATACATGGACACAATTCTGTTTTATATGTATTCGAAGTTAATATTTAGTGATATTCATCAAAATCAAAAAAATTACAAACTATTTATGTCTGAAATTCATAAAAAATGTTTGTTTTATATCAAAGTTTTAAAAATGTAATACAAGATTTCTCATAAGTAGTTCTAAATTCATACTGAAACCGTAAAATGTAAAAATGATATTAAGACAATTATTTTTATAGATATTTTAAGTTCAAATTTGGACAAAATTACTTATTTATTTAATAAATAAAAACGTTAATTAATTTATTATGATTTAAAAACATTATGCGAGAGAACTTAAAACTTTTATGTGTATATTATATTGCTATGAATTTTTACTTAATGCAATGACATTTTTTTTATCTTTTTCTTTTTTTACAGTATTTACGGAAAGATGTTATTTAATTTTAAGTTAGGTATATAAATTGATAAAAATTGTTATAATAAAATAATTAATGTAATATTATCGAAAAAAATAAGCCATCTACCGGATCATTAAAAGTAAAATAAATTACCTTAATAGCTATCGCTATGTATATATAAAAAATGAAATATACTTTTTAATTTAGACTAACCATCCCTGCTGAGAACTGTTTTTTTAATACAATGATACCTATAACATTGAATTCGTATTTAACACATCTATAATAGTGATCAACTCTGCACTCAACGTTTATAATGTTCAGGAGAACGAACGTGGTACTTACCCTCTGATACCACTAGTCTACTTTTTTTAAATTATAAATAAAATTCATAGTAAATAAATTTTTTTTAGGATTTTATATTGTATATTTTATATCTGTTTAATATAGAGAGCAAAATTCGGTGACCACACTATTGAGACAAATTCTTAATGAGACCTAACAAATGAGAAGTATAATATTTTCATAGAGTTTATTTATTTTTAAATTGTTTGTATTTTTATAAATTAAACTTAACACTTTATTAGTAAACAAATAAATGCGTGAGAATAAAGACGTATTGGATTCAAGTAAAATTCCTATAAGTCTCTATACTGTAGGTAATTTACTTTAGTTAGCAATAGTGAATGATCAATTGAATAGCTAAAGAAAATAGATTTATGAAGGCGAGTGAAAGTAATGATACTATACATTTATTAATATTAAATGGTAAGCAATTTTGTTTACTTACAAACTTGCCCAGATTAGACTGTAAAAGTAATACGTCGGAGAGAGATTTAATTGACGAAAAAATGTATATTTTTGATCAAGTATAATATATTTATATAAACCGGATCACAAAACTATTTGTCATTTGATATTGTGTCACGGATTAAAAGAACATTTATATCATGCGAGTGCGCGCAAAGCGGTCATAACCGGTACAATATATCAATTATACGGTTACCGAGGTTAGGTGAAGATACACAGTTTCGGTGACGGATGGGCATGCACACACTTCACGCTGTAACGGCGGAGGTAGCTATGCCGGTACCACGTGCGGCGGCACCATCAGTGCCGTATTGAAGCTTGGTGACGTCCCGGCGAATTACTGCATTTGTGCCCTCCCCCCGCCCGCGATCAGAAATTTGCATTTGTTTAAAAAAAAAACCATTTGATATTTTTACAAGAATATTACCCACATATCAGTTATACGTTTAATGTACTCGTATAGTATATATCCCGTGCATAATGAATTGCCCATATATTTCAAACGTTGTACTCCAACAGCCTAAACATAAATAATTTGTTTACAATAAAAATAGAGCGTAACTCTAATGTAATAAATTGTTAATACAATTGTACATTTTTCAAATATTACGTGAAAATTACATAATAAGTTGTATTGAAATTTGCACCCCTCTTAGAATTGCGCCCCTGGCTCGTGTCCTCTTGCGCTGCAGCTCCGAATACGGCCCCGACTAGTCCGTAGGTAGGTGTACAACTTGTGACTGACATCACACCAAGCAGTGACGGCGCTAGGGGGGGGGGGCACTCCGAGCAAATGGTCGGGGCCCCATGTCTACTTATTTTATGATTATTATTAAGTATTTACTATCTAGTTCCATAATCATCAAGAGCCCCACCAAAAATATTGCCCAGGGCCCCAAAATACGTAGTGCCGTCACTGACACCGAGTGATTGTAGTACGGTATAAAATCCACGATCATTAAGTCTATAATACGGTTATCAAACATAATATACAAGTATATAGTTATAGATTATAGTTAATCGAGTTGACGTAAGGGTAACCTATCTAATTTTATCATACTATCCCGACAAATATAATGTTCACGATAATCGCGAATTTAATAATATGTATTCTACAATATGCATTATAAATCATATATATATATATATAATATAATACGACGTATACGCAAATCGCTGTACTGTGTCGCTAAGACATGTCCGGTCGCGCTCGCGCGTCTATGATTGTACAGGTATATCTCGCATCGTTTATTTTGTATACTCAACGCAAGACATACGATGACGGGATGGACCGAATGCAGAATGTCCGCGCGTGTCTACTGCGCACACCTCGAATGTACTACAATAATTCACTTACGGTACAGATCTGTAACTGCCGATAGAGAAACCAAATATAATATTATTATGTCACATTGGCTATATCGCGTCGTGACGGACCGTTTTCTTACCGCGTCTATTATTGGTACGATCTTAGGCCACGACTCGAACGTCCGATAGTGACGACTGAGATAGCGACAACATATTGATGGCAAAGACTGTACGGGGTGAGCTGCTTGGAATAAAAATGTCTGCAGTGTCGACTCAGTTGCAGTTTCCGGGTACGGTGCAGGTGCGCAAGATCGGCGGCGACCGGAAACAGGAATTAACGACGGGGCGATAATTACGCACAGTATCAGGACCTGTCCGGCGGCTGTCCGCAGACTATCTGCACCTCTTTTACGCATCGGAATCCCGGCGGCCAGAGTCCTGTCCGGTGTCCGCAGTAATAATTTACTCGTACACTCATCGCCATCGTCGCAAACTATACACGTCCGCTCGCCGTGCCCGTACGTCAAGGTCAAAATGCACGTATTAAATGTGCTTGTGGCGATTTGGTGACCAGTGGCCGTATGATTTGAACAAAACCTCGTCGGTGTTCCACAATATGCCAATGTACGATTATTATTATTTTTAATATTATATATTTTTGTTGTTCATTATTCTTTTAATTATTTAAAAAGATAAATACATCCCCGGAGACTGGAGAGTAAACACAAAAATAAAATATGTAATAGTAAGCATGCGACTATATACAGACATTTTCCTCTGCAAAGTTTAGTTAAAGTAATATATATATATATATATATATATATATATATATATATATATATATATATATATATATATATTAAATATATTCAATACAAATATAGGTACTCATAAAATTGGATACAAAATTAAAAGTTTTCAGTGTTATTTTTTTTGAAAAAAATATCATAAAACGTTGTCATACTCAACATTTAAATTGTTTCGCGTTGATTAGGTATAGGTAAACTATAATAAAATATAACTATCATAATGAATAAATAAAGAAATCTACGATTTCTGAACCAAAAATTGAAAAATGAGTGTTTTCACGCACTATAATATACACGCAAACTCGACATAAAACAATAAATGTAGTAAACTCAAATATAAATTAAAATTACATCATATAGGATACAATTTTATTTTACGCGTTTTTGGTTTTGTAATATGCGTAAATCTAAAATACAATTAATACCGTATAGTTAGCGTTCGTCTGACCCGAGTGGAATATTATATTCATTTACACTGCATCTACACTCGTCAGTCGTCCGCAAAACAGTTTTTATTATTTCGGTAATATTATACATGGCTACATATCCTACACGTTGTCATTTTGAACACATATTATTGGTACACTTAGACCATTATAGACAATAGACGCCTGACCTGACTTTTGTATACACGGACAAATTTACACAAACTCACTGTAAGATAGATGTATTTATACATTTTTGTTCAGACGTAACAGGTGAAAGGAACTTGCAAACATTTTATAAGATAATCATAAACCATAATATTGTATCGTGGCGAAATTCGAACGTGACGTAAATGTACGATGATTAACAATGATTGAATACTGTCGTGCAGGTGAACTTTTTGACTCTCTGCAAATATTCGTAAATTACACAATACGATGGAAGAATATATAGAAATGAGTAAAATGACCTTCAGTAGTGTTATCCTTTACCTACGCGACATCAATGGTGTGAACAAATTAAATATTCCGGAGTGAATCGGACGACCTGATGGGTTAATTTAGGATAGAAATACATTAATTATTATATTGTGTATAGCGTATGTACTAGGTGTCATAGATGAGTCGATTTATTTCTATGACGTGAATTATTGTGTAACTTTTCAAGTTTGATTGTATCTACACGCCAAAAAAACAATCCCGAAATGTTCTAAACGTCTACGGCATAAGCCAACGTTTAAGGTGAAAAAATTTTAAAAACAAATAACAATAACGTTCAGACATACGCGTTGTTGTTACATTTTACCGAGCAACCGATCGGGAATGGCCACCGCCCACCGTAAACGAACAGCGGATTTTACAAAAGCATTAAAGATTTAGTCTCTCTTGTAATTATATTTTTTCTACATAATAATTAGATTTTAATCTTTACTTTAAAAATAAAAATATTTTACGAAATTATTTAATAATCTTATACATTAATACAACTTGCACAATTTATTGTATTTTATTTTTACATCAGACTTGATAAAAACACGATATCATTATTAATAATATGAATTTAATACAAACATTTTTATAAATTTTAATTATCTGTTAAATCATAATACCTATTAAATATTCAAAACTTTTGAAATAATAATAATAATAATAATAACGTACACGCTGAAAAGGTAAATAAAAGTTGACTGTAACGAGTACATTGTTATAGGATGGCAGGAAAACGTTTTGTTTTATGCATAGAATGTAGTCCTCTGGAAAAAAACACGGGCAATACTGCGTTTTGGTTTGAACACGGCACTATCACGATTTGAATCGAATGACGATAACTGTCTCACTGCGGTTATTATTGATGAAGTCGTCGACATAAAATTATTATCATTATCGCAATGACGATTTCGCGGGTTGAGGATACAGACACGTATACAGGTAGTGGACGAATCGACGACGTACGTAAAACAGTGGTTCTCGGCTGAAGCAATTGCGGATACGACGACAGCGATTCAGAGATCCGGAACACGAGAAAGACGTCGGAAAGGAGTCTGGCGACAAGTCACCGACGACGCGCGTTCTCCGGCACACCGTCGTGTGACGTGTTCGTCACGTTAACGGCACCAACAGCAGTCATGGCAATCGTTACTGATTAACGCGGACTCGCGACGATTAATCGTTGCGCGGCAATAATGCGACCGAACGTGTTCGACGGACACGAAACTCGATAGGTAACGGTATACCGTTAGGACGAGACTGTACGGCATCGCGCGAGCAGAGGTATGGACAAACGGCAGAAAAGTTGGCGGCGGCAGCGGTGGAACAGGCCGCTAAGCAGCCGGACATTAAAAAAACGTACTAAAGAACGGCTGAACGCGACCGGGAGCGCATAACAATAATGTGGCGACCGACGAAAGCAGCCGAATCGCGAGTGGTATTTTCCGATCGCACTGAATAAAAAAAACAAACAGATATCGCGCGTGATATGGTATTACGGGAGTTATTAACTCAACCAGCGCGTTCAGCACGTGTCTTCGAATGCAGCGACAATAGCTGACACAGCCGCGGCGACTCGACGGTGGTACTGAACGAGATCTCTATTGATCTCTATTGATCTGTATGTTATGCTATAATATACACAGACGTGTACCGACCGGCCGTGGTCGCGGTACATTATATATTATCAAAATTCTGCGGTGACATCACTGCAGTTGCGTTTGCGCCGGCGCGTCGTCGGCACGCGCTCGGTAATTGATTGCGATTGCCGCTGACCATCCCGCAAACGTTGCCCCGTGAAAAAACTCTATATTTTATAGTTTTTATCTTATAAATGCATTTTATTTTATTCTTATAGTCCGCCGCCGCGTCGTATAACGTGTCGTTGTCGCCGCATAAATAATTGATACTGCAGTATAGCGTCGGCGCGGCATCGTTAACCCCGCGCTTTTAAAGCCAACCACCAAGCCGCCGGGGTGTCTTCGGGTGACCGAACAACACGACGCGTTGTTATGACTTGCTATGACGTAAGCACTTTTTACTGCAGCATTTTCTCCGCGTGTCGCTGCCGCCCACTGATCGACGACTCCGGCTAACGACAAAGGTTTTCGGCGCCGCGTACGATATTTTCGCCCGACTTAATGCTGCGGGACCACGCGCATTTGACGCAGCTCAGCTTCGTTGCTCCGGACCGCGGCGACAAACCAAAGATACTCGAAATTGTTCTTTACTCCCTGTAACGGTTATAATTTATAAATCGAAACGGCCTCTTCTTCTATACGTGCAAGGCACCGCCGTCGGACCCGTCCACAATAATCGGCGCAATGATTTTTCGTGGTTTGCCGTTGAGTACGAAGATCATCGCCTCCACATAATAAATATAATGGATAGCATCATCGACGATTTCGTTATAATAACAGTGAATTCGACTTTTCGATTGGTAGACTATACATACGATAGTAAGTTCCGTTGCTTAAATTGCGTTTACGTGATGTCCTCTTCAATGACGTTCCACCGATATCTCAGCATATCCGCAGTATCGGGCCTTTCGTAATGTGTTGTGTATTACTGTAGTAGCCGTTTCGGTGTGCAGCCAACCGGCATATACCTATTGTCGTTGTACTACCTAGTCGTCGAAACTGCGTGTTTTTTGCAGTGATGCGAACGTCGGTCGTTTCCTATACACAGCTGAGATTTCATCGATGTTCGCTTATTCGTCAACTTTGTTCTTATTAGTGTTAGATGTTTGAATTTTGAATGGCAAATTAATTAAAATTTAGGTTTTGACCGATACATTAAAAAAATTTCCTAGTCGGCGGATACAACGTCATTTTTTACTATCCAGCAATCGCTACTTTCATTATTCTTATCGGCCAACATGAGTATTATTACATAGGTACGAGAATTACGAGGATTCGTATTTCAATTCGTACAATTAATGTGGTCTAATTTTAAGTATTTTATTTTACTTCATTAAAGTGTACTCTACTGACGTTACTTTTTTCTGCAATACTTATAAAACTTTTATCGATGATTAAAATCTTCAAACAAAACATTATTATATAATATTCATCTTCAAAATATACTTTCAACTATAAATATTCATTCGAATATATATTATCATGTTCTCATTGACGATGTGCTTGTATCACGTGTCGAGTTAGATCAGCCGCGGACTTGTTGCAAAACTTCTGTTAGAAATTATATTATCATTATTGTGTTGCTCTATACGCACTAATGAAGTCAAATTGTCTGTATTATGCGCCGGACAATATGACACACAATGTTTAAAAGACCGTTGCTTAATCTTCTACACCGAAAGTTGTACCTACTAGAAATATAGACTACGGCTTTATATTCTTCATTTCGTATCATCAAAAAACCGTCCACAAGTGGTCGTGACCCATATGAAAAAAAATAAAATTGACTTTTTTTACGCTTTTACGTGATTATACTATTTCGGAATCTTACCTAAGCATGGAATATGGATGCAAAGTTTCAGAGTTTAAAACTTACTCCTTCACCCCGATATTGGGTTGGTTAGTAGTATTATGATAAACAGTTCCTACTATGTAGTCTCTATGATTTGAACGGAAAAAAACATAAAATTTAACTAAAGTTCATAGGTATAATATAATAATGTTTATCATGATAAAATAAAATATATATTATCTGTCTATTTATTAAGGTGAAATAATTCAGATAAATTCTAGTTATATGTAATTAGATATGATATTAATTCATTATATTTATATACAGGTATAGATGACGCTTTGTTTGATTTTTAATTATTTAATTTGTTTCATATACATGATTATATTGGAATATAGTCAAGTCGATTGGAGATATGATTGGCTCATAAAATAGAATATAAATAAGAAAACTAATATCAAATGTTTTAAATAAAAATATAATAATAACCATTTTTGTGACTGGTGCAATATATTTTATGTTTTAGATAATTTAATTTAATATAAAATTTTAAAATATTTCGATAAAAAATGTATTCTTTTTTTATCGTAAATTTAACAAGTTTTAATTGTACGTACATTTGTTATTAGACGTACTTACGTATTAATGATTTTTTTTTTTAATATTATAAGTGTTTTTTTTTTATATCGATAAAAAATCAACAAAAAATGTTTAAGCCATAAACACCATACAGAAACACTGAACACTGCTATACCTAAATTGAATAAAATACCTATATGTCGACCGAGGCACTCCTCAATAATGCATTTATTTATGGTAAAACGAAAATGCAATGTCTCACGTTTTTATGAACAACAAATATTTCTAACTAAAACAATTTTACGACGTATTACGTGTATACACTTTATACGGTCCGACGATATCCGGACGTGCCCGTCAATCGATGACATCTCGACGGCGCCCCCACGACGCGCGTCACGCGGACCGCCGTCGTCTTCGCGCGTTATCACCTTTGCCGGCGTATAAAACGATCGCGGCGCGTGCGCAGTGCCAGCGCGGGTCCGCGCGAACGTACAGCGGTCGCCCTCGCAGCGTGCTCTTCTGTTGTCGACTGGCCATAATTTGTGTGCTTTTTTTTTTATTATGTTTTTGGCACGCTCGTCGCCGTTGTCCGGCAAATAATCATAACGATACGTATATTCCGCGGAACGCGAAGCGTTCGATTCGCATTACTTCCGGCACTGTTTTGAACACCGCGAATAATCACGTCCCGCCAGAGGACCATATTGTGGTATTGTAATATACCGTTCGACTGTTCCGAGTAATGTTTTCTTTTCTGTCATTGCGATAAAACGGTCGTGGCCGTCTGTCGTCCGTGACGTCTGCGCACGCGACATCGCAACAATACGTCATGTTATTGTTTTTTGGCGTTTTCGAATACATTACGCATGTGTGATATTATCCGATGACATTTTATACGTAACGGGGACGACGACCGCGGAACACGCGCACCCGAACGAAGCCTTTTGTAGATGCGTCGACGTCGTCACAAATGTTCGCGGCTCGCGTACTGCGACTCGAGTTCCGCCTGCAATCGCCGCGTCGCAACCGCGGTTGTCTACGCCGTGTAGGTAACCGCGGTCGTATCATTTAAAAACGGCAGAAATAATGAAACTGCGTCATATTGAAAAGTACAGTTTTGGTTAACATCAATAATTATTACTATAATGTAAAAGTGTAAAACATAATAATACAAAGAAACCGAAAACTAAATAATATCACGCCAACATGAGATTTCAGAAACCAATAGTTTAAAAGATGGAATATATATAATAGAATAGTCTGATGTGCAATCAATGCAGATACCAATTGATGTGTTCGCCATCGGGTGCGTAAATCGATTTATTTATTTTTCCGCTATCCGCTGTTATCTGACAGTAAAATACGAATAACTAAATCGTCCTTTAAAATGTCCAGACTGATCGGTAGTTATTAAATATTATGTACAATCTTTACCTGTAACCATGTAAGTACAGTCTTGAACGCAAACTCCGTTGATCGGTCCAAGTCGAAAACCGAAAAAACCAATTTAAACGCATGAACTACGAAAATCGTATACGGCAGCGCTCTCTAGCGACGGAAGCGAAACGGTGACGGCCGATCCTTGTTAGCGCTCACGCACGTTGGAAAGTGTAAAACGACTGCGGTAGATGGCGCGGTCGTTATCGTCTAGAACTCTGGACGCGACGACCGACGGACCTATACAAATTATCCATCGCCCGCGGAGATATTGTAAACTCCTTGTAACTGTTCTCGGATAAAATATACCCACAAATCGCGACACAATATAATAAGCAGACGTACAGACTTCGCGGGCCTAAATAGGTAGCCAAGCAGTGTCATGAATTTGTATTTTCACACGTTTATTTATTTTTTAAATTTAATATTCGACGAGCTGCAAAATGGTTGTACGTGTAAAACTAATGTTTCAAACGATTTAAACACGTACATTTATACAATATCATGTATTGTGTGTGTAATGTTAAATTGTGTACGGAGTGGGCATAGTCAACAATAATATGATATAATGTTTACCTACCTACCTTATCAACGAAATTGTAACAATAAGGGAATTTTAACCAATTTGTCTACTTATTACTGCAAAACATTTTTCTGTACAGAGGACAAAAGTTCAAGGTTTACCTGAATTACAGCCTTTCTGACCTTTACATTATCTTTTATAATGTACACACATTCTTCGTGATAATCTATAGATTTTTGTGTATTTCTGTTTAAAACATTTGATGTTAGTTTTCTTTACATTCTATTTGATGAGCTCATCGCATCTCCAATCGGCTCCACTGTATTCCGGTATGATCGTGTATGTGTATCATCAGATCAAATGATTAAAAATTTCAACAAATCGTCACTTATACCTGTACATAAACATATTATTGTTTGTTACATTGAATTGATGTTTACGTTATTTTTTTGTCCATTATAGTTCACACCTTTACTTGATTTATTAAGAAGGTAGATAAAAATTAAGTTAAGAACACATTATTTGTGTTTATCAATCAGCTATTACAATACAGTATAGAGTCACAGAGAATCTTATTTTATATAAAATGAAATGTACCTACTTAAATAAAAAAGGAACTTATAACTAGGGCGCGGATTTCAATGCAAAATGCAATTTTTTTCCTAAATCCTTACGCGATGCTCAGTTTTTCAAAAATGCGTTTCAAGTGGTGTAGATTCATGTAATTCAATTTTTATTTTGCATTTTTTTGCATTTTTTGTCGTTTTAACTTCTTTAATGCATTTTTGGTCATTTTCTCTACTTTTAAGGTTATTATTTTCATATTTTTGAAAAATGTAGCATTTTTGGAGAGAAATAAAAAAATTTCAAGTATTCAATATTTTTTTTTTACTAAATTATTGAAAATTACACTTTATCGTCTGTGTCATATTTGAATTATGGTAAATGACAATAGTCGATGACGATAATAATAAAACGGACTACGTGTGTATAGTGTACATAGTGGGACTAGCCACACTATTAATAGTCCCGTCAGTGGACAGAATTTCCGTTTTTCAACGAAATATAGTTTTATATATATCGTTCTAATCAGCTATTTCTAGTATTCAAACGAAAACAGTCGTGTTTTACCGAGTTACTGACTACTGTTGTGTGTTGTACTCGGGTACTCCGTGCGTTTGACGTTTGTAAATAGCAGTTTTATTTATTTTGGTAGATACAATTAAGTCTTTTTCATCTTTTTAACATTATGCCTAAAGTTAAGCCATCATCATCACTTCGTTTACGTGCGTATATAAACGAATTTGGTGAGGATGTTTTTTCAACTGACGGAAAAATTTTGTTTTGCAAAATATGTAGTGTAAAAGTTGCGTCAGAAAAAAAATTTACGATTACCCAACATTTATCAAGAGATAAACATGTTAAAGCTTTGGAAATGATTAAAACGTTATAAGTTATAACTATATGATTAATTTATGTAAATGTAACAACATAAAAATGTGAAACTCCATTGATAATAATTAGTAAGTAGTAAGTATCAATATTTACATGTCTATTTAGTACATTTTTTGCATTAAAGTCCGAACTCTAAATAACTTTAGTTAAAATGTATATAATTTATACATTTATAACCAAAATGAATAAATTGGCACAACACATTTTTTTATACTTATACCTTACATTTATAACTCGATTGCGAAACACCTGCTGTGGTGTGGACGATATGTAAATTAAATAATGTACAATCATTTCGTGTGATCGTTCGTAGTTACCATAAATGTTGTGGTAGGTATAACGATGAGTTGAGGGCCATGAGGATAGCTGCGATTGTCAATCACATATTACGGCGATAGACGTCGGTGACGTGCTTTGACATACTTGGACGCATTATACTATCGCGGTTACCGCTTTATATTGTTATACCAACATTATAATATAATTATGAACTATTTAATATTATTATACGTATTCCATATACTTATAATAAAATAAATATTTATTTATAAAGTGTATAACTAAATTCGAGTCAATTGTCTCGATGGCAGGCTCTTTCGTCTTACTATCTTACATACAATTCTAATATTTCGTACTTTGCTCTTATTTATTTATATATTCGTTAATGTCTTGGTTTATCATTATTTGATTTTTAAACTGCCGTCTATATTTTTAATATTATAGCCTAAACCACATGCACTTGTTTAAACGTCTTTTCGCAACTAAAATTGTTTTTTTATTAATAAGCAATAAGCATTAAAATTATTTAAATCAATGGTTCTAAACCTAGGTATTTTAGATTCTGAACGAAGTGATGATTGTAGGTATAATGGTTTAAAAACGATGTGTGTTATTTTTTGCTTAGCACCTTTAGGAGCTATAATATGCTTAGATTATCATCATTAATAATATGAACCAAAAAAATACTATTTAATACATCGAATATCCTATTTAATAAAAAAAAAATAGTGAACTATTTAAATCGTATTAGTTTTGTACGAAAATCTAATGTATTCATTAAATAAATTCAAAATGTTGGTTATTTTGTGAAAATATATAAAGCTAATGGAAAAAATCTTATTTATGCAATTAATAATCAACTTTGTATCGTTGTATATCGTCAAATAATATTATTTAAACTAAATACTCATAATAATCAATATGTATTATAGTATTATGTATATTATAACAGCAAGGACATAATTATTATTTATAAATGCGTTTTAATTAAATTTATCACTAATAGGTTAAAACAAATTATATTAGTGTAGATAATATTTGTAGGTTTTAAATTTACAGATTTTAAGTATGAACTCAATACTTCTTTTTAATACGTATTTGGTAAATAATATTTGCCTTTTATATATACGATTCATCTAGAGTGCGGTTTTGGATATTTGTCGTGTGTGTAACTCAATAAAAATGTAATATATAACGAGCAAGCCTTTGATCAATAATTGTGTGTGTTAAATTACATTTTTATAACAATGATTAACAGGAAAAACAAAATTCATAAGAATATTTCAAGTATTTTTTACTATTAAAATGAATAAGTAATAATTATTTAATTTATAAGTAATGAATGTAATTCCAAGTACCTACGAGTACATGGAGTATAATATTTTAAAAATGTCGAAAAAAATGTTATATACTAAAATCAAGTCTGGTTGATAAACGATTCATGATAAAAAAATGTCAAATGTTCAAGAGTTTGGCATGCTATAAAAATGTTGGTACACTCTTACGCAGAAGTCATCAAATAAAACTCACATACACTCATACAGAACAATTTTCAGGTTCATTTCTAATTTACAATCATTTATCGATCATCTTATCTCCCTTTTCTCCGCGGTACTAAATACACTCATTACCAAAGGCACTATTTCCCCATAATTATTTTCGTCCGTATTCCTTATTAAATCATACATTATACCTCATGGTTAGATAAGCTAACTGTTATTACTTATATTAAAATCTGTAAATTTTCGTAACATTGTAATGACACCAAGTGTATTGAAACAATTAATTCGAATAAATAAAAAAAATTAAAAGAAAATATTGGTAAGTAGATGCAAGTTCAATAACATTGTGAGGAGTTACGCTATGTATCATACCGGAACTATACACGTATTCAAAAAAGTATCTATGTCCTCCGTGATATTGACTTTCCAATGTTTTACATATTTTGCAGTAGTTCGTCACGTCATCAACTATTGTGTATATAAACTATTATAATATATATATATATATATACATATGTATGGCTGTATATGAGTGTATGACAAAGGTACATAATTTCAAGTCTTCGCAAACACGCGACTTATTCACATATAACGCGCCTGACGCAGTTGGTTTTGACGTTGTTCAATCGGTGGATGATGAGTGGTAACTATTAGCTAACAATAGTCTATATTATCTTAATGTTATAAATTAAATAGTATATTACGCTCCTATAGTTCTATATGTGTTTAATATATGTTTAATATATTAATACTGTATCTGATAATGTATTTTAGTAAATTACTTATATTTACTGTTTCTCTGACTCCCAGTGGATATTCAAAATTTCACTAGTGCAGACGAACTTGTCTTCTATAAATTATGCTTAGTACTTTTAGTGCCACACAGTCATACACACTCAATCCCTAAATCTATATTGTAACACAAAAATATTATTGGTTATAGCGTTTTTTTCAACCCGGAATTTCCAAATGATCGGAAATGTAGTTATAGCATTTTTTCCCCGTCGATTACGCGAAGAAAAAATATGGGCTGATTAGACATATTTATATAACGTACGAGGGCGTAAATATATACATGAGAATATTTTTTATTTTATTATATTCTTATTCTTTAGTTGAACTATATTATTTATTTTTGATTTTTCATTTAATTTACATTTGAAGTCTTGATTGTTTTTATCAAAGTACCTATGACGTCAAAGCATTGTATAAAGACATAACGTTTTGAGCCTAGATTATATTATTAATAATACGTTTGATCCTCTTTTCAACGCCCAGTTTTCAATTATGAGCATACCAATATACATTATACACATCACGCCATACCGGTGAGTTTACATTCATCTACACTGAGAAATTCGCTATATAATAACACGTTGGTTGTATTGTTAGGGACGGTCGAGAAGTTTTTTTTAAATATTAAAAAAAAAAAAAAACAATGCTTTTTCGACGGAAATGTTGGCGTTGTATTATTTTGAAATACTTTTATGGTTTCATATTATTAAAATATTTAAAATACTGATGAATTATATTTATATAACTATAAATTAAATAGTGGATTCGCCTCGTAAAACTGAAACTATACTATAAACATCTAAATAAATTAACCATTCTTACAAGGTAGTACTATATGATTAAATCAAAAAAACATTTTGTCGATTAACAGTTAGGTATATCTAGATAGTTATTATATTTATAGACATCTAGTCAGATTATATAATTTTCTCTACCTGAACTCATACTGTGGATTATAATTAAGTTGGATGAATAATAATATATATAGGTATATTGTATTATTTCGTATATTATTCTTGTTGAGATAAAGAGTTTTGATTTGAAATAGATTTATATCTCTATTTAACGAAATAATTTTTGATTTTTTTTTTAAGTTTAACTTAATTGCTATTACAGAAGTTTTACATTTTAATACTAAAGTTTATAAAATAATTATGACACATTATATCTAGCTATGTATTATATTCAGCTACATCCTATAATGGGTGTATTTATTTTTTTAAATTTTTTTTTTTTTTTTGATCAAATCTATTGTTTATTATACTTATGGCTTATCAATGCATTTATTCATAGGTATACTTTGAAAATAATATAGACTGTAACAGGTATTATGTGTGAGTAAATTCCTTACTTTTAAATACAGAAAGATTTATTTCAATGTTTTCAAAAATCATCGTTACCTCCATGG
This sequence comes from Rhopalosiphum nymphaeae, assembly GCA_036289425.1. Classification (NCBI taxonomy): domain Eukaryota; kingdom Metazoa; phylum Arthropoda; class Insecta; order Hemiptera; family Aphididae; genus Rhopalosiphum; species Rhopalosiphum nymphaeae. The sequence goes on from JAZAQC010000004.1 coordinate 3,410,886, forward strand.
CTATAAATGTATATCAAATACATAAGATTATATCCCTGAATTGTGTATGTGTAGCAGCATACCAATCTCATCGTTTAAGTTTACCCGTTAACCGTGCACTATCTACTTTTTGTATTTTTTTTTTAGTATATTATACACCAATCTTAAAACAAGTGTAATGGCTCCAAAACAATTTACATCGAAATCCAAATTTATTGAGTAATCTTGGTTTTAAAAATGTACGACTATAATCATTATACATCGTGTCTGTAATTTTAAAGAACATAAAAAACCGGTAGATGTGATTTTATGATTACACCATATATTCTGTATATATATATAGGGTGTAACATAGAGAATTTACAGATTTAATTACTTTTATTCTAGAAATGTATTTAAAAAAATTTGAATTAATATGATTATTATTATGACTATACGTATTTATAAAATGAAACGTAATCAAAACGAAATTTATAACATCGTTAATTAGTTGCATTCGTTAGTTATTTCTGATATACCCTGTATGTTTAATATTAAATATATTATTGTATATTTGTTTGAAAAACTTATATCAATTAATTGCCATATTTTATTGGTCATTGTCGTAAATCCTTTGCGCAAACGGTGTACAGACGTCTTTACTTATGTACCTAGTACTTGTACGTATACAAAAAGATATAATATAGATAGATGCAAGTGATGAGTGGTACAGCTATGAACATCTTCATCTACTGCTGCGAGGTACATGTTTCACGTCCACCATATCAGGAGATATTTATCAATAAAAGAAGAGGGTACATAATTTCTTCTTTCGATCGGTTCTCACCCTTCCGTTCACCGGCACCGCGCTGTATGCGATACGATCTGCTGCAGAGGTCCCATTCATAACGAATAAGTGTTTTTTTTTGTTTTAAAACAACAATGACGAGTACAAAATCCTGATTTTAAAAACATTTCAATCAATAGAAACGATAAAAAAACAACCTCACTTTTATGTACGTGTTTACTTAACTGCAGTTTTGTACATACTATCTATATTATTAAACATTCTTGAACAATATTTATTTCTTATCCAAAAAATATTGGTATTATATAGGTAATATTGCTGCGAGATGGTGGTATAATTGTTTACAATTATTGTTTATAATAATGTATTAATTAATAATATAATTTATTTGGTCAGTGAATTCTGAATAATAAAGTATATTAAAACGTTATCTTCAGCCAAATTTACTATGTTTAAAATATATTAAGGTAGTTTTGACGATATTTTTTAGGTTTGTTTAAATATAGTAACTATTTTTTTTGTATGTTTGCCGTTATCTACTTTTCGAAGCAGTAGAAAGCCCAGCTAAAACTTTCCAAAATCATCGGGAAAAACTGGAATTTGTATGCAAGACCGATTGACGATTGTATAGATAATAATATTTATTTTGTTTTTTTGTTGTAATTCAAACACGAATAACTGTAGTCTTGAAGTTTTCTAAGAATATTTATAAAGGCATAAAGAATTTTCTGAAAATATTTTGGCTTTTTTTATACTATTTACTATTTATAGAAATTTAAAATTATTATTTGTGATTAAAAATGTTTGATAGTTCAATGCAATACTTAAGGTTCCTTATAAGTTGTTCGTACAGCTATCTAAAAGTATAAAAATATATGTAAAATATAGGTGGAGAGATCATTTGAAATAATTATGTATAGACTACAGTTATCTATATATTATTTATAAATAATGAATGAGCCTTTCGCTTTGTGTATAATTATATTATATGGATACGATTCTAAATTCTTTATACAATAGTAATTTAACGCTATTTTTAATGCGTTTGAAAGGACACGATTTGAAAATAATCTATTCCTTGGGGCGGGAAAGGAGATAAGTTGGTATCTATTAATTATTGTCGCGTATCACAGACCGATCTATAATTGTTTAATATATAATATTAATACACTTTATAATATAATATATATTTTGTCACAACATAATCGTGAAAAGTTTTAAAATCGTCTTGATTATACAGTTTTTGAACACTATAGATCGTTATATTACGTGCATTCCTGAAGAATAATATAATATGTAGTAGTAGTTCTATAATGTAACGGTAGAATATATATTATAGATATATAAATATAAGTGCGAGTAGGATACATTATAATTTAGGATATATAATATTTATACAAAGTGATTCAATTACCATGAAGGCGTGAACCAGGTACTGTACAAGACTAATGTTTTAAGAAACGAAATAATAATTTGTAAATTATAATCATTTTTTCAAGATTAAAATATGTTGTCAGATAGACATGTTTATAAGTAATTATAGTTTATTATATTCTCATTAATAAGGTTAAGAAAATACTATTTACAATCCCTTGACATTTTTTTTGAAACGATGTCTTCATTAAATTTGCAGGAGATTATTCAAGTCTTTATTACTTAGAGACTTAAAGAAAATTCAAATACTCCAGTGACTTTAAATGCTTTCATCAAATGTCTAAAGCATCTTTCTTTGTTATAAATACCTAAATACCTATTATAATGTACTCCATAAATGACCTACCAATCCATTACGATGTTCTATAAACGACGTAAAAACCATCCACAATCATTTTTACTCCAATCATTACAAATCTATATCATTCGATTTTTTAGTATCCCTACAGTAGCTATTTAAAACGAAAATGGTGCAGGTTTCGTTGATTTACAATCGATTAAAATCAACCATATATTATATACTCAGCGCCACTAAGTTCCATCGATTGATGTGTTTCTTTGGTTGATACTCATCTTGGCTATCTAATATAAAATGTATCAATTTTTAAAATGATAAAATGATTGTTTACAGATTGTGTGATATATTTTATTATATTATAATGAGAAAATAAAAAGATCTGTTGTATATTTTCTGAGGTATTGGCTGACCGCGACGCGGTTGGTAATCGCCTTGTATTTATATATTATTAAGCCACACATGACGAAATGTGCATTTCCCGAACACGTCGACCGTTTAAAAACAATGCATCCGTTTTGAACGGTGTGGTGCAGTGAAAAATTAAAAAATGTAATATATCTCGCATCTGTGCATGTGTGGCGAAGGAGAAGATGAACTCCGTTTACGCGCCCAAGTCTATTAACTGCGGTGCAACACACCGACCATGCACATTTATATACAATACAAGTCACACACACACACAGTCACACACACACATATATATATGAAATCTACGAGCCAACAGTGACACATATATATTGTTATTTTATTCAGCGGTGGTCATTAAATGTTTTATACGCGTTTGGTTTTTTTTCACTGACTTCGTTTTAACTCGTTTTTAATTAACCTGAAACGGATACGCTCATACGCAGCTAGACGCTCGGAGTATGTGTGTATAAAATATATACATACATAACACGCACACATATGCGCACGCGTGTATAATATATAGGTACACCACCCATGTGTATGTGACGTACCTACATAGGAAACCGCCGCGGCCACTGCAAAGAATTGTTCCGGTTGTCAGGTTTGCGCCGCAACTCCGCAAGTGTATCTAATGTGTAGTAACTATTTTTTTTTCACGCCCGGCTACCATCTCATCATGACGTTCACAATAGTGTTATTAAATTTTTTTTCGCCCTCTACGCTCGCCGACCGTCGTCTGCGATTTACGTACAAAAATAATCGTACATTAATTTTTACGATATACTTTACATAATATAATAAGGTTTGTTTTGTTATAGTATGCTTACGAGAAAATTCGCGCGGTACTTAAATGGCGGAAAACGTAAACGGGGAAGAAGAGAACGAAAAAAAAATACGCAAACGGATCTCACGCTTAGTCGTAGGTATATATTATAGCAACGCAGGCGCCCATCCCGTCACGTCGATTTCCAGGTAAAATACAAACGTGTATCCGCAGACACATAAAGAGTCATTTTCCCCTTTATTTTATGTGTATATATACATATATCGCGGTCTCGCATCAGAAGTCGACGCCGCTCGGTGCAGATGACCCAAGACGCGCGCGCACATACACACACAGGCATACCCACAGATTTGACTACAGGGTGATTCACCGAATACGATCAGTATCTTTTTTTTCTTTAAATAATAAAATATTATATATATTTTGAGTTTTGGAATTTTCAAATGGGTATGCTTAAAGACGATTTATTACGAATTCTTGAGATTTTTCGTACGACTTAAACAGTGTATTATGATACAAGCTTCTGTTTTTCAAACTAGATCTCCCCACCCCTCTTTGCCGTATTTTGTTTAGTGGATATATTTTATTTTACAAAAATCAGATTTTGAACAACTGCGTCATCGGAGGAGAAAAAGGGGGTGAGCATACTTGGAGAATCACCCTGTATATTTATATTACACTTATGCAGTTGTGTGCGTGTGCGTCAAAGGGACCCGATATTATGTCCATTGCCTCCACAGTCGCCACCGCCGACGCCGTCGCCGCCTGCACAGTCGCACGCCGTGCAGATCCCGAAATCCGATAACGATACATATATAGTTGTATTGGTATATACCTGCGGTATACATATAATGCCGGCGATTTAAGTCGTATTGAGTGTAAGGTGTACGCGACGACCGACAAAACGAATAAATAAATTTAAAAAAAGGCGGACGTTTTGTCGTATTGCCGCTGACCCCTCCGCGATAAAATAACTTACCCGACGTCGCCACCGCACCACCACAGCCGCCCAACGACGGTGACTATTAGCTACTATATACGCGTATAATCATAATATGTTATGTAAAGGTATGCCGCGGTTTCGTAAATTGTTTCCTGCACACACGCACACGTTGCAGCACATATTCCCATCGTAACATTTAAAGGTTTTTCTTCCGTTCTGTTCGTCCGTCCGCTTGAGATTATATATTGTATTTATATATAAATATCATGCAGGGTATAATAGCCGTAATAATACGTGCACGAGTAACGTCCGTCAATCACCGGATACCATCTACATACTGCAGGACTGATCGTCTCGAATAGTCACCGCGGAAAGCATTCTGTAATAATATATGCACAAACACACACACACATATATGCATACATAGCACGAAATTATAAGTAAATGTGTAATTTTATGTATATTCGTGTCAACGTAAAACTTATTAATTGCAATTTTTTATGAATCCTATGACATAAAAAATTATAGTAAATATTTAATGAAATCGTTAAAAGTATTCAAAAGTTTTTGAAAATCTAAGTAATTTCGTGTAATGTTAATTACTTTTTTTGAAAATTTTTAAATGTAATAATTTATTCAAGTTTTGGAATCCTTGTTATCGGTTTTTTTTCTATACGAAGGCGTAAATAGAATTTGAGAAGCACAATGATAGAAGCTATGTAATAATCAATAAAAATACAAGAAATCTAATATCGTTAGTATATTATTCTAATTGTTTTAACAGTAGACACTATTTTTTTCAAATAATTATAAGGTCGTAACAACATTTTTTTTTTTTGAAATCGAATATAAATACTCAAGCCCTTATGTCTTTGAATCTTCTTACATTATGAATGTGAATATTATAGGAAATAAAGAACATCATACTATATTATAACATAGTAAGACATTATACAAGAGTTGTATAAATAATTACTAAATTAATTTATTGACCAATAAAATGCTATAATATAGCTAATCGTTTCTTTTAATTTAGTGACTTAAGACTAGACCATTAATACTAATCAATTAGTTTTATGCAATTCGCCATTAGTCTTGTGGGGGAAGAAATATCTTCAGTCATCACTATATCTTTATAAATTTTTACTGATTGTTAACTAAAATTATAAGAACTAATTGGGAGGATTAATTCCATTTTGATAGATGAGGAGGACTAATATTGCGATTAAAAAATAATTTAAATAGAAAAAATTTAAATTATATATCAAAGGTGAAATGAAAAAATAAAAAATTGAATTCGTATATTATTTTTTGCACGATATCTTGTATTTGTATATAATATACACCAGCCACATAATAATATATTAAGCATAATGAATTTGATTATTACGATGCGTTACAATTTCACTTTAAACATAACATTTAAGTCGAACACGAAGTATTACTCTTTTCCACTAGATAATTTTATAAACTTTAATAGGCAAAAGGTATATTTAATCAAAATATGTTAAGGGAGTCGTGTGATAGTTATTAATTGTTTACATATATCTAACATATAAACTTATTTTAATTTTTTTTTATCATTGTATGTTTACCTTAAGGCGAGGGGGATGTCGTCCAGATCTGTTATAGATTTGAACCATTTACCATTTACGTATACGTTTATCAGTCGCAGATCCAGAATATATTTACGCGGGGAAGGGGTGAATATCCGGCGAATAATTCGCCTGCCGAAAACAGACATCCTAGAATTCATCCGTGTGGCAGAGTCTACGAGGGGGGGCACTATCGTCCCTTGGTCATCCTTGGATCTGCGCCTGACGTTTATTATAATATACATTCTTATACACATATCATGTGCACTGTGCAGGTATAGTATAACGCATTACGGTTATTCTTGTACACATAATATATAACATGAGTGTTTGCTGTTTGGCGTGTGTGTGTTGTGTATAGTTTGAGTCTGTATAAAGCGTTTATGAATTGTATTTAACCAGTAATCACTATGCGTGTAAACTATTAAGCTACTGTTTCGAAAAGAAATGATTATGTTAAGCAATATCTAAAATACAATATTATAATTGAAATTAAAATATCAAAACCGGTTTGCATATTGCTTATTAATTATTGTAATGTTTTATTGTATTATCTTACATCTGTAATTAACGCGCGTCCGAAAATAACGTAGCAATTAGTAGGTAAACGTCATATGAGTATTAAATGTGGTGTAGCATGATCGGGAAACTTTACCTGTTCGGTATTCAAAACCCACACGTTTAGGCATTCGATATCCCTAAAATGACATAGTGTTTAGGTATTAAAATAAAAGAAGTGTACGACGGTACCTTTTCTTTTAAAATATATAAGCCATAAATAGCATATATTACACTTAAATTGTGATAATTAAAATAAATGAATGATGTGTTAACTCACATTTTTATAATAAGTAATCAATAAAATAATAGTAAACATTTTTTTTAAATAAAATAATACAAATTATAGGGATATATTATAATAATATTATAAATTTTTAAAAATAACAAATGGATTTTTTATATTGTCTGTAATTACGCACTTAATCGCAATCCACTATAATTATTATAGTAGTAAACCTCATTTGACAGCCACGCGTATGGCGTAGGTCATGGCGTCATGTAGGTTAAAGTACATTGTTAAAGTTTTTTAGTTTTAATTCATGGGCGGCCCCCTATTTGGCCAAAATATACCCTTCCCCTTTCGGCCAGCACAATTTTCTTTAAAATTTTCAATTATAACAACTTTACTGAACTTAATAATAGTATCTAAAAATGTGATTTAAAAAAAAAAATATATTACCTAATACTTTGTGCAAAAATAATAAAATAAAATAATTGGTAATACAATACATTAGTCGAATAAAAATTAATATAGTATTATAATACCTATATAAAAATAATTATAATAATAAAATAATATAATATTTATATACTTGAATATATAGGTATACTTTAGACACATCATTATAACCAATTTGATGGCGTTTTATATTGTATTATGTCGAACAAAAAACAACGTTGGTTTATCTTTACTTTCAAAAACCAATTATGAGCGAAATTAAACTTAAGAGTGAGGACTACAAAAATAGTAAAATTTATCAAACAAACATTATTTTTTAATTTAACAAATATATAATGTTAAATAATATGTTCAGTTGTTAAAATTGTAAATTTTAAAGAAAACTGTGCTGGTCGAAAAGGGAAGGATAGATTTTGACCGAAAACGGTGACGCCCTAATTCATGTTCAATGTTCATAACATATGATTTCTAATTAAAATACTTATATAGAAAAGGTATATTAGACTTAACGTAAATAAAAAATGTACACATGCATTTTATTATAGATTATATTGTCCAAACGTGTTTCGACATCAGAAAAAAATATGCAAAAACGTTTTATGATTTTGTGCCTAAATGTGTCGCGATTTGCGACAACTAAACGTGCTAGCTGTAGCCGTATACCATACATGTAGAACCGGCGTGGGATATCAACCGAGTTAATATTTAGGTATATAGTCTGGTATAATATTATTTATTCATTAAATAGGTTTTTGATTGTATAGTTCGGTAACTATGTACTGTATATAGTTACACGTTTATGAGACACGGTAATGATAAAAATAGAATTAAAAAATAATAAACTATAGTACTCAAGATCATCTAATGTAAACTCATACTATAATGGGTAGGTATGTCCAGCAAGAAGTTATTTCACGCAATGTTCGTTTTTCGCTTTTGATATATACTTTGTAATATCTATTGGTACTATATAAAAGTAAAAAGTGGTTCAAAACGGGATCCGATCCGGAAACAAATAATTAAAACGTTTCGAACCGCGCACTTTTTGTTTTTTTACATAATTTATGTCTTAATAATCACAATAATTTTATATTTTACTATTGTAACCTACACGGTTGAGGAATTCATTGGATAGCACATACGGGATGGGTTGCATTTAAAAATGCATTAATTTTTTCACACAATAATTACATATTTAGCTAGGTTTTTGTTTTTTTGGTTTTATTTTAAACACGTACATGGCGCATGCATTCTCTGGTCAAGCTATTCTATTATTACATATTACTATATAGTTATTAATAGGACTACAGACTTCATGTTTTGAAACCTCCGAATATGTATATATAAATAACTAAGTATATTTTCAAAAAATGTATTTATTTTAAATAATTTTCTTTATTTTTATAATACTCGCAAATTAATTATATTCATGTCCTAAAAGAAAATTCATCACATAGTTGTAATAATCATTAAAAAATTGTTATATTTATATATTCTGGCTATCAGCCTAAATCAAGGACGTTGTTAGAGGGGGGTCCATAGGGTTCGGATTTTCTCCTCACCTGAAAGAGGTTAGTTCGAAATTTAAGACGAATCTGGTACAGAAAAACTTTCTATGTGTGTTTGTTATGTAGTTCAAAATAATCAGCTTCGTCTGGACTTTTTATATTTTTACACGAACTTATCGATCAAGGTTATGATGGTGTAGACAATATGAGTGGATAGTTTAATGATTTTTGATTTAGAATATACCATAAAACAGTTTTTGTTCATTGTACATCGCATCGAATAAATATTGTTTTATCTTCGGTTTTATCTACAAACATTACTAGAAATTGTTTTGGTGTGATAAAGATATTATTAATTTATTTAGAGATAATGTTTTAGCCGGTGAAATTCTTAGAAATGCAACTTTAGAACTTATTGTAAAACTTAAAAAACACGTTTATTTGGCTTATGTGTAACATGTTTTATAGAACGGTACAAAGTAATAAATGTTTTTGTTTAGCTTTTTAAATTAATGACGAGTAGTCTGTAAAATATTTAAGAAATAAAATATGCAATTTAAACAAAGGCTTGTCCACTTTGGCAGTTGTAGAAAAAAAAATTATTTTGTAATTCATTACTTGTCTGTGAACATCTTTCAAGTTTAATTTTATCGTTGTTTTATTATTTATAAAATTCTAAACATAATATTTCATCTTCTGCTGATTGTATTAAAGAATATCTTTATAAAAAGATTGAAACGTATGAGACAAAATTCAAAGAAATTGTTTTTACCAATATTTCAGGAAGCTATAATAAATTATCAATTATCTAAAATTAATTTTGATTTTTGATACTGAAATTAAAATAAATAAAATTATAAGGATGATTATTCTTGTAATCACTAGAAGAATATTATATAATATTTGTAATTTATCATGTTTACCTAGATAATTTAATTTAATTTTACAAAAAATAAGTTTGAAAATAAAATAATGATATTTTATCATCAATTGAAGTATTATTATCAGTATTCGATTTAGAAAAAAAATATTAATAAAAAATTTAATAAGATTAAGTGTTAAGAACGAGTAGAGGTCTCAATAATTAAAAATATAGGAATAATAAAAGGTTCTCTGCAGCTTTTTTACATTTCAAAATCTGATGGTATTATATTTTTTGGTAAAAATGGTTTCATTTAAATTTTTTTGGTTTTATAAAGAAACAAGAGCAGTAATTTTTTTTTGTTTTTTTTTTAGATTTAGGTCCATATGACAGTATGACACTGTATGCATACCATAATATCTTTATGTATATTTTTATCAATTATTATTGTTTTCATTTTTTTTATTTGTTACTTATATGACTTTAATGGTATAACGTACCTATATATATATATAAATATATAATATGGTTTTTAACACATTTAATGAACGATATAATTTATTATCATTTGTTTCAGAAATTTTATTTTAGTTCTATACTAGCATGAAACGGAAAGAGTGGAGCGAGACGAGCGCCCAACACTTGAAGTAACTGCAGTATCCTGTCCGTATATAGGTATATACACTATATTTTTAACGATCATGAATATTTCTTTCCAGGTGGAACAGGCTTTATAATGATTAAATTAATTTTATATATAACATAAGCATACGTTAGAAAATAATAAATATAAAATGCAGTGGCGTATAGGTGTTTAACTTATTACTATACATAGGTATTATAATAATTATTTTTTTTATGGCCGTGTATAAGTTTTGCATATTATTTTAAATATTTCTCATCTTATTCAAATTTAAATTTTGCATATTTTTAATAATAGATAATAGTGGCTATATTTCATTGAAAATTATTTTAAAACATTAAATTGGCCATGGAAGTAAAACGTCTATAAATGGGTCACTCACCTGTCGATATGGCTGCAGCAGACCAAACGATGTACACGGACTATTACGCACTGCACTAATGGGTAATATAATAGTAGAATGTATTCAACGTTTCATAGTTCTATTGTAACGTACAGAATAATAATTATTTCTAAACGACAATTTACTTTTCGGATCAACCGTAAAATTAAACAAAATGTATATTTGTGTGTTATACGTGTAAGGAATTATAAGAAGCAAACCAAATACACGGAAAAATAAATAATATATTAATCAGTATACGACTGAGAATTTGTGAAAATATACATTTTTTTTTTTTATTAAATAAAATGATAGAAAGGGACGTAATCCAACAATAAAATATTACTAACTGATGTTGTGAATTATTTACGTAGGTTAATTTTTAAGAAACCACGTCACCAATGTCTATATTGAATCGTCGAAATGGATTAGTTGTTAGAATTAATATTATGTGATTGTAATTTTTCATGAAGACTTGCATACTTAGATGTACGTTTATACCAATGTTAATTTATCCCTACTGGAATTCAAAAATAGTGTATTTAATACTTGGGCGATCTACAAATTAGAATTTATAATACTATAAATAAAGTTACAATAGATTATTATTATTATTTTAATATTATTACATTTAAAACATTAATTCAAACAAAAAAAAAACATATGAAACCTAAGAAATTTATAATACATAAAAATTAACTTATTAAGTTGGAAGTTAGTTTTAAATTAAAATTTATATTTATCCATTGGGTAACTTAGTTAAAAATAATTTAATTGTAACTTTTTAATGCTCAACTTTGGTTGTATTAGACTATATGACTTGTTATAGGTTATGGTAATGCATGATATAATTTTTTTTTTAAACTAGTGTAGCTATTACCCTACTATTTTAGAACCTTTAATTATACTATATTATTGTTATAAGATAGGAATATTGATAATTAATGAGCTCATCGTGTTGACTTTTTGGATATGAAATATCAACATTATAGATGATAAGTGTTTTAGTAAGCATTTTAAAAATGTAAAGTGTTGGTTTAATCCACTTGATTCTACTATATTGTGACATCGGAAACTGTAAAAATTAATAAATATATATATATACATATAATGAAAAAACATTACAATTTTTAGATTTAATATTTTTTTTTATTTGGAGATTTGTATACCTATTATATACTATATATTAATGTTCCAAAAATTGTTAACTAAAAAAAGTGTCTTCAGACACAAAAAAATTGTAAGGACAACTTTCGAGAAACTTTGAATAAAACGTTCAAGCATTTTCACTAAAATACAAAAATGTTATATATAAATCTAATAAAAAATTGAAAATTTATTAAAGCCATTTGGAAAAAAAATAAGTGCAAGATCATTTAAAATGTATTAATAATTATTGGTGGTTTGAAGATTTAAGCTAAGCTATTATGGGTAAACAAGATATAACAAGAATAATACGTAATTAATTTAGGTGTGTTTTAAAAATGATATGGAAAATAAATTATCTCATTTCTATTTAGAATTATGATGTATATATATTTTTCATTATATAGCATTGTATCTATATTTAGATATTTTTGAGTCCAGATATCTTATCTATATATAAATAAAATTAATAATATTTTTAGATAAATATAGACATGCAATATTGATTTCACAGAACTAAGAATCTAATAAAATAACTGGAAGTTTCGGATGGTATTAAGCCGGTTTTCCAAATTAAAATACCCAGAAAAAATTTTTTTTAATTATGAATGCAGTAATTATAACAGAATTCATTATTGTTCAGTTGGGTTTAACAATAATAGCATAAAGTGTCAACAATCCAATTTAAATTCAACACAATAGCTCCTAAGCATAAATGGAGTGAATTTCTAAATTAAGAATATTTAATGATTTAATAAAAAGTAATTTTTAAGTATCTATGCAATATTTTTGTAAATATTAAATTATAAAATTAATTGATGCTCATTTAATTGAAGATGATATGATCTGTATTCTTAAGCTTTTGTCACGGCTTCTTAATACCTAACAACGTCTTTGAGTATATAGTAAACTTCTCCGGTTTCTTTTTTTTTTTACTGTAATCGGTATTTGTCATAGAGTATATAGACTATGATACCTACTTATAATCTATTTGTTATTATTTTCTTGATTTTATTTTGCATAAATTTACATAAATCTACATAAGCAAATGTTTTTATTACCTGTGTAAATTGTAAAGTTGACAAATTATTCACTTATATTTATTTATACTATTATGTATAGATTTTTAATTTATCATATAAATGTAATGGTGAAAAATATGCAATATATATATATATATATACTAATTTATACAATTCATGTATGTACTAGGCGTATTTGGCAATCGTTTTACGACGATTTGAAGGCATTCCGCAGTGCATTAATCTTGCAGCGGGTTCTTAGCTGCTAATATGGACATGGGACATCGTACATTTACTATATTTTATATATCGAGTGTTTTACGGAATCCGCCCGTGAAAGCGGCCCCGAGGTGATCGAACATTTTTACCTCTCGTTTTGTATTACATACACGCACACAAGCGCTCGCGTTATACAATATACATATTATTATATTCTCTCTGGACTGGAATCGGTGAGCACACGTTTTCTTATCGGCGCCGATCATCACGTCCTCCGAATTCGACCCGAAACGGCAGGTCGCGCGTTGACTGTAATGCATATAATATTATATATATATTTATCAAAATGTTATACACAACCCTAGTTGCAACTGATTTATACACAAAACCGTATTATATATGACCGGCCAGAGTGTCGGGAATGAGTATACCTGTATTATGTCTATATATAATATTTATGTGTGTCCATGTGTTTTGTATACTTGAGGTATAGGCATCTCGATTCGAATTGTTTCGTTATTTTTTTCGTTCCGAAGATTTTTGTGGAATAAGATATGTGCGCGGGACTGTATGGACGTTTCAAAATCGACCAAAAAATACATTTCAACAATTTTCGATCGCCTGTTCGATATAATAATAATAATGTACGGGGCAGGCGTATTGTGTGACTGTTTGAGTCTAATTATCAGTAAAATATAATATAAATTGTTTTTATTTCTCTATTTATGTTGCACAGTGCACCGTATAAGTAAATAACTATATACGATATAGCGATTCATCGCATGCACGCGTATCCTCATTTTATACTTTATCATACGTTTATTCAATAATTTTTTGGAATTTTTAAGCGTTTATACTTAAAGTTCATATGTTTATATAATTCAATTGTTGTTATGGAATTTAAGGACTCAATAGGATAAGATAATAAATGTTGTACAAATATACCTGTCATGTGGCGAATGTTGCCTTCGATGTATAATATGGGCATGCGCATTGATCTCAATATAGGATATTATTATATAGTATTCCACATTTATGTCGAGATTAAATATTAAAATAAAAAGATTTTACTTTCAATTTATAAATGAATTGTATTTATAATTTGTTAAAAATGTACAAATTAGTTTTTATTTAGGTATTGAAATACTTTAACAATTTTAATTGAGTTAGTGAAAATAAGTTAAATTAACATTATTTTTATTTGTAAATAAAATAAAATTTTTTATAATATAAAATAATATACCTATTATAATACTAAACAGTATCATATAATAGTAAAACAAGCCAAAACGAAAAAAAAGTTATCACACATTTTAACACAAATAATATACAAATCATTGATGAAGTACAAATGAATGAGCATGACCTTGGTAGTGGTTAGTACTATAGCTACTAGTTGAGTTGGTTTTCGGAATATTTCACAGTAATAAGTTATTAATTTTTTTAGCTAGTTGTACCTAGAGCTATAACTTCCATACATGGCTACCGCATGTTCTATCAGTAAAAACTACGATAAAATCATAATAAAAAGTAAGCATAGATAAGTATAAATAAAATAGATGACATTTTTTTCATAGATTATGATATTTTTAAATACGTAATATATTATTGATTATAAAATAATCAAATTCAGATTGATTTTTCAACGGCCCAATTGATTTTCTTCGTGATCTTCGTGTATGCTCCGTACAATATGGTCAACTCAATTATTGTAAAATTGTTTATTTTTGAATATTCCTTCGATACAGGTACAGTATGTATAGTGAAACGGAGGTAAAAAAAAAAATAATAATAAAAATACGGTATGATTAACGTTCGAATGTAATCGTAGCGTTTTGTGAACATTAATTGTGTTAAATTTCTTTACAAAAAACGACTTGGTAGTTGGTATGTATATAATATTATATTTAAGTATTCATTTAATGTTTTAATGCATAGGTATTTATATAGATTAAACGGTACGACTGACAGAACTTATACGTGGCGACGGACGTATGTTACACATTAATACATATATGTTTATATATTATACATCTATGTCCATTAAAACTAATATTTCCTACGATTTAGGAAATATAATTTCACAGCTCAGTGAATGTGTTTTCAGCATGGACATAATTTCATAGGCCCGACGCTTATCATTATTAATGTAATAATAATAACGTATACTGTTATATATATGTATGATATATAATATATACCATAATATAACATGTATATAACATTTGGCCATGGTAAACATGTTACGGTTTTAATTCTTCTTCTTTTTTTTTCTATTTTGTAATCATTATTATTCTTATATATTATATTATACGCCAAGAAGAGGACTGAAGACGGAGATGGAAATTTGAAACATTTAAAAATTTATTGCAGCTCGAGTAGGTACTTTTACTATATAATTTTTAAATTAATCACCTATAGTCTCATACAATTTAAAAATGGTGACCCGATAACTTCAACTGATTTTTTTATAATCATGATTATTTAACATATATGCGATTAATATACTGTATACAGTGCATTCAACAGATACAACAATCACAACTGTTATTCGTTCTAAAGAAATTAAAGACAAAAGGTACCCATATTTTTGGATTGTATTTTAATGTTTCATCAATGTAATCATCATAAAGATAATTACAGAATATTTTAACGTAATGTAAGCATTATTAAAATAAATGATTTACAAACATTCTGTGGATTGATAGCCGGTCGTATCAATATGTAAAAATGATACGCGGCGCAATCTATAGATTTCTTATAACTAAAAAGGTCATTTCGGCGTGATTGATGTACGTCCCACCATAACACTGGAAATAGATACGGGTGGTACTACGGTTATCGTAATTTATAAGAATGTAGTAATAAATAGATATATTTATTACGTATAATATGATGTATTTTATTTTATATTCTTTTCAAGTTTCAAAAGTCACTGAGCCGATCCGGACTGTAGGTTATATATGATATAATTTCTCCTTATAACTTCTCCAGCTAGTCCGTGTCTCAGCGTCTGCAATACGCCCAATAGTTCCATCATAGTTTCACGATGAGTACGAATAACATAATATGTATACTCCTATATATAGATATTATGTTATATTATACAGTATACATGGTGGTATAATACACTAATACAGGAAACTCGGTCACCAAATGCGGCTATCGGATACGACAATCTTGATGAATTTGCCCGACAAATTGCGCGGCGTGAACATACATATATGTAATTAAATCGAGAAACCGTCGTGAAAATATTACTCCGATATACATGTATATATATCATAACTACAATTGTCTTATACATAATATTATTATTATTATAATATGACGGACAGGTAGTCAACCAGGTATCTAAGGTGTACATATACTATGTTGTGTGCGCATCGCGATTTCCCCCTCACGCATCCCCTCGCACTGCCGCCGACACGGTTTCTACGTTCCACACGGGTTCCACGCAACACTGCGGTGTGTCTTACACAGTTTACCTACTTTATATAGCTATAATATTATAATATCATATTATGGCCACTGAGTAATAATAATTGTGAATGGTAATTTTTTGTTTGCATATTATTTCCCTTGTCGTTAATTACAGCCTAGGGCGGGTAAAATCGTCGCACATCTTCAGATACGAGTGTGTAATTATAATAATAATAATAATAATACGTATAAGCGCCTCTTTATATTCATAAGCGGCGGTAAATCTACCATGACAAATAGTGGTGGGAGTTCACAATAATTATGAAAAAAAGCATGTTTACCTTTTTTTTACGATTATAACATCGAACTACATAATATTATATTACGTATGTTTAAAACGTTTATATAATTTTAATTTACGGACGTACAGGTGTCCAAGTATACAATTTGATTAGTAATAATAATTTAACTTATATGATAATTAGTAATTAATAGCTTATAATTATTACTTGTGCACTCACTAGCTAAATGTACGTATACTCATGAGTTATAACTCGCAGTAGCATATGTACACGATCAAACAAGTATAGAGTTTAGAGCAGACTGAATTTTTAATTCGGTTGCAAATTGAAAAAGTTTTTAGTTTTAAATGGATTACCTATGCGTGACCATTAAAATTTGATACAACTATTAATAAAATATGTATAATATGTTTTAACAATAAATGCGATCACAAATATTTATATCATGATCTATGATTATCGTCTTGATGTATTTTTATAATAATATCATAAAATTACCCTATGAAGATAAATATATAAGCTAATGATACTTAACCATAATTTTATTGAATTATATTTCAATTCGACATAATTTACATTTCTTTTTTTCAAATTTAAATTTTATTAAATTATTTATTTATTTTTATAGAAAAAAAATATCATAAATTAATTTATTATTAATAATTATATCATAGGGAAGTGTGATAATATGGTAACTAATTGTATATAATAATATGTTACAGTGTTACACGTATAGGCAAAAGGCGATGCAGAGGCGTGTATATTGCGTTGTGCTTCGCATTATTATTAGGCGAAAAAATAAGATACTTCTCGATGTATTCGTTATAAATTTTAAAACGTATTTTAGGGTGCCACTAAAAATAACTTTAATATAATCAATGCGACAACAATATTTTTACATATTATAATGTCTTATTTATATTTGTGCAAATTTGAGAAATTTAAAATAATTTTTTAAGGTAGCCTATTGCGTTCTTAATTCTTATACAGTCGAGTCGCGATAACTCCAAGTTGAAGGGAGATAAAAATTCGCTTCGAGATATCTAACTCTAATTTATATTTCTAAGGGAATAAAAAAAATTTGGGTTGTTAAGTTTTTCCAATTATCGCAACTTAGCTGTATTAGAAAAAAAAAAATATCGAAAAACGCTAAACCAATCAATTTTTCACTGATATTTCCAAAAATTTCCAGATAAATTCTTAATCGCTACTTCTGAAAATTTTTTTTATAATATATTTATATTCTATCAGTTCTTTAATAAAATTTAAATTATTTCTTAGAGTTGACGTTGCAGACTGACCAGTGAACCATTACTTTATATACATGCTGAGAACGAAAACATTAAAGTGACATAAACTATTTTCTTCATTTGAAATTAAATTAAACTTAGAGTGAAGCATGTAATTTTTTAGACAATATATTAATTTAGCCATTCATTTAGTCCTATGGTAGGCTCCTGCAGTCAATATATTTATATTTTTTTCTGGAATAAATCCCAAAAAAGAAATGATAGTTGAATTAATTCCTTATAATAATAAGAGTATGTAATAGGAATAGCTAAACTTAATATATCTTTATTTAGTTTTTGTTCTACATTGTATGTTATTACAATTACAACAATATTATGTGTGTCCATCACTATGAGCCGATTCGTGTTATTTGTCTGTTTCAAAAACTCGGTCAAGTTACGTGTATGTATAAGTATAATTGTAGTGAGTACCCTTCCGGAGCATATGAGCATACTAGAAAGGCGCGTCGTTCAAAATCCACTTTAAAAGTCTCGACATATTTTATGAACACTATATGTACGAAAAAAACATGCATTTCGAGGTTTTCGGATCGAGCTTGGGTATAAAAATGATAATTTTTTCCCGCAAAATTAAAGCGAATCAATCATACATTTTGTCATTCTAATACATTATTTATTATTATTATAGGTATAGTAAATTAATTAAGAAAGAATAAATTATTTAAAATATTAGAAGTATTCAATTGCTACGATTCGAAATATATATAAGACAAAACTAGTTCAATTCGCTGTTATTGATAAGTATTAATAAAATTAATATCATTACTGTAATAGATGTGTTAATTTTTAATTTAAAATTATATCATTGTATACAAAACATAGTTCTAAGTTGAAACGGTCTGTCAGCCTTTGTAATCACAAAGTATATTTTATGTTGTGTTGTTTATACTGTTATATTAAAGTAATTTATTTTATTACGAGTATTACGATAGGTTAATCAAATTTTTGACAAAAACAATAAATTTATTACATTATAATATTTAACTACTATAATAGTATACATTTATATCGTATATTGCATTGTTGTTATTAACAGTTGAGTCAATAAGATGGTACACCTTATCGTAGAACGGTGTGAATAGTTTCATGGTATAAAATGGTCTAGGTATATAGTTTAAAATTAATTTAAATATTATGAAAATGTTATTATGCGATGTAAAATGTATAGTATACGTACATTTTTCAAGTCTTCACGAATATTTTGTTTTTAATTAACAAAACCATTAACGTTGATTTTTTTTGTTTAAATATGCACTAGGGTAGATTTTTCAGACAACTTCGATTTGTCTATGAAAAACACTCAAACGGCATTACCACGTGGCAATGATCCGAATCGACCCAAACTGATATAAACTTATAGAAAAGTTTTCCTTTAAAGTAGTTTACTTAATTGAATTTTAAGAAATTGACTTTCGCACAATTTATTGGTTTTTAAATAAAATATGATTAATTTATCACGTGGAGTAATTTAAAAAGCTGTTTGTTTATTAATCTTATTAAATCTAAACGAATAATTATTATACATAAAAAAAAGATTATGTCAACGTAAACATGAATTAGACGGATACACGCGCAATTAACTAGAGACAACTGCACGGCGTATCGGTGCAGGTCGGTAAAGCATTATTGGTATATAATACACGACACACCATTGTTATCACTACAACACAAGAAATAACTCGATTTTAATTTTCTTCAAATAAACGCGTCTGCCAATTTATGGACTGAGCTTTAAAATAATTATTATTCTTCTACAACTGCAAGTAACCCACATCTTCATTACATTATTCTCGATGCAGTCATCCGGCGCACCTCTGTCTCAGAAACCTTAAACTGAATCGCTTAGTCATGGTTAACCTAACGTAGGGTTTCGCTGGGTTATTTTTATGGAGGTGGCGGCGTTGGTTGCATTACACTAATACAGACTTCTGAAGTAGTTCGAAGCACGGAAATTGTTCTACTGTTTCCGGTCGTCACTAGTCAAATTGGGTCACTGATTGAAGTAGCTTCAATTATGGACTATGGAGGCGACTTTTTGTGGAAACGGTTGAACGGGCCAAAAAGACCGCACTGCGGTGGGCCAATCAGCTACAATTTCGGATGGATGACTATTCGGGAAGTTGGTTTCGGTTGACATAAGGCAGGAATTAGTGGCATGCTGACTCTGTTATAGGTTCTAGGGGAGATAAATAATTTATTGGAAGGCTGAAGAACTCGTTTCAGCCGTGACAGACTGTACCCGCTGGGTGATTCTCGTCCAGGCAAATCTATTACGATGAAAACTGAACTAGAAGCGTAGGATTCGAAACATAAAATTATGTTATAAACACGTTAATATTTGCTCGATGATTGTCGAATGCCTATAATAGCTAGTGAAGACATTTATAAGTATTAGCCTAAATTTTATAATCCCCATCATAGTTTAAAATCGAAGAATTTTTGCTGCCCCAAGATATGATGACAGACAGGAAGAAACCACACATCATTGTAAAACATTATCCATTCATTGTTCCAATTAGAATCTAAAACAGATATATTCCAACTAATGATTGGAAAATTTGCATATTATTCATTATTATAATAAATAAATAAAATAAAATATGCTAATAAAAGTAAGTAATCATTTTTCGAACTATATAGTTGTTTACTCGTTTACAGTTGTATTAAACATATACATTTCGTATATTGTTTACATATCGCCCGTGTCGTAAGGTTATATAACAAGGTAACACCCCCCTTTTTTATATTTGCATTTCCTAATATATGTATAGTAATAGAGGGTTAATATAACAAATGATAACTATTTAAATCATTCCCCTTACTAAGTCACGCTTTATAAGTTTGTTTTTTTCCGTATTAATCGGATATATTGTATACGTATAAGTGCACACAAGTACATTTTTTTTTAGATTTTAAGAGAACCGTAAGAAATATACCTACTTAATATTAGTATTTAATAAGTAGGTATAGCGTTGTATCTATCAAACAGAAATCAAGTCTATTTATATTTTATAGTTGATATATTATTATAGATAGTTTTTGTATACAGTAATACTCTGATAATACGAAAACCTTGATAAGTCGAAATAAATGCCGTTCCCTTACGAAAGAAAAGCTATGGATAACTCAAACATTCCGTCTTTCGAATAGATGGATAATAATGGATCGTTTTTATAATGATTTGTCTAATCTGTTTGTGCGTTCCGATAATTTATAACCAAATCACGTTTATTATGTTTATCTATTATCGTATTTTTAATTGGGTTTATTTACATAAATTAATTATTAAAACGTCCAAGATGCTTTATAGAAAGAAAATAGTGAGGAACATTATAAGCGATGTGAATGACGAAAAATTTACCATAATCGATATTCTTTAAGCTATGTGCATTATTGTATTTCCTCAGTTAGGCTCATCAACATTTTCAAAAATTATAGTATTTAGAAAATGTGAGTTTAATTGAGTTGCACTAAAAATCATTATTTTAAATACAGTTTTTAATGCTTAAAGAAAAAAATAGATTCAAATAATATGTTATAATAATGACAGTCACTGTGTATATGATATTGACGTTGTAGTTTTGTTGTATACTTCCGAGTGAGCCTTTCGTTTTCATATTTTGTGGATACCTGCAGGCATAGTGGCATGATATTGATATGTAATATAAATATACTGCTGTTTTTTACCGAATCACCATAAAAATTGCTGACACTAAACCAAGAGAGAATGCAGTTCATTATTTGAGTGAATCAATAGAACATATACCAAATACATGTATAACGTAGTTTAATGGAGTTTGAGAGTATATATATATACTATATATATATATATATATACTATATATATATATATATATATTATATTATTCTGATAAATAAAACAGCAATATGATTTTCTCGTACCTACTATACATTTTTTTTTGCAACATTGACAGTAATGTATGTATAATGAGAAAAATCCGTATAAAGTAAATAATACGATGTGTAGGTTTTATTGATATGGTGATTCATCACGTGTATTCACTCCCATTTTTATTTAAGTAATTAATTTATTCAAATATAACATATAAGTAATAATAGGTATACTTAATTAAATTGCGTGTTTTAAAATAGCAAAATATTTTATGTAATTTAAGGTGTTGTGTGGTGATACAAACTTAATTTTTACTGTAAATTGCAAATAATTCAAAAACATATATCGATGTAGGCATTTATTTATATAAGCGAAACACACACACAGAGACAGTGATATAGTTGCTCAATATTATTAAAGTTTATAACATGTACTAATACGCGAGTATAAGAATAATTACTCATAATTCTAAGTTTAAAGTTAAGTTTTAACTGGAAGTTATATATTATGATGATTTTAAAATTATAATTGTTAATAATATAATACACGAGAAAGATAATAATATATAGTATTAAATAGACTATTACAATAGACTAAAATAAATACATTGTATTTTATGATGGAGGAAGCCGTTAATTTTTTAAATGAGGAAGGTTGAACTATAGGTTTTTTCAAAACAGTTTAGTATTTTCTAATACCATGAGTACCTATATAAAATTTAAACATTTTTTTAGATTTTTTTAAATTACTTATTATAAATATAGTTATGTCTTAAATAATATGCATATTTTTACAAAAAAAAAAACACTGAAAACATTTTTAAATTTCGGGGAAGATCGTAGTCTCCTCTGCTCCCTAACTGAGTTATTGTCAGAAACTCTATAGGTAGGTAGGTACATATTAAAATTTCGATTTAAATATATAAACAATTTAAAAAAAAATTGTCTAAAAATTTACAATATAAAAAGGGTGCTAGGTACTCATTAAAAAAAGATGCTTGTATTCCCACAATAAAGTCCATAATAATTCTTATATAGTATAAAAATCTAAATACCTGACAATATGGTGTTTGATTATTCGTAATTTGATTTATTACAATAATCTACAATAAAAGAGTGAGCGAGTATATGTTTGATGAATCATTCAAAATTATATTTATTAATTATTTTTCAATAAAATTAAAATATGTGTACATAGAATTATAGAGTATTATATAATAATAAATAGTATATTGTATTTTTTTTGCCCGAGTACTTTTTAAAATGTATATTTTATTTAAAATATAAATAACTATTTTAATCAGAGCCGGTAGATAAAATGTTTCCCAATCGCTTCAACTTGCATATATAACTATGTAAGTATAATACAAATATTGTCATATTTGTTTTTCTGAATTGCCTTATAATTAATATTTTTAACTAATAACTAGCGGAGGATTTAAATGCAAATTGTATTTTTTTTTTATATTTGAAACCATTATTTCATCATATTATACATAAAATAACTTAAAAATTAAACCTTTATTTTTAGAGTATTAATTTGAAACATTTTTAAGGATTTTTTTAAATCCTGATGAATATATTTTATAATAATGGATAAAAATTTAGAAAAATATGTACTGATGTTTTTATTCGTATGCTAGACAAAATTAGCGATAGCTGCACAATGGTATAACTAACGAAAGTTTCGTTGCGTTGTGACAGTGCTGCGGTCAGAAACGACTGATATAATTACAACTATACAAGCACCTAATATAATATAGACAGCATTAATTGCAATAATATCAAATTTTACGAAAACGTAAATACTACGGAATAGATTTTTGTCTTATCATTTTTACTTAACATTATATTAAAAAAATGGTTAAGATCATTTTTTAGGGTGCTATTTAAAGGTTTGCACATTATTATAGTACATTAAGTCAGTTATATATTTCTTGTGTTTTAGGACATTTAGATGCACATCCTATTAATAATGACATAGATATCTGCATCGAGGAAAGAAATGTACATTTATAAATATATATTTACGGTATACTTATCATTTGCCATACTACATAATATGCTGTATAAATCTGGCGAAGACTAAACATTGAACGTTGTTATATATTAGATTAAGTATTATTATTAAGATCTATATTCTATTATTCTATTAAAAATCTTTATGTTATTATACTTAATATTTATATTGACTATAATATAATAGGCTTGATTTATAGTTTTATAGATGTATGTGGGTGCTATTGTATAAGTACCTATCTGTTTAATTATATATATACGGATAGCACTTAAAATATGAATGTGCTAACACGGTGAATACTTATCATGTTATAGCTCCGGTATAAAACGTAGAAATAATACATATTATATTATTATTACTTATTAGATAATTATAATTGTAAACATCACAGCTGAAGTTATAAAGTAAGCATTTTTTTTTGTTTTTATCATTTACATTTTTTCAACACGAATTTGTAACTTTAAAAGGTTAGGACTTAGGTTGTACCTATACAATCTAATGTGATATTGTTTAACGAATTAAATACTGTAATTTATTATTTTTATAGATATGATACTGCTATGACTGTCTGTTCTTGTATTATTATGTATTTATTACTCGAGTATTGAACTATATACATAATATGCAATATATAGCTCTATATTCTAATACACCTACTCTCTTTATAAGTATAAATATATAAATAGAATTATGATAATCTACAATATGCATATTAGTCATGATAATTCATAGTTTCGAAATATTTATTAGTTTGATTTTTGTATATTATAAATTATAATGATATATACATTTATGTATATATATATATATATATATATATATATATATATATATATATATTGTATAAAATATAAATGTACTTAATTAAAACCTAATTAATATTTACCTACTTATAATTTGTTTTAAAGCATTATATACATGAATGCATAAATTAAACTTTTAATAATTTTTAACTTTTGAGGAGATAAATATGCACTATAGGTATATACACATATACGAGTATTATATTAATTTAAAACATATATACTTGAAATCTGACTCAAGTTAATTCGTGTACTGATTTATTTATAAATAAATAAATAAATCATAAAAAGAACATATAGTTTTATTTTGTATAGGTATTCATAGTTGCATATACAAGAATTAATATTTTTGCTTAAAATATAATTTATACGCAATTATATACAGATTCTTATTTTTATTGACATTTTTTTTAACAAATTAAGAGTACCTACCTAATAAAGTACCTAATAAAAAAGTTTCTTACTACTATATATTTTTGATATACCTAAAATATAATGGAAAGCATACAAGAAATTCATACTAAAAACTTCTAATTTTACAAACTCGAATGTAAAATTATTTAAAAATTTATAAATATAACTATATAGTCAGTCATCTTGTTTGTCCTAAATTCATTTTTTGTTTTAGATTCTGAGTGGAGCAATGAAGTATTGATTTTACAATGACGCGTCTGTTTATTTTTCTTATTTTTCTAGCTGTGTATTCTCTTGAAATATAAAAATGATTTTACATATTGCAACTTTAGGAAGACGATTTTCAAATTTACTAACCTGAAATTTGTATAGCTTTGGTTTGAAAATACGAGGTTTCTTAAAATATATACAAGCTATTTTTTTTATTTATATATACTTTGATGTAATTTATTTTGTTACAATTCAAAAATATTATTCGTAGGGACAGGGGTGGAACCACGCAAAGATAACAGAGGGGGGGGGCGATTTTTAAAGGGCAAACATTAATTTTGATAAAGTATTTATTTAGGTTATTTATGTTACTTTCTACAGTCTCGTACAGAAAAAATATTTTTTTATAGTAATAGTAATAATATTGATATTCATAGTTGCAAAAAAAAACTAAAATTAGAGACTTCAAATTATTTTTTTGTGAGAGAACGGGGGGAGGGCGATCGCCCCCCCTGGATCCGCCACTGCGTAGGGATTTAAAAAAAGTTTTTACGTATATATATATATATATATATATATATATATTATGAATTGTATACCTAATATATATTACGCAATGACAATTTTAAATTATATAGATTAATTAAGTAGGTACTGTTTTATATATGTATATTACAATAATATCTTAAGCACTAAAAGTTTTTAATCTCAGTATAATATATGCGAGATATCCTCACGCAGTTTTTGCTTATCACGGGAATGTTATATACGTGGCGGCGCACAAGCCTTCGCCCGTGTAATGTGTACCTACGTACACAAAATATTATGTTATTACTGCCGCGATCGAGTCACGAGTTCCGGCCATCCGTCTTCCGGCCGTCCGAGACGCACCGGAAACAAACAACGGGGCCGCCGCCGCCGTCGCCCGACCGTCCGTCCGGGAGATTTACCGCGACGCCGGCTGTGGCAGCGACCGCGGTGGAATGGTGTCGGGCCGGGCGGCTGGCCACGCCCACACGACAGCCCATTGGCCGCGTGGTCGTCCCCTAGTCTGCCACCGACGACCGTAGCGCGGCGCGCGCGCGCGCCGACCGACTGATCGCTGAGACGGTGTAAAAAAAACTACCTCGCCGGTTCAGTCTGTACGCGCGCAAGCCCGTGTGTACGTTCGTCGACGTCGCCGCTAATAAACGTTTCGCGTGCGCCGCTGTGTGTGCTGTGTCCCGCCGCTGCCGCCGATCCCTACGCGAAAAAGAGCATGCGCGCAACCCAGGACGACAACAATAATATTTTATAGATCGTGGCCGGAGCAAGACGACGAGGACGCCGAAGACGATTTTTTTTCACTTCATCCTTATCATTACTTTCGCACCGTTTTATTTTCCGTTGTCCACTGCCGTTTAATATTATAAATTCAGTGCGTTTTCGGACTTCCGGATCCAAAACCCGCGACATCGCAGTAAGCATTACATCCTTCGCCAGAACACCACATCATACTTCCCTGAAGTCGTAATAATATTCCGCAGCATCTCGGCCATCACGTATTTAACCGTTGTCGCTTTCTATCGCGAGTCCACTTGTAGCGGTTTCCTGTCGACCGCGCCAAACCGTAAGTTATTTATACCCATATTTTATTTTATTTATTTTTGTTTAGTCTCGAATTATAAAATATGTTCTGTATTATTACGTAATGTGATAGGTTATATCTACTTGTGTTGTTGTGAAAACGTATTGTTGGGGTAACGACGGTTAAATTTACATATTTCTAAATAACGCCACGCGTGCGGGTTTATCCTGCGTCGTCACATCGTCTACGTTAATTGTATTTACATTACTACTATTATTAATTATTATTAAGGTAATAATTAATAATAATATTATAATATGAGTGATTTGATAATATACCATTGTAAAAATAGGTTATTGGCGTAAATACTTACGATTTTTCCTAAACAATCCGTAAATAGTCACGTCACCGCATGAGCGGGTATTCCGCGCGCGATTGTCCGTTGTGTGGCGATATTCCGATATCGCAATTGCAACGACCATAATAATAATATACCTGCGATAGTGAGATATAATAGTAATAATAATAATAATAATAATATATAATATTGTTATTATTCGATATGCATACGAACCGACAACGACTGCATGTCGCGAAATCGTCAACAGATTGACAATGAACTGGTTTTTTTTTTTATAGAGTTTTACAAACACGTTAACAATGACTGCGATTTTCAGCCTAGTTTTTAAAATACAATATAAAATTGTATCAAGTATAACATTTCGTCTTAAACGTAATATTTAAACTTATTGACAGTATAAAGCACTACATATATATAGTTCAATATAATATCTTCTTTGTATAGTAAATAATAATAATATCATATTATATTATTATATGATAAAGGTGTACAAGCGTACACAGAAGATGTTATTATTATTATTATTATTGTAAAACAATAACATTAATTATTATACTGAAACATAATCATTACGTAATAATGGAATTTCTTTATAGTTTATTTAAAAATCTATCTATTTTATGAAAAAAAATTCTGAATTCTGAATAATATCACATATTATAAATTTATAAAAATTTGAATGTATCACTCATCAGTATTCAGTATCAGTAACATCACTATAGGCATATAAGTTTATGATATTAGGTACCTATCTTGTTTTTTTTTAAACTATTTAAATAAATGATATACATATATAGAATATAAATTATGTATAATATTTATATATTAGTACACATTATTGTAATCTATCTACATTTATTGTAGACGAATAATTGTTTATATAATCTAGCTATAGTTAATTTTATTAGGTATTCAATGAATATACTATTCATTCATTTCAAATTAACTTAAGTTATATAAATACTATAAAAATACTGATCAAATATATATAATTGATAATTAAAATTTGCTTGTTTAATAGAAACACTCCGTGCGTAATGAGTAATAATCAATGACTAGAATATTATTAGTGTAACTGTAACTATATAGATACCTACTTGTTAACGTTTATTTAATAATATAAATAACCTAAAATTCAGACAACAATTTTATTTTATTTAAAATGTTGGTTAAATGTTTAAAAGATAATTAACTTAATATAGATTTTGTTGAAAAAATATTATTTCCGAATTTCTTAATTTATAGACAATAAATAGCTGGTAGGCAGGTAAAATATAAAAATTGTGTGAAGGACAATTTATTTATAAAAATAAGCGACTTATCATAGTTATATGCAAGAAATAAAATATTACTTCTTTTAAAAATTTAAGCAAAATCCATTATGTCTATTATCTACATAATAGCTGTACAAACATAGTATTATCTACCCTTAAATATAGGCGAATAATTGATTTTTTATCTTACATTGATAGCTCAACTAATAGGTAGTTGATACCACCTGACCCTAAATTTAGAAAATCAGAAGTAGGTATACAGTAAACCTATACATATTTAATAATTAAAATTAAATATGATGATTTGTTACTATCTGCATCATATAGAAACTTATTACAGTAATAATATTAAAATAGGTGCTTAAAAATCTTGACAATTGATATTCGTATTTATTAAAAATTAGAAATTTTAATTTTGATTATCGTATAGGTATTATATATATTAATAAATAATGAATAAAACAGTTGACTTTTTGGCAAACATATATTATACATTAAAAACAATAACCTATGAACTTTTTATAATAATAATAATGTTTTATTATATACCTATACATTTTAAATGAGGTACACTGACAACAAAACGTTTTTAAATGGTGCTGGTTTATAAATATAATTTTTACTCTTTGGATCATTTTTCAAAGATTTATAGTGCTTATATTTTAGCGAGTTTATTCTGCCAAAAATCTACACATAATTTACAAATTTATGAATTTTATTCTCTTTAGCCAACTCTATGTTTGATTAATAGATAGATTTATGTTTCATAGCGTGTCTGGTGAAGAAGTCGAATTTTGTTAGATACGCACGGCTGCTGTGCCGGTGCATTATTAGTAATTTTTTTTATGCGCTGTTCGTTTAATTTATTTATCATATTTATATCATACATTTTAAACACATACGCTCCCATAAAAAACTGCATCCCACTCGATAAAAATATTCTACTGTACACGTCATACAAATACTTAAGTATATAATTACAATTATTGTAATGCACTAATACCTATTATTATACGAGTTGTATGTCGAGTTTCCTTTGTAGTCAAATCGAAACGATATACTATTCTATAATATAATAAACAATAATAGTATCTCTATCCTACGCGTCTACCCTACAAATGAGGTGAATGATATGTACGATAATCTCATTTTATCTGTTAGAAAATAATAGGTTTTAAGTTGTAACTTAAAAGATCTATAACGACGTATCTCATAATAATATGGCGCTCGCGAGGGGGGTGGCAGAAAAAATGTTGAACGTTAACACAGATCCGTCATCGATCGCAAGTATGCGGTTAACCCCAGTACAGATAGATTACTGTGATCACG
Organism: Rhopalosiphum nymphaeae; assembly: GCA_036289425.1. Classification (NCBI taxonomy): domain Eukaryota; kingdom Metazoa; phylum Arthropoda; class Insecta; order Hemiptera; family Aphididae; genus Rhopalosiphum; species Rhopalosiphum nymphaeae. Next base: position 3,441,001 of record JAZAQC010000004.1, read on the forward strand.
TGTCAGCTTGATTTCGGCCCACTCCACGTGCAAGTTTATTTATTTTAATTTTATGGGCACCACACACACATTTTACAATCGTACATTATCTAAAAAAACCAGTATAATATATATATATAATATTAAACGTGTGTATTATGTACACACGATGACGACCAGACGACGACGGCGGCCACGTAAAACCGGATCCAACGAAACGATTTCCATGTTCAAATCGCGCACCACCACACACGATCAATAATAATAATATTATGCGCGTGCGATCACCACCGCCGTAGTCCGTTCATGGTGTCTCTGTATACATATATTAAATATATTATAATCGTAATAATGATTAACACGGTTTAATTAAAAATCTCTATAGCGATGAATCAATTTACTCGATAAAAAAAAAAAATTACGTACAACCAAAGTTTTTTAGTTTTTTATTCTGCCGATTATAAATTTTTCTATAGTATGTAAATTTAGGACTGGTGATACTTATAGTAGTTAGGACTGGACGATATGCCACGTAGGAAATGATACACATCCATATTATTATTATTAGAATATATATGAATCGTTTAAGATTATACATTGGTGATTTACCCATATAATGATTAATGGGTATTATGATAATATATTTGTATTCACGAAATAAAAATAGATTTTTCGAGCGTAATACTATTTTTATCAGTGAAAATATGAAATAATTTGTTATATAACAATTTTGAGAATATATGTATAACTCGATGTATTAAATGGTCAAGTGAATTTGTCGTTGTAGATTTACCAAACCCCTAGAAAGGAAATTGGTCCCTGTTTTTAAATCACTTTTCCCATAGTTTGTAGTATACATCCATCACTGGTCTTAAATACCTCGACTTTAATTAATTTTTTGCAATATTAATTGAACTACCTATCTAATATAATATTTTAATTTTAAGTGTATAATATTATGTTGTGATAAAATAATATTATACACAAATATATTGGTATTAACAATCGTTTTTATTATATATATATAAATATAATAATTATATATGTATAGACAGGTAGGTATATTTACTATTTAGGTATAATGTATGGCTTAAAACACTAGACGATTCTTTTTGACCATAGTCATTTTCTAAGTACCTACTTATATTTGTCTTTTGAAAAATATTTTTTGTCTTGTATAACTTGAAGTTTATGTTACTTTATAGTTTATATTACTCTTACTCATTATTATACATATAACATTTTTATTCTTCTTATTTTTATTGTAACAATTATAGTTTTTAAGTTTTTACTTTTTTAAATCAACATATTCTTTTAATTTTACATCCTTGAGCAGAATTTCGATGAGTTCATCCATAAATAAGCACACGAAGTTCACTTTGCGGGACACCCCTGGTATCTTTGTAGAGCGCTGTTCTATTATTTTAATATTCTCGAAAATATTGGTACATATTTTTATAACAGATCGATAGTCATCATTAGATAAAATAAATTTGGATGTTCACGAACGTTTAAAAAATTACTCGTATTTCCTAAGATATCGTTGTCTGGTTCGTGATAAAAGAAGTACTACATATAAGACGATATATAAAACGTGTGGACGACTGCTGCAGCATCAGCAGACGTATAATATGTATTTTATACTATAGCTAGCCCCTCTACGCGGCCCCTCTACGCGTTTGTCATAAAAATGTATACGAGTATCTACGAGTATAAATATAAAATGTATATACATAGAGACGGCACAACATTCGCAATCGTCTGCGCGTGTATAATAATAATAATAATAATAATAACAACCACAACGTATATTATATATATTTATTAAATGTATACATCATAAATCGCGATCGAGATTTACGGGAATCGCGCGGATTCGATGAGCAGCGGTTTGCCGATTTATAATATGCCTATAATATATTACGTAGAAAAAACTAAGAAAAGCATACGGACGACGACCGCGACGCGCGTGCTCCGCCGGCACAATAAATGGTCACGGGCATCGGAGACCGGATCCGCAACGGTATTTGGATCAAGGATGCGCCGCGCGTGCGCGCGTCCGTCTATAGACATGTAGTCTTGTAATAAATAATACTTTTTTTCGTATTCAGAATATATATCTATTCGAATGAGTAACATAGATATAGTATTTTGAAATATGAAATACACTGTTAAATAATATTAGAAAACTATTTTTATATTTTGAATTTGAAATCGTTAATATTCATTTTCTTATATAATATATAACCATCTCCTCCGTGGTCTAAGAGGACGGCATACTCGAGTATGTTTTCTTTATCTTACGACCGTACGTACCTAAAAATTCGTGATCAGCAATTTCGATTTTGTGTAGTAACCTTTAAATCTCGTCTTTAATATAGAGTACCTATAAATTGACCTATTATCACATTTTAAAGGTGAGAACGTTATCTGTATTTTCACATGAGTATTTACATTTTTAATCAAAAGTTTTTAAAATTTAATATTTTACATATAGGTACTTATACTTGCTTAGAAATTAAAATATCGTAAAAAACTAACGTAAAAAAACAGATAATATTCTAACCTTTAATAGTTTTGGTCAATTAACTCTATTATTAAAGTTTACTACATAAGATTGAATTTGTTAAAAATGAATTTACGAGTATGTAAATTTGTACATTTTTTGTCATACGTTTTAAAATACATTGTGTTATAATATATTTATGGTAACATTTTTACTGGAGCAATTGGAAATACTGAAAAAATAATGCTTTCTTAAACGAAATAATATTTGATTTTTGTCGAGATGTTTTGGTGTTGCACTGACTAAGTGCCTTGATTTATTTCTGTTTGGGTGACGACTGACGGAGAAATAATGCACGTAGCAACGGCATATAATAACTAATAAGGTATAGGTATGTATAATAATTCTAAAAAAATAACATCGGTTCAAAGAGCAGAAACAGTGTAACACGCGCTCGATAACCTATTTATGATAATATTAACATTCGATTGTACAATATATATTATAATGTGTAAACGATTTAACGGTGATGTGAAATGTGTTATAAATTATTATGTATAAGTAACTAAAAACTTGGAGGTTGATAACAGTTGATTACAATGATTACAGACCACTGTACACATATTATCTAAATGTATGATAAATTATTATATGTTACCTATAATAATTAAACATGGTTTGGGACTTCTATACCGGTTGTATAATATTCGTACGGACGTAGAAAAACATCATATACAGTACAAATTCGAAATTTTATATTGTACATTTTTGCATAATATTTTAGGTTTGAGGATTTTACGACTTATGTATCAAGTTTTGTTCACTAATATGTTATTCTTGAAATATATTGTTGTTGAAAATGTAACTCCAAAAGATAACTCGGGTACTGAAATACTATAGATTCAGTTTAATTAAAAAAAAAATTATTATATTAATAGGTTTTATTTTTTAAATGTAAACGTGTCAATCAGTTTTTAAAGAAAAGAACATTTTTTTAGTAATTCATATTTCATATTCAACTTTTATAATAACACTTTTCATCAAAATATGTTGCAGCAGTAAACTATATTTATATGATGTTTTATTAGTATTTATTTTTTTGTTATTCCTATATTCTCATGAAATTAATTTAAAATGGATTTGTTTTAACAAACACATGCTGAGCTTATTTCTACGTTATTGCTAATGCAGCATATATTTTGATTACATTTTTGGGACATATTTTAATGTGTTTTTTAGCGTTATGATACCCTGAAAGTTGAAATTTTCATTGTGTATATACTACCTACTATCAATATTTAGATACAGCAGAACTCGGAGATTTTATATTATATATTATTTTTATACGCGCGCGTACGGTTTTATTTTTTTAGTGTTTCGTTGTTTTTTATGGGGAACGAAACCAGTCGTCAAGTAAAACGTAAAATAATACATATATGTAGGTAAGCAGTCGTTAAAATATCATCTGGTGATGCCTACCGGAAAAAAAACCCGACCTTTATGTCGGAGGACAACAAAATAAAACCGATAAAAACGAATCGCGTCTTCGTCGTTGCTGTATAATATTATTATTATTATATATATATATATATACATAATATACATTTGTTGTTATATATATACGCGTGCGTCTGTTGCAGCGGCACACGCTGCAAGGTGTGAACACCTCTAAAACTAGTTATTTGTCGTAGAAAACCCGCGGGAGTAACGTGCAGGTGCATTTCTTGCAGTAAACATGCCGATAATAATAATATGACATTTAATAACTATACTTGTAGGTGTACTTTTTGTACGTACATTCCGGATCTATAATATATATCATATTTAGGTAGAATTTTCTTTTTAAAACAATGATAACTATTGTCACTCGCCTGTGTCTGACAAAAGCTATAAATATATTTATTTATTTAGTTATTTACTAATAACACATTATGGGGAAAAACAGTAAAATTTTCTGATAATATAATATTATATATGGTTAACTAAAGATTACATCTCGCAATATAACAATGATAAATGTCAATAACCTTAGATAATATACCTATTATAATAAATGTACTATACAGTATATGTCTTTGAATTATCAAACTAAAGGGTTAATGGCGATGAGATATTATATAAGCTAAAAAAATCTTGTTATGAATTATAATTATTAATAAATTATAAAATATATTTTTAATTATTTTTTTTCATATTACCTGTTGATTATTGACCTATAACTATTGACAAATTCCATAACTTTTATATATTCATTAATATAAAAAATATAGGAAATTCTTTCAGCGCAGACATACATGTACTAGTAGTTTTATAAAGTATAGAAATCGGTGGCTTTCCATCAACAACTTAAAATGCTAAAAAGTTTTGAGATTTGTGCAACATTTTCGTTCGGTTATATCGCATCATATCGCTGTTATTTTAGTTTATCAGCGTAAAAACTAAATAAAATATAATGACATTGAAAAGGTATTTTAGAAAACCAATTCAGAGCGTGGTTACGGCTAGTTAAACTACACAAACTCGTCAAGTTTGAAAATTGGTTCAGTATTTTTTTTATTTATCCAGCCAGTTAATATTTTCCTCATTCACGAGCACACGGAAAGCCGAGTTGGTGTGTGAAATTAACGTTCGGAACTGCGAACGCATAAATAGGTATGTTATTAAAAATATATAAACATATACTGGGTATACGATCGCGTTTTTCGTATTATTATTATTATTATTATACTCGCGTTTATGTAACAAGGGTTTCGAATTACTACTGGAATGGTTTTCGCGTAAATAGAATGTATTTTTTTTTTATTATACCTTCACAGTAGTTCACACATTACATATTATTGTGTATACGGTTTCGCTCAAATTCAATTTAATATTTATCGCGTTTTTCGCTCTCCATTATCAACCGCACGCATTCTAATAATAATACTAATAACCATGTGACGCGACGGCAGAAGAACCGGGCGAAAGAAAAAAAACCTCTAAACAAACAACATAATTATACACATTATATATATAGGTAGGTAGGTAGGTAGGTACTAGGTAGATACATATACGGTATAAAAATTAATCGTTCGACACTAGTAGGCAGAAGCCGAACGCAGAAAAAAAACGCATAATATACTATATAATATATATGTATTATATTGAATACAGAGTGTTTATTTCATCATAAAATTAATAGAAATTAGAAGAAATTGAATAATAAATTTGTTAATCGTAAAAAATATAAAATCAAATTGTAAAATGTAATTAATTTTTTTTTTGTCTAACACCGGCCATTAATTTATGTATTATTTACTTAGTTGTATATTCTATAATTTACAGTTTATTTTATACCAACATTATAAAATATGTTTAACTCAAATTAAGTTGTATAATTGATAGCATATTTAGCATATATCATATTAAAATGTCTGGTACACTTATTATATTTTAAGGCATTGCCCGCTTTACGATAAACAATATTACCTAGTTATAATAATAAAATGTATGTATACATATATTGTAATGTTTATACAATATATTGAACTAAAAATTTTTTATTTTAAAAGTTAGTTTTTACCAGTTTAATTTCGCTGCATTACCGACTTTATTATTTATATAGTTTATAGGAACAGCAGCTTTAAAATATATAAATATTATTGATCTTTACACGACCACGAGATTAAAATCTCAAATAAGTTTCTTTATTTTTAGTTGACGATTTTTTATTTATTTATATATTCTACATATTTGTGTTAAAAATTGTGTTAGTCACCAATTTTTTTTCTAAACCTAAAACTGCGAATTGTACTAAAAATGTTTGATATCTTAGGTCGAGATGAATTATAGTTTACTTGGCAATAAATCTAGTAAAACACCACAACAACACGTGCGTGATGAGATTACGAGAATGCATCGAAGTTTGAGCTCATATATATTATATACTATACCATTATACTATAATAATGAAATAGGTGTTGGTACACGCGGTCAGTACGTCTCATTACTTTTAATTTATTTTGAATTTTCACTGTATTATAACGCGATTCGCAAATGTTTTTCGATTTTATTGATAATACATATTCAAAAACAAAATATTAGATATCAATGACATCATAAGTATAATATGTTTATAAAAAACTATTATTTACCTTTATTTATACCATATATCTGCAAACATATGGATCGTATGATTTATATATCTAATCTTCATTTTAATTGAGATAAGAATATGTAATATGATGGCGGGGAGTATCATTTGTGGTAAATATTTCAGTATTCCGGATAATTATCATATTCAAATGTTTAAATGATAGTTTTTTTTTTCTAAATATACAAGCGGTAAAAAAAATAAATCATTTGCTAAAATAAAATAAATTAAAATAATTTTACATTAATAAAGGCCGTTTAAAAAAAAAAAATTCGAATTATCCCCAAAGAAAATGTTTGGTTTTACAGATCCAGCTTACACCCGGTTCATTGTGTTCGATAAAAAGAAAAATGGTTTTACTTTATATGCATATATTAATAATATAATATACGTTGAGGGCGTAGTGAGTGTTGGATGTATTATAATACAAGCTAGCATTATATTATAAAGTCGACGACACGTCGATAGTATTTTCGCGTCGATTTATTAGCTATCCGACCGTGACAAATCCCCTGATCGCGATCTACAAGTCAGATAAAACTCGTGCGCAGCGTGTCCGATGCGATCATTTCGATATGGCAGTCTGACTCGGCAGCGGCGCACCGACGTATAATATAATAACCACGTTTCGGTATTTGCCGCGCATCTTAGCATTCATTTTCATATACGTATATATATATATGTATAGGTATTATTATGTGTATTGTATATACTTCATTTTATACACCGGCGAATGGCACGCTATGATAGACGACGATCGATTAGACACACGGAGAACAGATGTATATAGAGTTTTGTTTTTACGCCCAAGTTTGGTTTACCATTGTCAACGATGATCCAATAAATAGTACCTATAGAGACGAGTTGTAGTTGCCGATAAAAAAAAAAAAAATAATATATATATTGCGACCAAGAGACGATTTGTATTGCATGGTTATAATTATAATGCAAATTGTGTGTTGACTCGGTTTTTATATTGTAAAAAGGTTTATATTTATATATATATATATGTATATATTACTTTGTTCGCTGTTAATACGCGTCACCGCTGTAGAATAATAAAAAAAAAAAATGACGATATTTTAATGTGGCGGAAATGCAAAATGATTTGTTGAGACTAATGTGCTGCCGTCATATTAGTAGGTATTATATTATTATATTCCGCACACACCGTAATTGTAATTTATCGATTTTTTTTGTGTATAAACTGGCGCAGTCTTAAAAATACTATATAATGTGAATATAGCTACGATTTTTAAGAAAATCCTTTCTACTGTTTGGAATCTGAGTAAAACTGTAATAAATGTGCTCTATATACATAAAATCATTATCTACATAATGCAAATTATTAATGCGTAATAATATCATCTACCACGCGTTTCACACATCAATTAAAACACATTTAATTATAATACCATAGTAAGACATTTAACAGTAACGATATTATATAGTTTCATATTCCTTTGAAGTTACAGTATTCCAAACTTATTATTATAATACATAATTCGTATAATATGTGCGTAGTCATATTTATGCTTACTACAATAACTCGATTAGGATTCCTGAACATTCAGATTCGTCAAACTTTCTATAGTATTATAATTTCTAGTACTTAAAGCTATATTATATAGTGTAGCGAGTTAATAACATATTATATTGCATAAAATATGTCTTTGAATATTGGCATAAATAAAACTCCATAATAATTTAACTATTTCTTTACAACAACAATAACAACAACCAAAAAATAGAAAACTTGAATACACATGGTCAGATTAAAGCTTAAATAAAATAAGAAATAACTCACAGAAAGAAAAATTCAATCCAAAAATTATTTTTTGTATAGGTATAATAATTATAATAGCTATATTTATCTAACGTTATTAAAAATGCGGTTATTTCAATTGGATCGTCAATACTAATAATTACTGACTGTATTACCACCGCGTATTTCTTATACTATACTGAAGTACCAGCAGTGTACAGTATAGTGTTGATGCGTATACTTATGTATGTCCTACAACAATCTAATAATCCGATTCTGTGCACTTAAATTTAAAATCTGTAGAACAGCTAAAAATAAATATTTGTACGCTATATTAAATCATATAAATCATAAACACATCTCGGTATAATATAATTGTGATAATTGATGATTACTATATATATCGACTGTTATATAAAAGATATGCTATCTCGAGATAATCGTCGAAAGTAGCTGTAACGTTTATAATATAATATAATATGATATTCTAATGTATTCGTAATAAGCATAATAATATGTTATCGAAACCGAATCGATATCTTTTTTACACGCTGCTTGCGTCTAAATAAGATCAACAACGAAAAAACGTAATCTTTTTTGTTTTACCGACCGCCGGTGTAGAAAACCCGGTTATCGTATTTACGCATATCACATATAATAATATTTAATAATAATATATTATATACAATGACCAGTGGTCCGGAAAGAGAGCTGCCTTTAGATTAAAGGTATATGGTCTTAAACCGTTGCCGACGATAACCTCCGGGCATTTCGCGGTTATCTCTTGGACTGCGCTCTCGCTGCCACCGCACCCGTTGACCTTTTTATCCGGCTCTCCCGCACCGTCTTTATTAGCCCTCGTTGCAGCACGTATAAGTATATAGTACACAACTTCTAATAAACAACGTACTAAATGTGTTATCTAATAAGCGTTAGCCCGGATATACATTTATTATATAATATTATTACTATATCATCTTTGCTTCACAACATTATCATTATTATTATTTATTATTATTTGCGTGAAAAGTCGATTTTCGATTTTTCTCGACACAAGTGTGTTACTTACACGTTAAACGCGCTATATCGTTTCCATATATCAAACCATCTAAATCGTGGATTCTTTGTTACAGTGTTACAGTAGTCCGATCGCTCCTATTCCAGCAGCAGCAGCAGCAGCAGCAGCAATAGCAGCAACAACATAATCTTTGTCGATGACACCCTCGCCTTCGCTGCCGAAAGACTTCAACTAGAGACACGCAATCGTTGCACGCGAATCACTTGTACAACGCGTCGCATTGGCAGCCCTGATGGGCGTGTTTGAAGACCTGGCCAATCAGAAACCCGGAATGCATTGGGTGAGTACACGGTTATTGGCGGATCTCGCGTATGTGACACGCGTCAAAAGCTCGTAAACCATAATGCTGTGATCACGCGCCAGTGTAGGCGAGGGCGCGTGAAGTCTTTAGGCTTAGGCTCTGTCCCGATCCAGATATATATCTCGATCATGACCTCTGCGGTTTTTTACCAGCAACACATATAGTATAGCTATAGGGTTTTGCCGCATTTGGAAATATTCTGTTTGTGCCCAAACCGTAGTGAGGGGGAGTTGCGGATAAGGAGGTATGCGGTCGAGTACAACCCAGCATATTTTTGTTAGTGTACTTAGCAAGAACGTGTACGGACGAACGGTATACGGTATAAACCCCTCGGATCGGCACAAAAATCAACAGTCACAAAAATTAAACAAATACCGGTGCTGCAGAATAGGTCGGAATTCTCGGATTAATCAATATCGGCGGGGCTTCAGGTATTTACAACCAGATTATAGATACATAACAATAAATTTTCGTTTGCGGCTGAGAGGGCTGTGTGAGCATGTGACCGCGCACCGATGTATAATTCCGTGAGGCATTATTCGCATTAAAACTGGGAAATGTTATTTCGATTATTGATAGAAATCATCGATTTCCCGAACGGTTTCGACCGCCGAATCACGGACATCGTCGCAAGTGGTGCAGCGTATATTGTATATAATAAACTGCTTCAGTGCAGTATTTGTGTTTATAGTTATAGTTGTATTATATATTAGTATAATATGGTATAACGTAGGTGTCGTGTCGAGTTCGCATATTGTCCGAGTTTACCAATTATTCAAATCCCCATACCGTATTATTATCATTATATTGTGTCGACGACCGCTGCCAAACAATATTATATATGAATGCAACAACATAATAATATAAATGTATATAAGAAGCGGCGCGTATTGTGCGCGTGTGGTGAACGAGAGAGAGGTGAAAAAAAACAGTTCAATGTTCGCGCTAAACAGACCGAGATAATGCGATTTTGTGGTTCCCGTAATCCTCTTGTTGTTCGAAATTCGAGTGGCCGTGCAGTACACCCTCTGGTAGTGGTGGGGGTGAAATAAATTTTGCCAGCCGTATTAGGTATATATCATACCGAATATAGTTCGTTTTTTTTTTGGTTTTATTCTAAATCGTTGGAGACATTTTATTTTTTTATTTATTATTATGTTTTGTACACTTTTGCCTTGTGTCAACTCGTGGTAAAAATGATCGGAAAAAAAAACGTGACCGCGGTATTTAAAACTGGCGTAAAGGAAAATAAGTTTGTGTGATGATTTGGGGGGGGGGGTGCTGGTGATCGGAAAGAGGAGAAGTAGAAGTCTCAAGCGTACGTATATAATAATATTATGCATCTGTTAAAAACGTACGCACCGGGAAAAGCTGCTGGTCATCGTCATCGCGGCCTAGTCGATATTTTAATAATAACAACAACAACAGACTTTTCAAACTGCAACAGTGTCGAACGGCTTTGGCGGCGGACAAAAGGCATGACCGAAATAAACGCAATAATAAAATGATAATAATAATAATAGCAATATAATAATAATAATATGAAAAAGAGAAAAGACGCACGCATTGCGATTCTCACAGCGGCACCCGTCCAAATTACTATGTATAATATTATGCAGTGTGTGTGTATATATAGTCAGCGCCATGTGTCCGCTGTGCTTGTGTTGTGTTATTATTATGTGTACACCGTCGAGAGTTATTAATGATTGGATATCTCTACGCGATATTATGTTGTATATAGTAAATATAATGTATATAGTTTGCCGGCCACTAGAGTCGGCGGACGACAATGCAATACGAATATAATAATAACGTTATAATATTGTTGGAAGTATGTGAGAGAGTGCGTACTATATAATACAGTATAATATGTATCTATATTATATATATATATATATTATCTCTATAGTAAGTCATCGTGAGTTGCGGTACAACGACTTACATTCGTATACATAATAATATTATAACATAACCATGTACAGGTTAATTCAACAAGCATGCACACCCCTATATTTTCTTCGATATTGTAGTTATTAAAAATCTGATTTTTAAAATTTTTAAATAATATGCTTTTTAATTATATTTTAAAATTCTTGAGTATTTTAGTATTACTAAAGAGCATCTTGGCAAGCAAACTTCTGTTTTTAAACGACAACTCCCTTTTTTTTACTGTAAACTTCAATGATTAATATAAATTTATCAAAATTGTTATTTATAATATTTTTGTTAAACTTTTTTTTAGGACTTATATACTCTTAGTATAAACATTTTAATGCCTATAGGCTACAATACGTTTAATTTAAATTTTAAATTAGATACATTAACCTTTTTTTTTTAATTGTTTTCCTATTTGAAGAATAGTAGTTTGTAGGTATCACCAAATAACATTTATCAAGTAGTGAGTAGTACAAAAAATCTCTAGAATTTAAAATGATTATCTGAGTACATTAAAAAAAAAAAAATATCAAAGATTAAATTTGAATAGATTTATTATTAAATGAAAAATGGGACTGAGATTGGCTTGGCAAATCTTTCTGTATTTAATATTTTTATTACATTATTCAATTCGAATTGTTGCTGAAAGCTGCTTATTACGCAATCGGATTTTTGACGTAAACATTATAAAACTTTTTGCACAAGTTCTACAGTCCATAAAATTTCAGCTTCAGAAGGTTTTATGAGTCGTCACAATTTCGTAAATTTCATAGGTTTTCACTTCACTATATTCGCAGATCACTCCGCGATTTCTCAGGACGAAATAAAGAAATGATAAACCGTCTTTTAAAATAATAATCACAGAGTATACGGTGCGGGAGGGTCTATTATTATTATTTTATTAGGTCGGAGATTGCCATGCGCGGGTGGGCGAGGACGAAGGGTTACAGATGACCGCCGTCGTGTATTATTTTATTTATTTTTATTTTTTATTTATTTTTTTGATTTGTCATTTCGACAAGGGCAAACCCTATGAGCGCCTGACATCTGTCCTTACCCTATTTGACCCGGTGGCAGTGGAATAATAATAATAAAAAAAAAAAACCAGGGGCATTCGAGCACAATAACCACTCGATAATACACTCGTCGCCGTGACCTTTTATTATTATTGTGTTACGTATTTTATATAATATAATAACTATATAAACGTATATATAGTGTGTAGTGGTGAATGGGTATTTTTCCCCGAATAAGTGTGGTGTGAAGTGAAGTATCTACGTGTAAGCGCGTGAGTGTGTATGTGCGAGAGAATGTTGATTTGGCGGAATTCGGTAGCGCGAGAATAGTAATGATAATAATATGTAATATAACGAGACGCATGTATATATATGTATATATATATAATAAAGTATATAAAAACTCACCTGAAATAGAAAACTCTTCCCGCCTTGTGATTATATATCTTTGCGAAAATGACCATTGTCCCTTTTGTTATGTACTGTGCATATCTTTTATTCTTTTTTTTTTTTTGCTTGCGTGTCCATCATATTATGTACTGACGATGGTACTTGACATTCGAGACGACGACTGTGATGACTACGTGTGAGGGCATCGAAATAATAATAATAAATAATAATAGAGGGATTTTGCAAACATATTATTTTTACCTCGTTTCGAACCCACCCCGAGGGTTGCCGCCGCCACTAATTTTACTCGCAATCGGTCAAATTTCTTTTTTCGTCTCGTAATAATAACAATATAATACAATCGAATAGCGTGAAAACGACTATTGCTGCTGCCGCATCGTATATGTCGTCCGCGTCGTAAAAATTAATTCGCGTGTACAATAAGTAATTCGAGACGCGTTCTTCGTCTAGATTAAAATAAAACCGTGTTATCGATATTTTGTCAGATAGAATATTGTATAGGTATATAATATGGACATATGGTTATGGTTTCAAAAACTGGTTAGGATCTCAATAATTCTTGATACGATCTCGTTTGTATTAGTTCTTTTTTTCTCTTTATTTGTATACGGTACAACCATCAATTTCTCGCTCGCCTCTAAAAGTCCAAACCTAACCTAACTGTTGCGTTGTAACCGTAATACATTTTATCTGCACGTAGGAATAATTTGTTAAATATATTTAAAAGGACGTTTTAGTTTTCAGTAGTTTTTATATCATGCAATTGCGTAACTTTGAAATGTTGTGATATTTTAACGATTTTACTTTTAATTAAAATACATATTAGTTGATATTTTTCATAACTATATACCTACGGAAAACTACAGCAAATTCAACAATATTAGAATCACATATTTTGAAAATGTGCTTAGACGCTAATGAATCCGTAAAGATATTATTCGATACTCGGTGTATGTATTTCATTCTATCGGTTTCAATGTGGATATGTTGCGTGCGTTCGATCAAAAACTAGTATAGTACATGACATTTAGACACTAATATATTTAGTCAGTTCGAGTCTGTTCCAAATTAATGTGTGACAACCTTAATATCGCGTACATGGCTATACTATTTATGTTATTTTTAGTATTCTTACTTTACAAAATAATTAACCGAATTTCCAAAGTCGTTCTACAAAAACTATAATATTATTCCGATGCGCATTGTTATAACGTGTTTTATTTTTTGTTTCTTGTGCTCTATATCAGCAGCATGACCGCCATCACACCATGCTGGCCAACCCGTACGACCCGTCTAGAGACCTGAGCCCCAACCTGCCGACCACGTCGTGCCGCGGCCAGGATCTGACCAACGTGTTCGGCGTGGTTGGCGTGGTCGGCGGCGGCAGTGGCGTGCACGGACAGTGTTGCACGTTCAAGTCCGAGTTTGACGACGACTGCGCTACCTCTGACTGCTGCAGCAAAGTGTCTCCACCGCCGCCGCCGCCTCCGATTTCCGTCTTGGGACGTGACGACTACCGCGGCGGTCCGCTGCAAGCCGTTCCGTGCAAACAGGAACTGGACACTGGCCACGGGCTGGGCTCATCGCCCGCCGGACACCATCACAATCACCAGCTACTGCACCACCATCATCACCATCATCTCGGTGGTGGCTATGGGTCGCCGCCGGAACCGTCCTCGTCGCCACCGCCGCCCGGCCACATGACGTCTTACGGCGGCGGCAGCGCTTACGAGTCGTCGCCACCCGCGGCCGACATGATGGTCCGACCGAAACGGGAACAGGCCGAGGTGAACCTTTGCGACGGGTGCGGTTTGAAAATCCTCGACCGTTACTATCTGTTTGCCGTGGACAAGAGATGGCACGCCACGTGTCTGCAGTGTTCCCAGTGCGCTCGGACCCTGGCCACTGAAATCAAATGTTTTTACCGTGACGGAAACATATACTGCAAAGCCGACTACCAAAGGTGAGTCTGAAGTCTTATTTATGTACCTATATATAATAATGTGGTATGTCGACTGCAGCGATGGAAAAACTAATCGTAATAGTTATTTCACGATTTTCGTAGGTACTTAACAGATGAAATGCTTATAATACTGCCGTTGCAGTCTCTTAAAAATCGTGTATATTATAGTTGATTGCCGGTTGATAACATCAAATAGCAATAGATAATCTATGATATTTATTTTAAAAGCATTTTTACCTTTATATAAAAAATGGATAGTAAATTTTGCATTATTTATATTTTATAGATATTTAATTTTGTTAATTTCTTTACAATGTCCAAGTCACGAATTAAAAAAAATATTTTCCTATTCTGTTTGTTTACCGACTGCCGTTGTAACTCTCCGTGCTAAAACGTTAAGCACTTATACATGAAAATATATACAAATACACATGTATTATTATGATAACACACAGTTTTTGCAGTGTTACGAGCTTCTCAAATTTCCAGTATAAGTCGTAACTTTTGTAAATATAACCTGCATTGTACATTGTACATTTATGTGTTAATTTTTATTTTTTTATCTTCTCATAATAGTATATTAAATACTATTCATCATTAATGATTTTACTTTCTGAGATTATTTTTTTCCTTATCGTAAAGTGTCCGGCTGATCGTGAACGTAATTTCGTAAATAAATCGTTAAAAGTACGTATCATAATTTGTCGTCTAAAATGATGGGTCATCCTATTATAGACGATTACAACACCTACACATATACTTACTCATATATCTTTGCGTGTTAATACGTTTTGTGTCCGTTTGCACTGGGTCATGGGGGTGGCAATTATTCAACGTCTTCGGGTGCGTCCGCGATAATATAAATTAAATTAAATCGTGGACGAAAACTTCTGGAAGCAATTAAAAAATATAAAGTCCTGCGACCGCCGCGTGCACACTGGCACTGGACCAACAGACAACCGCACAACCGTTGCACCGTACATACAATATATTTATCTCGTCCTGTGCGTCCCGCCGAGTTATTTCGTAGATCACCTATATATACATATAATATATACGTATATATTACAATATTACGCACGTGCCCTCGTCGTCGTGACCGCTCGATCTCGCGAACGTATATCTTCTTGTCGGGTCTTCCTCTCTCTCTCTGCCGGCGGTGCACGCGTGGCCACCAATGTACACACACGCGCCACGCATTCTTCGCGCTTTTAATTAGACTTGCGGGAATAGGAGCATAACGTATATAACATACAAACACACTCACACATAACCATAGATTATAATAATCATAATATAGTGGTGTGCTCGTATGTTACTACTCGAAGCTATATGGTAAATCGTTAAATATTTTTAGACGAAAACCGTTTTTTTTGCAGTCGTTCACGTCTTGTAATTTTTAATACCCGTATCTGGTGGTCGTATTGCAATATCGAAAGTACCTATAATTCACTTGCATTTAAAAGATTTAAATTCAAATTGCGCTTCATTATTGATATATTTTTTATAAATTGCGATCCGGGTATATTTTTTATGCATGTATAAATTGCAGTATAAATATTTTTTCATTCATAAGTAAATTACGTCAAGGGATATTTTTGAAAAATCAATTTTTCCTTCCATTTTTCATATTTAGGATTGGCAATAATATTGTAGTTAAAACTTAAAAGTATCGGTTTTGCCGTTTATGATTAGAAAATGTATTATTTAAAATTATAGCAATTGATTAACTAGTAGAAATTTGTATGAATGCTAACTCCTCCGCAAATTCTAAACGAATAATTTATTTTTGCTTGTATATTATATAATATACGTATCTTTTCCATCACTTTTTTTACTTTTTATTTTCTGATTTTTGAAACTAATATAATATAATATGTATCACTTTTCGTGTTTCTTTAAAGTAACTCGGGACTCAATTAACATATTTTTAAAAAATTTCTTGGCCACAATTTATGCAGTTTATGACGGTCAGCTTTTCTCATGGACGAGATGTATATCTACTCTGGGATTCGCAGGTCGGGTGTAATATCTAATATATATACAAACATTCGCAATAATAATTATTATCATTGTATTGTATCATCGGCGGCGGCACTACGGTGTCGAAAATAATAATAATAACCGTCAGAGGCGATTTATCAAACAGCGGGAAACGCTCGGCACCTGCGCATGACGGGACAACTGCAGCGTACGTATACTTAAACACACACACACACAAATACCTATACAAATAATTTACATTTATATTGCTATTCGTTCGGGATGCGCCGCAATTAAAATATATTACCGACGGCCCGAAATTACACTCGCTGACCCGGTCTCGGGGTTTTTGCCTCGTTTTTCGCTGCGATAAAGATCGCTCGAGTTTTGCGAGCACATAATATATTTTACAACGATATTTAACGCGTGTGTTCAAGCAGTCTGATTATTTTTTAAGTACGAGTATTATATTTCAATTATTAATAACGTATAGTAGACTTATACGCTCCGCGTACGCGCGCATTGTACACGATAATAATAGGTATATCATCGTATTTTAAACTGACATACTCGAACATTATCCATAAATAACTAATGCTCGAGTTTTATTTAATTTACATACGTTTTATTTCTAGCCCATAATAATAATAATTATCGCTTGGTTAGTTTTCTATACACATTAATTACATTATTTTACGAATCAGTTAACAAAAGTTGATGATTATTTATTGGGTTTTGTAGAAAGCACATTTCATACATGTTTTATCATTTCCTAATGCATATTCGATGTGTATAACGTAAATATAACTATTAACAAAACGCTTTGAAAACTTAAAATAACGTCTTTGGCTTAAGATTATTATCTTGTAGCCGCGTGTATATCAAACAATACTTAAACTCTGAAGCTCATATTTTTGCAATATGTTATACATGTTATACATCGTGTAACGTGTATTATTTACGTGTATTGTAAAATCAATTGTAAATGCAATGAAAAGTATTGAAATACGTTGAATCTTATTAATATGTTATGCAGTTTAAAATGAACCTACGCCTAAAATATTCAAAATAAACTTGTCATAATATTGAAAATGTATGACCGCGTGCGGTGAAAATTCATGAATAATACTACATTATTTTTTTAATAATATTTGCATATTTTCTTTTTTTTAACACATCATAAATGCATACATGTTTTGTACGTTTTGAGAGCCTTAAATTAACAATAATATAATTATAATTCGCACGATTTCCGTCTAACCAGCAAAAACTACCGGTGACGGCCGCGGCGGCGGCGGCAGCAGACGGCCGAGTGACGTGTGAAATTAAAAGGTGCGCACAACTCGTTTTACTGTATAGGTACACACACGCACATATTATAATATTATATTTTTTACACATGTAAATATATGTATATTATACGTGTAACCATCATACGGCGGCGCCGGGCCGTGTGAGCGTGTGTGCGGGTCGGCATGTATTGAACATAATATTATATATATACGTAGTATGAGCTGTATATATCGGTGTATAATATGAGTATATTATATTATATTATTATTATTATTATATAGGCGAGTCGTGTAGTACGTTTACGATTTGTGCCGACGAATAACGCGCGGCGGCCTCGTGTCGATTCGGATGTCTTAATTATCACTTTGGTATTGCGTAGTCAACGCGCGCGTCAAAGAATAAGGATAAAAGTCGGTTTTCATTCTTTCGTTTCCTTCTCTCTTTCGTCCGCACCATGCACATATCTATATATAATATTATTATATACCTCCCTGTGCAAAAGGTCACCGGTTGGGCTGGGGGCCATTGTGTATATGGTACGCCGCCACCGCTGCCACATGATGGGAACGACGACGACGACGACGACGACGACGTGTAGGTACCTATAACATATACACCGAGTATATACACGGTTAACCCACCTATACCTCTATATATATAAAATAATAAACTACGCAACGAAATCGTTACGAGACACACTGATGCACCATCATGTATGGTAAAAAAAAAGAGAAAAAAAAGAGAATAACTCGGCAGAGCGAAAATCGCCCAATCATCGTACCCCGCCCCCGACCGGCTGTCCGGACAGGATCTCTCTCGCGCAACTCTTCGATCTCTTCTCGTTAGTTTCATCTCCGTCGGCTATTATACACATTATATTATTATATACATATAACCTATACGAATCAGCCGTACAATACGACCGTGTTGTGCTCTGTGTGCGCAGCTCGCGCTCTCTTATCGGCGGTCGTATCGGATCATCGCACACTGTGCACAGACGTGACACGGACGACCTGCTGCTGCTGCTGCTGCTGCTGCTGCTACACACACACACAACTACACATTAAATATTATTATATTTGAGTACTATTGTGCACTGTGTAATTTTGTTTCGTGAATTCACCTCGTAGGCGGCGGCTTCGAATCCCCCGCAGGCGGCAGGTTAATCCGAGTTTGTATATATATTTATAATACTGACATGTAATAACGGTGAAACCACCCTATTTTTATATATTATGTACTTTACATCGACCATATCATCCCTGCATCACGCGGTATGTGCACGACCTTATGTATATTTAAATTGGAAAAAATAAAAGGAATGGGATTCTAAGACTTGACAAAAAACAGCGTCCCTCGGAATCATTAAACTCAATCCGAGTAGTGGAAAGTGGGGCCAACCTGCATATACTGCAACAACAACCGATTCCAAAACGTATGATTATAATATTATACGAGTATGCGTATTCTTGCAGTTACTCGATACTGTTTATAATACGAACGATTGTAAGTTAGTTGTTACTCCACCTGACCTTAATATTTTTTAATTGGAATTCTCATTTATATTTGCATTAAAAATACTCGTGATTAATTTAATGTAATGTATTAATACATTTTTTTTAAAATTAAATTCAAATTATTTTCTGTAATTGTTTTGCACAGTACCTATATCATAGTAATAATACAATTAAATTTTAATATATAATTCAACATAATTTTGGAAACATTATGTAAAATAGTCAAAAATAATGTAATAAAAAATATAACATTTTCCATAAAAGAACATACACTATCTCATTGTTTTAATGAAAATAACTAATAAAGGCGATCTCTTATTGAAAAAAAAAGTTGTAGAGAATTTGAGAATCTCCGTTCCTCAAATCTACCAAATTGGTTCGTTAATAATAAATGCAGAGACATCGCATAATAAATGTATGAAAAATATGTTTTCCGCGATTCCCTGACTATGTATTGAATACCTGGTGGACGTTAAAATATGTAGGTCACAAACATCTAATATTTTACAGAGATTAGCTGTTTTAAATTGTCCAAAACAAATTTAAAGATATAACAATTCGTGTTCAAATGTTTTTTTGTTCGTTATCTGAATTAATTTGATTATTAGAAATACTAAATATTAAAATAGATTAATTAATTTGGTATATTAAAATTTAAAAAAAAATGTACATTTTAATTATTTTATTATTAACCGTTATCTTACCATTGCTGGTATACATAATATAATAAACACGCAGAATGCAGCTAGGGCTTAAAATCAATATTGTATAATAATAATACACGTCCGGATGTACAGTAAAAACCTATTATTTTAGGACGTTTTATGGATTATGCCTCGAGGGTAGATACTAAACATACGTGCCTATCATTTATCAATTCAATACGAGTACACATTAAAAAGTAGTGGTTTTAGTTTTAACATTTTATTTGATAGGTACAACTTACACTTGATTTATCCAATGAACTCCACAAAACAATTTTAAGAACAGATGAACTTGAAATAATTTTTGGTTTCTCAACTATCGAATTATGTAACAGTGAGTGGTTTATTTTTTAACAAAAAATATCGAACAGTGATTATTGCTATGTTCAGGTATATAATGTACGACTTTTTTGGCCATTTAGTTTTGTTTCCTCCTAAATCCATTTATTGTCGACCCTTCAGATATATTATATACTTAGGTATATACGTAAAACTGTGTATATAATATATAGTAAATAGTTACGAAATGAAAAAACACGAAATCTCAAACTACGTGTTAGGTCTGTTGTCGTGTGCGCCCGTTGTCAACCGTGCTCCGCTTAATAAATAACGCGTTAATGCGATACGACGATACACATATTATATTTTTTGTCGTCTCCGGCTTTTTATACCAAACCGTAAACTCTGTAAAATCTTATACTAGCCAGCACCGCGGGAGTCTCGTGTAGTACGCGTGCAGGCTATACAAATCTAATACGTGACGTTATGCCGGCGAACGTCGCCACGCGCGCGGAGATTATAATATAATCTAGGAAGGTACAAGGTATAGTCGTTAAGAGAGATGCTGATGTTAAAAAAGTTGTCTGTGACATTAGAATTAAAAGTTTATTAAAATACCTCTTGAATACTTAGTATTCTACGTGCCGTATAACATATTATGTCATATTGTTTACAGTATTATCTGTATTATCGTTAGTATGTATGTTATCTTTCATCACATCTCTTATAAATAATATCTATTGCCTCTTCAACCCAGGACGTTCAACAGCTATTAAACTAGACTATTCAATCACTAATAAAACCATATTTATACGTGTGACTTGTTATCACCAACTATTATTTTTCGTCTATGGAATTAGTCAATTATACAAGCTCTTGCAAAGTAAGCTAAATAGGTTATTTAGCGTGTAAAGTGTTCATATCTCCGATATGTTTTTATCCGTTTTTTTTTTAATTTTTAAAATGTGTTATAAATATTTTACTAAACATTAGCTGGCATTTAAGCCCGTTCTAGATGAGTGAAGTGTTTAGTTTAAAATTTTTTTAGATAAATGAAATGTTGTTTAATAGTTATTTGTCAAGTTAAAAGCTATCATTTTTAGAACAAGTAGTGATGCTTAAAATGTTTTATTGTTCAAAAGCATACATTCTTAGTGATTTTATCTCCAAAGAAATAAAAATAAGATTGTGACATCGTAATTTTCCTTAAGGTGACCACCTAAGATACTTTCCCCTACTCCGTTTCAACCGTTCTTGAAGGATACTATGTGTCCAACTCTGCTCGATTCGTGATGAAGCATAAATCGTTACGTCTATTATTCTGGCGCTGGGAGGAAAAAATGTCAAGCCGTTTAAGTGGACGTTCTCGCGTTTAGGACGTACACACACAATAATATTCTTTACGATATACCTACTTATTATTCGTGTTACCTGAGTTGTGTTTATAATATAAATGTATATATATATATATATGATAAATCGTGTTCGCGCTACGGCAACAACAAAAAACGTATACGTAGGTACACATGCGAGTTCTCACGTGGAACGAACGGCCTTTTGGCATTATTCGCTGTTATCCCAATAATAATAATAACGATGATAATTTAATAAAAACATAACAGCCAAACGATAGAGGGCACGCATTATTGCGCATTGTGCTATTGTGTCCACTATGACTTGGCACAACCCGCGACCCTCTCACTATACAATATTATTATTGTACGTATATAATATTATATCCTTTCTCCGTCCGACAGTCGGCTGACCGTGATCGAAGCTGATCACGTGTACATTCACGATGACTATTGCTGTTCGTAAGCGGTGGCGCACCAAACGTTGTTATTATTATAATTATTATATCATAACGTAATTATTATTTTCGGCATTCGTTTAAACTGTTTGTTATTTTCCGTGTGATAAAACATTAAATGTAAATATTTTAAATAATAAAGGTTTAAATCATTGATTAAATTATTAAAACAATTTTCATGCAATTTATCGAAAATTGTGCGCATACAAGATAATGGCTTAGTATTATTGTTACATTAATACAGTATAGGCAGTCTGCAGTATATATTGCGCGATCGAGAAAACATGTCGTCTCGTGTCGTTTACTGTTTTAATATTGTATACATTCGACACGTCCATCTGTAATATGTTCGAGGATTGCAGAGGTTTGGAGTTTGGTCGAAAAAAAGAACCGAAACGACTTCGGCTTTGCGTTTGTATAATATACATGTATAATTCTGGCAGCGATAGTCGTGTAAAAAACGAGAAAGGCGGCGTCTTAAAAAAAAAAAAACAGGAGCAGATAAAAAACGATCGAGAGATCCTTTGAATACGGCGTCATGTGCGGCGACAAACACGTGGGTCTTATATTATGTATATGTATGTATAACACATGTAAACGGCGGCGCGTCCAGAATATTTTCTATAGCAGTGTGTGCGCGTGATTTATGGTACTTTATATTATATATATATATATTGAGAAACGCGCGAAAACGGTTCGCGTATACATCTAACATAACCTTCACACCCTCACTACCACACCACCTCCGTCGTCCCAAGAACTGTATAATACGTGTGCTAGACGCCACGATATTTATATATATATATAAGTGTATGTGATTTAACGATTTATGATCGACGGGAAGCGTACGACGCAATATTAATAATAATAATAATAATAATATTAACACGACATGGAAACGAGTCTGGAAGAAGTTTCGGAGGCGAATTGTGTGGTCGATCCATATACATATATACCTAATATACGAGTAATGACTACAGTAAGTCGTGTACACACACACACACACACACACACACACACATATATATATGTCATATAATGGTTAGTGTCGTATAGTTTTGCATGTAGCGCGATGCACCACATGTCCCTCACTGCAGTTGCTTGCACGTGATCGCAGTTAAAACGTGCCGAGAGAAGATCGCGAGACTTCGGTCACGGTTGTTTGGAGTGCACGGTGACGTGGGGTGTTACTAGCGCAATGATCATTGCGAAAAAACAAATAAACAAATGTGCTTTGCAATGTACTACCGTAAGTCTATATTTGAACGACAAAATAATAATAATTAAGTTATATACGACGGCGCCCTCTTATAATGTAGACGGTTTAGAACTCCGAATATCCCGAATGACTATATTATAATAATATATTATACTCGAATCGCCCCGACTGTAATCGGACACTAGGGACGCGCAATACATAACAATGTCGTATTACGCCGCGTTATACATACTACACGCGATGGGCGTAAGGACCCCCGTCGTTGGACTGGACGCGAACGCGCCTGACACGTACGGCAGTTTTTTATCGCATACTTGACAATTTTTTCGTTCAAATCTCAAACGCCGCTTACAGCCCGAAAGGTTTAAGTTATCGTCATACGCGTAATATTGTAATATAACGTACGATACGGTCGTAAACGCGCGTAGAAGATAGAAGAGAGAAGTAAAAAAAAAATAAAAAAATGAAATAATACTACAGAAGACCGCGTCCAACACGATGACACCCCGCCGAGCACTGGACTAAACCGTCCAAGTGCGCGTCTATATATTATTTTAGATACTGTTATTACGATCTTCTTATTATTATTCTCCGTATTCTTGGATACGATACGATCTCGGACGCGTGCCCCCGACACCGGTGTATTTGCTCGTCGTCTATTATAATAAATAATAATAATAATAATATTAAATATAATATACGTAGTCGCTCCCGCGGTGCATCCGTTTCTTGCAGGTCGGTGTATTTCTGTTGCGTCTATATTATATTGCAGTAGTTGCAGCAGCAGCTGTAGTGTCATTCCCGTCAGTGTCTTATCGAGCTCGTCAGCCTAGTTGACTGTCGCGCATATAGATATTACGATAGCTATATAATATATTGTATACTTAATACTTATATATATTTAAGAAAGTCTACGTATGTGTAAGCTGATGCATTATCATACGTATGGCGAGGGATTTATGTTGCTGTTATAAATAAATCGTATACGATTGCTATGTTTTAATTAGATATTTCGATTATTTATTTCACGCTTTTTGAGTGCGAACCGGGTATGAAAAAATCAAAAACATAGAAACCCTTTTACTGCACATTTGCCCGTTACGGTAGTCGCTCATATTTTGGCCTTCCGAAATGTTATATGCGCGCGTGTATTTATTTTTATTTTTATGTTACGTCTCTCCCTCTCTCTCTTCTCACTCTTAATAACAGTAACAGTGATGTGTGTGTGCGCGTGTGTGTGTGATATGCTCACGCATATACGTGTGAATCTCTCATTGATGTTATCTATTGCGACGGATAGTTATGTAAAGATAATGCGGCACACCCGAGCCATCGGGACGGAAGAGTGAGAACCGCGCGCTGCAGAAGTAACAAGACTTGTGCACGCACATACACACACACACACATACACATACTCGTGCACAGTAACACACTGTACATCTCTTATATGACGCCGAGTGGTTTTAAAACGATTTTTCGAAACGTGTAGACGATATTATATATGTTTGTGCGAGCGATGCGCCTAATTAACACCGTAATAATAACACATACGGAACAATGCGTTTCTGTTTTGCTAGGTTTACAAGAAAAAAAAAACATTTTATCGTCGTCGTTTATTATACAGCCTACTTGTTTTTTTATAGTGTTTATTAGTCGTGTACGGAATGGGGCTGTACATACTCGATGTTATAGCCGTTGATTTTTCGGACTTCACGCGCCCGGAACTTCGCAACAGGAGACATAGCGCGCTACAGTCTAGAGAAAAGTATATACCCAATATACATACAACGTACATTTTTATCTTTTAGTACCAGTCGCGCGAACACATCGCGTGTCGTGTCCCCAAAAACGGATTTCCTGCTGCCGTCGTCTTCGACGCGTATATAATATTATATAATTTAACGTAGAAACGTGTAAAAATGTTTGTATTTTATAAAAATGAAATGATAATAATAACAACAATGACAAAGACCATAATAATAGTTATTTATGTACTCTTGGGAGCAGCTGCAGTGCGCGCAAATGACGAGATCCGCGTGTATATATATATATAAACACCTATCTTCTTAGTCAAATACCTATATATTAGGTATTATTAGGGTAGACAACCGCCCTGGGTTAAACGAACATGTTTATTGATCATTTTCGCGTTATACAATCACGAGACGCATCAAATTTCTAAAACCGATTTTTTGCTCAAAAACGCGCATAACGATGAAAAATCAAAAAAAATTATTGGGACCGCGGGTCACTGTCGTGACAACGACGGCGTATGACCTAGTACGGAACCACATCTATATGTAATACGGTGCTCACTCATTTAATATTATTCACATAACACACATTTTCGAGCTGCTGCCGTATTGTGTTGTATACTATGTATAGTAGTTCACGGTCCCGCGAGTCAATCCGACCCGAACCGTTCCGCGGTAAACGCGACACCGCGACACAGACCGTCGATTTGGTTTCGTATATTTTATATAATATATAATAATGTTTCGAGGCGCGTTTCTCGGAATCCCGAGTGGTAAATTATACATCAATGATTATGTTATACATGGTCGTCGTACAATAATTGTCGGTAACGAAATGTGCGGTGACACGCCGAGGTCGCTTTGTGCAAAATGTAATATACAATATAATTACTTATGAGTTATGTCGCATAGGCGTAAGACATCCAAAAATATTAGCGGGGCTTGAGCTCTTAGCCAATTTCAGAGTAAATAAATTTGTTGAGAATTTGATGTCTCTATTGATAAATATAAATCAATTAAATGAAATATTTTATACAAAACTAGTTATTTGTATTTGTAATTAACTAATAATTATCTTCCGTACGACTAGACATTTAATAATAACAATGTACGCTTGTTTTCAGCATGCGTATATAAAATAGTTTCATTTTTTAAGGATTACATATTTTTTTGATCCGTAGACAAGTGTTCGTTCGGGGTGTTTAGCATTAAAATACAGGGTGTTAAACACTTTGTTTGCAAAGCCCCGTGATTTACACGAACCGGTAAAATTATGTATGTCCAATAATATAAAATATTTTCATTTTCTCAGTGGAGGTTTTCCGCGCGTTTTCAATGCATATGATATTGTAACGACAATATAATTATACCGACCCGACGACGACGCGATCGGTCGTACGCGATAATCACGAGACGCGCGCGGTGCCATACCGGTTTGGACGCACGAACCAAGGTTGCTGCACCGAGTTGGCTAGTCACGACGATGCACACGCAAAAAAAGTAAAAATCACTGCACCGTTCCATTGCGGTGTAGGTCCAATAATACTATGCGCCTGTCTATATACAACAATAACAATAGTAACATGTCGAGTATATATATAATGTGAAAAAAAACACAGGTAAACTGGAAAACTGGACTAATGTAGTCGACGGCGGTTGGTTTGGGGTGGTGGGAGTTGTAGGAAGGGGAAGGGCAGATTGTTCGCAATAATCAGATGTAACCTATACGACGGTGTATGGTGCTGTTCGACGATGGGAATCGTGGCGAAAATCGCCAACTCGCCGCCTATAGAATATCATAATGTTATTATCATGTACTGCCACCAACGCTGCAGCAGGAGCAGGAGCAGCAGTTCGCCACTTTTACGAGATCTACGATAAGTGCGCCCGCCATCAGGTTCCATAGAGTCTCGATACAATACGACACTATATATTATATTATAATATGTGCGTATCGCATAAATCGTTTTGAATTACGTGCGGAATGTGCCTGCGAAAGGACACTCCTTTTTATTTTTTATTTTTTTATTCACGCAATATACGTAATTGGACGTTACTACAATATTATATTATATGATATTATTGTTGTGCGCGCGAGACGGCGGGCGGCGACGAGTGTATATAGGTATTTTTTCGCGCAGTTTTTGTGCCCAAATCTGGACGCGTCTGACTACGATTTCTCCGGACGAAAACATTTGCCGAATATAACGACGGTTTTTTTTTGTGGTTTTCGCACAAGTGGACTTGAATCCGGCGGCCGTGTCTCGCCAAACAGTAAACCGTTAAAAAAACGAGCGCACACGCATGCCCCCGGGTGTTATTTTTTGTTCTCGTGTTCACACTCTCGTGCACGGATAATAATCATATTATTGCGTCTCCCTATATATATGTATTATATATATTATATATATATTACGCAAATAAACAAACAAAACTCTGCAGAAACGGTGACGATGGAAGTACACGCTGCACACATAGTTACACATTATATACACACATATATGTTATATTATGTTATAATATTAGAACGGGATAAACACTAGTGTAACAAACAACAACACGGTAAATAATAGGTACACTCATTGAACCGGTAACCGGAACACACACACACACACACCGGGGGGATGTAAACCGCCGCGCCCTCAACAGGGCAGGGATGAGGGCGGTATCTCCGGTATCCCGCTGAGGTATTTTTATTATTATTTTGAGGACCCCGGGGAGAGGACTACCATCGGTGGCGTTGGCAGTAGCTGCAGCGATTACGACGAAAGAAATATATATATATATTATTATTATTATTGTATGTATATACTTATATTATACGTTTCTGTGCATTATTTTTCCCAACGGGCCCTTTTGTTCGACTTCGCCGTTCGACCACGCCCACACTGGAGGTGCGAAAAAGATCCAACGGTCGCCTTCTCCCCCTACTGCAACCTCTTTTAGGCACATCAAAGACACACGCTGTGCGACCACCTTTCCATAACCGTGTTATAAATACACACGCACACGGTCATCGTAAATAAACGTCTCCGCGTATATTTTATATTATGTATATATTATTATGATGAATGGGGAACACGGAAATCAATTGTAAAAACGAGCTGCGCGTTGACGTTAACGATGTTTCGACATTTTTACGGGAAGATAATGATATAATACAATACATGCATAGTACATGAACGTGATCAACGGTTCATTGCAGAACCGCGTAAAATGCTTATACTATATTATGTTACGGGGACTGAACGTGCATTTAATTTTCGCTTTGAATGATTTCGATTAAATATCTATACCTTTCGTGTATGTGCGTACATTCCTGTGCTGATAATAACTGTTTAGTCAAGAGACGAAAAAACAACTTTGTGTACTATTTTAATAGATCCGAGTTGTCGTATCACTCATACGTATAGTAACACCCGCTAAAACCTTCAGATGGAGTGCACTCCAAGTCAACGCGTCACAACAATGCGTTTACTGTTTTACGCGTCTGTGTGTTTTAAGCCTCGTAAAATCACGCCCATTACATAACCTTAGGTCCCCGGTCCAATTTAGTCTTTAAACGATTGCAAAGAATAGCGTAACACGATGATTTCTTGTGGTCGGAAACACATCTATCGCGTTTAAAAAAAAAAAACCAACACAATACGTTGTAATATTAAAAAACATCGATTTTGTGCGTGTTCGCAGGTTGTACGGCATACGGCGGTGCGGCCGGTGCCAGGCGGCCATTTCGCCGTCGGAGCTGGTGATGCGCGCCCGAGACACGGTTTTCCACGTGCCGTGTTTCAGTTGCACCGTCTGCTTGGCGGTGCTGACCAAGGGCGATCAGTTCGGCATGCGCGACGGCGCGGTGTTTTGCCAGCACCATTACCAGCAGTTCGGGCCGTCGTCCGCGTCGCTGCAAGCTCAACAGCAACAGTCGCCGCTGCCGAGGACCATCATGCCGCCGTCGATGACGCCCGTCCAGTCGCCGTACCCGTCGTCCCGGGCGCTCGAGTCGCCCGCGCCCGGTGCCGGCGCGTTTTTCAACGGCGGTCCGGCGGCCACCGGTGGCGGCGGCGCGCCCGCCGTTCCCGCGCCCACTCAACCGCGGCAAAAGGGCCGTCCCAGGAAGCGCAAACCCAAAGACTTGGACGCCATGACCGTCAATATGGGTGAGTAGAGTCACGCGCAGCTTACAATATTATAAATAGAGATAATACGGATGTGTACTACGAGTGCTATTCGGGAACGAGCGACTACTTTAAAATACGTATTCATATAATATATACGTTTAGCGTACGCTTTTTATACTACAGAATACAAACAGCGTGTATCGGTCTCAAGTGTTTCTAATCAAATATTAACATTTCCGAAATACCCCATATTGTTGCAGCTTCTCAAAACTTAGAATAGGGTTTTTATGATATTGTATAGTTACTAGCTACGGGTGTGATGTTACAAACCACTACAATTTTTTTGTAAACAAAACGAATTTTAGGTTTATTTAGTGGAGTTGAACCGTACTTTCGATTTCATATTCGAACTCAAAACATACCGAACTATTCAAATCGTACATAATACCCAAACTAAACAATAAGATGGTCTTAAACACTTTAAAAAAAAATATCATGCCAAAAAAGTGATGATAAAAAATACGAAAAATGTTTCATTTACCTTGACGATATCTCCATTTTATTTTGAATAGTCTTTCAACGAGTACACTATGTAAAGTATTTAATATTTTCTAATAGTCTGTTTGAATAATTGAAAATTAGTTTTAAATTTTCGTATTTCAAAAAATATCTGTACTTTTTTTGAAATTCTATATCTGTCTCAGTAAATGGTGTACAATATTATGATATTATAATATTAGAAAATAATTGTAAATACCGCATAATGTTAGGATTTTTAGGTGATTAGATCATATAACAAGGTCGTACGAATGTTTTTGTATAATTTTGCGCGTTTTATTGCCATAGAATAATTATTATAATATATTTCAATTTTAGGATTATTGTTCTCAACATAAATATGTATTTAATACGCGGCGTCATCTTTTATTTTTCTATTTACGATTCTAACAAACATTCGATTATTTAAATTATCTCTATTGCAGGTTTTAAATTTAATACGTTTTAGATTACCGTTAAATTAATAGTATAAAAACAAATCTGCCGGAATTAATGTTTAACTGTATAGATAAACGGTAACAGATTTATAGTATTTTAATCGTTGTTCATAGCCGAAGTCTTCAATTATAATATATAAACAATAAACATAATATACAAGCGTGTAATGATAATACGTTCGAAATCGTTATAGGTTCTATTACTACCTATTTAATGTATCGTATAATATAAATACATGTATATAATAGCGCGTTTATATATTTTCCAACAAAATCGTTTTTTTTTTTTTAATAACCTCAGTAAAAACGAATAGCGATTAATTATTTTTATTAATACTTGACTTAAAATCTGACAGATTCACACGAAGTAGCCCGTGAGAAATGTGTACTGTCTACGAGTAAAAACGATATAAAATAACTATACCTACTACTACACATGTGCATGCATGTACACCTATGTACCGTTTCTTCACGTGTGTATTTCACAATGATAGGCAGAAAAAACATGCATCGATATCGCGCGTCAGAGCGGAGACGATGAAAAAAAAATAATAATAAAAAGGTGCGCGGGTTTTACATTACACATAATCATATATACTTTATGATCGTTTTAACTATTACATTGTAAGTGCGTGAGAGTGTGGGCTGAGAATTGGATGCAATGAAATACATATGTCCTAAAAACTAAAAAATTATGCAAAAGCGTGCACTTAAAAATTCCATTTACAATGTTAATTTTTTTTAGTTTAATTGGAAAATATTTCAATAAATATTATGATACACCTATTAAAAAATATTTTTAATAATCTTTTTTCAATATTGTGTTTTTTTTTTTTTTATAATGATTTATAATATAATATTTTTTGTCAGTAACTTTAATCCATCGACAATAATACGGTCGATGGCAACAAATATCTAAAAATTATAAGTTAAAATTATTATCAATTAGAATTAAATTTCACAAAAAAAAAACACCTTAAAATTATTTAAACGAGAAAACGGCACAAATTCTATAAATTTTATACGTCGATTAAACAAAAAACCCACGGTAGTCTTGTATTTATACATGGACAAAACTAAAAAAAATATCCTTATGGTCACAAACATTGAATGAACCCATTAACCGTCCGTGGACGTAGGTGGATATAGTTCTCGACGATGACCATTTCACACGAATCCGCAACCGCAGTTGTTGTACATTCGCCGAACATATGAAAATAAACCGTTAAATGGTCGTAAAAACCGTGTAGTTATAACAAATAACAGTAACGGAAATAATATCCATCCCGAATCTGGGTGCGTGAGACCGACGACGGCGCGGTGAAATGTCTTCATCAGCGCCGCGTGCGTGGTGGAGCTTTCACCCGCGCGTTTCGTCTGAGTGCCGTGAGAAAACGATAGTAGCGCCGTGCCGCTGATGACAACGGAGTATTATACCGACGTATGAGTTGGTATATAGATTTTATAATAATAATTGTGCACATACATATATATATATATATCGTCGTAGTTTCAAAATGTTGCGCGCTCGAAACGTCTATATATTCTTACGTTATATCGATTGAAGGTATCTGTGCCCGCAGCAGCAATATTATATACGCACAATATCAGCTAGTATATTATATTGTAATGTATACGATTGCGTCGGCGGTTGATTGTTGCATCGGTTGTGTTTTAGGATTTTATAACGTTGCAAGATTTGTAACTTATACGACGTCACGCCTATAAAATAATACATGTGTATAAAATGGCGTATTTAATAGTAAAGTAGCTGGGTAAAGGGCGCGGGTAGAGCGACAAATTTTTATAGAAAATTAACGACTTCGTCCGGAAGGGTGAAACTATTATTTCCATCGATATTCGTGGCTATGTTTGCACACTAAAGTAAACACGCGGTGTACTACGATTACATCCAGTTATCGTCTACATCGCGTTAATAATACATATACTATTACGTTTTATAATGTTTAAGCTCTCGTTATATATTCAAATCCACTTGACGCCGTCGCGGTGAACATTCAATCGATATTGTATTGTAATTCCATTATATATTATGTTTAAACGCGTATTTATTATGTTATAATACACGCCATGTCCGTGTCATTTTAATTTTTTTTTATTGATCGTCAAACATAACGTAGTGAAATCAACTCGGTATCAGATTTTTTATTACCGTTTACAAGTCATAAAATATAAATTAGGTAAATACATTTGGCAACGTGCACTATTATATCGCACATCATTGGTCACAGAGGCGTGAAGTAGCTGCGCGTTTTCGGCAGCGATAAAAATCGACGCGAAAATGGTTTACGAGACGTACATCGATATAAATTATACAGTGGCCCGAGACGTGCGCGGAAATCTCAGACATGGCGGCGGCTGTATAATATGAGTTTTGGTTTACTTACCTACATGTAGGACGCAGGACATATATAGGTATTATTGCGTGGCGCGTGCACGATATTGACGAGATTACACGCTGGAAAGTCGTTTTTGTTTCTGCGCATGTATTTATCTTATGTTTGGTTAAAGTTTGTACGTACGTGGTCGCGGAAAACACGATCCGATATATACTGTGTATGCGACGCGTCTCCAAGGCCGGTTTATAGGTATATATATATTTAATTATTATATTATACCTATAGTATTTATTGGTGTTTGTATATATATACCTGCATATAATATGCTGTCTGTCCGGTTTTGTGTTTTCTTGGCCCTCATTTCAAACGCCGTCCCAATGGATTTCGACAAAGTTATCGGATTTAATAATAATAATAATAATAAAAAAAAAAAACAAAATAATATTAATAATGTAAAACAAATATAAAAAAAAAAAAAGAATGAAAAAAACCGTATATATCGGATCCGATTCCCACAGTCCACTGCAGCATCGGATTAGTACATAATAATAAATCGAGGACCTGCTGACAGGTCGATGGCCACCGGATAATAATAACGTGTGGCGGAGGGAAAAAAATACACAAACGAACGCCTCTCCCGTGTAATGATCGATCACGACATTTCGCGTGCGTGCGTGTGCTTACCCAAGACCTCCCCGGGTCACCGGGTTTTAATCGGTGACTCGGAGATCGTATACATACTAATAATATGTGCACGTACGTGGTATAATATGTACACGCGTATGTACACATATATAAATATTTATTATATTGTCGTGTGTGTCAATGGGGTAGATGTCCGCAGGTAATAAAGACGGCTGGGACTGGTAACCTGTGTATATTCGTATAGATATTTGATCGTCGTTAGACGTAGGTATTAGACCTTTTCGAATTAAATTAAATTTTCAACATTATCGGTCCTAAAGCAATCCCGTAATATACAAACGTATATTTGCAGAGTAAAAAATAATATATATATATATACCATTTTACATATATTTAATTTATAATTTTTGTACATTGTGTACTTTATATATAAAACTGTCTTGATGGCGTTCAATAAATTTGTCTCCGCAAATTGATTCAATAGCGCACGAAATGCTAAAATTATTAAAGTGATATGTTCAAATTTTGATTGTCATATAAATTATAAGAATATAACAAATTTATTTGTTCGATGTTATTCACGAAATTTGAATTTATGTAATGATGCATTAACGCGTCCATATATATCAAGGCGTATATTTCTACAATGATTTTTTATTTTAAATTGTTTTCTCCGTACATTCAAAAAACCATTACCGTGGTTGATGTGCCCGCACAGTAACAATAATCGTCTCACGGGTTAAACGGGGAAGATAAAACAATTATTGAGGTATCCGGTGGCACCCACGAGTTATATCGATGAAGCGTGAAGGTGAATCGTCTGGTGGTTTTGTTGGGTAAAGATTTGTTTATTTTTTCCCCTCTGTAGCCGACGTTGTCCTTATACATATAATCTATATATATTCTTTACCGACGCAACATAAACCACCTATAAACACTATACATATTTCATGTTTACCATCATTCGGTAGTTATGGTGCATGGTTATGCGGTTTGCTGGGGAAAAGTGCTGCTGAACCGTTTCCCAGAGTGTTTTCAATGATAATGTTATATGTGTCGAGGACTGTAGTGTATAATGAAAAATAATGATAAAGAAACAACCGTGATAAATGAAGATAAAGTTGAGGCACGAGTGCGGAGTGTCTGCTAAGGCACCTTTGTGGTTGTGGTCGTAACGCTGCATCCGATTATATATATTATACACATTAGACATAAAAATTATATATCTGTATAATACAGTTAACGTGTCATCACATTAGTAGGTTTGGGTTTTTGGTTACTCCACAATCAGCGCGTGAAACTACTTTAATAGTTTATAATAATATGTATATGTATATTATATAATATTTATATACATAAATTGTATTTTTATTTATGTATATACATAAATATATCATTTGTAATTTTACGTGATATATGTTTAGTATAACCATTGAATAAAGTATTTTCTCAATTTTGTATCCCTATTAACCCTAAATATAAACCTTAATTTAAAAGAAACAACATTTTGAATGTTTTTTTATTGGAATTGGTCCTGAACAAAATATCTTCGGTAACAATAATTCAAACATTTATGACATTTTTGTAATGATATAATTTGTTCAATAATAATGTTTGAAATGCAATTTGATAGTATAGAAATGGTCTTTTACGA
This sequence comes from Rhopalosiphum nymphaeae, assembly GCA_036289425.1. NCBI lineage: Eukaryota > Metazoa > Arthropoda > Insecta > Hemiptera > Aphididae > Rhopalosiphum > Rhopalosiphum nymphaeae. The sequence continues at coordinate 3,476,418 of JAZAQC010000004.1, forward strand.
GAAGATCGTTTGTGCCAATATGTGATTCAGCTACGTAGACGTTATTCGTGTATTATCGTTTACAGAATAAATTGTTTCTATAAAAAAAATATAACACATAATATGTTTAGACAAAGTGTAGAAAATGGTACTTTAAAATTTATCGTCGACGATTTTGATATTAGGTTATATTTTTCTCGCGATACTATTATCTGGTACCTTAGAGATATAGATGTTTTTGTAAACTACAATTTATTTTTATTATTTTTATCATTAATTCTTAAAAAAAAAAAAATTAGTTTAATCATAATATGTTAGTATTGATAATTGTATCATATTTAAAAATGTATACAAATATTAGTTATACTTATTTACTGTACACAAAAGTGCTGTGTAATGATTATTTTTCCATATTTTCGGGTACAAATTGCAGTGATGACTTTTATGATATATTCAGTATACTTTAAATGCACTTACTGATAATTGAACCGGAATTCCTTTTTTTTAATAATTTTAAGAACCTAAAATCGAAAATAGAACGTTAAATCCAGCTGGGTGTTTATATTATTCATTTGAAATGATCACAAAAAAGTCGCCAAATCGCGGGGCTACGATAAACAACGCTCGCTGTTTCTCATCGACCGTTTCCGAGTAGGTATATACCGGCGTCTGTCGGAAGTACCTACTTGTGTGCGTGTGTGCGTAATCGATTAACCACGTTTGTTGGGTGGTTTTAAATCCGTTCCGGCCGAACGACGTGAACAAATGAACCGCACGAGCGAACCCGCGACGGGTGCGATCACCTGCAGCAGACCCGCCGCACCACGTACGCACATTATAGTGTTATACATATAGGTACACATAAATATGTTTTATATAAACGTATGATGTGTGTCGAGCCCACTCGTCAAGCCCCCGCGCGCGTGTATTTGTAATATCGTATTGTCGTGTGTATGACGTTAAAAGCACCTCCTCTATTTTTTGTACGCGGGTTAAAGAAGCGTACTACATCGTAATATTATAGGTATAACATTATCCCACTTTTGCCCGTTCGTGTGGGACTCGGTCGCCGCCGCCGCCAGTCGGGTTCACAGATCGTGGGAACCACCGCCACCGCCGACGCCGTCGCCGCGTGCTTAGCCGACCGCGAAACTAGCCTACCCCCAGTGACTACCCGTTTGCCGCTCAAGTATAATAAGGTTCTGTGTACATTGTACGCTGAGCGTACACATACACACACACACGGATAAAAATCTAATCATCCGAAAGAGAGGAAAAAAAAAAAACGGTACGTGATGTCGATATCGCGCACGGTTGCGGTCTACTGTTATATATTATCGTCATCGAATGCGGGCAGACGACGACTACGACCATAGTGTCTCGTGTCCAAATTGGACGAAATCAAATTGTTTACTACGCGGCGTATAGGTACCTACAACGCGCGCGCGTTACCGCCCATGTCATTATATACGATAATTACGCCAATAATCGGTGCGCGCGCGCGTGTGTTACAACGTTAAACGTAAAATAAACGTCCGTCGCACCATATTACGACGTGTATGCATATTGTTATACTAATATGATAGCATACGTATCATAACATTGTACAGGGTGATTCACTTATCATACTCGTCCCCTTTTTTTCCCATTTAAACACGCATTCATTCAAATCACTGAGATTCTACGTATACACTATACACTTAAGGAGTGTCCCGAGGAGATACAAACTTCTGTATTTCAGTTAACAACCCTCCTTCCTACTGTAAATTATTTAGTGGATAGATTTTCTAAACAATTTTATGTACTACCCAATTCAAAATTTAAACGAGTAATTTCTCGGGCTTTTAAAAATGGATTTACAAAAATATAAATTGGATGCAATATTGAAATTAGTGTTAATCATATTTGTAAAATTTTTAAACAATTATTTATGTCGATATAGATCGCTATTGAATACTGACAAAATATTTTCCGATTCCATTATCGTAGATCTCTTGTATCCTTAGTAGTTGAATATCTCAAAAACTACTTGCTCGAATACATATTTTGATACGTCAATATTTTCAACAAAAAAATTACCCACAAGATAATTTACAATTGAAAAGTGGTGGGTTCTCATTTGAGGAACAGAAATGTGTATTATGTACTTTCACAGGACGTTTCGTAAGTAGCACAAAAAATCTCGAAGAAAATAATGGATAAGCAAGATTGACCAATTCACCCTGTATATTTTACATGGATCGCTCCGGACGTGGTAGATCATATTATAATAGATCGAATGAGAATGTATACGTATCAAGATCCGGACAATGATTTCGTGAATGGACGACGTACGCGCGTAGACATCATCTCGTCATACACACGCGCGCTTGCGGTGGATTGGTCTCGGAGCGACACTCCTCGGCGCCCAGAGTGTGGTGTTGTCGCTTCCGTTCGCGCACGCGGTAATCGGTTGCCCATTAATAATACCCTCTGCACACCACACACACAATACTATAACATACACTGTATTTAATATATACGTATAATAATAATGTAATGGCGTGCGTGCGTGCGTTATACAAACACTCCGTATGTATTTATGTATTATATAATATGATGATATTATACGCTCGCGCGTGTTTGTATCATAACGGTTATCACGTGTCTGGTATACACAATAATAATAATAATATCGTAACCATTCTTGGGTTCAAGTCGTTTCCATTCCGTCGACATCATGTACGCGGTTATATATTATATAGTGTCCGGATGGTGCGTAATTGATTTTGTACCCAGCTTACGACTGTAATGATCGTGGGTATAACAATAATATAATCGTTTGGGTATAGGTATAAACTACTATATGGTTATATAGGTATATACATATAGCGGGAAATCATTATTTTCGTATATATAAGACCAATTGCGATAGAAATCGGTCGCGCGAGACACGTGCAGACTTCGTGCAGTTTTCTTCTATGGCAAATTGTGTTTACGAGCTGTTTTTTTTTTTTTTTTGTACAAACGTTAGAAAAATCAATTATGATATTATATTTTATCCTCCGCGACCGTTTAATCGTTTATCGTTTGTAACTGGGCAAATTACTATAATATAATAAAACACTACCCGGTTAATATATATATATTTCAATGGCACGTGATTGTGGTTTAGCTTTAGATAACTTTAACTGTCGATTGGTTTGACGTACGTGTTTGATTGCTATTGACAGTTTATTAACCTATTTAATATTTTACACACACACACACACACACACACACACACACACACACACACACACACACACACACACACACACATACGTATACGTATATATATTCGAAAATAAGTCATTTCCGTTATTCCATCATATTCGTCGGCCAACTTAATGTACTGTAAGTATTATGCATACTCTTATAGTATTATACGTTTTGTAAATATGCGTGTAAATGTTAATATATGTGTATACATAAAATTAAAATACATGTATATTTTCTGTATTCAACGGCAGTGATTTCATCAAGTTCACTGGGAATGCGGTCTCCGCTATTCGCTAACGAGTCTGCGTATGTCTTTCGATTCTTTTGGTACACCGAAATATCAGCATTTTTTAATTATCGTCTTTAAATCTAGTTAGGCTCAGCTCGAGAAACGTTCGTAGAAAACACTTTCGAGCCTTGAAGATTATTATTAATACAGGTAAATCCGAGTGTACACAATACATATGTACAATAAACTCGTGGTACAGTTCAACGATAATTGCTGCTGAAATTTGATAGTTGAAATTTTCTACCGACTTGCATACGATTCTACTATATACAAAAAACTAAGAGAAATATAATATCACATTATATTTTTATACTGTCATAAATAGCATATCTTATAACAACATAGTTAATTGCTTCAAAAATCAGTAAATCGCAGAACTTTGTCATAAAGTAGCAGAAATAGTGTATAGTATATATCAACTTTATATATCATATTATAATGTATAAGTCCAAAAATGTATTTTATACTATATTTGTATATAGTTCAACTTTGTTAACATATTTATATGTAATGTTGACAATTGAATTGTTTATTATTCGAGTAAGGGTAGAAACAATTTTATTTAAATCAGTTTTTTAGGTTTTTAAACGATTCTGTGAAAACGTGTACTAGGTATAGGTATAGACTTCTCTACAGTGTACACATCATACAAAATAACATTACATTGATATTAGTAGGTATACCTATATAATATCATTAATTTATTTTATACTTTTGAGTTTTTATTATAATTTACTTTTGAAGTACATGTTTTTTCTCATTTCATATATTAAATACAATATTATAATTTATCTTTCGGTGTTTTCGGTATCTATCGTTTATCGGCGATAATCTAAAATAAATACCGCTCTCGATAAGAAATAATATGATATAATATTAGTATAATATATTAACATATACAATATACATCCATATTTAAAAATAATACATAATACTCGTGTATCAGGGTTATCCGAGTGCTGATGAACTCCAGCAGCCGGCCATAACAATTTTTATCACCCGATGAATGACTCCGGTCTGACCCGCGCTACCGCGTTTTATAAGTACATAAGTATGTTTTCGGCCGTTATAGAAGTCATTCCGAAACGTTTATCTAATCGTTTTACGGTACTTCAATATAATTTAATATAATATAATGTATAAACATTAATTGTAATATATGTACGTATATTGTTTTTACACACACATACACACACCGCGAGTGCTATTATTTCAGTAATAACTCTCGCGCTTTGTATATGCAGCTTATACTGCTGCTACATTAAAATAATATTTGAGGAACACGCACACCCAACACGTCGGAGTACGTTGTTATAAGAAATTTCGATAACCTTTCCGGTTGTGATAATAATATGTACACTTGTATTATAATATCTTATTATATATTATTATTATGGTGTGGCAACCGTTAATATCAAAATAAATAATAATAATAAAACTAGTAGTTATAATTATAGTAATAATAATGTAAAGAAAGAATAGAACATGTACCTACATTATACTATTTTAGGTATACCTACATCATTCTGAGAACAAAAAAAAAAAAAACTAGCTTTTGTAATCGACACTAGTGAATGCTTTATATAATTTTTAGATATTGAGATACTATGTACGTGTATTTGTATATTTGAACAGGTTGATTCATAAACTCAGTGAATTATACATGATAATAATATTAGTTATATAGGCGGTCAGAGAAAATACAATAATAATTATTTATGTGTACACAATACATATAACTTGATTATAACTGTATAATACGGTTCCCCTTCGTGCACGTTAATACTTAAATCCTATCGCCAGCCTGTAGTTATATTACATTTTACTGCATTCATCGTTCCTTCCGTGGTAGCTATTTTAGTTCAAAAAAGTTTAATTGGTCTCGTTAGGGAGGTGACGGACAGCTTGTGGTGAGTATTATATTATGGTAAAATACTTCGAGTCCTCGAATATATAATATGGAAGCCTATGTTATTATATAGTCATTACACGTCAATCACACCCCTTTTGCTATAATCAACTGTCGACGCGTGTAAACGAGTGTGTGTATATACTTATATAATATGTATCTTACTACCGCAGACCGACAACCAACGACGACTTTTTAATCAATAAAAGAATTGTAACACTTGTACATCTACTATATAGTAGAATGTAAAACAATGTTCTAATACATACTTTTATAATTATGAATACATTTTTGTTATACACGTAATGTATTGTGAGTTTGTATGATAAATGTGGGTTTCCAATTTTAATTTCGATACATATTATACTAATGCACGTTTATCAGTATAAGTATAAGTATATCAAATTGTTTAAACCCCAGCGCAATATAACTTTTAAACGTGATTTAAAATTAAATATTCGGAAAATTTACAAACGTAAAAAAATGACTTAAAAAACGTTGGTGTAAACACATAGAACGGTGTGTTGCAGCGTATACTATAATATTTATGTATGCGGCAGTTAGTAGGACGAGAATATTCAAATATTCTACTATATTATGTATACATATATACTTTAAAAAAACATCGAGCACAACTAAACCGCACTAGCACAGAAGTAATAAAACGCATTGGGATGTGAAGGACGTTGTTTCGATACGATATTCTGATAACAAAAAAAAAGTGTATATAATATAAATAAATCACCATGTCGTAAATATTTTGCTGTCAAATATAATATATTTCCAATTCCCGAGTGTCTTATCTCGATAACTGCAACCTAAATTTGACGATAGTAGTAACAAAATGTTTATGAAGCAATTATACACGTTTAAATTAAAAAAAATATTTGTTTTGATTTTTTGGTGAAACTGGATGTAGTCGATGTAGGTACTTCTTATAAGTTTATAGTACATAGACTATACTTTTCACCCCAAATATTAACCGTCAAATTATTTCCACGATCGCGAGACTGTAACATAATTATTTTAATATGTGACAAAAGTATAAACGCGTCTTATACAACCTTTTATGTTTCAGACATGAACTCAAGTGATTCGTACAACATGGAAATGGCGTTCGGCCCAGGCGGCTTGTCGTCCGGCGCAGGCGGTAACGGCGGTCCCGGGTCCGGTCATCAGCGGACGAAGCGCATGCGCACGTCGTTCAAACACCACCAACTGCGCACCATGAAGTCGTACTTCCATCACAACCACAACCCCGACGCTAAGGATCTCAAACAGCTCTCGCAAAAGACCGGCCTTCCCAAACGGGTGTTACAGGTAATAAATTTCGTTCATGATAATATATAACGCCAATGGTGGGTTTCGCGTGTTCTGATAGAGTATACCGTATAAATATTACGAAAAACGAATATTTTTGTTTCGATTACCAGAATAGGACTAGAATGTTTTCGTTCCCGGACATTGCTGTTATGATGCATTATATTATTAGCGCGATTGTCTATCTCTATTAGCACGTGAATACGTTATGATTGCCACCTTCGTTGCCGCCGCCGACCATAGTTCTGAAATAGCTCGTCTCTATAGTAGGATTTGATCATTTCCGTTGTATAAGACGAAAATACCACTGCTGACACACGTGATTTTCGACGGGGGCAGGCAAATAATAACGATAAAAAAAACTTATTAGGAAAGAGAAGAGTATAAAAAAAACGCGTCAAGATACAAGTGATTTATAATTTATTCATGTATATATTTCTTCTAAATGCATATAAATCGTCCTTGGGCAGTGTATACCACCACCGAATGAATAAAATACAAACAAAGTAGTAATAAAAAAAACACACACACATAAAACAAAATAGTAACGCTTCAGGCCCCTCTCTTACCCTCCCTATTTACACGAGTTATTTATGCTCGGACGTCGTTTTCGCTTTCGGCGACCACCGTATTATAATATGCGTATTATGTTATGGTGTACCACTATAATATATTATATATACGCCGTACGGGCCGCCGAAGTATTGACGATTTATGGGATTCGCGTGTTTAAATCCATTTGCAATTGTGGCCATTTCGTATACGTTATTCGTACCTATTATACACATAATACTTATGTGTGCATGTGTACTATACATACACGTTACTGTATACTAGATGACAAACCGTTTTTAAAAGAATCGCTTTTTGCGGCGAGTATTCGAATGATACCTTTTGTAGCGGCTAGAACATAATATATTATATCTAATAAATGGTATATTTAATTCCTATATATACATTTGTACATTTTCGAAAAAAATTTAGTCACCAAGAATATTTATTTTCATAATAGCTTGCTGACTCGTTTATTCAGTAATAAATGTCTAATTTACTGTACCTGTTTCCTCTAAACAGTAAAAAAAAAAAAAACCAAAAAAATCAATAATAAAAATCTTATCGTGGTTTCTATATCATACATATTATTATATATACAAATACATATTATGAGCGTATGGTATAAATACATACCTAATATTATACGACCACCATTGTAGAGTAAACACGTCATAAACCTTTATGTTTATTTCTCTTGTTTCCGACAGATCTTCATTTTATATCACTATAATATATGTATATATATATATTATATAAATATGTATATAAGCATATAAGCAGTGTTACACTACTACCGGTCAAATATTTTAATATATACAGTATATACACATTTTTTTTTTTTATTAAACATTGAAGTTAGTGATGAAGTTTATGTGATCCTCGTTTACATGTATATTTTTTATTGTGCATAAAAAGAAAATAATGTGTTACCTGTGTAAAATTCGTATTTTTTTTTGTTTAAAATAATAATCATAATGATGAAGTTTGCTTTAACGCAAATTTAAATTGATGTTTATAGAAAAATATTAAGGGATATATTTGCGACGTGTCTGTAGGTATAAGTGCAATAAATCAAGCAGACATATTATATAATATAATTTTCGTATTTGGAATCCGACAAAACGTTATACGCATCACAGCCAAGTATTTCGATATATATATATATACGGAGTATAATGTGTGTATATATAGTGCAGCGCGTAATTCTTATAGATTTTTAAACACCAACCAGACGAATATAATTACATGAACTTTGACAAATAACGCGTTTGACATCAGTAAAATGTACAGAGGGAATAATAATTGGTTTAGTTTCACAGGAGTTTTTAGCGCCGACGACAGATTTACCGACAAACAAACTCGTCGGCGGCTGTATTTCAAAGATCCAAAAACTTTTTGGCCGTATCTTAAACGAGCGCATCACATCAATTTTTTAGCCGTTCGTAAATCAAAATGAAAATAATTTTTCCACAAGACATTAATACCTATACGACTCTACACGTCGATGTATCTGCCGCATATTTTTAACATTTAATATATGACCCTCAAAACAGTATCACCTTAGCCCGGCATGTCGAATAAATATATATATATATTATTATCTTGATCTTAGCAATGGCCACAAAATCCAACAGTTTCCGTTATACGCACTTCATTATAATACTTTGCTTGCGTATTCGTATCAAATAATAATACGTATCGAACGGAGCGATGTATTCTATAAAAATTATCGGTATACTTAATAAATGTGTATTTGAACACGGTTTTTTACTATTGTTGTTATTAATAATGCCATGTCTATTACAATAATAATATGTCCATGTTGTGTATAAGTGATGAAAGTCCAGTCTCGAAAAAAATCATTGTTTATCATATATCCTATGATATTGTAATGTTTTGACGAAGGCATGTGTCATTGACGGATAAAAAATAGCCTTGCAAACGTGACTCTAATACACTGCCGCTGTTATAATATGTCCTTACAGTCGTTATACTATCGTGCGTGTAACGTGTATATATATTTAGCGGTCTGCGGTCGAATTACACGTTTACCGCGTATACGTCATATTGTTTTATATGTACGTATTTATATATAATAAAGTATATGTACACTTTGGTAAGACCGTATAAAACGGTATATTTTTTTCCCCGGGCCGACAAAGCGCTCTTTGCTTCTTCTTTGCCGCCCCGCTGCGGCCGCGCGCTGCAGACGAATTCGCATCGTATATAACGTTCTTGTATATAATACACACACACACACATATATATATCGTGTACGATACGGGAGAGAAAAATATGAAATAAAAAAACTTTCCCCTGACGGATGATGTTTATACACACACACACACACACACACACACAATACATATAATAATATATATAATACGCGCGTAACTGGTTTTCCAATGTATAATATACATACGTTCCGCGTATACATAGAAAATGGCAGGTGCTTCGCCGCATTTTCTTCAGCAGTTCTGCCGTCGTGCTGTATATTATACAAACCCATCTCGTCCTCGGGGCGGTGGCAGTGGCGGGCGTAGGACGCGACTATGGCCGCGGACGAAGGAGCAGAGGTGTACGCACAAACGACACACGAGCATAAATACATATAAACATGTAAAAAAAAAATATATATATAATAAAAAAGAAGATACGAAATATCCATTTATCAATACGTTGTTTGAAAACAATGAACAATTCAGCGGCGGCCATCCTCCCGTATACGTATATATATATATATATATATATATATATATAATATACAATCACCATGGTCCGCCGCCGCCACTATTCTCATAGAGCAGTAAACTGTATATACGTATAGTGTGTTCGTATGTATGTGTGTGTGACTGAAAGAGAGGGAGAGAGAGAATGAGAAAGACAGAGATAGACCGAGCGAAGAGACGACATATTAATAGTGCAAACCCGTTTGATGGCCGTTTAACATTCTGTTCGCGTATCTGCCTTTATGTGTGTACATATATATATATATATATGTACTATACTATGCGTATTTTGCTATTTTTTCTCTATACCGTCCGTATGTTATTTTTCTCGGCCGGGAATTGTTTTTTTTTTCGTTCTTCGCACACATCCCTTCTATTTATTATATGCTCGATGCCGTCTCTCCGCCGCCGTGCAGCAATATGAGTTTTTTTCCTTTCGTTCGAGAAGACCATCACGGACGGCGGCATGTTTGCTGCAATCGGCGGCGCTTTGATGATGGCCATCCGATTTCGCATGCTCTCGTAATTTGTCACAATTACCTGCCGGGGCCTGAGTTTTACACCGCGCGCAAACGGTAATGGCCGGCCGTCACCATTCCTAAAGGAGAACGAACGTTTTTCGCTCTGTTTATTATTTTGTTCTCTCTCTCTATCTCCTTTTATTTATCTGTATTTGAATTTTTACTGTTTTTCTTCTATTCCATCCGCTGCCGCGGCGCAATACATTTATGTATCACTGACCTGCACTTTATATAATATACGTAGGTATACTGTTATAATCTATTATACCAGTATATTATTTAGGTAAAATTATTCAAACCACTATATAATATCCCAGTATACCGCTGATGCGAAATGGTATTCTAAGATTTTTGTTTAGTTTTCAATGGTTATAAATATATATTTTTCAAATGAAGATATCATTCAATTCAACGTTGAATTATTATGCGAGAAACCACAGTAAAAAGTAAAATCTTAACAATTGTTCGATCGCTTGTATAGTATGCTTAAAATGCAGTACCACTATATTATGTATTATGTTTAAAATGTAGTATTAGGTTTGGTTATATTCCTATAAACTTATAGCACCTATATCCAATGTGATCGATTAAACCGGTTATTTATGTTGCGAATCAAATAAATGATCAGTCGATTACGAATGTAGTGCAATGTGTAAATTTGTATACGGGACGGGGTCATGGCTGCTAAATTATGAGTTATAATATCTGGGATTTTGTTTTCTTGTATTCAGTATGAAATTATTGGCACGTCGTTTACACGCAGCTCAAAGTATGATAATTAAAAAACAACAATTACAACATTGTTTAGTAATTAGTTTTGTCGGTATTTTATAATGCTACCCTCCAGATAAACACGCGGTGTAACAATTAGCGTATTACAGTAGCGGCGATCTATCTGCACGTCGTGGGAAATTTCTGAACATACAAATTGTCGCTTGCCGTTCATCAACAATGTTCTTCGCAGTGTCTGTACACGCATATAATCGTGGCGGCACACATACAGCCATTTTGCATGGATATTATATGTTATATAGATGCGTGTTTTTTGTTAAAAACAAATAATGTACGGTATCGAGTGGTCGTGAATTATTTTGGAAGAATTGCGATTCTCAGTGGAGTCGATCGGTTTACTGAAATACGGTAAAGACGGTTGTCGACAGCTGAAAGTGATATCAACACCGAGTTATACCGGATAAAACGGTCGAAATACATAATATCCAGATTTCTAAGATGATATTAGGTATTGAAGTCCCGCAGCGGTATTCGTCTAAAACCACAAGTGCACGTCGTCCGTCGCGTCCAAAATTTGAGATCATTCCAACTCTGGAAATTTCTCGGTACTTAGGTCATAAAACTTTTAGGTTATATGCGGTGACTAACACCATTGCGCGTGATTGCGGCGGTCAATATAAGAATACGAGATAAAAGGCACACGACGGACGGCCACGTAGCTGTAGTCCGGGGCTTAATCGTTTTATATTACACATTCGAATATATACCGCGGTAGGTGGTATACGCACCGTGACGCGGGACACGCCGCTATCACACAGTGCACCGCTGCGGAGATAATATATAGACGGACGGTCGCGTGTATAGATGCCCGGGAGATGCGCTATTTCCGTCCGCGCTCGACCGCCGCCGGGGCCCATGCCCAGGAGATGCTGCAAAGGGACCGCCGAGAGATGATATTTGGCCCCGGCAATTAGGCGTGTCGCGTTAAAACGGTCGACGGAAAAACGCGCATGGCGGCGTACGGTGAACGCATAATGTATTATTATTATCTCGCGCGCGCTCGCGCCCGCGACACCGCCTCTGCAACAGCCGAAAAGGGTCCGCAGCGGCGCGTATGTTCCGCGTGACTACCGCAACGGCGTGGCAGCCGCCGCCGCTGAAATAAAGCTCCGTTAATTAGCGCGTATGCGATCGACGGCCGTGACGGTTTTTATCACGCCCTATCTGCTCTTGTGTAAATATGTTTTATAATAATAATCATAATTATTATAATAATAATAATAATAATAATAATAGCTGTGTATACGCCGTCCGCAACCGAAATAGATACGGTGTAGCCGTGACGTTTCTTCTCGGTCGCAAAGGTAATACGACCGCCCAGCAGTACGAATATGACGATAATGTGCAGAGGATGTTCGTCTAATTTGAAATTTAATGTTTATACCCGGAAGTATATTATGCACCCAACACGATCAGCTGCGATATACGGTCAGTCCAGTATCGGATTTAACCACGGAAATACACCGGAGCCTTAATGCTCAGACTGTTTTAGAGGTCTAAGATTTACGTTCTAAGTCGTCTGATTCTGTAACTTAATAAATTGATTCGATTTTATCTTTATGCTTTATTTTTAATCTAATATTATAATGTTGCATCCCCACTTGCGAGACTTAGTGCCGACAATACGCCAGCTTATAATAATATGATACTTACTAATTTATCTAAACATTATATATTATATCAGAAATAATAATATCCATAATTTTTCTTTAGAAAAATATATAACCATTGTAAGGTTATCAATAAATTATTTTTTTAACAGTAAACACCTTTGATGACGCGTAAAAACGATTCGTATGTAAAAGTAATAGATTAATAGATCGTGACTGTATCATCATTATTTTAAGTGTTTTTCTAAAATGTATATAGCATTTCTCGTTTTTTATTCCGTAATTAAATTGTACGTGCCGCTATAAAGTTACAATAGTTTTAGTTTAGGGTCTATGTGTGTTGAAATCTATACCATATTCTATGTGGTTTCCAGTAAAACACATACAATTTGTGACTGTTAAGTACATTATTATCATAGGTACTACGCTTTAATTTGTCAGATAAGTTATACAAATTGATTGCACTTGATCCAATATTATGGAGATAAGTGTTTTTCGATTTCGTTTTTCACAATAGGTATAATTGCATATTACGTTTTCCATTATAAATTGAAATTAACTCATAAAAAAAACTCAACTGACAATAAATAATTTGCATAAAAAGCACAGTATAAGTATACACGGCATGGCATATAATATACTAACTACCTCATACGATACCAGCACATATTTTGTGTTCGCAGATAATAGCTAAATATAATAATATTATACAATTGGTTTTTCTGTATAGGTATTAAATCAAATAAGATTACAGATCGTTATAACTTTTGGTGTTGATACATTTTTCCGAGTGAGTATCATATTATGTGAGTACCATTATGCATATATGCATAATATATACGTATTTTTAGTATATTTTCAGTCTCATTTTGTCTATATTTTTTCTGCTATTATAGCTATTATTCGTATTTTCGTGTAAGCTAAACACGCTCGACTATACGATAAACAAATATATACACTTATATTGTCCATGTCGAATTTTTTTACTATAATCTGTTATTCCGTGTCGTGTAGAGTGGGAATCGGATTTCCGTACACTTTTACTATATACGATATCTCACGTGTTTTTTTTCGTGTGACAGCAGTGTTTTAAAAATATAATAACTGCTACCCACCGACAACGAGACACTAATTACACAACAGCATTATATGGTATACTTACACACACACACACACACACACACACACACACACACACACACACACACACACACACACACACACACACACACACACACACACACACACACACACACACACACACACACACACACACACACACACACACACACACACACACACACACACACACACACACACACACACACACACACACACACACACACACACACACACACACACACTTCGTCAAGTTTTCTTATATTTCGACCTTACGTCCGCCACTCCACTCCGGCCATTTTTTTCTTTCCTTTAAATCGGTTTTCTATCGTTATACATATTACAATCCTTGTGGCTGTTTTACGGGATTTTTCCTGTATACTTTCGTTCCACCGCGTGCGGAACACTTGCTCCTCCCAGCGAGATTTGTTGGCTTCAACCCAAGTACTCGATAAGATTGATGGGACTGCCGTGTAACCGACCGCGATGAACGTCAATTAATCTACAAACCGCCACAGCCGCCTCCGAAACAAAGGCTTAGGTTGTTGTATATACACGAGTCTACTGTATATGCTCGTACGCCGCGTTTATTTTAAGTAGAATAGAGAAAAAAACTGAGCTACGAAAACAAATTGTCGTTTTTGACTGAAAACCGGCCGATGATTAATCGTCGACCCTGTGCATTTTTGACGGTTATTATCCCGCTACAAACAGCAGTCTCGACTTTTGTAATATTACTATTACACGCCCGCGGTGTGTTTATTTTTGTATGCTCGAGCACTTTTAGCATATAAAGAAATAAAAAAAGCCCTCGATAATTTCGACACGGTTTAGTTGTGTCGATTGCCCTAAGATGAGATACATCCGGTGACGTGTAATACAGGAACCATATACTTTTCCGGTGTAATATAATTTGTAGGTACATATTTTTCATATACACTTATAATTCTTATAAATATATACGTTATTTCGTGCATACTCTTTTTGATGTTTATAAATACGTATGAATGTAACAACTCTCACGGTATTGACGCGTTGATGAAATCATGACAATTTTGTTCACAAGGCCACTTGCGCGCAGTGTGCACATGTGTCACACCAAAAAACGAAACGATGAGTGACGTATATTCCAAACACAATATAATATATTTTTACAGAACAAATACATAACCATTATTATTACGTGTTTGTCAAAATGGTGCATAGTATTATATAATAGGTTTATTCCGTGTGGAATATTGTTTTATCGCCAACAATTACGCGTTCTTGGATTTTAGTCACAGCAGTCGAATAAAACTTGCCGTTTAGGGGCTTGGAAAATAAATTGAATTAATTTTCTTACAAGTGGATAAAACTATTTATCGTCGTGGATTGCACGCGATCGCGTGACTTACAGTGTAGGACATCTATTATTATGTATAGGTGCTGCGGGTTTTTAGGGTTTTTGCAATCGCGTTTATATAGTTTTCACCACCGTAGGTTTTAATAACAACAATAATAATACAATATGCATCACGTGCATGTAATATACCAATCATATACTTATGGTTAACGTTTGGTTTTGTCGCAGGTTTGGTTCCAAAACGCTCGAGCCAAGTACAGGCGGACGTCTACCAAACAAGACGGGGGTCTAGGATCGTTGGCGCCGCCGTCAATAAAACCAGACAAAAGCTGTTCAGAAAGCTCGACGGGCTCGACCGGCATCGAAGCGGTTATGTTCCACCAACAGCAGCAGCAGCAGCAGCAGCAACAACAACAGCAGCAGCAACAACACCACACTATGCAGATGAGCCCCAGGAGCTATTTGAGCACATCATCACCGATGGAATGTGGGTCGTAGAGAACTATCGTATAAAGAAAATAGAATGTTATCATCTAACGTTTCCTTTATCATAGTATATCATATTATTATACAAATGCATCATAGTATATTGTATGTAACTCTTGTGTATATATAGGGGGGGATTACGAATAAAGTAATATATTATAATTATATAAACGTCGGTGTTTATAAAAAAAAATATGAGAACAGCGGAAAGCCAGTTTTGTATACGTGCAATATTTTCAAAACATATATAAGTAATTTAAGTTGTTGTTTCTTTTTTTTTTTTTAATTAAATATTTATATTGTTGAAAGTATAACGGTTTGAAAAAAAAAATAATGAGAGAAAAAAAATACTATTAGTCTTTAGTAACGATGTTTGAGAGTAGTATATATATATGTGTATATATAAAATACATACTTAATAAGCGTAACTTGTATAAATCGATGTTGTCCTTACTTCCCTTGTGTCTATACATATACTTTGTAAAACATGTACATTTCTCTTTAATAAAAAACATTGTGGTGACATTTTAATAATTTACAAAAATGTATCGTTATTTTTTTCTTTGCCGAAAATGTCTTTTTGGGCAAATGATCATTATTCGTCATCATCGTCATACACTTTAATACGAATGTGATATATGTTTCAATGATACATCGTTGTACTTTTCAAAGTATTTATATATATATATATATATAGATTACATAGTCATATAATTGTGGACTGTACATACAGTATACGAACAAATAGTGATGTATTATGCGTCGTGATGAAATGGGCAGACACATCACACATTCCCAAAGACGTATAATAGCGAACGATTTTCAGATGCGGAAATAAATAAACGCAGAGTCGTATCACATTGTATCGCACAGACCAAACCGGCAGAGAGAAAAAAAAACTTATTTATGATAAAAGGTTTTTCACTGCGTATATTGTAGCACCTACCGTCTATATATATTGTAGTAGTCGTAAAAAAGAGAAGAAATGTCGTCGTCGCTGGCGAAACCAAACCTCGGGGAGAAAAAAAAGAAGAAAATCTACTGGCGCACAAAGACCCCATGAAAAACTTAATACATAATATAGCCACGCTGCAGACGTGTACGCGTGCGCACATCCTCAGTCGTCCATATACATACATATATATGTGTGTGTGTGTGTGTGTGTGTACGACGCAGCCTCACGTTTTCCGCCCGTACAAACAACAACACACACACACACACACACACATACTGCAGTGCTTATACATTCTATGCAAATGTGGACCAACTGCAGCAACGGTCGGTCGGTGGCGCGTTCACGACCTCCGACTTCATATACTCGGGGCGGCGGCGGTAGGTACACATCGGGATACGTATACGACTACGATACACCTTCAACAATGGGAAATTCCTATACACGCACGCGGTTATATGTGTGTGTCTGTGTGTACGTGTTCTCTCCTTATACTTACACACACACACACACACACACACACACACACACACACACACACACACACACACACACACACATACACATATGACCGGAGAAAAAGATGAAAAAATAAAAAGAAGAGATCGGGTATATTATATTATATGTATATGTTTATATATATATATATATATATATATCGCGTTTGTGACAACAACGAATGGCCGGCAGTCCCGTAGATGATATCCGCACACGATTATACATACAATACGCACGCCGCTGCAGTAAATTTATACACATATATGCGCGGCATTATAATATTCGTTATTGTTGTTTACGACTAGCAGAAGGGTCCCGGCGCGAGCGCGCTCGTGTGTGTGTGTGTTTGTGTGTGTGTGTGTGTGTGTGTGTGTGTGTGTGTGTCGCCATTGTTTTCCACTATTGTTATTATATAGGTACGCGAACATATATAGGTAATACACACGCATATTATATATGTCTATGTTTATATATGTAAATACTATACCGCTGTTCCCTTTCCACCGGCCCGTCACGCCGCCTCCCCGTGACGTCCATACTATTTCGTCGTTATTATTATTATATTTTACTTTACCCCGCGTATATGTATACCTGTTTATCTGCCACAATAGTCTATAGGTATAAGACTATGTAACAGTGCCGTACACACATACACACAATATGAATATAATATCGTCGTAGTGTGTGCAATTTTTTTTGTTTTATTCAAAATGACGCGAATACAATATATAATATATAATAGGAATAGAGGTATATATCATTATATTATAATACATAGGTAACTGCATTATACGACATGGTCGTGAGAACAGACTATACTCGCGCGCGCGCGCGATAATATCGAGGGGCGCCGCCAGCAGAGATGGCCCCCGCCCGATTGGACGACAACGACTGGTGAACTACAGATATATATATATACACATATAATAATATATGTTATTACTTATTATAATATTGTACGTGCATAACATTAACGCACATACACTCGTGGTAGTCGGTTGAATTTCCATCATGGTGGCGAAGCTATACGTATTATACAGTATCGTTTACTTAGCTACACGATATGATAATAACATAATAACATGATAGAATATTATCTATTCGTATAATAGTATTTTGACTATTTTTTTTTTTTTTTTTTTTATCAGTAATAAAGGATTAAACGAGTAGGTCATTATCCTGAGATTGTGTTAACAATATATAACAATATATTATCTATGGATAATTTAGTTGTAATAGGTAATAATTAACACGACTAAGGGATAAGTAGTATTTACAGTATTACATTTTTACATATTGTATTGGTTGTATGGTTTTGTCTTAATATTAAATTTTTTTGTCGATGCCGATGAATTTTAAGAATCTATGGATCAAGTATTTAAGTAAGTGTTGTGCTCTCCTAGTGCTTCCCCATCCATTCATTTTGACTATTATGTGTTTAACAATGAATTCAATACATTTTATCACTATACTTACTAACGCGGCACCTAGAGATGGATCGATATAAAATATTATTGAATGGCTAAATGTTATTAGATACCGGTCCGTATTAGGTTGCCCAGATATCAATCGCGTGGTCAGATTTTTTTAAAAGTAGGGGAGGTGGTTGTGCATTTTTGAATACTGTCAAACCATCACTATATGTTAAACAAAATATATGTTAATTATGCTCTTGAATTTATCTGCAGTAGATGCTGGTTATAATTATAATATTATGTATTATTGTCTATTGATCATAATAAGTGTAAGCCGGAAGTAGAATTTCTATACAATGCATGTTATTATTACTTATTAGTTATTATTAACAGCTTGGCATAAATCTTTACTCGATTGATGTAAAATATTAATTATAAACGAATTTAATAACTAATAACTAATAATTGTCTAATAATTATTTTGGATGGTAAAAAAGTTTAGGAAAATAATTTTTTGTGAACAAATTTTTTGTTTACATAAATCGACATACCTAATTAAAAAAACCAAAATTAATATTATTTCTATACGAAATACTTTTATACTAACACAAAATATGGCTGCACTTCAAATTGTTTTGACAACGTGGAAATAATGGTCTCTGTTGTGAACAAAACATACCGCCGACTAGTAGACTGTATTGCTAGTAAGTAAAATAATATAGTTGCACTTGGTATTCTTTATTTTACTATATTACAATACACGTAAGAGTCGTATTGTGAGTGACGATTACTGCACGTGCCATCTGCGCACGTAGCGTAATGTTTGACGACATTGAACATAGTATATTAATTTTATATTACTTGCTCATATTACGGAAGTTTCAACGACCGCGCAGATATTCTTATAAAATTTCATTAATTCCGTAATTTATAGTCCATATGCAATTATTTGCGATCATATTAATAACTCTAGATCTAAGATTTTATAGATATACATGCAATGAAGTGGAAATAAATGATTGGTTCGACGGAATTATAAGTAGGTACTCCATCATACATAGATGTACACACCCAGACGTGAAAAATTTACCGTATTGATTTTTCTCCGAAACCACATTTCTATAAGGATTTATTTTTATAAAACTTTTTTTTTTGTACGTTTTATTATATACGATTTTAAAGAAAGCTCTTACCTGGGTAAGTTTTATACGATATTGCGGTAATGCGTAGCACTTCATTGTAATTAAATATTTTTTTATTATCGAAACGAATCGATTCATACAAACTAAACACAAAATTACAATCGTGCAAAAAAAATGCTCATAAGAGTTGCATGGAAAAATATTTCTGCTGAATCTGCTCACAGTTTACAAATACGGTCGTTTTTTACAACAGTGTGAGATAACTGCGCTGTTACCGACCATAGATAAATTTTCGCACCGAACGAAAGGGTGACTGTAAACTAATTCGATCAGTTATTGAAAACTTACAAATTTCGAGAGTGTATAAACTGTATATTATAGAATATTAAAGTAATGAAGTATCATGCTGGTGTAACGACGATTTTAAATTTAAAAAAAATGATTAGACAAAGAACCTACATTTTATCTTTAAATTTATCTAATGCCAACCGAGTTACCTCATTTTCGAGCATCACTATTCAAAAGCGGCAATGCTCGTTTGAATTAATTGATAAGAATTACATTGAATAAGAGTTATCGGAAGTACAAATCTATGTAATATCATATTAGGTGATGGTAAACACATGCATTCAGTTCAACAATTATACGTTTTGTGAATCACAGTTCAAAAAATTATTAGGCACTCATAAGTTAAAATAATCGTTTCAATTATTACATTTACTTTTGATAATATTTTACAAGAATTTTTTCTTTTGTGGCAAAATAATCTAACATTGAAATGTTTACTTAAGACCTCGAGCAAAGCGATGAACGTATTGTCGATCTTTTAATATATTATTTTTCTGACATTATATTATTAGTAGTAAAAATACTCGAGTCTTCCTTTTAGTGGGTGATTTGTAGTAATATTAGATATAGTTGGTCGAATTCAAAAAATTAAATTTTTAAAATCGAAAAATCGAAAGATCGTAGAAATTTGAACTTCACTATACCTCTATTTTGAATTTATTTTTTTCTTAATCTAACTAATTTAATAATCAATTTTAAGTATTTTAAATTTAAAAATTCATACATTGCATTTATGCATACCAATGTATAATGCTAAGTTTTTTTTAACAGCTAATATGATTTGTAAATTTTATATTTTTTTAAAATATTTTCATGAGGAGGGTTTAGGGATAAAATTTAAAAATTGAAATGGAAACCTATACTTTTTTTGCAAATATAATATGAACATATTTTTTTAATATATTTTAGTGATTGAACAATATAAATGAATGCAAAACTTTATGCTTGAGAGCGATTTAAAGGATTTAGTAATTGCATTTTTAACACAGGCGTGTGATGGGGTGACACCACCATTAGCTACTTGAAAATGTGTATTCAAAAAATAATTTAAAAATAATTGAATTATGTTATACATTCTTCTTTATTTTGAATATTTATAAGGGCTGTAATATAAATGTTAAATCACTTTGTATATTGTGAGTTTTTTTTGTTTATTTTATATTA
Source organism: Rhopalosiphum nymphaeae (assembly GCA_036289425.1). Taxonomy (NCBI): domain Eukaryota; kingdom Metazoa; phylum Arthropoda; class Insecta; order Hemiptera; family Aphididae; genus Rhopalosiphum; species Rhopalosiphum nymphaeae. Next base: position 3,497,828 of record JAZAQC010000004.1, read on the forward strand.
TTTATTAAAAATTAATTAATAAATATGATTTATGATTCAGGATCATAACTCATATATTTTAAGATTAAAAATAGTATTTTTATCCATGAAATAACATTTTTTTCACCGATAATTCAAAACATAATAATTTATAATATTGTTGTTCACACGAGCTTGATCACGACGAGAGAAATATATTATTTGGTTAAACGGGTCACCACTTCACCAAAAATAGATTAAAATAGGTTATAAATTTGTTAATTATCTAAACAGGTTTTACCTTATCTACAGCCACTTATGTATTATTCACAGCTAGGTTCCTTGTAGGATCAGACGTTATTCACACGCTATTATCTCAACCGTTATTTGAAATTCATATTTTATCTACCATATTTACATATTATATGAGAGCAAAGTTTTAAAAGTTCACTTAAAATTAAAATCGTCCACGTTCTTAAAAAAAATGAATAAATTTATCTGGTCAATTATTATTTTATCGATCTTTAAATAATACGTTGAAATAAGGTATAAATCATTTTTAAAAAACTTATTTATGTATGTACTTATTACGCATAAAAATTAAAATACGATGATCTATTATAATTAAATTATCTATAAAATAAAATAATTTCCCGGTTTTACCTAAAAACAATATAACCTGCACAGAGGTATTAAATTTATTAAAATCAACGTCAAACTAAGACATAAAAAGATGAAAAATGTATTTAAAAAAATATCTGAATTTTGTAGTTACTTAATAATTACAAATGATAAGATTAAAACTGTACATAAAGTAAACTATTACGATTTATCATAAACATAGTTATAACCGTATGCTATGTAACGACGATGCGACTTATATACTATATAATATAATATGATACATTTTATAACATTTATCCGTCGCTTGATCCCGTTGCATTGGGCTAATGAAAATACTGAAAACTTAATCCAACTCTAATGATGAGACTGGCTAATGCTACTGCAGATACATGTCCGACAGAATTGATTACGTTTGCTTAACAACCTCCAGGGCACATGATATATACATCGTATTATAGATGTATGCGTGTGTATAATTCAGCCTTAACGGTATGTAAGTTTGGTCTCACGTGTTTGGAAACGGATTTCGAGTATGCTCTACCTCCTTTCGTCGTACATAATACAAATATATATAACATAACATAAATATTGTTTGTTCGGTGGATTACATGAAATAATCGACATTCCCACGTGACCGACTAGCTCAATGTTCTTCGCGAATATCACGGCGACGGGTATATTGTAAATGTTGATAATTGTATCGGGGTGTGTCATAATAGTTATTATTGTACGATAGGCCGAGGGAGTGAATGTGAAGCTTTTATTTGAGTTATAGGTAACTTTCTGTGTGGCTCTATTAATAGTTTGTCTATTACTTCTAGCAAGAACCAGTAGTTCCCCTGGCAGTATACCGAATTTGCGCCCCCTAATCCAATCTGTTTTCCTACTATCATAAAAATATAAAATGCTCATTATTTAAAAAAAATAAATAAATACCATAGCGTGATTATCAATATCCGATTGCGTGTTGTAATTACGTTAAAAATAAATGACAGATTTTTATTTTTGTAAATTATCATATTTGAATTCAGAATGTGACTCGATGAAATTGCGTCTCTAGCAAATTATCCTCTTGCCAGTGCCTAGCCACGGCCCTGCTTTTAAGAGTTAATTCAACAAATAATATTTTACCCTTACGACACAACAATCGATTGAGTTTAATTTTTCTCATTCTAATAAAAATATTAATATTATGATTTATAATAATATAAATATACAAGGTTATCACTAACGGTGCACTCAAAAACAAAAATAAAATTATGAAATTACTTTTCAGTTGACTATGACCTTTGCCTATTCATTTATGTGAACACTTAATAGCTGAATTACAACAAAAAACATGAACAGTCGTTAGTCAAATAATAAAATATATATTATACTATACTATTATATTTAACGATTATATGGTAAAACATCGTATGCGCCCTAGTCATTAATAAAGCGATTTCGGTTATCCCAATACGAATAACGAGCACGCTTAAAAGTAACTAAACATTTTAATTCTATAATTCTAACACATTAAAAAATAAACTAAAATAATTTTAGTACGCTTATCTAATTAGTATTAATTTGTTTTTACCGGTTTTTACAGATATAGAATATGGCGTGTTGATGTTTTATCTGCTTTTCGTTTTATTTGATTAATAAAAAAAGCAAAATTTCAACATAATCTGTCACAATATACACAACGGGTATTATATGTATATTTCATGTAACTTCTACTCACGAATCACTAATACCGTATTACCTTGTAGGTACGTATTCTCTAACACTGCACCGAAGTTGATACGGTTTTTTTCAAACATGATGATGTTGTATACAATATATATACATATACATATTATGTATTATGTTACTGGCAATGACATTAATTCCTGTATAATATTGTACATATATATGTATTTTGTATAGTCAGTATAAAGATATTGTAGTACCATTCGCATATGTATAGAATGTGCTTTACGTTGTTTACATAATATATTATATTATGCTCGTTTGAGTTTAGACTGTACGCACTCAAACAACATCTCTAAAGAATGTCATCGTATATTACATGTTATGAATATAAGATATATATTACAGTATTAAACTATTACATAGAAACGACAGTTATGTCATTTTAGTCAAATTCGTATTATTTAAACAGCTATAAAAAATAGTAAAATGTCTTATAGTATATCTTATTTTCAATTTTAATTTTATACTGTGTTGGATATTTTATTTATTAAATCTGCTCATATTAGTGATGTATTATTATGAAAATGATTGGGCTATTATTTAAAAGCTCAATTTAATTTAAAATAATCCTACTAACAGAAAATAATTTATTATTAACCTAATTTTTAAATATGTATAAAATAAAATTCCAACAATTCAAACTATCACAACAAGTATCAAAATAACAATGCGATATTTAAATATTTGACATACAATATTTTTATTATATTTAGTTATGGTTATATAATGGTATAGGTAATAAGTATATTATACACTTGGTATTTGTATTCATGACTATGATACGATTATTAATATATTTTCAAATAATAAAAAATGAAAACGTACCTATGTATTGTTATTTTATTTAAGTTGGTTAAGTAAAAATAAATAATGCATCTTATAAAATGCACGTTTACCCAATTATAACTCACTAATATAAGTAAAGTATATAAATATTTTAATCCGACAATTAGTGCAAGTTTTTAAGAAAACTAGGGTAATTTAAATTTTTAACACAGTACCATAACTCGAACAATATTTTTAGAATATACTAAAATTTGCAGCTCAGCAGCTTTGGTTGTACATTTGCAAAACGATATAGTGATGTCATTAAATGAGATGGACGACTAAACCTGCAAGTAGTTTTAGTCGTCAACTTCTGTTTGAAAACGTATAACGAGTAGAAAAAAAAAGTATATAATAAGAGCAACGTTTATCCGCTTTTTCGAGGATATGGTAAAAGGAATAGAAGGGAAAACAGAGGACGTCATCTGTAAACCCCTTCGGATAAAAATCAGACACAATACGTTCTTCTATATATAAAGTAAACAATATATATATATATACATTATACATTTTTCCTCGCACTTCCACCCACCGAACCACTATTGCCGACGGTTGGTTTTGTACGAGAGAGATAGAACGTCGAGGGAAAAAGCTGTTGGCGAGGATTTTGTCAAGTTAATGATGTACCGCGGGATTCGACTGCAAGTCCACCGGGAAAAGGGGCAAAAAAAAAAAAAATAATAATAATAATAATAATAAAGAAGAAGAAAAATCTTTTTCATTCTGGCAGGAGGTGAGCGCGAGGTCCCTCTGTTGCCATGACTACTCTCGTTATTTTCAAAACTTTTTCCACCCCCCTCCCGTCAATTCCTCAACACTACTGATCGCTATTTGAGGGTCTCGGTGCAGAGTTTTAGCGCCGGAACATGCGAGCGGTGAGAAGGACTATGGACATGACGATTGTCGACGTGGCAAAAGCGGAAAAGGGTCGTACGCAGCTTTACACCCGCCCATCTTTTTTATTTTATCCGCTCTCTCTCTTCCTATCGCTCTTTCTCTATTTCTGTATCTGCCCTCTATGTTTCACCCTCTTTATCTGTCCGTTCACAGTCTTTCTCTTTGGTCACGTCCCTCCTTTTCTCCACTGCGTTGCAAACCATTGTCATAGGCGCCGTGCGAGTAAAACTCCGAGGGGAAACGCGAATAAAATTGTATCCGTTTCTATTCGGTCACGTCTGCACTAAAGGGGGTCCGACGATGACGACAATAACGACGACGATGATGATGGTCATTAGTCGATCGTTTGACATAGTATCTTCTAATCTCTGGTTCTACAATAAATACAATAAATTAATCAGCTCGAAAAAACTGTCTCTATCGTAGTACGCATAAAGTTTTGCCCGAACATAATATATACTGTTGAACAATATGTGCATACAAAAAGCAAAGGATAGACGAGATATACGTCATGTCTCATGCTTCTTGGCCTTTTATTTTTGGTTCAAGAATTTCCACCCTACTATTGTCACGTATTTTCAGTCTTAGTTTAGTAATTAGTTAGGTCAAGTGATTAAAACTAAACAATATATTTAAATTATCAGATGTAAATTATAAAACTTATTTTAATAATACATTTTATTCATAGGCGCAGTTATCGAATTACTTATATGTTTATAATATATACTTAATTTATAAAAATTGTTGAAAAATAATTGAAATCTAGAGTACAGCTTAACAATTGTTTTATGATACAATTTATACTTTTTTCGAAAAATATATTCTGAATACACTACCGACTAACGTTATAAATTTATAAAATTAAATATTTCAGCACATAGTTTAAATGAATGTATACACATTGTTCTACATGTTTATTATTGGCATTTTTGCTACGCAAGTATTTCAGGTTATACAAAAATATATCAGTCACAATAATAACCCTAATCTCCTCGTCAATAATTTTTTTTCCAATTAGTATTACTAAATATGATCTCTGATGGTTTATTATCGTATTGTAGAGGCTTAATATGATTACAGTCCATAAAAAATTTTGATTGAATTAAGATTGAAATAACATAGACGGGAAGATATAGATGGTTATAATATATAACAGGATAGTAAATATTTGACACCGTGGTGAGAAGAATTATATAATATATAACTATTAGAATATGTCCATAAAGTTGACTGAAAAATAAAATAAAAAGAAAAGATATCGTATTTTTTATTTTTTATACCATTACATATTCATAGTTTAGGCCTAAGGTGTAACAGCATTACACTTTTATCAGTTATTGTCCGGAAATGAATGCGTTACGACTGATTCATCAGAAAAATGGTTGATCAGATTACAGTGTCTTATCACACCATGAATTTTTAATTTTCTGCGTCCCGCACGTATGTACAGGTGTATTATAAATATATATATATCTATATAGATATATTATTCAAGCATGGCAGTGTAACAACTAATAAACAACACGATAAGAACGTTGGTAAAAAATTTTTTATTAATAATACAATCGATTTTTTTTTCCTAATCATATATATAATATGATATACACAAGTCTATTATTTTATTTACGCTTTTCGATCAAAGTCCGTTCTGGTGTTCACAAACCGCCAACAATCATATATCCGTATCAACCGCTGTAGCGTTCGATTACATTTACACATAATATATATACGGCATCGCCGTGTTATGTAGTCTGAATGTTATTCAAGGTGACCGACGTAAAAAAAATAAAAAATTTATATTCATGAATCATTTCAAAAGTTTTCCGGCAAACAGTTATATCTTATATTGCGATAACGAGCCTACTATAATAATTTAACGCCCGAATATTATTGGTGAAAAAAATGTATCAGCTTATAGTTATTGTATGTATCAGACGTCTTATAGTCTTCGGATAAAAATAATGTCCATTGTTCAGTTTATCTAATTTGTCGTTGTAATTCCGTTGCATAATGTTTCAGTCGTCGTGTCAGAAATTTACAACACCTGTCTTCATTATCTCGCATCGTGGCGAGGAAAGCCATTCACTGTCCGGCTTTTATTACTTACCTCCAAATGCAGTCGCCGACAATTTACTGGAAATTAATTTTCTCGTTTTAATTGTGCTGAATAATAATTTTAATGCCTTAACGTGTGTTATAACGAATGCAAATGATTTGTTTGTTTGTTGTTGGCAAATGAACTGCGTCAGGTTGAAGGTACCTATGTATTATACTACAGTTGAAACTGGCACGTTCAGTGACCTACCCAAAACAGTGGTCTATTACTCTGTATATGTATAATTAAGGTGCCTACACTGTATACTTATACATTTGGTTAATTAAAACGAATATGAAAATTAAACAATTATACTTTCACATTAGAATGCCAGTATAATATTCAGTTATATACGATTATAGTTGGGGTAGATAATCTATAAGTCCATTTTAAACTTAAGATTATTATTTTTGTTGGTTTTAATTGATTTTTTCCTAAATAAAAACCCAATATTTATACTATTATAATAATATCAAATACGGGTCAATTTAAATCGAGCCAAGTATTTTTTTTTAGGATTGATAGTTACAAGTACTATAACTTTTTATTTCGTCGCACATCACTTCAAACGATCTGAATAAGTTATTTGAATACGATTTAAAATTATTTAATAGAAAAAATAAAATAAAATACTATTAATAAAACTCACTGTCCGGACGTTAACCAAGATCTGGAAGTTGGCAATTTTTGCTTCAAATTTAATGATGAGTGACTATACATACAGATCGCAAACATTTACGTTAAAATATTACATATTTTAGTACAGCACTTAAGTTTATTTAAACGACGGACGAGATACTAAAAAATGTGTTACCGTTTAATCATTGTCGCGTTTGCGTGTTTCTGACTTAAACAGCATGCATAATAATATGATGTCTGATAATAACGATTTTCGTGCACATCTATACAAACTACAGTACTACTATGTATAATTTATCATTTTATATTAATGGCTAAATTTTTAATGTAAATTTATACGAACCTATAATATGTGATATCATACCATACGTACCATGATATTATTATTTATTCATTTTTTATTGCGATGGAATATACTTGTTTTGATGTCGTTTACATATGATGTCGTTCGACGTTCTGTAATATTATTTATATGTCGCGGTCGTGTTAACTCTACAGAGTATAGACTATAGTGTTGACGCGAAATAATAGAATTTTATAAACTTATTTTTGTCATAATCGTAGTCATCGTATATAATAAATAATAATGTACACATAGAATAATACACGTAACTATTCACGAAATAAAACCAACAACGGCACTGCCAAAAACAATTTGTCAAAAATCGATACGCTGCCCGTTTGGTAGTTTACTTATAAGGCTATAAACCTTTAAGTTACCCGTATAGAAATTAGAACACGTCATAATATAAATAATACATATTATACCTAACGCATTACATCATATCGGTCTATAAATGTATATAGAATTCAATACACGTTCGTTATATTGCAAATAATCGTAACTATTAATTGCGCAGCTGTAAAGTAAATATTGTACCAGCTATATATTATAATATTAAACATATATACGTAAATATTAATTCATATAAAATTCTTCCATTCCTCTTTTTAGTTATAGTGTTTACCGATATGTAATAATTTGCCTCCTAAATAAAAACACAATCAATTGTATAGCCAAATATTTAAAAGAATAAATTGGATAAAACATCCTATTTAATATTATATTCAAGATCTTAAGGCGATTCAGTAAAACCTTATAAAAGTAATTGGTACACCTTTTAGTTTGTATACAATGTCAACAATAATACGTATGATCGAAAGATGGTTACATAATATATAGGTACAGTATATTAGGTATATAGTTTAGCGTTATCGTAAATAAAGTCCTGCGAGTCCCGGGAAACAATAATACTTAGTTGCCAAGCTTATAGAGAGAGATAGAGAGAGAGAAAGAGAGAGAGAGAGAGAAAGAGAGAGTGGTCGTACGGGGTTGAAACCTTGATTAAACTTAATTTAGGACCTCTGGAATATCTGTCTTATACATAGTTCATAGTCTCATCCGCGACGCAAATCATTGAAAGTTCAAAATAGGTATATTCAATCGTAATATAGGTGATACCTGTTATTATTTACATCACCGCCAATAGAAACATATAAATATACTGTGTACACAGTGGATACCTACATAATATATTATAGACGCGTACGTCCGGACGCGTGTGTGGGACACGTTGACTATTGCGCGCGCAGCCGTAAGATAACGCGCAATAAAGGGTATATATTTTGTACGATACGTATATATTATAAATGGTATCGGTACGCGACAGTGTAACGAAGACGAGATTTGTGGGAAGTTGGGCTATAAAAACGTATACGTATATATAGGCTGTACGCGTTATATACTATGTATTTCTGCTGTTCTCGCTGTGGTGACATAGTCGTGTGTGACGTTTTATATCCACAGACACACACACACTATATTAATATATTATTATTATGTACAGCAGAGGTCCCAAATGTCGTTCAACCGTTACGCGCCGTATACGAGTCGAAGGGATTTTCTGTGACGATCGTTGTGGGGTCCTCCTAAATCACACACACACACACACAATAATATGTATATATGTATGTAGGTACGTAAGCGTGTATAATGCATATAATGTGTGTGTGTGTGTGTGTGTGTGTGTGTGTGTGGTGTACCTACTTGTGCTGTTCGTCGTCGTATTTATCGTGCCGCCGACCTGCAGAGCATATGCGCAACACATGCAGTCAACAGATTTATAACGTGTTATCGCATCGGTGCGGATGTGATATGTGTGTGTGCGCGCGCGCGCGCGCTTCACCCGCGTTCCCGTCGAAAAATCCAACATGGCCGGTCGCCACTGCCGCCGCGGGAGGAACTGCAAGTCGGATATAAATTAATACGACTTGCGCCCGCGTGCAGTATGTAGTTGTGTGTATTACGGTCCAGGGCTCGGAAACCGTTATTATTTGGCGTTTTTCGTTCTTGCGGTTCCGGTACGTGGCTTTTATAGACATTGTTTGGGTACTGATTTCAGTTTTGCGTCTTATAATCACGTATCCTAAATATATAGTGTATTATATTATTATAGTTTATTTACAGATGAGTAAAGAGTAATAAGGATCGATTTAAGCGATTTTAACGACTACCAGTGTATTTGAATGTACGTTGTACACCATTGGTTTATAATGTGTAAACGAGATACGAAAATAAGTGAACAGTTATCATGTAAATTGCAATTTGAATCAACATTTACGTAAAAAAAAATGTGACAAGATCAGAATTTTTTAATGTGGAGACATATATAAAGAAATGTATTTCCATCAATTTTTATTTTTTATCTACGTGTATTTAAAATTTAAATATCATATAATCACGCAGATTATATTATCGGATATTTATTGCCATACTAACAAAATTAACTATTAAAATAATATTTTTTTTTCAAAGAAGTGATAATAATCCCCGATTAGAATTAAAAATAATATTCTGTTACAAAATCATTGATTACATTTTTTATAATACAACACTAAGGGGTTGATATATTTTTTTAATAATTCTTATACATTATTTTTAAACGAAATGATGTATTATATTATATTTTATATCGATATATTTTGATTAAAAATACAATCTTAGATCTTTTAACATACTTTTTGAATCAACGCTTATAAAGTCGTGACGTTTACGAGCATTCAAATTATAATTAGATATTATATTCAATATTTATTTAGGTTTAGCCGGACTAAGTTTTTTTTTCTATAATACGATTGTGAATAACATTTTATTAGATTATATATACAGTTTAATACACATAGGTATTACTTATCGTTTGTATCGCCAATGGTGTTGCAATACGTTATATTAAGATGCACATAATATAATATGTGTACATTATTATAAGAATATTTATCAATGATTAATGATTATTAACCATGCCATAATTATTATACATAATATTATCTTTCTCTTTCTCTGATAAATAATAATATAATAAGAAAATATATACCTATATAAATATATAATTATTATAAGTTATAAGTGTAACAGTGGGTATATCATATCGTACATACCTATATATTATCATGGGTTATCATCATAAAAATAACAATTGAGAATATATTACATTATAATTATTTTTCGATGTCGTCTAGTTAGGAAACCACAATCTGATAAATAAGTGAATTGTCCTTGTATAAGGTGGTTGATGCAAAGTTTTTTTTAGACGCGTACATACAATATTTGGGACATTTCCAAAGCTTTCTTGCAAATTTGTAAAACGTTCTTAGACAAATAGTTATACTGATCAAATTCCCCACACGGTTTTGTATTCATGTATAATTTTAGACCATCGTCTAAATTATATCAAAAATAAAAACTTAGGGTAACGTAAGGTTTAAACTTTAAAATATATTAAACATTTTATTTAACCTAATATCTCGAGCAAGTATAAATATATTCATATATTTAAATACTTATAATATATTATATTATATAATACGCAAGGAGACCAAATCTGTAAATTATAAACACCCATACAGGATGTTGTGTGATATTATTTGCAATGACAAGCTGCGACGTCCTTTTCTTAACGAAACGATTTATTTTTATGCTCGTATCAATATAAGTTATAATTGAATTTTACGAACGCGGCGCTCGTCACTCGACAGAATCTCCAAAATACGTCAAAAAGTTAAAAATATTCATTTTTTATCATTATATAATCGTAGTCTGTACGCCAATTTATTGATTATGCAATAAAATAAAAATTATAATCTGTTATCTTTATCGTAATCCAATTTGTTTTTAAAATAATATATAATGTAATAAATTATGTACACGTGTCATTATTATTATTATTATTATTATTAGACATACTTAATTATATCATTTTTATGGGTAAATAAAATAAATTAAAAAAAAAAAACCGTATACGTACGTGATATCATACACCGAGTATTTTGTAATAGGTATATAAATTCAGACGATACATTTTAAGAACGACTTAATTACGTTATCCGATATCCCGCTGCTAAGACATTGTTTTTTTAAGGTTTATTGATTCGGGCCACCGAAAGTCGTATAACAATATTGTATACTATCTAATTGTATGTGGTCCGACCAGCGCACGCGTGTGTTTACTATATATAGAGTAATTAAATGATCGTAAAACGAGTAATAGCTATAGTAATATAGTGATCATTATATTATTATTCGAAAGACACTTACTTTACTATACGTGGTACAATCCATTAATCGTTATTGTTAATTAATCATACGAATCAATAAATACGACTACACGGGCTTGATTAAACAAATCACGCGAATAAAAATATGAGATATTCGACGAAATAATAAATAATTATGATTTTACGTGGGTATGATATAGTAGACAGTGTGGTGTTTGTCAGATAGCTGTAGTCTATAACGGCGGTGAGGTGAAAAGGGTGTTGAGACTAAATCAAAATTACAGCGAACAGTACATAATAATAATTAATAACATAGAATATTATAAAATTTATGTGAACAATTAACTCGTATATACCGTTTCATTTAATCGTGTACACCTAAATTGTATTAAATTGTATAGTATGCTGCTTTTTTTTTTTTTTAGGAATTTTTATTTTATTATTCAAATCGAGTTTACGGTAGCTTGAACCCATTTCGGCAGTGCGGTTTAAAATTAGTAGTGACGTATGAAATTATTATTATATAATGTAGCAAACCAGAGCGTGAGTTGGCGATCGTCACACATAATAATATGAAGAAGGTACCTACCTATTCACAATTATAACGTGCGTGTAACAGTCTGGTTTGTCTGCAGACAATAAACATTGATGAAACCACTTGGTAGTAACGAACGATCGTCTTAATACGACATAATATATATATATATATATATATTTTAAATTAATTGTTTTATTCACTATGTATGTGTTCAAAAAGATAAGCGAATATGTAATGTATTATATGATGGAAACGACAATCGACTTTAAAACACAATATTTAACGATCTTGAAATTGGAGTATCATATATGTATATTGATGAACTGTATATTATAATAAGTACGATATTTACAAACAATTTATTAATATTCACTAGGCACGTACATCTTACATGCTGTGTCGATAATGGGCCCACTGATTTTTTTTAAGTAATTTTTATGAGATGTCGTGTTTATTTTGGAAACTAACTTTAAACGATAGTTGGTTAACGTGGCTCAATGTAATAAATAGTTGATAAAATATTAGATTTCCGAGTTGTATGCAATTAAAATAAAGGAATAATCTCTAAATAATTATCAATAAACTAGTTCATATTACATGCAATATACATCATACAAAACTTTATAATGTTACTCAAATTTAAGTTTGAGTGTAGGCTTAATATGCATGTGTTGTCAGTATTATCACAATATCACCACTAAATATTAGTATTGCGTGGTTAAATTCATCTATATTTGAGGACGTATAGAGATTCTTTAAAACACATTTTCTCGACGAGTGAATTTAATTTCAACTATATAATATTAATGCAATAACATAAACGACAAGATTGATCGACTAAAAATTTGTATTTTTTTTTCTTACTTAAATATTGAGCACTTATTGGCATGACAGTTTTCCGATAAAATCATAAATTCATGTTAAAAATATATATTCATATAATATAAAATGATCATTCGTGTTTGACATATCATTTTAAACTATTGTTTTCGCCTCCCCCCCCCCTTCGCAAACGTTCCAACCCGTACCAACCACTAAATATATTATGTTCCTGTATACCTACACTGCCCGTTACAGAATTATTATTATATGAGCAAACGAGTAATAAAAGTTGATTCGAAGAATCGTCGCGCCGCAACAGTCCGGTGTAATTTATTCGACAGTAATTTATTATCTACGAGACGATGTTATAATATTATATATTATTATATCGAGTGTTGTATACGGTTTATTTGCTTGCCGACGACCGCGAGAACAGTAAAATATATTGCACACATAAGTTTTACGATATCGGTTATTACCTCTGTCCTCTTGTATAGTTTGACGTTTGAGCATCTCGGCAATATAAGAGTGCGGATGCGTTTTGACGTGTAGTGCGCGTGTGCGGTGGCCGCTGATTTTCGACCCGTAAATGGTCATTATAACTTTCACCGTTTGATCAGTTCATGTCCAAATTCGGTATGTTGCTGTAATAACTCATTGGTGCAGCGTCTGAAAAATGTATAATATAATAATAATAATAATAATAATATATTTATGAAGGAATAAGTGAGTTCGACGATTTCTCGAACATCTAATATCTGCTATCACACATATTATTATATTATAGCTTGTAGTACATTTTGTGGGAGTGGTTCACCAAGCATGCTCACCCCCTCTATTTTATTTACTAATGCATACATGAAGTTATTAAATACTATATTTTAATTTTATTGTAGCTTTTTTGATTTTCTTTAAAAAAAAAATTAAGTATCAGAATCAAAGTTTGAACGTGTAGATTTTTTTTGACGTATTAAAACTGAATTTCAATAATTGATAACATTAATAATTTGAAAAAATGTTCCAAGTATAATAAATAATCGATCCCATAATGCATCTGTTTTATATTTTTGTAAAATTATTTTAAGGACAAATATTCTTAGCATAAATATTTTAAATACACGTTAAAATTTTGAATTAGGTAGATCAAAATAAAATACACACACACACACACACACATATATATATTTTATCAGCCACATAATTTACATTAAACAATTGTGGTTCTCATTTGAAAAAAAAATTTCTATCATCACAGAACTGCACTCCTTCAAGAATTTGAAAACATAGTTTCTGAGTTTACTTTGTATAAATTTAATAACTTTAAATAACTTTGACGGGAAATGGGAGTAGATGTGAGCATTTTTTAATTACTCTGTACATTACTTACAAAGTATTTTTTATAGATATTTTATTGAGTAATATATTTTTTTTGTGTGTGTTGGTTTGCGTGATATTTCGTTTATTATTATCGTCCTGTCTATTATTCGTTTTCAAGATTATGTATATAACTTTATGTGAAACGAGTGATGCATATATTAAATATGTAATAATATAATGAATAATAATTGACAGCGTATTTTTATGTACTCGAACAATTATTATGCATTAACATAATACTACAACGTAACAACTATTAAAATAATTAATAATCTTAAATATCGTGTATATTATGTAAGTGATGGTAATTATTCATCACACCATATTATTTAACTCTATATTTTTTTTTGAACGTACATAACGAAGGATATATTTTTAAGGAACACGATATGTTATATTGTTATGTGCTGTGAAATGTATATTATAAGACATGCAATTAATATAAAAGTCCATACGATATTAGGTATAACCGAATTTTGTATTTATTACCCAAAATTGTTATACGAGCCGTAAATAATCCACTTATTATCTTGAATATCTGTATATGTCTAGAAATTTAATTTAAAAAAAATCGATGGCCACATGGACTATCTAAGCGTGTAATAAGTTCTAATTTAGATTGTTTACTTAAAATGAGTTTGAGATTATTTTTTTTAAGAGATATTTAAATGAAAAAAATAGGCTACATTTATATTATGTAAAATATCGGGAATAAACCAATTAAAAAAAAATAAAAATAAATATATTTACTATGACATGATCACATTATTTAGTTATTCATTATTAAATGGCGATAATACGAGTATAAAATTGTAGTAGGGTTCAGTATCTATAAGAAAAAACATTACATTCCAGGACAAGATATTGTATAATCCTGGTTCCTGGGACGGGACATTATTTAATTAATTATAAAAATCATTAATTTTCTAAAATAAACAGAACTATGCAATTGAATTTAATGTATTTAACCAAAAACTATACAAAACTTATAAGTATAAAAAAAATATGTAAATTAAATAAAAAACCAATTTTGTTCAATTATAATTCCCATATTATAATAGTTATTAATTAAAAATTAACTCAGAAGTCGTCGTATTTCTAATCAATAAAAAAATATTATATAATATTTATAACCTATAATGCCTACATCAGTGTGTAGGTATTATCAAGTTTTGTAGTTGGTATAAGGTAACAGGTACCTATTAATTGATTATTATTTTATTATCGATTTATAATTTTTATATTTGTCTAATATTGAATTTTTGAAGAAAATACATTTTAAAATCATACTACTACTATGTAAATTATATATAAATTTGTATAATAACAATATCTGTCGTATAAATTATCAGAGTAAAATATATGGGTATTATATATTATTATTAAGTACATGTCATTCTTTGATGTGTAATATATTTTTATTTATCATTTATCAAACATGATAGGAATTGTTATGAAAATCCGGTTTCATGCCGTTTTCTATAATACACGTCGCCGAACGTTTAATATATTTTTGACCGATTTAGTAAGACAATACATTATGTTATTATATATCATTGGTATGACAATAGCGATAAGTTGTATTGATTTATTATTTTATTCAGCAAATTCGTGGTAACAATGTTATTTCAACTTCATTTATTTTTTCGTTGTGTTAGATATAATATAAAAAATAATAGATGAAAATGAAACTATCTATGCATTTTTATCATAAATATAGTTGGCGCCAACGTCAAATTATTATTATTCATCTTTAAATGATTTATGGTTATTTTGTTTTAAAATACAATACATGAAATCGTGTAAATATCGTCGTATTGTAATGGTGAAAAACGATGCTAGTTTCTTGATATACTTTCGTAGTTACGAGATTTCTTACGGTTTGAAATCGAAGTCTATCTCTGTTTATCTAATGAATACAATATAACAAAATTGTATTTCCCTAAGCAAAACATCGCCAACTAGTTGAACCAGAAAAATATGGGAAAAACTTTACAAAAACAATTTAAAATCCTAATAATATATTACAAATCGATTGATTTTAATATAAAGTTGATTGATAGCTGTTTTATATTTTGTTGTAAATTATTAAATTTTGATTAACTATGAGTATCTATAGTCAATTTATATGTACCTATTTAAGTAGTTATTTTCAGTACTTCAAAACTACATTTGGTGTTCCAGTTATTCTTATCTGTTAGTTTTATCTGCAAATGTATTCGACTTTTTATTTATTGCAGCGAGTATAGCAATAAACAATTATATTATTCCATTTGCACATATTCAACCAATTATATTGTTTTTAAAAATTAAGTCATTTTTAAATTTAAATTTAATAAATAAATAAATAGTTATAAGGCGCAATCAGAATGACCTCAGGTAAAATAGTTTGACTGTAAAACAATTGTGCCCGTCATACCTTTTTAGATAAAAAAAAAAAAAAAAAAAAACGGAACACGATTGTGCTGCATGAAATTAGGCTTTTTTCCAATAGACTATTTAAAAATATTTATAAACGAAAAAATAAACATTTTTGTATTTTCTCAGTATGTATAAAAAAAAATATTATTTAAAACCGATATCTTATAAAGTTTATGATATAAACTATAATACTATAACGATTGGGCGGTATTTATTATAAAGTACGTATATAGGTGTATGATGTAGTTTTTTAAATATTAAAATTTTTAAACAGTGTATCGAGAGTATTAATGTCATAATATATGAAATAATTCCCAACAAAGTCGAAGATTTACTTTTGTTGTCAGTCCTAATCCTATAAAATTGGGAAGGGACATTGTTAAAAGGAACAACCCGTATATTTTATGGGGCGCAATCGTGTTGCGTGTTTTGCATGTAAAATGATAAAAGAAACGCAATTTATTGTCCCAATTTTCGGAACGAAATCGTGTTGCGTTCTTTTTTCACGCGAAAAGGTAAAACGGTTATTGCACCGTGTTTCAGCGAATAATTTACTGTAGGCGGCGTATAATCGATAGGCTGTTATAAAACTATCAGTACTGGCAGAATCGACGGGCATAACCCGCTCACCCATCATCAAGATAATATTATTATTATTTCGTTGTCGTAGTCATCTTCATTTACTAACGACGACGACTCGCCGTAGAGCGAATACTAGCACCTACACTCGCACGGCGCACTGCAGGACGAAGAAGGGTGGTCAGGCGGCCGGCGATGACTACAAATTGTTTATAAGAGAGTTGTGCACTGCTGCAACACTGTTCGGGCGCAAGCCGCATAGGTGCGCAGACCAATTACCTGGCAATTAATCTCAGCGGCTGTACTACACTACAGCTATATATATATATAAATGAACAGTAGATATTATAAACGATTTGATATTATATAATTACTGTGTAGCTGCTTTACGAACGTTATAACGGCGACGATGGTTCCCATCAGACTGCGCGCGGATCGACCAAGAGAAACGCTATAGTTAATTGATCTGTAGTTATTACATAATACATTTATAATAAATAAACACCGTGTTACACATGGGCAATATATAACTATATAGCGGGTATTTATAGTGTAGTATTAATATCAGATTTGATGAGAAATATATCCTACACCTACCAGATGCATAAGCGTGAATCAAAACATTGAGAAATTTTGCGTTACGTTTAGTGTTGTAGAGCTGTAGTGTATTACAAGATAATATGGACGAGAGAGCTAGTGCCAATGCATATTACTACGTTAGGTTTGACAATATAATAATATTATTTCTGCAGCCACATCGATTTTTCGATTTCACACTCGCTGAAGTTGCACACTCGTACTCGCAATTATTTATAATATAGTAACAGAAATTAAATTATTACTTTTTATTTAGATGCACCACCAAACTGAAATCCAAAATTCGAACGATATACACTTAGATATTGTCACGGAAGGGCCTGAAAAACCAAAACGAAACAGACTTGACTGAATCTGATGAGATGGCTAACAAAACATATAGTAGTGAAGAGTCTGATTTCAATATTTTATGACTTAGGCCATTCGTGTTTCACCCGTAGAAAATTCTCCGCCCCAATCGTAACTGTGCTTAACGTGATATATAGTTACTTATACTTAATACGTAGTAGCTGGTACATAAATTATTAAATATCACACACTGCGAAGTCTTATAAATTTATATATTATTAAAATTTATAATATAATTTTACCCTTCTCGTTGTCTCGCGTGACAGAATCGTATACAGAAACGAAAGTAAATAACTCTTAATAAATACTGGTAGGTTTATATAATGTATATCATTTATAATTAATCTCTGTGTCTGTGTATCGCGTATGTATACAGTGTTATCGATCTCACACTATATTATTAAAATACATTATAAAGTATATATACGCGTTTATGTAAATGCTTCCTCCGGACGACCACCTATAAAGTCTGGCGAGGACGACGACGACGGAGGTGTAATAAAAACTTCCTCAAACGCGCGCGAAGATGATTATCGACACCGCAACATCAGCAGCATCAGTGGTCCTGACGAAGGACGTGATGGTGGCTGCTGCTGCTGGGGCGGCGGTGATAATACAGCTGATACAGCGCCGACAGCCGCCGCCATCGGAAAGACGAAGTAAAAGAAAAAAAAACAAGATTCCGGCGGTGGCGGCGGGCCGTTAACTTTTATTTAGACTGTAATATGTCAGTGGCCAAACGCAATGACGAGTTTTTTTTTTTAATGTTTTCTTCCCCGCGACTCCTTCTGACACTGGTGCATACACACACACACACACACACACACACAAACAAACGCTTATATTGCTCGGCTTGTGTGCGTATCGTATTTGCCTCCTTATAGTCGTTTTTTAACGAGTCTGACGATTCAATAACACGCACACATACAACACGAACGCATAAAAATATCGGTTTGCCGCAGAAGCGTCGTCGTCGGCAATGGGGTGATAAAAATACTCGGTGTAGGTTTTAACTGCACTTTTAGAAACCGACGACGACGAAAAAAAAAAATAAACGAATATGTACGTCCAGACGTCGAGGGAGGATAATATATTAATATTAATATAATTAGATTCGTTTTTCCTTTTCATCGATCACGCGCGTAATATACGACAAAATACTAAATTTATCATTGTTTTCCGTTGATTTGTGTGCGATTCTCAAAGTGGGTCGTGCAGGATTGATATACTATATATATTATACAGAATAATTCATTACCAGACGTGATCTGATTCTCTCCCAACGTATGTTTTTTATCTTTTAATGTATATAACCTATACTATAGATACTTAAAGACCATATATTTTGAAATATTTTAATATTTTATACCGTTTAAGGAACATAGTGATATAAAACTATATATTCTTTTAAATAAGAACCACCTTTTTTTTTTTTACTGTAAATCATTAATCAAATGATTTTTATTTTTAATATATTTGCGTATCTAAATATAATTTTAAATAAATAATTTTTAATTTTGTAAGCTTTATGTGTTGAGAATAATAGATTATTATAATAATTCTAATTAATAACTAATGGTATTTATCTAATAAAATATATGTAATCTTTAATGTAGAAATTATATAAGTATAAAAATCAACAATTTTTACATTTTATAAGATGTTAGTTAGGTTTGGATTGCTATAAATTTTAAACACTTCAAACTATCATAGTTACCACATCTTCTAAGCCAATATTATTATTGGCTCTTATCCTCAATATTTAGTATACGTAATGTTTAATGACTCAGAAACAAGTTGTTCAAATTTGATTTAGTTGTATCATCATTTTCATTAAAAAAAAAATCATTTACTTAATACTTTATAATAAAAAAGGCGGTTCTCGTTTGTAATTACTACAAGAAACTCTTAACATAATATGAAAACATATTTGAAAATATGATATTAAATACTTACTTATATTTCAAAGGGTAGGCAAATGATTAATGTTCTATTCATTAGGTGTAGAGTGGGTCATGGGATGTGTTAAATTTGGTTTAAATGATAAAATATCATTGCATACAAAAGACGATTCTCAGCGAAAACGGTTTATCAGAGTTTCAGACTTATCACTATGTATATTTTACTTTTAATATTACAGTAGGTTGATATAATTTTAACCAAACATATTGCATTTATTCTATTATTAATATTTAGTTATTATCTAACAATATGTATTTATAATATATTATATCGATTTATATAATTCAAAATGTAGGTAATAACATGTTTCTCTAAATACTAAATATTGTAAAACAGCAAAAGTATGTGTGTTCATAGTATAAATAGATGTAAAATAATTTTGAGATATCTGTTATTTTTGTTATTTTCATAGGCATCGACGTGACGGTGCCATTTGTCTCTGTACCGCAACAGAAAATACGCCAGTTCTTAACGGTTCTTCGGACTGGCCTTCAGAGGATCTTCAGGACCATAAATCGTGGTTGTGCGATGCTGTGCTACCGAGATTGTGGTTAGAGGAGAAGTCGAAGCGAGGTCGATCTTGACAGACGTTCGGATGGAGGTGGACATAGAAAAGAGGAAGGAGACCGAGAGTGCGCAATCATGTAAGGCAGTATATACTACATTATCTATATCACATTTTTCACGGCCGTGTTTTTCAGACAGACATGTTGTGACAGATATCGGTTGTGGTACAGTACGACATATTTTATATCGAAACCGTCCAACCGGCCGGTCAGCTTCGGTCACCCCGTGTGACAGATGGGAGGACGGGACAGCGCTACGGATACGGATGTTGTACATGGACGCGGCTCACCGGCACCCGTGGATGACAGCGACTGCAGCGGTAACAATGGCGCAGATTCGGATAAGTCGTGGCAGCGGAACAGATGTCCTCGGCACCGTGTAGCGCAAGTTGACGCTGAGACCGGTTGTAAGACGTGCTTGCAACTACCGGCCATAGCGTTTCCGGGCGCATCGGTGTGCGGTATCGCCGGCGGGCCGTTCGAGTTCGACCTATATGGGGCCACCGTGGTGAAAACGACGTATCGGAAACGAACCCACCGCACTGGTTCACCGAATTTTCAGCCGCCATCCGTTCCAGCCGTTGCACTCTATTACAAATGCACTTGCACTCGCCCGAGTCTCCGTCATCATCTATCGCCGCTGCCATCCAAATGCACGACGTCGCATGGGTCACTCTCACAGTCCGTCGCAGTCGCGCCGTTATTATCAGCCGTCAGTCGGTTACGGTAGTCGCGTACCCGCGACCCTATGTCCAACACTGCATTCCACCATCCGGGAGCGACTGCGGTTATGTGAATGTTGTCAGTGGCCATAATGGTTTACTTCTCACGAACGCCATCGCTTCTCTTCATCCCTTTTTATTATCCGTTTATCCTGCCACAGTAGTTTTTAAGCGTTTTTGGCTAATTTATACCTATTTGTTCATTGTAATGAAAATTACATTTTATATAATATTAAGTATGTTATAAACGACATTTTTTGTGTAACTCTTTTTAATTTGATCATTTATTATTCGTATTGCATATAACTGTAATATATTTTTATATTACAATATTATTTATTACATTTTTAAACTTGAAGTGCAAAAACAAAAACTTTTATGAATTTCTAACTACAAAACAATTTAATAATTTTTGCCAATGTGGAATTAATATAATCATCGAAGCGCTCAAATTCTAAAATTCCAAATGTCAAAACATGAATAATTGTATAATTTTTTAAAGGGTACAATGGGAATAAGCAAGTTTTAAGAATCAATCTATGTATACTTTTACTCCTATATATATGACAGTTTTCTTTTTTTATTAGTTTTTTTAAAACTAAATTAGATGTCATTTATTCGTCCATATTTGTTAAGCATATGTATATAAACACTGCAGAGTATATTAATATACTATAAGATCATTTTTTTACTCAGAGAAAGATGAAAATAAGTATATTTTTTTTTAATCATAAACAGAAAAATGTAAAAAACGGCAATAGTTCGTATGAATTAAAAATAATTTAATAGACGTGCAACGGTCAATAAAAAAAATATTATCGATACTTCCATGTAGATACCTACTTAATATAGTGAAATATTAATTAGACTACTGATCAAAAAACTACACTGGAAATAAAACCACGAAATAACTATGTATTAATTAAATTTTCAAATAATCAAATAACTAAAAAAATCTTATATCTATACAAATTAAATTAAATTTACTAACTAAATATATTATTTTTATGATAAGAAAAGTGTTTTTTGCGATATAGTGTTTCATAACTTATATATTTTTTTCTTCAGCTATAATTAAATATTAAATTGTCAACTTCGACGTCAAAACCGTACAAATGTTATCACTTCAAAGTTTAAATAACTATTTATTACTTTTATTTTTATCTTAAGACTAATTTCTCCGAGAGAGTAAAATATAAAATTAATTTGTTACAATAAAAGTTTGTACTATGTATATACATATATATATTTACTTCTTAGTTTAAAAATAATCGAGTATATGTTTATTAATATAAATAATAAAATAAATGCATAACAGCATTACACATCTGCTAATAAATTAGGTATGTCGTATGTTAATACGTATATGCACATCTTATCTAACATATTTTTACTGTATATATATATATATGTGTGTGTGTGTGTGTGTGTGTGTGTGTGTGTGTGTGTGTGTGTGTGTGTGCGTGTGAATATGTTTTTTTCTTAAACCACTAAAACATTTTTATTTTATACATATTCGTATATTATAATCACATCTATACAAAGGCCGCAATATTATTTTTTTGATAACCTTCTTAATCTATGGTCATATTATAATACACGCACACTATATATTTTTATATCGACAAACGTTGCTCGCGATCGGGGTCAAGCTATAAGAGAAATGTTAAGCTTTTACGTTATAAATATAAAACGCCCGCGTGTCATTCCAGATAATACAATATGAAAAATAAATCCAATAATATAAGAAAAAATATGTATATATACATTCATTATTTCGTAATAATGAGTTTACAGTAATGTTGCATATGATATATTATGTTTTTTTTATTTACCTATATATTGTTATGTATAATACGACGAATTAGAAAAATAAAATATGTATACATAACTATTTATAAACGTACGTAATTAAGCATCTCTCGTGTAGTCTGCAATAAACTTTAAAAACACGCCTCGACAATTATTTAACTCGCGTATAATAATACTCGTATAACGTATATTAAATTAATATGAAAATTGGTTGGACCCCGCCCAAATAACGAAATAAAAACAATTACGATCGCAGACGCGTGGAAATTACTTTTGGATTCGTTATAAGTACTTTGTCTTAAAAGTTCTAAAGACAAAAACTCCCTGCTCGAGTGACATGAGTGAAAAAACCGTAGTCTTATATACCTATACAATAACGCTGCAGCACGGCGCACACCACCGCGGCGATAAAGGGAAAACGTAATGGGTCGTGAAAGCAACCGCATGTCTGTGACAACAACAATACAACTCATAAAAAATAATAAAAACATTTTTTTGTCCTAGCTGCTGTTCAACTCCAAAACTTGACTGCCGATTATTTTTCTTTAATTGCCCAAAAGACAATGTGTACCGGAGCGTGCGTCGCGTCGTGTAGACTCGAGAAACCCACCACGTGATGGGGTTGCGCTAGCTTACATATATATATATATGTATATATACATAATTATGTGATACGTATAACGTGTAGGTATAGCTATATCGAGACGCTTAAACAGAAGACGACAGACGTCACATGGTAAATAATGTCTAAAAAAAATGTGCGATACTTCACCTGTTGTCAAAGTTTTTTTCGTTTTGAGTCCGGATAAACAATAATATATATATATATATATATATATATTAGTTTTTAGTTCTATACTTCTAAAACTAAAAGGATTTTAAGGACTGCTATTCAGAATTCACGAGTGAAATCGCTATGTGCAACCGATTTGTCGTTAGTAAAATTTTTGTAATTCTCATTTGCAGTAATCGAAACACACACGTTGTGCGTAACTAAAACTCCGGCGAACGTTCTTGGAAGGTGCCCGTGTAATCATATTGCATTTTTTACTAAACGCTGGCAAAAAAAAAAATTATTTCATCGAATAAAAATATTCAATAGTTCGACTTTGTATACAACATAAACATACGTAATGATATGCTGAGCGTATGATTTATGTACGCGGAATAATAGAGTTTAAAATTAAACGTATTATACTGAAATATATAAATCACGATCATTTTTGATAGATTTGACGGCATCTGTGCAGTGACATATTTGAATACGTTGCAGTGGCATTAATATCATATACGCGCGTAAATTACGCGTCATATTTTAAATGTATAGTGTTTTTTTTTTTTTTTTGTTACACTGTAAGTTTGTGTTTGAATAGCGTTTTATTTAACGAATCTATAAACCTGCTAGAACCAGATGATCAAACGACTCCGGCAACGATCATTTTGCTTAACTCGGTACGCGATAATACGGGTCAGGGGATTTGATACACCCTCCCGATAAAAGGCTTACGCGTATGATTTGTATAGGTGCGTTATAAGGGTGCTGTAGCTGCAAAAAGCTAAAAACGCATACTCAACAAACATATAATACTATGTTGTATATATTGTCGATATAATAGTATAATAACATACAGACATACGGTATTGTGATTTATTTAAATACGCATATTAAACGACGCGTTCTCAGAACTACCTACATAATATATCATCATAATAAAAATAATATAATTTATGCAAGTACATTACCGATAAATTGGTGAAATAATTTTCTAGGGTTTAGTCGTCTAAAGTGGTTATCGATGTGTATACCCGTATTTCTCAATTTCTATACCGCTATGATGGTATATATTCATTGTACACTTCTTATTTGTTTATTTCTTATTCAATTATTTATTGAGTGCATAAATAACTCTCACAGGTATGGTACGTTATACCTAACGGGTCCCAAAAAGTCAAGGGTTTGCGTGACCGCACTTTTCACGATGAAGAAATTGATTTTAGGTGTACGCAACGCAAGAGTATCCATTTCTATCAGAGTCTGTGTAGCTATTCTTCAAGACGACCGGCTAAATTTAATTATAATATCACTTAACCGTGTATTGTACACACATTAAATAGATTGTTGTTTAATTCGCGTAAGACAAATAATAAAAAGAAAAATGGTATATAGCAGTATGGTTGTTTAGTTATTTTTATTTGTATACCATTAATTGACCGTGTTTACATATTCAAAATATTATTTAAAACGTAATAATTAAATAATAAATGATTAATTTACGAAAATTATAATTAATATTATCGATTAACTATTATCAATAAATTTGCTGATGTTATAAATAGCTTAAAATAAATAGATAGTATAGGTTTATGTGTACATAGTATCCATTATTATTAACTTAGCGTTAAATACACTTGGTTGATGTTTATACACAAATTATACACAAAATATATACGCGCATTTAACTAATTTATGTAGTAATTAATATTTTATGTACAATTACTCGTGTATATACTTCGATTAATAATTCTTACTTAGTACAACATTGTTCAATAAATATATTATACATTTAAGAGGAAGTCAATGCCCTGTTTGTATTATATATCTGGCCCACACGCTACGTAGACAGAATGCATTCATGCAAAATTAATTTGTCTAAATATTGCCTCAAAACAATTTAAAATCTAATCTGATTATTCTTAAAGCCGAATATAAAATCAAATAGTATTTAAATAGAAAACCGATATGTCAAATGTTCAAAAATATTATCCTCAATAATAATTGTTGTAATCAGTAATTTTACTCTAACATTGTCAAAGTTCATAAAAAAATAATACGATTGTACGTGAATATGTTTTATTTAATATGTTTCACGTGGGTCTGAGAGAGAAAACAAATATTGCGCTGTCATCCTCTTAACTATGACAAAGTGGACTTACGTCATTCTCGGCTTGTTACTTTTTTTTATAATGAAAACACTTTTGAATATTAAAATTTGCTTTTAGTTTATAGCAAATTCAAAATAACAATATGTAATCGTAAAAGATAAATCATGTAGACTATATAACTTTAGTTAAAAATAAAAATTGTTGTATCAATGTAATTTAGCTTGAAATTTGCAGTTCTTACATCCTCTTTTCGGGAAATTTACCTAATGATGGTATTTTTTATTTTTAAATAAATATTTTTTAAGTATTAAAAACAATATTTTTAGAAAAAAAAAGAAAATATATTATAGTACGAATTATTTTTTCAATTATAAATTATAGTTTTTTCGATTGTTATCACATAGTACATTAAAGTGAAGTATACTCAAAACAAGATTCATTCAAAACCTATTTGATAGTGAGTTTCATAGTTTTTATAATTTTGAACCACAAGGATAAGGAACTCAAACTTTTCAAAGGCTCATAGTTTTCAAACCTCAAAAATCACTTTGACTCGATTTTATTTAATGACCTTTTATCGATAATTTTTTTTATAAAAATTCGAAATATATAAATTTTAATACGCAGCATGAGGTGAATAAAAAGGGTATGTGGATGGCTAGTCATAATATACTATATTTAGCTGTAGTGTAGCGTACTCAGCTGCAGTGCTCTGTATTCACAGGCCTATATGGTTGTATATATAGGTACTTAAGATTACCATGGCATTATTAAAAACAATTTTTTACCTCATTAATATTTTATGAAGCAGAATGTGATTCAATTAATTTTTATGTACTTATTTCAAAATTTTCATTGGAAGTATTCTTTAATTTTTGAACCTCACACAAGACTATACTTTTTCCGTTATTGATTGTCTATAAGCATTTATTAATATGTTGTAATAAAAAAAACAGAAGATTTAGTCGTCTTCAATCTTCTCTAATATTATACAACGAATTACTATATGAATGTTTGAAATGGGTTCTAAAATTCAAAATAATAATAATCAATAGCTGTACAAAATAGTGTAGATACTGTTTTATTTTAAACACAACTAAAGTTAAACGTTTTAAAGAATTGTGAAAAAATTAATTTACCCCCGACTGCAGAGTACAGGCGCATATTTATTTTAGTTGTATAATATGTGTATACATATTCAAAACAATTAATTATGACATGTAATCATATGATTTATAAACACGTTTGTACATATTAATATATATTATAATATATTGAATTGCTTTTTAAACTGGCTCCAGCCCTCGGGATGAAAAAATAAAAAAACTATTTAATATAAATAATCACGTAAAGTGAAATATTTTGTACTGCAGGTCATTTGTTATTGTATAGAAATCTTGAGATTATAGTTCAACACAAAGTATAATATAATTTAAATCATGTCTGATTGCATATATCTACGTATATAAAGCTAATATAAAATATACATATTGCTGTAGAGTTAGAATAACAATAATAATAATAATATTAATTACATAATATAATTTTGTTTTTTCATTCGACAGCTTTATATTGTATATACACGTATATGTATACAGATAGTTCTACAGGTAGTAGCATGATTACGGCAATATAATAATAATATGCTTTGTCAACGAAACACTTTATTAGTATGTTTTATACAATAACAGTTCAACGACATAAATAATAATAATTAAATAATGATAATAATATTAATTTATTATTGTATTGTACGTATACAATATGTATATTATTTATATTTGAGAGCCAATGTTATATTATTGAAATTCTTGTTTTTATGCTATAGTTGTTGCCTTTTGTTAGTATACTTTGATTCCGTGTTTCTTAAAAATTTGAGATATCCAACTGATAAATATAATTAGTTATTATATAGGTCAGTATTTTAAAAGATAATTTAAATTGAGCATTCGAGTATAATATAGTTGGGCGAGCCAGGCACTAAATCAGTGTAGACAATGTAGCAGGAAGTTGGTTTAGATGTGCATATAATTAGTTATGGAAAAAAAATTATAAAGTATATAAAGCATGTACAAATAAATAAGTGCACAAGTGCACGCATATTCCGTAGGTTTGTAGTGCATTATATTTACAGTTATGTAGTGTAACACAACAATCATCCGAAATGGTATTTAAAAAGTGATGATTGGGAAAAAATTCGAGACAGGAACAAACACGGTGAAACTCTCTGTGTATTATTATATCGATGGATAAAAAAAAACAAACGCAAAAGCTATATTGATAATAAAAATAAAAAAATAATATAAAAATAATGGAAAACTATGGGAAATAATTTATAGCCTACACACTCGTACACATTTAATACGCACACGCATGCATTTGTAGAGATACGTATGCACGCATATATATATATATATATATATGTAGATTCGACGAAGACGACGCGTTACCACTCGATAGAACTAACCGGCGGCGGCTAACCAGCTATTTTTCACTAGTCACAATTTTATGTACACACACTCACTCGATCTAGCTGTGTGTGTGTGTGTGTGTGTGTGTGCGCGCGTTGTCTGCTCCGGTAATTTATGGATTCGCCCGGATGCGAGCCAACACACACGCGTAATTACAAAACATTCTCGTCCGTTGCCAATGAATCATTTCTCGACGGTGTACGCCGCGTATTGTGTACAACCACCTACCTATAACGCCGGGACGACCCGCCGCGTTTATTGTAAATAATTGTTATTATTTTATTAATAAAACAAAAAATTATGCAGTTACATATTAATTGATACGATTGATAACGATTAACATAATATGATTGTGTAATATATATATATATATAATAAGTACCGAGTGTACTTGCGAACATTGACTGTACCGTAACCGCTGTAGCTGTGTCGTCATAACGTCGACGATTATTTTGCTGTAATATTATTACATCCTACTCACGACACGGGCACATCGTAATGATATATACGATATATTACCCATATGCTTATAACAACAATATCGTATGTACGATATTTACTGGCTATTTATTTTGGTTGTTTATCACCGTTCGTGTGATACCTATACTACGCGAGACAGGTCGTCAAAGTTCATTACGTTCGAATTAAGTCTGTAGTATCCGACCTGCACGTATTGTATCGAGAATTTACATTTCAAACATGATAACTAGTTTTTTTTTTTTTGCACTTGCTTTACACGCACGATCAAGACTTCAACGGCCACAGTGGTTTTTAACTTAACTTAAAAGCTTTAAATAAATATCGATATAAATTATATCGCTACATATTAAATATGTATAATATAACAGTGTGTTTGGAAAATTTACAGTTTTTGGCTTGGACGTATTGTATGCCTTCAGTTTGTTACGGTGTTCTCTTCATTGATGGTTTGGTGTACTGAAAAGGGTTGTTTAGGATTTCGTGCACTTTGATGTATTTAAAATGGTTGTTGACAATATGCTCAATTGTTAGTATTACATTACATGACATACTGCAGAGGTTCTTTACTGACGAGGCAGTTACGAGTTAGAGGGTTGTGGCCTATTCTTGTTCGAATGATGATTACTTCCTCTCTTATTTTAATGGAGGAGAGTATCTGACGTATTCAGGATGTTATATAATGATATTATTAAATAAATATCATAGTGTTTATTACATCATGAGCGGAGTGATAAATTTATTGATATTAAAATAATGTATGTTTTTTTTATTTTATCTGAAAAAACATTTTCAAATAGGAAAAAAAGCTCTGGCCATCAACGTCAATAGAGATTTCCGAAGGTACAAAATTGGGTCTAATTGGTACTTTTGTCAAGTAAAAATTTAAAATTTACAGTATTCTTAAAAAAAGAAATAGATGAGGGAAAGGGTGTTTAAAAAAACGGATATTTGTTAAATTTGTACATTTTCATATTATTATTAAAACAATAGTTTTAAAATTAGACTGCCTTTAATTTGACTTGTTTTTCATTGTATAAAATACATTATTATAGAATTAAAACATAACACATGCTAAATTGCCTAGTATAATCAATGATGAAGTATTGAGATATTCTTACTGTATAACTATAACCACTCTTAGCCTCTTATCATAATACATTCCTCCTTTTTGAAATTTAATTGTAAATTGTATACATTTTACACACGTGGATATGCAACTATTATGCAATAATTATATGATATACTAACTACAAGCATTGACAGGTATTTCAACGAATTGGATGAACAAATTTCTAAGATAGTACTGTTTTTGTTCCAATTTTTATTGCCAATTTGCTGAAAATGTATGTAAAAATTTAAATTTTATTTAAATAAAAAATTTGTTCTTTGGTTCTTGAGATTTTGTAATTATATTTGAGTTAATGATTTTTGCAGATATAAAATATATAATTGTAATAAGTTGCACGACGATTTAATTATTAAATATTTTTACTTACTTTTAATTTTATCGAATTATTATTATAATTATAACTATAAATGAATATTTTCACAGCATTATTTGGATCAATATTTTTGAAATTATAAACTTATTATTCGTTAATTTGTTACTTTCCAAAGAGTAGATATAATCGAATTTTTAAAAGTTTTACACGTCGCACAATCACTATAGTTATAATATTACACTATTGTATTAATGATGTTTATTTTTTAATAGTATCAATATTCATTCAACCACTAAAAAGTGAATTTTAAATAACCTCTTAAATTAAAATAAATATCGAACTAACGAAAAATGAAATGGAATAGAATTATACTACAGTAAAATTTAACAAAAATATATTTATAAAATGTTATATCTACGCATAATGAAAGCTAAATTAGATACTTAATCGTTTCCTTGGTGATTTATACAATGTTAATTATTTATATTGTAATTATTTGAAGTGTCATATTTTTTAGCCCACCTCCCCGCTGACAGTTATATTATATTTGCAAGGCCCAACGTCGAATCTTAAATATTTTATATACAAAATTATATGATGTATGATATAATAATATGAATATTTTTGCCCCCCTACCGCCATACCAAAAAAAAAAAGAAACCCTAGATCTACTATTGAGAGTTAGGTTAGGTGTATGTATATTATATCATGTAATTTTATATGTTTCACGAAAAAATTATACTTTTTTTATTTGAGAGGTTAATTCACACATAATTTAGTGACGCATTTTTATTTATCCATTCTCGAGATTTTAAACATCGCGGCATCTATACCTAATAGCTTAATCGCTTCTCAGCTCAAACGGTATTCGCATAAAGTAAAGTAATGCATTAAACAGTGCTTGAAATGCGATTTGCTTGCATGGAAACGGCCGGCATCATAATAATAATATTATATTTTACACGTAATATAATTGCCCGTTAAATTATAATTGTTCCGCTACAACATTTATCCGTATCATATAATTATTTAGATGTTTGATATACCCAAAAATAATACCGAAAATGTAACGTAATCCTCGGTAATCGATCTTGTATAATACAACTAAGGTTTGCACGATATACAATGTATACTATACATACACGTGCATATTATTATCCGATATCGTTTTACGGTGAAACGAATGTATTTTGATAAAATAATTATACGTGGATGTAATATATAGTAGGTTTAGTCAATATAATATAATTTACAATATATCATATAATAATCTTTGTTGTGAATTTGATACGTCCGCGTACTTATACTCATCGTAAATGGGATTTAGTCGAGTGAAAATTTATTTTTGTGAAAGAATTAATGTTGATAATTTTCTGAATTTCCCGATCAGTGAAGCAGTTAAGCAATTTCTAAATTAAAAGCTTCTCTAAATGTATTTTTAGTATTTCGCTGCTGGTAATTTAAGTCTAAATTTAATAGAATTAGACTCAATAAATTTTATAACTATAGTAGTTTATAGATATAAGGTGGTTCAAGCTTTTGTGGTTAGTGGACTGATTTACTCATTTATAAATAAATACAAAAAAAAAAAAAACAACTTTATTATTATTTATATTTTATTTTATAATAAATATATTGTAATAAAATGTATATTAATATATATTGCACCGCATATTGATATCAAATATTAATATATAATTATGATGATATAGGTAATATAATGATAATGTATAATCGTTTAATTTATGTACATATTTCTTCTAGGTGGGAACCTTCGAATAAGGCGGCATGAATTTATATAAATTTATTTGTATTCATGAATCTCGTTTGGGTGTAGTTTTTCCAAACAGATTTTGCAATATTTCAACTTCAAATAAATTACAGTACAAAAATATTAAAAACACACAAGTCATGTTGCTGATTTTTCTATTGAAAATATTGTTTTTGAAAATTTTTGTTTAACGTTTATCCAATATTACACCAACAATTTTCATGTCAAATACTTTTTTGAACATTTCGATGTAGCTACACCATATTGAATATTTACGTTCATGAAAAAAAAATCGCATTATAGTTACTTATAAATAATATTGTATTATGTTATCGGCTGAGCGAATTGAAATCGCAGCGAAACACTTGTTATTTTGTATTAAATATCTCAATTGAGCACACATATAGATACCTACATCTCGGAGTACTTGTTTACTGCATAATTCAAAGGGTTCGTGCCACGGTTTGTAAATCGAAATCGAATAAATAAATAACGCCTATTGAATGCGTGCGCTTGGCAGGGGTAAGCGCAGCGTTAACGTTTTGAGAGAAGAGTTCACATGCTCGGAGGGAATAGTGAGTGAGAACGTTTCTGTATTTTACACACAATATAAATAATAAATATATAATATACGTTTATACCTACGTGTGTGTGTGTATATATATGTAGTTCTCGACGGGCTGTCACGATGTGATGATGATGAGCTTCGTTTGGGAAACAGGCGTGCAACGAATCAAATTTGCGGGTGGAGTACATTATTGGAGTCACTTGCGTCAGCGTTGGAAGTTTTCGTGCGATTATTATATTATTGTAGTTATAACAATATATCATATATGTATATATACATTTATACTTCAATATTGTTGCCATTGGCGGCTGGTCCCCTGTTTTTATCGTGAACCTTAGGAAATCCTAATTATTTTTCCTGTTTTTTAAACTATATGTTATTGATGTATTTTTTTCTAAACGCTATATCATATATCCTGTCTTAGAAGTAAATAATAAATGATTATTTAAGTTGATAAATATTAAAACACTTTGTATTTTTACAATTGGGTCTAAATAATATTGAAACATGGTCAGATATAAAACATAAACCGGCAAAAATTAGTTGGTGCTACGATTAAAATGCAAGTACTCAATGTAGACAAAGATTATGGATATGATCTAGCTGTTGTTATAGAAGTAAATATAAAATACTGCATAGTAACTAACTAAGCCATTCACATTTTGTTATTTATAAGAATTTTAGTTAAAATAAATATTGTTTCCGGTAAAAGTTTATAGTAACAGGCTTTTAAATTCGTTGTACTCAAACCTTAATGTCTCAAGTAACAATCTGTCAAACAAATTTAGTAATGATTAACGAAATTCCAACTAAAAAATCTACAGGAACTGGACAAGATTTTGTTAAATTTAAGCACAAGTCAAAATTTTATACTTAAAATAATCTTGTATAAAAAATATGAAAATAATATTTCATACGTTATGTGTGTTCTGCAATAAATAAATAGGTATATTATTTATAATGCAATTAAATAATATATATTTTTATAAATAAATTAAATGAATAAATATATTTTGATTAAACATAATTCAATACCCTAAACTTTACTTAATACACAAGTAGCATTAACATTTTATAAAAGTTCTAGAAAATTTATGAAATTCCTAGAAAATTTAAAATAACATTAAATTATTTAAATTTAAAACATCTCCTAATAGAACAATAGATTCTATAAATTCTAACTTAATACTTCACCGGTATGTAACATATAATAACACGTAGTAATATTATGCTGTTTTGCAGACTGCATAATGCAAGCATTTTATCTGGGAATCTCGATGTATTGAAAATCGATATTTTAGAATTAATATCATGATTTGTAAATCACCTTCTAAAGAAAAGTAAACATTAATTTATATTATTTGTCGTAGAACGAAAAATGTTCCTGACGGTGTACCTTATGATATGTGTAGGTAGATAGAGTAGGTATCTTTAACTTATATATATCAAAGTTCGGAGTAGTTTTCAATGTCTTTAAGAAAAAGTCGAAATATCAAGATCATTTTAATATAAACATTGGCTGTAACGTAATCTGATTAACGATTGTATAAAATGTGACAAATTAATAGTATCAAATATGGTAAATTACCCATATCGAAAACATGTCAGCATTTGCATTTTAAACAAAATATTGTCATTTATCTATACGAAAACAAATAAACGTATATACGTTTGAAACTATAATATTAAATTTCAAATTTTACACATCGCATGCGGATGTCCGGGACCCCGTGAGACGCACGGTGTGTGCCATAATGTGGCGTATAGTGTCTATACACACACACACACACACACACACACACACACACACATTGCGGCATTTGCAACATAAGTAATAATTGCAAGTATATAATAATAATGATAATAATAATAATACACAATATAACAATATAATATAATATCAACGTGCGCAGTGTGCAATGTCGCCGCCGCTAGGGAAGTTCCCGCAAGCGACGATCAAAACGAAATGACGGCGCCAAATACAGTAAGCATAGATAACCTACCTATATACACATATGATATGAGAACATGCCAGCCTATAACTTAGCTATATATTATTTTATATACCGTGAGTATTATATTGTTATATATAGATACCTGCGCAAAACGGGAGCACGACAACGGTGAGCCGCAGGCCGATGCCCAGTAGTGCAGTTATAATAATAATATAATAATATTTTATATAATATAGAGGGCGATGCTTTGTTTGTGAAGCACGAGTGGTACGTTATAGAAAATACGAGGACATTTTACGTTTTAAGTGTTTACTGAAAATTGTTTCCCATTTAAAAATTTTATTTTTGTAAATTGCAGTCCAGATATATTTTTTATATATAATAATTTTGGTCTAAATGTTTTTTTATTGATGCGTGAATTATGTTAATGGTTATTTATAAAAAAAACTTATTTTCCTTCCATTTTTCAGACTTAGGACCATAAATATGATAATATTTATGTCGGTAGGTATGGTTAGAAATATTGGTGTTGCTATTTATGTTGCACTATAATATGATTAAAAAATGTACTGTAATTCTCACACAAAGTCTAAGCAACTCACTAGTTTGTTTTCAATATTTTTTCATTTTTTCTTACATATAAATATACAATATTATGTATAAATTTTTTAATAATTTTTCAGCTTTTTGTTCTCTGACTGGTTAAACTATTATATAGGATCAGCGCAATGCATTACTGTGGCCTGTTTTCAGGAACGTACTTTATCAGCTCTAATTTTAAGCACGAATACCATACATTATTATTTATCTAGATTGATAAATGCTAATCGTATAGAAAAATTGGTACCTAAATACTTGCAACCATTTTATTTCCGGTGATTTGTTCAGGTCTGCAAAATTATTGCACTTCTATATTAATTTAAACAGTATATTAATACTAATATGTTTTTGTAAACATTGAACAAGTACACTCATCTCTATTTCAAGTGAATAATAAAGATATATGTATAATATAAAATAGGTACGAATAATTATTTAATAAATGTAAATATGTATAATTATTTGTATATAAAAATCACCCGATGCGACAAGTTGCAGTAACAATTGCACTAAGTACAGTATAAAATTGCAAACAGCATTACTCTGATATCCCAATGATCCTGTATTATAATTATACACATGTACTGTAATAAAATAGAAAAAACTCAATAACGTCACTGAAATTAGTGTCCTTAAATTACTATTTGAATTACAATACTAGATATTTAAGTACCGTAAGGATTATATAATAATTGATTTTTAGCGTAGTCATGCAATTTCATGATACGTGATGGTGGGGTGATAATATGCACTAGTATCGAAAAATGTATTTAAAAATTCAATAACAATTCTCAAAATATTTCACAATAAAAAAAAAAATCACTATTGTTATTATACTCGTGTGTGCACAGGCAGAACAAATTATTTTTTCTACGCATATTGACGAGTACCTACATACAAGTATTTCTATTTTCGAGATAACGACGCTAATTTTCAAACGTCTTCGTTAGATAAACCTTATTGTTTGTGGTGGTGATTGTGTTTTTATGTGGCGACATACCGTTTTTAAAATACGTTAGGTAAACGAATTTCGATAGATATAATGTATAAGAATAACACAGGCGATGGTTTTGAATCATAGAGGTCATTATTTTATATTCTCCTTGCAGACTCACGCAGTCGGTACGGCATATCGACCGGTGGTGTCATTTGGTCGATGGAAAAGGAGGGGTTAGGCTTGGGATAAGGATAACATTTTACCGTTTCTTAGATACAGCGTTGAGCCACAATTGCTGGTGAGATCGGCCTAACTTAAATACCATCGGTTGATTTACTCAACCTACGTATGGATTTTTTTATAGACCAATAATAATATGACGTGATATACATAGACAATGTTACATTAATTATATGTACTTAGTTTCATATTATAATTTATTGATTGAGTATTTTTTTTAGAAACGATAAAATTATTATTAAATATTTTATAGATATTTTATGAATGTTTTAAAAAATATAGATTAGTGACAAAAAACTTTCAAATTGGAGAAAATTATAATTTTGTTTTTATATTGAAGTGGTCGACAATAATACATTTTGCTTTCTTAATATAATATGCCACACACATTATAAAATTATTAAATACAATACTAGATTACAGTGTAATCTACATAATATTTAGTATTCACGCGTAATCTTTTAATCGCCTTACAATATCTTTGACGTATAATATTATATCCAAAAGAATTTCAAACCAGATAACCTTCGTCTATTCTGAAGAATAACTACTTATATAATTAATAGAATTATTTGTAACAATAGAAGACGAATTGGAAACTAAAAAAAAAAAAAAAAAAAAAAAAAAAAAAAAAAAAAAAAAAAAAAAAAAAAAAAAAAAAACAATAAATAATCACGAAAATAGTTGAAACAAAAAAACAGCTAATATATCTAATATTGTACAGTAATGATCATAGAGGTCTTGGCCACTTATACAGGAAATTAATAAATACAATATTAACTACTAACTAGTATGTTAGTATATAAATATATCTTTATTTATATTTTCATATTATTATAAAGAGTGGTTCAAAAAGCTTCTTAATTAATGAATTTAATCAAAAACTTATTTTGGATAACATATTTTTACTACATTATCAAATTTTTGAAATACTTGTACTGTTTGAGAAATATCCTGCGGAGATACAAGCTTTTGTTTTTCAAATTATAATTCCCCCTTTTCTTTTTATTGTAAATATTTTTACCAAAAGTTTAAATTTTAATTTATATCGAAAAAAAGTTTCAGTGATTATTATTTAAATCTAACAGCATTAATAATTGTAGATAAAAATTAACCAAGTATAGTGATTACTAATATAATACTAGTATGCAATATATATTTTTATAAAATTGTTTTAAAGACAAGTATCTTTAGTATAAACATTTTAACAACTGAGAAACTATTACTTTAAATTTTGAATTAGGCACATCAACATTTGAAAAATCAGTTCAGTATAAACCTTATCGGTCCTAATATACAATTTTTCAGATATGCGATGTAGTTATACTCAAAAAACCAATTTAATATAAAATATTATTTCCTTTAACTATCATAATTATTATAATTGTTATTTTTACTCGTATGTGGAGTTTCTTTGACTAACACTCGTCACTCGTGGTACGAGGCAAAGCCACAATTCACAGTTTGTTACATAGATGTGCTTGATAGGTAGTATTTATTTTAAAAATTGAGTAAAAAATGAGCTTTGAGCATTTCGTAATACTATTTATACTGTTCATTTGTACCTATTGAAATTCGTGCATAGATGTAAATACCAATTACGATAATATGACCATAATTTATTATAATATTATGTACAATAATTTGGCATTTCCACAAATATTTTTTATACACATGTCCTTGAAAACACCACTGTCTCAAAGGGAAGAAAAAACCAGACATCGGACAAGCTACGTTCCCCGTGTCAATTAGTATAGAAATGTACGACATATATTATGTAATATAATAGGTTACCTCCCAAATCGACGATATTAAAATAATAATAATTTTTTTATAGGGTACGTGCGCGCACACCGAATTCTTATTTTCAACCGAATATATAATAAAATATAATAACTTTTATAGCACTATACTTAGAGAGGGATATAATAAATAATAATGTATTGCGCGTCATGCGATATAAACCGCCCACTTCCTTTTTTCAACGACGAAAAGTCCTGAAAAAAAAGCGTACTAAATCAAACAACCCCTAAGGACGGGCCCGCAGTATGATATTATAATGTATTATTTACACCAAATCGTCGTTTTATATGCGGACACGGCGATATTTCTATAATTTATGTGTATGTGTGTGCACAGACATGTGCACACGATGACAACGTTTCGCCAAAGACTTTGTGTCGCACCGGCGGCGGAAAACTTCGCGTCCTTAACGTCACATATAATATTATAATCATAACGACTATAATACTATGTTATGTTATATTGATTTACGGGTCGCCGCGCCGCCCGCACGAATTCCGTGTCGATTTTCAACCAAAAAAATTAATAATAATACTAATAGTAAAAATAATAACGGACTTTGAGGGTCTGCGGTTTTAGTGTCCAAAAATAATAATTAGTAGCACGTGTGTCGTTGTTGTTGGATGGTTTTTTTTCGGCGTTAGACTTTGGTCGTTATGTCTCGTGTATGTGTGTGCGTTTGTGTGTATTTACGCGCGCGAAGACCACGCCTAATTAAGAGCACACTATTACTACAGCACTCGTCACACGCGCAGACAGGAAGTCTGACCCCGGCGCAGAGACATGGCGAGAGTCGTAAGGGTGTAATAAGAACATCGAATTCTCCCGTCCGACAAGCCGTCTGCTGGGAAAAGTGTATAATATATAGGTGTATGCACCCACTGCTACAAAATTATTGATATCGCCGACGGTGCACCGAAACGACAATGTCGTGTGTGTGGAAATGTGATATCTTTTTTTCCTTTTCGTCTCGACGACGACTCTCATCATTAGCGGCGAGTCCGTGCTAAAGAATCCGTGTAAAAGTCTCTAATATATTACATAGAATACCTGGTGCATATTTTACTTAAGGTAAACGCATATGATTTTATTTATCCAAAATAAAGAAGTGTTACATAATTACATTCAATTTCTAATACACGACTTTAACCGAGTAATATTTTGTATTTTGTTTACGCACGATCACTGCAATTAATTAAGACATAAGCATGTTGTTTAAATCTTCTATAAACTATTTAAATACTCATTAATAATATTCTAACAGTGGAAACCATTAAAGATACATTTCGAAACTGCTTAGAACTGCAGCAGTACTCGGAACGCAATGTTAACTCGACTATTATAGAAGTGAAAATACATAGCAAACTGTATGTAACTATTAAAGAGTGACTTTTTCTTGATGCGTAAGATTTTGAGAAGTAATTTATAGGGATATAATTTTTAATCAGTTAGCGCAAATTTGTGATTTAATATGAAGAACAAGCCAATTCGTCCAATGGTTAAATATTAATGTCATTATCCAGTAATTATTGAAAATTCGTCATATTTCCACTTCATAATTTTTATTGTTTATTAAAATAATTATTATTATTTCATTAATCATCATGACATATACAATTCAAAATCAGACTCATACAATTCTTATTTCATGAAGTTTTCGATGAACAGATAAAGCCATATTAGTAGTAGATGAAAAAACTAACTTTTTTTAAGTTTTAATATATTTTAACTATAGCAAATTTTGCGTGATAAAATTGAACTATATGCTAAGACTTGCACAACGCCCATGCAAGCACCCCTATAGCCCGCAATCGGACCCCAATGTTTTTATGTACGCCTACTACTTAGGTGCGACATCGCAGGTGCTTTTTATTACTCTATTTATATTTATATACGTAGTTATTGACGGTACGACTAAATCCTACTCCTCGTACCTGTCGATTTATTATAACGATTGACGAGAAACTAATACGACCGCCGAAATATTATATTATATTATAGCACATATAATGCAGGTTCGGCACGCAGGGTATTATTCTGTATTTTGCCGCCGTTGCGCGACGTGTGTCCGTTTAAAGTATTGCTACAGAGAAAACGTGTAGTCGAAACGTCGACGGTTTAACAATAAGTATAGCATTTAAAATCGGACGTCCGGACTGCTGCGCCAGCAGCTAGAGTGAGTCATGTACCGTACAAAACGTTTTCACGTCACATAAAGAGTAAGGCATATACACACATTATACACGATGCAAGTGCACATCCGCATCATATCCGTTAACGCGTATCATATTGTATACGTATTGCTGTATCCGCGGGATGAGGGAGCCCGGCGGTGCGCCAATTATTTCCTCGCGGCGACGCTCTAACCCAATTCTATACGCTGGATTAACTCATCGCAAGGTCCTATATATATATATATATATATATATATATATATATATATATATATATTGTATTATATGCGTATATATGCAGCTGTACCATGAGATAGTCAGTCCGCCCGGTAGACTGAACTTTCGTCGCATTATGAACGGTTGTTTAGGGACGTTCGTACAAATAGGTACACCCCACGACGCGAGTGCAATGAGACCACGGGCGAGGACAATGAAGTCGACGACGGCGATGATGATGATGAGCCCTCGTGACGACTCGTAAACGACATAAACTGTAACATGCGTATAATAATATAATACATACACTCATATACTGGGTTTTCGACGGGTATATATTATGCCGCGATCGGCGCACCGGAAACTATATCAATTCCGGCGGTTCACGGTAGTGGTAACATATGATTTTTTTTTTAGGGGAGTTGGAGTGATGACAATGCGACTACGATCGCCCCCGTAGGCGTCCCTCAACTGCATTATTATTCGGTCCATTCGTTTTGCTTTTATTTTTATTAAACCAACATCTCTGCATTGTGGTCAATCGACTATTGTCTATTTTCAGTTGTAGTATTGTATAATATTGTATAAACAAGTAATAATGGTGATTACCTGCATATAGTCTGTACAGTCATAGTAAGAATAATATAATGATTGTCGAAAATCCAAAAGATATTTTTGTTAACTCAGCTAGTTTTTAAACAAAATTTTAATAATTTTTTAATGTTGAAAAGCTCATCAAAACTAATAAAAATTCGTTCAAATCTCAACGGTTAAAAATATTATGATACAATTAAATTTTTTAGACCATGATATATTTAAAAATTTAATTCATATCTTTTTCAGACATAAAGTTGCTAATTTAAAATTGTGATTTGAGCTATTTTTCCAGCCCTTTTTAACCCAGGACCAGATTTAAAGTTGTGGTATTTCCAGAAACCAAGGGCTTAAGGTTCATATAGAAGACTTCGTAAATTAAATGTAAGGTGAAATTTAAGTTGTAAGACTCTTTATTTTACAGTGGCCCTTCATAAACTTAATTTTGAATAGTCCCTATTCCTTACCACAAAATCCAATAATTAGAGAAGATTTTAAAACGTATAGATCGTAAATTTGATAGTTTGAAAAAAAACTACATTTATTATTTGTTTAATTGTTTTTGACATTTTTTATATCCAAAATTTTGCCTGGCGAGTTTTTATGCGGGTACGCGACGTTTGCTGACCATCTATTACATAAAATGCCCGTAACGACCACGATGACAATAAAACGATACCGGTTCCCGATAGCAATCATTACTTTTAAACAAAAAACAAACATAATATATAGACGAATATACGACCAGGGGGTCTATTACGGCCGGTCCCGTGAAATAAGGGGTATATTGTATTATCGTGTGCGGACATGTGCAGCAGTAGGTAGGTATAGGTACACGCCGAACATTAAATATTATACATGTATATTATATCGTCACACGTTGGTATAATGCACGCCGTATCAATTATGACATCACACGAACCGGAGGGTAGTGAATCGAGTATAATAGCAGTGTACGTGGTCTAGTGGAAGGGGTGAAGATGGATGTATAGGGTGAGGGGTGGGCGAGAAAGGATATAATTGCGTATCAGTGCACCTGCTATACGTACCGACCGCGCGCATATTTCACGGTTATCGCCGTCATTCATCATCAGCTATATATTCTACTGCGCGACTATCATATCGTTATAATAAATGCGAACGGGTGAATGGAGGGATGTATTATTAATATATATTTTTATTTATTTTTTTTTTGCTGCAACATGATATACGATCTATAATTGACTCACTACCCCGCGACCGTCTCGAATGTCGACGAGATTTACGCCGCAACGATCGTCGTTGTCGTCGTCGTCGTCGTCGAGGGAGTAAAAAACAAAACCATACCTACACCGTCGCATTGTTGCTGCAACCAGCTCACTGTTGTTTCGCGGGCCGTGGGGGCAGTAAAATGTGTCCGGGTCGCCACTGAATGATGATTATATACTTTATGGCTCGCGTCTATTATTATAACATAATAATAAATCGTCATACAGCATTGTGCGCGGTGTCGTAGTACATCGCACACACCACCGTCCGCCGTAGAGCGTCATCAAACTACCCGCCCGTATCCGGTCCGTATCATCACTTCACATCGGCTCGAGAGTTAAAAATATACAATAGATTTTGACTCTTTGCTTAGGGGAAACCGTATACGCGCGATATAATAGAAAAAGTAATTGTCAATTAAACAACGAATGGACCTGCAGGTGTACTTACACGATATATACAATGTGCTATAGCCGCAGTAGTGCGCGTATTATTTGATAAATTATATTTTCGACTAACGAGCGTGCAATAAAATACACTGTATATTTCAAGTAGGCACTACAGCATAGTACGATGTGCAACGCGTATAGTGCATGGATTTATTTTATGTTTATATACTTTGTAGCACTTTTCGTTTAATCGTTTATACAGATTAAGACGATACCCTGTCTTTTCCTACCCTCGACCTCCCCCCTCCCACTAACCCGTCCATCATTATTACACAGTCTACATGTTCACAGTTAATCTGAATTAATTACGTAAATACAGTGATCATCTGAAGTTGTGCGGTACCGTTCACCCTTCTTCGACCGTATCTTTATTGCGTATCGAGTGCCCTTTATGTATACAGAGCGGCCCGTTGGGGCTTTCCAGTTTCCTGTAGTTTTCACGTGTATGTTAAATGAGAACGGTGAACCATTCTGTATTTCTGTTTATACAACATTGTAATTTAAGCAGCTTAAATACGAGAATATATAGGTTTACATATATTACAGACACTCATCATCGTTCCGTCTGCATGAGCAATAACGGCAGTGACGGCTGAAATC
Source organism: Rhopalosiphum nymphaeae (assembly GCA_036289425.1). Taxonomy (NCBI): domain Eukaryota; kingdom Metazoa; phylum Arthropoda; class Insecta; order Hemiptera; family Aphididae; genus Rhopalosiphum; species Rhopalosiphum nymphaeae. The sequence goes on from JAZAQC010000004.1 coordinate 3,541,332, forward strand.
AGTTTTTGTCCAAACAACTTACACGTGTATCCGTGGCATCTGTATAAATATTATATATGACTAGCCACGATCAGTATATTAAAATCATAATAATATACTATATTATATGTATATATGAGTATATATACTATTTTTTTAATCAAATGAATCAGTCAGATATAACTAAATGGTCATAGTCCTTAGTAATTAAAGCACTGCTGGTTTAAATGGACACATTTTTTTTTAGTAATTTTCTTTTATATTACGCTAAGAATAAAAATAAATCATATTATATAGTTTTAAAGGCGGAGGTGCTTGGTTCCTATAAATGTATGTGCTATTTTAGATATAATTGAGATTTTAATAGAAATCATTACTTTTTAATTATTATCCGGAAAGAAAAGCAATACGATAAGAAAATAATAATAAAAAAAATAAATAAATAACATGTGCTCGGTTTTGAAAAAAATGGGTGACCCCTAAGTCTAATAAAAACTATTATCTATAAATGAAAAACTAAGCGCAAAATTAAGTTTAGTTGATAAATTTAAAAAATAAATCGATCACCTTTTTTTCATATCTATCAGGAGTTTTTTTACGAGTCCTAGTTATACTTATAGATATACACTAAACAGTGTTTTAAAAAGTATTCCAAATGTATTATTTTATAGTTCTTTAAATTATTTCAAATAAAAAAAAAATAAAATGAAAAATAGCTACAATTGTAAATTGATTTCTTATAAAATATTTACATATTTACAGTAACTGTGAGGAATATTAGTTCAAATCACTCTGTAATATAAGCTATAGACAAAGTCAATTGAGTAAATTATGCGAATACATAATATTAATATTACTTATATTATCTAGGTAGATACTGAATAACATAGCGTCATTTGTTCACAGAAAAATATCTTAAATAATAGCAAAATATTTATATTTTTGATTTTGTTGTACAGCGTAATTATGTCGTATATTATATTAAATAATTATTCATTGCATTTTTTAATCATTATTGTGAAAACATGTTCATATTAAATTGATTTGCTGCACAATTGACATATTTTTATAACGATATTTGGTATCTATACCTAGTCGATTTATGGAAAGTGGCAATTCGTATATTGACACCTACACATTGTACCTAAAATACGAGTACCTCATTGAATAAAAGATACATGTTTCGAAATTACAAAAATATTTTAATAGCAATATTCAAATACCTTACAATAGCACTGGTACAGTGGTACCAAGTATGTATACCATATATTATGTATACTATCTAGTATTACTAAGTATGTTTACACGTGTCCGATCGGACTCGGACGTGTATACGTTACAACTATATTACACATTATAATTATATCGTTATTCGTCCGGTCATAATGGTATAACATAGAATGCGTATAGACCACAATGTACGATTTTCTTGTTCAACCATCACACGATCGAGTGGGGCGATTCGAGTTTGTACAACACGCTTACGACGGTTAAATTAATTAATTACGAAATGCGCGATGTACAAAATATGTATACAACGCTTGTACGACCTAAAAATATATTACCTGGTAATTATTATTTAATTCCGGAAGCGATAAGCCTACTACTCATCTTCGACGACCTTCGTGTTTCAAGTGCGTTACTATACACATTTACAAAACTAAAATTATTCGGTATGATACTAGGGATATATGATATTATATTTAGTATTAGAGTCTCGAATATAGATGTATTAAATATTTCAATATTTTGATAGTAAGTGAGTAGGTCACAAAGAATGGGTTTCTTTTAACGATGGGGTAAACAAATAACGAAGAATAGCGAGTAAAAATTATATACTGTAAGCTTTTTTTTCTTTTGGCTCTTCTTAATATATTTTAGAAAGTTGTTTCCAATTTTTTATAGAATGACAGTACAATTGGAAAGATTATAGTTTAAAGATAAAAATGTATAGGTATTAAAATACAATTTAAATCAGATGATTAAAACGTATATTATATTATATATGAATAATAATTTAAATTTACACTTGTTATGTAATATGCAGTGTTGAATTCAGATAACAAAAACAAATATCTAGTAACAGTTAAAGATAAACAATATCAGGTTTATTCAAATAATAAAATAGATAGATTATATTTTTTTCATATAAATAAAAGTCATCTTCCGATATCTTACCTTGGTACCTATTAAATTAAATTCATTTTTTATATCCAAAGTTTATAAAAAACCTTTAAAACTAAATTGTAAAAATGAATGTATCATCAACTCTGTTTAACACAAATTCAGTATTGTTTGTGTTAGTTGCACCTATAGAGTAATAATAATTGAGACAAACATTCCCCTCGTAACAGGCATACGTAATCAAAAATACTGAAAATGTATTAATAAACAATAATAATATTACCTATGTTTTTACAGCTTTTTGCGTCTGAGAATTTTATATTGCCTATTTTATTCTAAATGATAATATGAAATTACTATAATAGTGTAAAAACATAAACGCATCGTAATGCACACGGTTTATCGTGATAGGCGATATAATTTCACGCTTGTGGCGTTAAAGATTTTCGGAAAGGTGCCAATAATAAGTGGCAGCTAAAAAAAAAAGGACCATCAGCTCATTCACTCTACAACATTCGTGACGACATATCTCGCTATACAGTGGTGATAATATTATATATGATAAATTAATAATAATAAAAATACTGAAGTAGTTACCAAAAAACACGCCTGCAGATTAGTTTAATTTGATAAGGTCCCCGCCCCATGTACAAAAATCCTTTTGAACGTATTTGAATAAACGCGCTCAACCGGAACTTATACTATACTATATGAGAATAGATTTGTCCAGTCGTTATTCAAAAGCTTTTACACAACTCAATCGCTTTCAACATCATCGCCTCATTCACTCCCATCTCGTATAATAAGTTATAACTGCAGTTGATTGTGATAAAAAGTCTGTTGGAAATCTCTTTGATTTTTGAATGTATAATATTGTGTATTTAAATTTTTACATTTTTACATTCTATGTATTGCTAGTGTTTGAAATAATAAAATGTGTTTTGATTTACCATTAAGAATGGTGATGTTTATGGCGTGACACTTTTCAGGAAATTGGATGTTAAATGTATGTACAGTATTATTTCATAAACTTATTAACACTAAACAAAATGTATGTATTCCGAAATATTTATTTTTCTATTTAACTCGACTCCTGATCCGTTAAATTGTATTTAAAATTTTTAATTACAAAATTGCAAATATAATAATCATATACTTCGTTACTTTTATCCACGTGTAACCAACCGTAAATAATAATATTCATTAAAAATGCTCTTAGTCTTTTATAGTTCAATATGGGATTTCTTTGAAATATAAGAGAAATTCCAAGACCATATCCGAATTCATCACAAAAACGTTAATTAACACCGACAATTTCCATCGCTTCTATAACGATATCTGTTTTGATCCGAGACAAAGTCCACTTTTCTCCGCATATCTTAAATAGTATTTATTTATTTTATATTTTTTTTATAAAAAGTATAATATAGAACTAGTTTTTTTTGCTCAACGCAACTATACAAAAGCGTTAAAAAAAATATCAAGAAAGCTGACTACATTGCCTATTGCAGCCAGTGTAATATGGGTTTTATTTAATAAACTTACACATAATATCAGTTAACGATTAAACATTGACCACTTCTTGTAATTTATACGATATAATATAACATAATAAATAATTTATTACTTATTTTGTTCATAATATTATCTTATTATAGAATTATTATTATTAATATGTCAGGTGCTTAAAAATCCAATTGTATACTAAAAATTAAAAACAAGAATTCAAATTATTTATGTTTTTCAAAAAATAAATTACTAATATAACAAGTAATATGTATGGTTATATATGGTTATCAAGCTATTATTAATATATAATAATCTTGTCAAGTTCGGATCACTTAGATATTTTGTTTTCGACCAAGAAAATAATTAAGTAAAATTTAAAATTAAAATAATATGTATACTAAAATATTAATATGTTTTAAATCATGAAAATTTAAAACAATTGGATTTGATAGATATATTATTGTTATTTATCAATATTGCTTATAGTAAAATGTTTTGATATTAATTATTAAGTGAATATACATAGTCATCTAAGTGAGTAGTTAGAAATCAACTATTAGTTACTTACACCAATCATGGGTTATATTTCTAATAATGAAATTATTTTTTTGATAGATATTTCCCTTAAGACATTAATTATAGTATAATTGTACAAAGGGATGACTGTTTTTAAGAAATATGAACTTTTAAACGAAACAGTATAGAGTAAGGGAACCGAAATACGATATCATACGTTTGACCAGTGTGTTTCTTATTATTATAGTGGGATAAAATTTCCTTTCCTCGATCAAAATTATAATTGTAGGTGTATGTAAATATACCGGAAAGATAAAGAATACAACTAAACAAGTGAAAAATATTCATTTCCACACCAAATAGTTCGTTAATTCGTTAATTGTTACCACGGTAGCTAATTAAAATATTGTATATTTTGAAATTTTCTACTTAGTATTTATTTGCCTCTTCCATAGGATTTTAAGATAATTAAAAAATTAAAAAAAAGACAATTATTACGACTTACTAACATATTATTATTATTATTATTTAAATTAATATTTGTATAAACAGCAGGCAATAGCAATATATATAAGCACTACAGACGAAAACACGAGTACTGTAAATAAATAATATAATTGAAGTGCTGTTAAATCTCGTATTATTTAAATACAAGAATTGATAAGTATAAGTACCTATTATACCTATAACCAAACAAAGACTTGAGCTGTTTTTTTATAAAATCCTCGCCATATGATTATTAGAATAATATACGAGTAATATCAAGACGTTTTATCAATTACTTATGAGATAAAATACATTTGTTATTACAATAAGTAAGAATTATTTTTAAATCATATTACAGTCATTTAAACATCTCGCACACACGGACGACGGCAATTTATACTATAATGTTACACTATCACATATTTTTTGCGGTATGCCTACCCGAGAATATACACGCATATAGCGCCATACACTATACTGCAGATTTATCCGAATTTTATAATATAAAATTAGTTGGCACTGAACCCTATATAGTATGTTACATAATTACCATATCACCCCTAATATTTCCGTGTATTTAAAATGTAAATGTAGTTTTTTAAATGTCAACAGCAATACGTTAAATGTTTTATTAATTTTTGAACATTTTGAAAAACCTACTTTTTTAATGTTATATTGTAAAAAAAAAACAATATTTAGCTCGCAATAAAAACAGATCATATTTATCTAAATCTTCTAACTTAATAATTGTTTTACCTAATTTTAAAACTGATTGAAAAAAAACACATAAAAAAAATAGCTATTGAAAAAATTAATAAATCTAAAAATAATATTATAATCTCAAACCCCCGGCCCAACAAAAATAAAATTCATATTAGTTTTTATATCGTTTAAACCTATTGTTTATAAATTTAATTTAATTTTTGCTTGTTTTAAAAATTGAAAATGTTTCTATATTTGGCCCGATCTATTTCATCCCACATATTAAAGGTTTTTAAATTTGTAATCAAAATTAAACAGACAATCGTCTGACTGACCTAAATCGTTTTTATCGATTATTAAGTGTACTTACTGGTTGAGTTTCTGTTTTGATGACGAAAATCACTTTCCTTAAGTGACTTTTAGTCCTATAAAATTATTATTTTGAAATGGTAAAACAGAGTCACGGGGGGGGGGGGGGGGTTGACAATCCTTACGATGTATATTTTATAGTATAGCAACAGAATATATGTTTAAAAATGAAATGAAATACAGTCATATTGTGTAACTCATGAAAGTGCTCTCAAAGATCCACATTCGAAAACATACAAAAAATAGCTTTTCAAATCCGTATACAGTACTCGCGCACTAACATAATAATAAAATGGGATCGTTTTCAAAGTCAGCGCGGAAAACCCTGGAACACCCTCTACACATATTATACATAGCATGCGTGTGTTATATACATATATATATATACCGTATAATGGTTAGAAGAGATATCGTTAAAAACGGAAACCGACCCTTTCTCGACGATGGCCTATAATACGGCATACACACACACACACACACACACACACACATATATATATATATATGTATGCGTTACAGGCAATGTGCTCGTGCGTATATATATCATGCAAAAGGAAGAGAGGGAGTCTCTCGGGCAAATATAAAGAGAGAGTGTAGTATAATATATTTAGCACGCGCTCGTGCGACAGAAAGATAGAAATGGGAGAGAGAGAGAGAGAGGCCGAGAAATTCGCATCGGCGTTGGCAGACATAATAACGTTTACATGCGGCGGCGGTGGCGGCATTTTCGCGAATATTATATTATTATTATTGTACGAGTCGTGTGTGCACGTGTGTAAACCGATACGGGGCGCCATCGGGTCGTGGCGCACCGGTGCAAAGGGACCGTCGAGACGACTTTGACGACACCGTCCCCCTACCCCTACGTCGCCCATCGACCAACCGACTGCCATTTATACGATTCCTCTTCCTGTGCGGCTACATACACACCACTGCCGCCGCCGACCGTAAACGGATCGTAAATCACAGGTAACGCCCGGAACGGCGCAAGCAGACACCGCACCACCGGCGGCGGTCTCTTTTTCGCTAAAAACCCGATCGTCGATTTACGAGCACTGCGCAGCCGTTCGGCGCGGACGTTTACAATATAGTTTATTATTATTATTATCGATATATATATATATATATATATATGTTACGGGCGAGTTTTTATCGCTCGAGTCGTTGGCATATTATTATGGGTTTGGTCCAAATGACATCGGCGAAGGGAACAGAATTAAAACGTAAGATCTAAAATCCATTTATACAATAGCCTTGTAATCTATTAAAGTATTAAACTAGGATAGTTATCTTGAAAAATATTTTAAAATATGAACACGGTGAACGTGGAATATTAATTATCTATATAATATTTCTTAAAAAACGTTTTTTTACCAAGTTTTATTTAAATTTACATAATTCGTTTATTTTATTTGACATGTTTCAATGCATGTTGCATATTTTGTACGCTTTAAGTAGTTTAAGTGCAACAATACCAACCCAATTTTATAAATTATTGTTTAGTCGATGAAAGTATATATTTATATTATGTACAATATATACATTTTAATATCATGCTGTACATAAAAACATATATTAGTAATATTTAAATTTTTTAACTAGACTATGTATAATGTCGTTGTCATAGAAAAAAGTATAGCATCATGCTGTGATGTCTTCTTCACCTCGGCAAATGAATCGTTTTGTTTTTGTACTGTAAACATATTAATTTGATACATTTCGCCACCAAAGAGTAAGCTCGATATTTTAGAATATTGTATCCCCCCTCAAATAAAAACTTTAACATGAATAAATAATTAAAAGTACAATATAGTAAATAATTAAATATTATATTTTAAGTTTGTCTTGGTCGTTTTAAAAGTAAATGTGAGTTTAATGTTAAAATTAATAAAAAATTATCTTTGTATTATTGTTATTTTATTTGAGATATTTAGTTTATTAATGCAAATATTTTAAAAGTTAAATTAATTATGTTCATTGTAAAATGACTTATGTTCGCTGGGCAATTTGAACGCCCATGTCAGCGTTTTTAAAACGATTTTACATATTAGACGCGTGTCATCGCAACGTTGGTGTTTCAAAATCACACTGTTCTTCTAGGATTCTAGGTGAACGATTTATGAATGTTTTTTAAACATAAAAAGTGCATAAAATATTATTTGAACCATTATATTTTTTGCATTTTGTTATACATATTACCTACTATAGGTTAGTACTGCTGTTACTATCCATATTGAATGGCTAAATTGCTACTGTTCATTTTGTATTGAACATTACATTTGAATTAAATTAATATTTTTTTTTTATATGGGAGCTACCCAGATAGGTTCATGAAATATTATCTAATATCAATTACATCATAATTTGATGAGCCGAAAAACAGAAGTAGAAATTTTAGATATCATTAAAATTACAATAGCTGAGTAAATATAATCTTTGTTAGTATACATTTAAACAGTAGACATTGTATTATGCGAACGAGTATATATACTTTTACAATTTTGCGTGTTTAATAAACAGAAGAGTATTATCTCGTATGTACAAAAACAAATACAGCTAAACACCCATACTTCAATGTTGACGTGAACAACCTCAGTAAATAATAAATGTTACTATCTAATATTAGCTGAGAATTTGTTAAGAAAATAATATACGTAATATTATTATGCAAAAATTAATGAGAAAATATTAGAAACCTCGAAATGTGAAATGGATAAAAATTAAGGACGATTGACTCAACAATAAACAAATTGTTGATCCGTATCTTCAATTTTTAACGTGATACTCGTTACTCGAACATTTATTTTTATTTTCTTGTATATTTATAATATTATTGATTGGATTTATGTTTATATTTAAATTAAAAATAATTTATTTACATTAAAAACATTAGTTTAATAATTAAAATAAAAATATTTAAATAATATTATATATATATTAAACTATACTATAATAAAACATATTTGTTTAAAGAATATATAATTTATTATTTTAAAAATATCAATTAATAAAATTATATTAAACTTTAAATCATAAATGCAAAGCTTAGTTTTATGAATAATAAAATCGTTAAATAATTTTTAAAATATAAAATATGTACTTTTATTTATAAGTTGTAATACTCATTTTTATGTTTAATAGGTTCCGTGGATAGTATTTAAAAATAAGCAAATATGCTTTTTCTGAAGAAAACAGTTGTAAGTTGCTAATCGGCTTTTTTTTAAACATTTAACTGACATTTAAAAATCACCCTAAAGTACACTAAATATTAAATAACATTTACGGTATTTAATAAGACAATCTTTTTATGTCTGACAGCACGAGTAACCATTTAAAACTATTTTTTTTTTTTTTGCTGAAATATAATGTCATCTGAAAAAAAATAATGACTGGAGTGGTTTATACACATTTTATAAGTAGAATATCTTTAAGGGTTGTCAAAAATGAGTCTGATGTATTTTTTTATACATTTTAATGGCTGTGGTAAATAAACTACAAAGAAAAAGTTAGCCTCGAGTAAAAATCATGAAACCGTACCAAATTTTAAATAAACTCAGTTGCGTAGAATGTATATTATGAGTTTATTTGAACCAACATATAAATTGTAATATTTTATGTACCTACACGTGGAGATGATGGTGTGACCGGAAGGCAAATGAAAATTCCAGTCAAAATAAATGCGTTACGATGTTTTAGTCATAACGAAGACACGGTAGCGTGTTGATGATGAAATATCTCTTTTATTTTTTAAGTGCCTGACAAAAAATGCAAACGCCCTACATTGTTAAAAAAGTATTTATGTATATTTTAAATTCTATTTTTAATATTTCAATATTGTATTATAAATTATAGTATACTTAATGATATGTAAGATTATGACATATTCAACACAAATTTTAATTAATCAATGCTCAAAATAATGATTATTTGGATAACAAATACTCACTCATAAGCAGAGCGCACACATAATGCTTAAGCAAATTATATTGGGTGGTAATCGGAAATAATGTTTTTTCCATGCATAGAAACGTAAAATCCATTCTTATTAACGACACTGGAATCGCGCATATATTGTTATGATTTATACGCGTGTGAATGATTAAATCGATTTTTACAAACAAAATGAGTTGTCCGAGGTCGTAGAGAACGACCATACGCTACATAGCAGCTATAGAGTATAGGTAAAATATTATGTTCAATTATAGAAAGATAAATAGATAATATGAACTGAGAGATGAAAGAAGTTTGGAGACAACTAAATTGTTTGAAAAACACAAGATACAATTTAGTAAATTAATAGCGAGAGAAAAAAGTCGATGGACAGAGATAACAACATTTAAAAATAAAGATAGCATTCGGATAGCGACTACAATATGCATAAGAATTGGTAATAATTAACATTTTTATCAATTTTTAAATTAGGTAACCTATGGCAGGGTATGGTGATAACGCAGTCCATGTTATATTGATTTGTCTATGTGTTCAATGTATGCGACAAATACACGAACGGGTTCACGTCGCTACCGGGAAATGTTGCTGTTCGATAAATGTAATTCGGTACGTACAGATTGTGTATACGAATAAATATTATATTTACTTATAAGATAAATGTTAACCAAAACAAAACAATATAATTAAATTATGATTTCTAAGCAACAATTAAAATATTCAAGTATCGTTGTTTTTAAACTTTAATAATAGTTAATGAAAATATGTTCGATTTTATTTTCAGATTTGTTCCATTGCTATGAGATCCTGCAGTTGTAGACTTCAAATACCACCAAGATAAGCGTAAGTTACTGTTGTTTTTGTAACGAGGACGACGACTGAACTTTCTAGTTTGTACAGAGTGCTTGTGATAAGTGACCGTCGTGACGGACAATAGTGAAGATTTACGATGTAGAGTGGTGAGTACAAGTATACAGCACTGCGAGTGCATAACATACACACAATACGACCCAAAGAACGGGGTGTCGAGATCGCATGGCATACTTATATATACGAATTCGTGCAGAGGCGAGTTTCAATACATTTCGATGGTGGGTTGGTCAAGTGACTTAGTGATTTAACACAGATATGTATACATATCGGTATCATCCTATAATAGTATTCGCAGGATTCGAATTGTATTCCAAAAAGAAAAAGAAAAATGTTTGAATCGAATTTTAACCTCTAACATTTATTTTTATTTTTTGTGTAAATAGATAAATTAATAAAATATATAATATAATATACCTACGTGTACAATATTTTTATATAAATTAACAGTTAATACATGCCTACAGTATACATATAATTGAATAGACCATTTAATGATATAGCACGCACATATTATGTAGATTAGATGCAGCTTATTTTTGACATATTTATTATTATTTGTACTTAGTTAGGTACGACCGTTTTTAAACACGTATCCTCTTTCTGCTATTCAAATATTCTATATTTAGAGTGATTTGAACAATATAAGTTTGCATTTGTCATCAATCATAGGAATGAAAAACGAAAAGTCCGCGCGTGTGTAAGGTACGTATAGTATATGTACCTATAATAATATTAGGGCTGCAAGAAGGCTTGACCTGAGATTTGTCCTCAAAAGTAATATTATACAATTCAAACATATTTGAAAAATATCTATGGAGCTACATAAAAACAAATAATGATAATAATGCGTCAAAATTCCATCCCTTAAAATAATAATATAATAAACATATTATATAGCCCATCTGCCCGCCATAGTCTGGAACTGACGATGATGCACGTCGGACACGCAGCGCCTGAGGTCCGGGTTTGTATATTGTGTAGGTACTATGGAATACCCAAATATTATATGAATAGTGTTATTTACGAGTGCTATTAATTCCCGTTAAAATGTATGCCTACGCTGGTTTTTTATTAAGTGTATATGACGGCTAACATTAAATATTATACCTTTATAATATGTATAACTCGTATAAAGACTTACAATAGGTTTTATCTTTTATGCGATATTTATAAATGAGAGCCAACAAAAATAATCGTATATTATATGGTTTATATATTTTTCATGCATCTCAGTGCTGCCGCCGACACCATAGTTTATACATAAACATATGTAGGTACTAAAAACCTAATAACTAATAACTATTTAAATATAATTATTAAACAAACATTGAAATACTTATTCAGTTATTTCTTGATTTTATACTTAAATGTACAATTTTTTTTTTTTTTAATAAAAAAGCTCGAGCTGTGTTAAATTACTGTTTTTAGTCTCCATTTAATTTATTTACAAACATTATTCTATCTTTCTTTACATTAAAATAGATTTTGGAAAATATAATGCCAAAATAGTAAATACACTATGATTGTGTGCTCAAAAGTTCCGTGTTTTGGGATAAAAGTAGGCAAACGCATCAGGTCCTGATCTCCTGACATTATATTATATCGTCACCAAACAATAATCATATTCTGTTGGCGTGTGTTAATTATAGAATAATACTCCCCCGAAGACACGCCGTTCAACACGTGTCTGGCAAATAGCTATTATATTGATTATATTACTATATACATAAGATCACAAACCTATTTTGAAATGCATAAAACACGTACCTATTATATATGGCTGTACTATAATATAGTATAATATATTATAATATTAATATTATTGTTGTTGATTCTCCTCTCATTCGCCGTTAATACGTTTTCTCCAAACATTTTATTATTGTTATTTTTCATTTAACCCGTTGGGCGGCCTCGAGCACTGTGACCGTTGTCCGACATCGCCTAGCGGTGGAATGAATCGCTGTAGCGGCGTAATATTATACATATATATATATATATATATATACATGTATACAAGCGGCGACGGACGGAAGGCTCAGTCGCCGCTGAAACGAGACAATCAGTAGTATTACCTACCTATATGGCTTTATAATATGCGTGTGTATACAACCAGCATATCTTCCGCACATGTATGTATAATATACGTAAACATTTGAGTAATGAACCGTGTCAGTCAATATTATTATGTGTGTTTGGTCTATCTCTTTCCCTTTCCTCAGCTCGACGAAAGACGCAGTAAAAATTATTGTTCGAGTAATTTATTTCGAGTTTTCACCTGACAGGTTTTTGATGACTTCATTATCGGTCGTGTTTTTTCCCGTTTTTTTTTTTTTTTCAACCATTCGACGCATACTATGGCTACTATATTGTACTAGATATATGTCTATATAGGTATTACTCGTATGTCACCTTAAACCGTCAGCTACAACCAACATCGACGAGTTTTCATAATACACCTCACCATCAAACCATAGCTTTTAATTTTCGTTTGTATTATTATAAGGTATAATATAATATATAGTGTTTGAATTTATTTCGTCGAATTGTAACCTAAACAAGTGTAAACATATAGTACATACTATATCATATTACTTTACCTAAAATATTTCATTATTTTCGTCGTATACTCAAAAACTATGACCTATATGCGTAGAAAAACGAGTCAGGAAAGTTAAATCTAAACAATGTAACTGCAACAATCGTTTTAGGATCAAGATCATATTATGTTAAAATATTATGTTTTATTTTAACAGTCTTAATAACATTTCTTGCAACCCCGCATACATTTTATTTAAATATCCTTTTCACATGACTTAACAGTGATTTATGTTCAACGGAAACTTAAAAATGTCTAACGTACTAAAATTGTGTACGCAACTTTCAACAATCAAACCTCCTTCTTGAATTCTTGAAATTAAGCAAATGCTAAACAAATAATTTATTTTGCATCAAAGAAGCCTCAAGTCTATGAGTGGATGTACTACATTGATTATGCTGTATATAGTTTATACAGTGAAAACTCTCTACAACGAATTTGAAGGGATCAAGAGATTTCTTACGTTATAGAGAGTTTTCGTAATAAAGAGGGTATAACAATTATATAATAGATTATAAATCAAACCAACCATTATAATGTAATATTTACGTCATACAGAGTTTTTCGTTGTAACGAGTTTCGTTTTAAAGAATTTTTACTGTATATGTATATATATAGTGATATAACTTTGATACTTTTACTATCAAATCATTATGACTATGATGTTTGTAAGACTTGTTGTTTTACTCTTTTTACACCTTACAGTACATCTCAAAATATTATCACTAAGTATCATTTTTTAATTAATTGCCTTAACAATTTTATTAATTTTGAATAATTAGGAATAAATTTGTTTGAGTAACTCAAAAGATCTAATATAATTAATAGTTCTTTTATATTTCTAATGCAATCTGTTTCTACAAATAATTTTACTAGCTCTTTATTATTTAATGTCATTCCTTATTTATTTAAAAAATAATCGTTTCAAATATTTAAACTTATGGTAAATTTGTGTCTTTTTTCTTTTACAATGTCTCTCTGCCTTATTTAACGTGATTGCACTAATTGTTTACATAAATCACTAACGCATTAAAATGTATTTGCATATATAACATGTAAGATATCTCAATACTATTTTTTTGTAGATAGGGAAATATTAAAGCTTTCGCCTCTAAAATGGAGTTTGGAACGTCTACATGTCACTTTATTTATCAGTAAGCTTCACGTGATAAAATTACTGTATATACCTGTTTAACATACTGCATTCATTACGGGTGTTTAAATTTTTTTTTTCGTGTGAATCTACAAAACAGAATATTGTTTATGTCTTTTTCAAATGGTAAATATTAATTAAAACCTATTGATTTTAAATTCAATAAAAAAATAATTATTTGTTATAAATGTCTTTTCAATATCACGGACGGTAAAATATATAATATACACATAGTGAAATAGTGAATAGTGAATATAATACACAGTGTGAATAATGCACGTGAATAATGTTTGATATATAGGTAGTGCTTATGCAGTGTGAAACGTTTTTAAATCGATTTACCGGGCATCTGTCTATAAGTCTATTACATCTACAGCGTTTGTTTAAATATATTTATGTGCATAATAATATCATTCAGGCTGTAATGTACGCGTCGGTAAAAAACCAATATATTATATAAGTATATATAGGTGGTTCTCGGCGAAGTCCGAGCAGTGAAATCGGACGTCATAATATTATCACCACCGGCGATTTCCAGTCTTCGATTGGTAATAATAATAATAGTAATAATGCATTATCGGTGCCACACGAACCCATTATACACATTACACACGCAAGTCGGACGTTGGAAAATGGATAAACCACTGACGGGCTGCTATGGGAATCAAAGGATAGTGTGATGGGGGGGGGGGGGAGTATATTCTAGCGATTTGTTTAACGCGTTGAAATATATACAGGTATATAACAGTATCGTTTATATTATATATTTATATATTTTTCTCGCTCCGTCTCTGTCTCTCAATCTTTTTCTCTAAAACGACATCATAAATAATAATACAAAACGGATTCGAACGTTATTCAAAGAAACCAATCGCCCGAAACTATTTATTTAAACACACAAACACACACACATACACGGACGTGCGCGCAGCATAAGGTTCGTATTCGATTGAATTCAAACCGCACTCGGCTCCGGTGGGTATAATTGGTTTTCCTCCGTGTATATAATATAATATCATTACGTTTTCGACGACGTTATTATAATATATATATATATATTGTACGTATATTATACAAGTATTATTAGAGATATCCATATATATACCTACGCCGTACATAATAATATTACGGACATACAGAAACAAAAGAAGGGACGTTGCGGGTTTTGCATTTAAATTGAACTGTAAACACCCGTTGAAAGCAATAAATATCTGGAGAGATATATTATATGAGTTTCCGTGTCGTCGTTTGATTCCCCTCCGCTGCTCGATACCATTTATACCGCGCGACCGCGACCACGGGCACTGCGAGCGAATAATATAATATTATCATGATATACAACATCAAAACCGACACGCTCACTACATATTATTATTATTATTATTATTATTGTACGCGCAGCAATATAATACAGCAGACCATACTATCGTACACCTGTACCGTATAGGTACGGTTAGGCGGTTTTTATGTTTATTTTAAAAATGTTTTCATTCCGCGGCGGCGTGGCCCCAATAAAACCGTACGCGCGTTGCGATCGAAACTGTAGACGTGTAGATCCTATACGATGGCATTAAACGAGAGGCAAAAAGTCTCATAGAGGTACGCGCACTACACACGTGAAAAAGAAAAAAAATCCGCGGTTATTGTGTCCACAGGTGTCGGGATGTTGGACGACCGATGATTCGGTTTTTAGTGTTTTACAACACGCGCACGCATGCGCACAGCACCACACCCCGTCATGTGCCCTGTATTCTATCATTACAATAATAATTGTTTTATTGCGATGACGCGACGGGCTCTCAGCGTTATTTTTTTCTCTCGCGTATTTATAGGTTTTTACATTATTTTTTTTTATTCGACGGCTGTATAATACTTGTGATACCTACATATATATACACACACTTCTTAGTAAATATGTCTTTATATATTATATAACTACGACGAAACGATCCTTCTTACCTATAATATAATATAGACATAAAGTTGCTCCGCTTTTGCCCCCTTTGCCCCCGAACGCGCCATAAAAAACCCGCAGACACCGTATATAGTGTGGGAACATGTTATTATTATTATTATCATTCGTTCACCGCCAGCCAACGGATGACGCCGAAAAAAAAACCATTCGCATCTCTCGGTATTCCTACATTATACTATAGATAATCGCGATACAAATAATCGAAACGAACAAAATATATTATCATGTTAAGTCATTCAACTTCGTGACGTGTTATGTTATGAAAAATTACAACGCTTTAATAATATTACATACAGCCATATGGGTGATTACTGTTAATCATATATACGTATTTGTATACTGTTCTATAGACGTGTAATAATATTAGTATAACATAATATATTAATAATGTGTAAATATTTAAGTTTTAAAGACGAATAATTTATATATGACGTATAGTACACTATAAATACTGTTGGTACAACATTACGGTACGTACTCCTAAGTCAGAAGTTTAACCATCGAAACCGAGTCTACATGACTCATTAGGTGTCAATCTTACATCACATTTTTAATAATAAAATAAAATTATGAGAAGTTTTATTAACGGATGGGTTTTCTCCACGTATTTGCGAATTTTAATTTACTAATTATCACATAAACTGATTACATAAGTTGTATACGTAAATTTTAATTTTTTTAAAATAATAATAAATAATTTACTATAAATATATTTTATTAAACCCGTTAAAACAAACTTTTTATAATATAAGTAATATATTTATTTTGACATATAATATGTAAATATTTCATTTTTATTATAAACTAAAAAAATAATTTCAGCTACAACTCCAGAATTATTATTTATAGTGTGTTTACCCAATGGATTAGTGAAATAAATTAATAAAATCATAATAATTTATGAGTGAACAAATTTATAGTACGACAAGAATCTGACGATTAATCAAAACTATTTTCAAACGCTTCTATGCTTTAAACAGAATTTTATAAATGAATACCTCAGAAAAAACAAGATTCACCTCAAATAAAAAAAAATATATTTGACATAAAACAAATTTTAATTTTATTCGGTTAAAAAATAATACACAATCATTTTTTATCACTGGATATTATTTTATATCTATAGATACAAAATAATATTGATCTATAAATTCTTTTGTCCTATTCTTAATTCTCAATTGGGTACTTTAATTATTATTTCATATTATTAACGAACACACAATTTTACTGTAGTTACTAATACTTATACTATTATTATTGTTTTTCTAGATAATATTAATTTATTATTATGTTTATATTTGTATATTATGTGAAATAATTCGTTTTCTGTTGCATTACATATTATTACCATATGATTATTAAACTAATACAAATAACGTGTAATTGTACTATAATATTAAATTATATAATTGAATACGACTTAGTATGTAAGTAATAAATGACATTTACTACTCGTCAACAGTATATATACTTATTAGTTATTGGTTATTAATTTATTACCTATATCCTATATGTTAAACGAATGGGCAAGGAAAACAATTAATTGCCATAAGTGTAATACGTTAACTTAACCAATGAACTAAATTAATAGTTACATAATATATGCGTAATAATTATGATTAACTACTATTGCGTTAAAATTATCATATTAAGTCTGATAGTCGGATACTGCTGCAATACTACTGTATTACCTATAATATAATGACCCGGTAAGATTCTATGTACTAAATATTATATTAATTATTAACTATAACAGAATATCAAAAACCAATCCACTGCAATACTGTAATATTTTAAATTTAAATGTCCATAATAATATATTATAACTTATAATAAATATAATTTGTAAGTAATTACTAATCAATATAACCAATATAAGCACAATAATGTTATATGAAAAGTTTTTATATAATTACCCGTTTTTGGAGTACAAGACAATTTAGAAAAAGACTGAATTTGTGGTACACACACACACACACACACACACACACATATATATATATATTTATTATTTATATACTATGTACAATTAATAGGTTATATCAGAAAATTCAATACGTTTTATACGCAACTGACAACTGTTTAAGACTCGATATTATGAACAGAAATGGTAATATATTGTATTCATATAAATATAATACATTTAAGTATACACATTCTTAAACCGTGGTATATACATATCCCTTCGTGCTCAAAATGTCTGAAAATAAACTTGTCAACGTGGTGTAGAGATCACGTGTTTAGTATAGCTAGTAGTAGCAACCTATATAATATTAGTCGTCTGCTTATTTTTGTTTATCCGATGACTATGCGTACACATATTATACTGTGTAATACTCTAATTACTATAAAGCGAATAGCCGCAGTAAAAAAAAATTATCCCCTTACGGACACAGGTGAAAATAATGTGCCTATGACGTATTATGCTGTACGAATACAAACGAGAACGCACACAATCGTTGAGCGACTACATTAGTAAATAAATTTTATTACAAGTCGTAAAATCGGTTAACAACCAACACGGTATGTTCCTATTTATTATGTATACGAGTGGCTATCGGATTATTAGAATGGTATTATATACGCGTACGCCGTACAGTAATGTGAAATGGTCAATATTATATTATGGTCATAATCATAAATATATATACACGTATAATATTTCTGCGGTTTAAACATCTGTATACGACGTGTAAAACATGAGTTACAACCACAATCACTACACATCCATACGCCCATTTTTTTTTCTTTCGTCGTGTATTACACAAGTGTTTATTTTTTAAATTTGGTCAATGCTAAAAGGTTTTTTTCAGTGGTTTTAATTTTTTCTAAAAATCATTAAAAATTTGTCCGTATTAATAACATTCATTAATTCAAAAGTTATTCAAATAAATTTTCATTTAAGACTTGGTTTGCAAGTACCGAAATACTTATCAGTGCACAGTGCACATGTAAAGAGGCGAGGAGTTAGTGGGACGTTTTCAGTTTTTCACTGCCGTCGTCACCTACATATTATTTTATATTATATATTATACTACAGTGAACGCGCACGCGAGGGAGACTTGTATCATCGCTTTGGTGTTAATAGTTGTTATTTTTATTACATAAATCACGCCGCGTGGTTGAGTTTACATTACCAACACGATCTCACGAAACAATAATAATAATTTCGGTCACGTTAAAAACCTTACTGAGTCTGTGACTATATTACATGCCACGCAAAGGGCTAAGTAATTGGATTTTATAAATTACACATAAATCAGGATGCCGCTGGCGGGCGTTTTTTATTATGATAAACTGTGGGTGCGTGCTTTAAATGTAAATATTATTCTTTCACGTAAAACAATTATTTCAAGGAGAGTAAAAAAAAAAAAAAAACAACAACAAGATATTTTAAATACTATACATTCATTTTTTTTATTATTATTATATTAAATCTTCGCGGACGTCGGATTGTTGGTATGATACTGTTTGTTTAAGAATTAAAACTCAGTATAATCTTACGGGACAAACATAACAAAATATTTATTTTTATTATGCATTCTTTTAAAGAATAAGAGACTGTACGATTTTAAATTAATTATGTAATTCTATATTTAATATTATTTTTACTTCTTAAATATATAAGTATAAGACAATATTATAATACAATTTGATGACTAAATAATTTTAAATTTGATTGTTTAACATTATTATTATAACTTTTCAAAAAATCAATTTTATAAATATTCGTACTTTAGAATATTATAACAAACTTATATAATATTTAGTGTAAACTAAATCGCTACGCCAATTTGAGATATTTAATATTATTTTTGGGAGGGTAGGTAATTTATCATTTTTAAAGAACTGAAGTATATTATATATTTAATACTGCAATATCCTAACGACATACATCTTATACTTTTTAGATCATTAACGCAATCTAATGGACCGCAATTTTTCGCAAAACCTCACACATGTGATATGCATCTGTTTTACAACAATTCAACCGATACATCGTTAAAAGAATGTCATCCGAATATAATAGAACAGTGGGTACTTATTTATTATATCGCCATCATTTGACTTCCAGGTCAATCAAAAAATATTACTTTCGTTTATCAATCATGAAATACTAAAATATTTTAAGCTCAATGAATGATGATAATTTGTTATACTTAAATCTTGACTTAGAATTTAAACTTTTAAATGCATTTAAATAAGTATATATAATATATTACATATCCGTTATTAAATTATTTTAAACATAACATATAATTGTGCTCTTTATGTAAGCATTATTGAACACTTCAAATATTCAGGCATAACAGCGAAAATCGTGTACAAATTTATATAATTCTTTGTTTTGTGGGTTTTTATAATATATATGAGGCTATATAATATTTAGTTGGTTACTTTAATTTTATTTTTTCTGTTGCAGAGTACGTATGTACTTATTTATGTACCTAGTTATGTGTTACCGTTAAAGTATTAAATGGTGTTGCTTCATGAAAAAAATATCCATTGGTATACTGTAATACTTCATATAAACCAAATAAAACCGATGAACATAATATAATATTACTATATTTTATAAAATCTCTATCATTTTCAAAGATAAAGTGAAGAATTGCATCGAATTTTAAATTTAGGTAATTTTAAATTTCCTGTAACCATTACTTTATCATTTTCAATAGGTTACTTCATCTTTGCATGCTTGAATGCCTGTCTCTATTAATTTAAATACACATCATACAAATATTAGGTAAGTTTTTTTAGGAACATAAAATATTATACCATAAAAAATAATGTGTTATGTATATTTAAAAATGTCATCGGAATCAATACTTTACTCTAATATAAATAGTCAATAATAAAAATACATGAATTATAATTATTTTTTAATCTACCTACTTACTAAAATATATTTAATAATTTAATGTGATTTCAGTGCCTAATTTATTTTCGTACTTTGACCAATACGCAACATGGGAAATTTACGTTAATCCAAATAAATCGTGTGATGTTAGTGTGAATTGGCCAATTACCAAAGTTAGTTAAGAAGAGTATCTGTGTTTATATATTGGCAGTTTTACGCTAAATTTATTTTTTATTCAATTTATGAGTTTATAAAATATTGCATTTTGAACATTTGTATTCATCCCAAACAAATTTAATAATTGTAAAAAATCCAACTAACATAAAAAATGTCATTTTCTTTAAATTTTATAATAAGTTATTTAGTTTAATATTAAAATAAATAACACAATATTTGATTCTATCTAGAGCAAATTTGATATGTTGCACGTGGATTATGAGAGAGAATAAGAATATTGAGTAACATCTTCCTACTTATTTTTGATATTTTGTATTTTAAAATAATAAAAAAACGAATTATATAATAATTAGATATTTAGGTATTAATATATATTATAACAAATAAAGATTAATTAATTGTCTAATTAGTGTGTTATAATGTCTTATAATAATGCTAATAACTAGCTAATAGAACTAATATTATTTTTGTAAAATAATGTTGGTAATTTATACCTTAAGTAATAATAATAATTATTTTTATACCTACTTAAATTTATTAATTATATACCTAAATACTTAACCAACTTATGTTAGTTTGAAATTGTATGGAATAACAAATAATTCTTGGACAGAGTGTTTATTTAATTTTAATGTACACACTTTAACAACATCGTTATGTTAAACCATAAAATAAGGCATGTATCAGATATTATACGACCATAGGAGTATGCGAAACAACACGGGTAAAATTAATTAAAAATATTTAAAAGGAAGAAACGAAAACTTGACGACATGCGAAATGAGCATAAAAAACAAATCAATATGCTATTGAATAGTCAAAGTTATAAAATCATATTTATATTATTATACGCGCAGAAAAAATTATTAGATTGTGATCTGTTAACCACGGTACGTAAAACTTATATTTTCTCTCCACAGTCGACGAATAATATTTTAATGTTGTTAGGAATTATGTAGATCATTCAATAATATTCAAGAGATAGGTTTTTACTTATTATCATAATCAAATATTAGTCATAATTATAACTTTTTTGACCATATCTCTTAAACTTACTTCTAGAACGTAGGGAAAATACGGGTTGTTTATGCATCGTGTACTGTTTGAAATTTCCCTGAGTCTTATTTGACAGAGTTCGTGTAACGGCTAATGATTTATGAAAAAACAAAACTTTTGAACATATTTTATCGGGTATTTCAGAAATTTAGTCTCGTCGTGAAACCATGATAGATTTTTTTTGTAATTTATAATTAAAAAAATAATATTTTATTACTCGAACGATAGGTATTAATAAAACAGACCAAAATACCAAATATTATAATATTATGTACGATTGAAACACTATTTTGACAATTTTACGTTTTCGGCGGCGGTGGCGGCGGGAATGATGGCCAGGGAGGGCCCCCTCGCTGTATGTATAACGAAAAAAAAAACTGCCAGCTTAATAATAATAATAATAAATAATAACACGTTTTCGGGATTTTGACGACGGAAGAAACCGAACGAGCGCAAAAATGGCGGGGCCGTACGGCGACGCGCGGCGGTGTCGGATGTATCAAACGCGAGACCCGGACACCGCTGGCGCTAATATACGCGTCGTGTGCGTACGTATATCATAATACATTGTCGCGTATAATATTATTATAACGCATACGGTCGGCCGGCGGGGGACACGCCGAAGACGAGATATTTCGCCGCCGTCCGAGAGAGCCGCCGAGTCCCTTGTTCCGCCGCGCTGCGCCGGTGTCGGTGTCGGTGACGGCGGCGGCGGCGGCGGCGGCGGTGGTGGTAGGCGTGGTGCCGGTCTCGACGACGAGCCACATAGCCCGGGCACGTGTTGACCCCGGACCGGAGCCCACCCGCAGGGACGCGGACACCGCGCGGCGGCACGTCCACTTAATAACGTCGGATACACCCGCCGGTCAAACGGGCCACCGTTGGCGTCCACGGCCGCCGCGCGGACGACGTACCCCATTATTGCGAAATCCTCGCTAACGATCCCGCGTGCATGCCCGAGCGTAGTATTACAAATGATCGCGAAAACCGTGGTCCGCCACGCGGCCGCGCGTGTGCAAGTGCTCCCCCCCCCCCCCCGCCGCCGCCGCCGCTTTTGGAGTCGTGTTGTTTTTTTCCAAAGTCTTCGACAGTGGCACACACGCGGATACCCTGATATTATATATATATGTATTATTCTGCAGTGGCGTAATTTGGTCATATTACTGTGGCGGGTGGGGATGGTGATGGGGGACGAATATGTTTTACCTATTACCCTCTAGAATTTTTTTTTTTATATGTCTCATAAGTGTACCTCTTGGACGAGCATACGACACCCGAATCCACTTTTCCACCATAATTATGTGACCGATCCGTAGTACGATGTAACGGGGACTGCTGTTCAGCGGAGCTGCAAACTATAAGACCCCAAACCCATGTGGGTTTTATCGATTTTTTCCGAAACGTTTTCGTCTTTTTTCCGATTACTAAGTTGATCTTTCACAAATTGTGTGCGTCGAATAAATTGTTTGTAATAACTAACCTATATGTTTAAAAACTGTTTATTACAAAATATTTTTCAAATTATTTATGAGTGTCCATCTATATAATAGAAAATAAACATATTCTTTAAAAAAAAGTTAATGAGTTTAAGCAAACTGTTTTTTTCTAAAACTAAGTGGCTTAATAAATAAATTAGTCCACTATACTATCTAATTAAACTATTTCACATAATCTGATTTAAATTTATTTCTATAATTTTTTACGATTTCGTATTCATCCCAATACTTGAATAATCATAAATTAGTTATAAATAAAAACAATATTTGGAAGCAATAATTTGTTTTCTGGTTATGTTTTATAATCAAAAATCGTACACTAAGTAGTAGATAGCTTGTCAATATATTTAACAATTGTAAAATGTATATTATATTATGCTTTATCTGTATAGAGTTTAAACGGACACGTAAATTAAATAATTTAAATTTATAATATTTAAATATTAGGAATACAATTTACCTATTAATATAAATATAATATACTATCTATTTCATCTTTTAAATGTATTATTTTTATCACAATCCATCACTCATGATTTTAAAATTGAACATTTTTTGTTTTCAAAATCCTAAAGATGGTTGAACTATATAAACGACTGCATGAGCTGACAAATAGGATTTGCTGCTGTTTCTTTCGGTGACCGGCTAACAAGGTATTTTTTGACAGACACATCCATCCGAAATCCTTTCACATGTCAAAATAACCATGCAGTGTAGTAAATTTAATGTAGACATATTGACGTAAAATAAAGAAAACAATTACCAACGCCTCCCATCTTTTACAACTCATTACAATTTAATATATATTTTTTATACATATAAATATAAAATAAAATCGTTGTTATATAAGTTCATTAAAAATATTATTCACGTCCTACCCAACTATGTAAATATATAATTTTTTTTTATATTTTGGTTTTAAATGTTTTAATATATTTCGCCAATAGGGATTTAAATGTTCAAATCAATAGGTAAGCATTGCGTGTTTTTTAAACGTAAAGTTAAAATGCATAATATAAAATTATCAACATAGCATCTTGTTTCTAACTAGATTTTTCGTCTAAAGTTTAATTTTTCATCCGGCTGATCACAATGCAAAATGTTAGTAAAAAAGATAGTTTTGATTAATACGAACTCAATTTTAAATTTTACCCAAACTTTTAAAACTTAAAGTATCTTAAGAATTTGAAGAGTTCGCGAAATACCCTTAGTTTTGAGTATTGCAGTGCGTTACATGTTTTTCGTAAAAGAAACATGCCACTAAAACCCTTCATGGCTTACAACAAAACCGTATACATTACGGGCGAAGTGAAAATACGCGCCCGTTGTAGACTTTCGGTGTAATATATTGTATACATTATACAGTATACACTATACACACATAACATAAGCATATATATTATTTATTATGAAAACATAGTGAACTGCGTGTACTCAATATAATATATATGTGTGCGACACTCGAGTTATACCTTTGTCCTCGTGTTTTATTTTATTCAATCGAGTGCGCCGCACTTGGTTTGTTCTATCCCACGCGCGATATGTTATATAACGCACTCGTTGTCGTAAGCACAATATAATAGGTATACATATCGCGAATGAATGAGTGAGAGTATATGTGTGCGCAGTAATAGTGTGTGCGTTCGTGGGAGTAAAAGAGAACCGATAGGGGTAAGTCTTTATAATATTATTATGTTTTATTATGTACCTATACAGGGTGATTCATCAAGCACTCTCGCCCTCATTCTTCATTTAATAACAAATTTATTCAAATTTTTAATTTTAAAACTTTTAATTTTTTTAATTTGTTTGTACTGCTTTAAAAGTATCCTATCGTAATACAAACTTCTATTTTTTAAATAGGACGCCCCCTCTTTTTACTGTAAATTATTAGGAAAATAAATTATTAAAAGTTTTCATGTCCTAACTTAAAATTCTTAAAAATAGTTTTTCAGTTATTAAAATGTTTGTATTGAAGGAAAAGGACAATAGTCCTTATAAATAGTTTCATATAAATAAATATATTGTATTATATCGGTTCTATAGTATTTATTATAAGTAATTATAGGTACTTAAATTATTCTTATAAATTATATTTATACATAGAGTATATAATATATTAATTAATAATTACTAACATTTTCATACTGCCATAACCCCCATATGTTACAAAGTCATTACATGAAAATATTTTATAAAATGTGAAATAAATCAAACTCTAATTATCTAAATTTTGATTATAATACACAGTAACTGTAAAAAATATTATTCGTTAAATAATTTACAACAGAAAAGATTGATTCTCATTTGAAAAACAACAGTTATTATACGTCATGATGTATTTCTTAACTATAATATAAGAAATCTCAAGAAATTGAAAATTTTATCTTTAAGTATGTTTAAAAATACTAAAATTCATGTTTCCAATAACTGCGTTATGCTGAAGAAGAAAAAGGAGTGAACATATTGGGCAAATCACCCTGTATGCGTGTAATAATCGTGAATAATATGTACGTACGTCCCGCGGTAGTGAGTGTATATATATACGGGGTGAAAAAAGTATAAATAAAAAGTTCACGGACTAACATTTAGCGATTTTCACCGTCACCCTTCCCACCTTCCGCCGTGTTCACCAGCAAACGGATTCCAACAAAAGAGCTGTCGTGGGGCGAGAGGGGAGACGAAAAAATCTCCGAACACACGTATTCGCGACGCGCGCATCGGAAGAACTGCGTTTCGCGCGCGCGGGCCTCGTGACCGTTTGAAATGAGATCCCTAGAAAACCTCCTCCTTCGCACAGCATCAGTTGCCGCCGCTAATGATCCGGTGGCTGCCTCGGGGGTGACCAAAGAGAGGTGCGGCTTGCAATAGCGGTTGTGTACTACGCCAGTCGTACATATAATATTATACATAAACCACTCGTCGTCGTCGTCGTCGTCGTCATAATAATAATAATGAGAGCGGAGGCGCACGCGTCACGCAACACGATTTTAATAAATCCGAAAATCCCGACTTTTTCTTTATGTGCAGTGCGCAATAATAATACGCGCGTCGTATACACACACGCACGCTCGCGTTCGTATCTATACATGTATATGGTTACCGACTGCAGTTTATAAATTTTTTTTTCCCTGCCCCCTTTTCGTACGTTATAATACATAATATACTCTACATCTCTGTCGTACACGCTTAATACACGTATAGGCTATACGGTCAGGTCTCTCCCCCGAGCCCAGACACACACACACACGCTGACAGGTCACGTGCCGACGACGTCACGAACGGGGCCCTACATGTATATGTATATGTATATTATTATTATTATTATTATTATTATTTGTACACGCGAAACACACGCGGGCCGCGAGTCCTCTCGGGTTTTATATACCCTCCCGACGCCGCGGTGGTGGCCGTCGCCGTCGCATACGCACGCCGCCGCAAGGACAATGGGAATAATAAACACGCCGCCGTCGTCTCTGTCGACGCCGCGTACGCGGTCCTTCGCCGGCGCGGCGTGCCGCGTGCGTAACGAGCTGCCGCCGTCGACTCTTCGGTCGGTGTTTTTTTTTTTTTTTTTTATATTCAGTTCTCCTCCACGAGCGAAACACAACGACTAAACTGCAGTATTATTGTATATATAATATAATGTGTGTTTTGTAAACGGATCCCTGCGGAGAGTTGTACGCACATTATCGAGGCATTCCGCTCTCTCTCTTTCTGTACATCTCA
Source organism: Rhopalosiphum nymphaeae (assembly GCA_036289425.1). Taxonomy (NCBI): domain Eukaryota; kingdom Metazoa; phylum Arthropoda; class Insecta; order Hemiptera; family Aphididae; genus Rhopalosiphum; species Rhopalosiphum nymphaeae. Next base: position 3,568,881 of record JAZAQC010000004.1, read on the forward strand.
CTTTTTTGTTTTTTTCTCTTTCCCAAACACACACACACACACACACACACACACACACACACACACACACACACACACATTATCGGTCGCGTAATAATGACGGCAATAACTACTGCATTTGTTGTTATGCTATAAACTATTATTGTTTTTTTTTTTTTTTTTTTGGCGAATCGAAAAAATAGCAAATGGCCTACACGCCCGTCGACGCCGTTTTTATGGGCTTTCGACATTTTTTTTGTTTGTTTAATTATAGTACAGACGTCGGTCGTTACGTAAAGATTTTTTTTGCTAATTTTCGAGTAAAAACGTCATCATTTATTACAAAAAGGACGCGTAAAAACGATTTTGAATTTTTTTTTTTATTTATTCGAATTTATTAGCGTCACTTTAGGTTTTGGTGAGGAGGGGCAAAGATAAAAATTGCCGACATGAAAACAAAAACAATCATTATTATACTTTGATAGTTATGACTTATGAATATACATTTTTGCAGCATGGAAATGGCTAAGAATAATTAGGTGTCGGCTATCTTTTACGATTCATTCATCAAAAAACAGTGAAATAATCAGTACATGAGATAATTTTTGTGCTCTATATAAAATCAAAATATATAGTTTTTGTAAATTATATTTTCTTCAAAAATAATTTCATATGCCACTACAAATGAATCTATCGAATTATTTTACAATATAATATAGATATTAGAGAGACGCGCGACAGGTCCTTATATAAAATATATTTTCACTAACGTTAGCATTAACGATTATCAAAAAAAAGAAATAACGACTTTTCATAAATTTCTTAGTTTGGGCTATTTAACTTAATCAGTTGTAACAATGGATGTGAAGATATTTGTGCCATTTTCAATCAATTTTAAATTTATTGAAATTAATAACATATAATTTGTTCAATATATTTCCCACCTGCATTAATTGAATTTTATTTCATTTTCAGCGTGCCAACACGTAGGTACTTACTTATTTAAAATAGATCAACTTTTTTCGATTCCTGTCTGGTCTCTTGGTCAACAAACAGCTAGTTCACTTTTAATATCAATCTTTGATCAATTCATAAAAAATTATATCTTATTCTATCATAACTTAAAATGCAATATGCTATAACTATAGTCTATAAGAATTATTTTGAACACATATTTATATATACATATATACATATATTTATATTTTTATACATGCTATCTATAAACTGTTTCTTAATATAGCTTAAATTGTTCTAAATAACACAACATCTAACATAATACGTTATAGTATATATGGTCTCTCTAAAGTTAGTTAGTACCTATATACTTTTATTTTTTTGCTTCTTCACACAATATATTTTGTTTCTGTACCTGCAAATAAGCAGCACCTAATACATATTTATAAATGCACGCGATTTAACACAAACTAGTACTTTTTTATATTAAGACATAATAGTATACGCATTATAAATTTTACAGACAAGCCACTTGTTCGTTTGATAAATCCGGTATTAGAGAATACACCAAAAATAAATTTACGCTGCACGCCCTGTACACAACATAACTGCGCATGTATTGTACTTGTACATAATATTATTATCTTATGATATTATAGTCTCACGGCCACTCGGGCACAATATATATAATTATTATAACTACGCGAAATGTGTTTCGGGCGTAAGCATGGTCGATTTTTGACCATAAACATACCGCAAGGAACATATGTTCTCGGACCAAAGAAGATCCGTGACATATTGTTTTCCTGTTGCCGGCGTTCTCCGTGACGGCCAACACACGATACAACTGTACAATGTAACGCACTGTGCGATACCGAAGACGACTATACGGTCATCTATACAGATGTAGTATGATGAAATGTAGTGCTTGTATTATGTTATTCATAAATGCATCACGTGAAAAGACAATGCAGCAGCACGGCGCCCGATCTCATGCGCATATAATGCGTACTTACATTAATTTATAGAGTACAATAATAAATAATACACTACTGTTGTGTGCATTGTAAGTATATAGTTGTAATTTCGTAATCTATACTGAAATATTTATTATCTGTAAATGCTAAATATATGCATAATGCATATTTAACTTTAAATTTAATTTTGGACGAGGTACGTTATTTGAAGTATTTCACATGTCAATGTCGCGGTTTAATCAAATACTCAAATACATAAAATTCAATACCTAATTAAATCGGTATAATATAAACATATTATTGTCTCCCCGAAGTTATCTACCATTTCGATCGAATGGATGACTTGCGATCTGAAAATAACGACTTGCAAATTATTACAGACGTCTATACCTCCATAATAACATTGATTTTGGTTTTTGTTGAACAGTATTATACATTAGTTAAATAAGCGTACAATAGTTTGTATACAAATTTGCATAAACATTGTAGTTGTACTTTTTTTCGTTGTTTATTAGGTAACGTTTTTTTAATGTTATCTTTAACATAATATTTTAAATACAATTTTAGATGTATTGCTTACTATATTAATATTTTAAAGAATAATTAATTTAAAAACATAAAGTGCTTAGCATATTTTACACCATAATATATTAGTGATATTACTACAGTGGACGCCACTTAAATAAAACTCACGGGTATAAGATTCTGTAGTTTATTAGATTCATCATTTCCTGAATCTGTCTAGATGTATCCAAATATATTTTTTTTTAAATTAGCTATAATTTTTTGGTAAAATTCAAAAATAAATTGATTTTGAAAAACCAAAATCTTGTAATAATGTTAATACACAATATGAGTACGAGAAGTATATTTCCGGGATACTAATTGAAAACAAAAAAAAAAAAAAAAATGAAAATCACTAATTTTTATACTTTAATAATAAATACATTATATTAATTAAATCAGAAATTAAAAAAAATTAGAAAATTAAAATTGTATTAAATTGTATTGCCTACATATCTGATCTTATTTATAACGATTCAAATAATAATAATATGCATGTACCTATAATTATATTTATTTAATAATATGTGACATGTAGTAAAAGCAAAATTAAATTAATAATTAATAAAAATGTTTGTTCGTTTTTTCCTCACTTCACCAGATTTAATCGGTTATAAGACTCATTTTATGCTGGTCCCAAAGTGAATCTTATACGTGACATCCACTAAATAATTAACAATGATTATGTAATATTTATTTTTAAATCAATTTTTAATTTCTAAATAAAAAAGCGTACTATGTTTTTCGATAAAGCCAATTAATTACTAAAATAAAAAATGCTATTTGAATAATATTATATATTATTAGGTAGGTAATTTATGTAAATTTAAATAATTTTCATTAAATATATTATCTTTTACTCGCACACCTAACAGGTAAGTAATAACATAATATGAGATGTCTATTATGTATAATTCAAATATTGCTTATTAAATTAGAGTTATTATTTTTAATTGAATAAATTTTAAATTAGCAAAGTAGCTTTAAATTAATTTTGATTATTTAAATAATTATAATCTTAACTAGAATATGAAATAGATGTTCGGTAAGAAACTATGCATTTGTGAAACTAAATAGATCAATCCTACGAGAATGACTTCGGAGACCGATCATTTATTATTATTAACGGTGAATTTGTTTTTTTTAGAACCAATAATTTTCCTTTTGAAATCTGCGTTTATGGCCGATGGGGAACTAAAGAAAGAGCGGATTTCGCTATTTACCATTACCGTCTCTACAATGTATACGCAGCACGTCCGTGTATTATACACCTATATGGCCATATATAATATATATATATATATATATATATATACATATATATTGCTTTTATCATGCGCCAACATCGACCAACGAGGAAGAAGCTTCAACCCACTGACCACCGCAGACCGCAGCAATAACCACCGTCGCATACAGATTATATTACACAATAATGTACACATACACGCTCTCGCACAATAAAACGCGAAAAATAAAAAAAAAATAAAATCGGACGGACGAACGAATGGAGAGAAAGGGAGAATGTAGTTCGTCTGAATATTAACGAAATTCTGAACAATAAATTTCGTATACACGCACATGTATATATTATTATGTTAGAGTATTGTACTGTTGTGTACGCCTATATTATAACCACCGTTTCGGTGGGACACCCGAAAACCCGTATTTTTTTATTCGTCTCAAAACGCCTATTGGTCCATTATATCGTTAAACGCGCGCGTACGATATAAGTATTATACATACATATTATAATATTTTTTTTATATATAAAGTACATGCGTATATTTACTCATATACATCGTAGGCAGGCATATACTATACATATAAGTTGTATGTTATTGTATAATAATAATATATGCACACGATATATTATAAACGCGCACACAACAGTATGCACAAACGACCGGATAGGATAGCCGCGTTGTCGTCGTCGTCCCATTGTTTCCGAACGAGTTTTCATCGCCGGGCAGACCGCTGCAAATCCGGATTGTCGCGCGGTGACCATATTTCTTTTCTTCTTTTTTTCGATTTTTTATCCTCCGTCTTTCCACCCCCCTACCCCTACCCTGTCTCGACGCATCATCTCCGCGTATACGATTTTTTTTCACGTTTTCGCAAAACGGTAGTCTATTGTTTGAACCAGTTTTATCGTCGCGGCTTACGACTGCTCCAGCAGTTGAGTATATAGGTACCTATACACACACACATGTATAGTATATAGTATCACATACGATAACATATATACTTCGCCTGTGTGCGTGTAGCGACTTTACGCGGAGCAGGAGACAGAGCACTGCGACAAGACGTGAATACCGAAAAAAATTCCTACCTATATCGAAAAAACCTTGGTTGAAACTGTGTCGATCATGCGATGTGAATATTATTATATACAAACCCTCGATGTAAACATGTGTATACATTATATATGTACACCGAATGTACCATATATGTGTGCGGTGTACGCAATACATATATATATATATATATACGAGTACAATATACGCACATATATAATATAGACGCAATATATATACGGTAAGAACGCAGTCCAACGGTATCGCGTTATATCTAATACCTGTATGTATAATATGTATGTAAAATATAAACATATATTGCGTATAAATGTGTAATATTTAATTATATATATTATAATACTATAATACTATGTAATATGTATACAGGAAAATAGTGATCCATATAACAACGTTGACAGTTAAGTTTTTGTGTATTTATTATCATATGGGTTGAACTTTGAAGTATTTATGACATTAGAATAAAAAATATTGATATTCAGCTTTTTATAATTTTTTTTTTTTTTATGACACCTTTATTTTTAATTTCACAATCAAAAACATAAAATGATTTCCTAAAAATTTCGTTGTATAAAATTGAATAAAAATAAATAAATTATATTATTAAGCATTTAAGAATGTATAAGTGAAGAAATGACCATAACTTTTTCAGAATATCCCATTATTACCAATGTACATACATTTTAACTGTATATTTATATAAAAATATTGAATAAATGGTTATTTTTTTTTTATAAATATCTAGTGTATATCCTAGGACCTAGAGTATCTAAGTCCTAATTGCAACTTTGGAATTATTTTTTTACAGTCTATATAATTAATCAAAATATGTACCCTCAGGATTACCATAAATGATACATTGATACATATCTATACTGAAAATGATTTATTTTGCATATTAAATTTAGAACAATACTGATAGTATACATGTACGGCATACGTATTTACGCTAGCAAAATAAGAAGTTCTTTAGTTATTTCTGTTTTTTGAAGAAATTTATTTAACGTTAGAATATGATGAATCATGTATTATTAAAATTATATTACAAACCTATTTACACTTAAACATTTCGAGCTCCTGGTAAATTTTGTTTGCGAATTGAAAATAATATAAAAACGAAAATCAGTAATTTAAAATGGTATAGAAATAATTATTTTGCCTTTATTTAGTTTTCAGTATAATAAGATGTAAATAAAAATATTTATTTTATTTAGTAAACAATTGCATTGTACTCAGTAACAGTAAGTAATAAAGTACAAAATAAATAAGAGCAAACGCAGGCAAGGATAAAAAATTAATACAAATGGAATTTAAAAATAAAACGAAACTGTTTGAAATGAAAGTAATTTAAATTTCGGATAAATAAGACCACGAAAGCTCTGTAAGTACTATTTATATATAGCCACTAACAGTTGCAAAATATTTTAGTAGGTATATTAAATAAAAAAAAACTATCAGCATGAATTTAGTTAAAGTCTTTCCAGTGTCCATAAAAATGAATATTATACAATTATAATAAGATATTAAAATTAAACTAAAACAACTGTCCTTTTAGATATAAAGTATAAATTAGTGTATATTACAAGAAATATTGTATAGTTTTAACAATTTTAAAAGTACGTAAATTATATATTATAATTACGACACTTATCGATATAAAACTTGCAAACTTACACCATCGGTAAGCAAAAACCAAAAAAAAAAAAAATAAAAAATAAAATTGTGTATGTTATTATCAATACAGTCCGTATTATGCATATAAGTAAAAAAAACTGCCGATAATTCGTGCACAAAACACTATTTGTAAGTTCCAATAATATGATTATGTAAAGTATTTAGTCCATATACCATCACAATATTGACATAAGCGTCACTCATTCATAGATGTTTGCACTGTAATACGATGTAAAATATAAATCGGTATTGAATAACACAGTGCCGTGATTTACTTAATTTTATTTTCGGCCCTACGACGATCCCGCAGAGCAGAGTCGATTTTGTGTCGCGAGTGTTAGTCTTCAGTCGTAGAAAACAAAAAAAAAAAAACCTTAACAATGCGATAACAATTATAAAACTACAAATGGACAACTTTCTGCTGGTGAAAAAAATACCAAAAAATAAGACGATGATCGAAAACCGCGTGCTCTCACACACACACACACACACACACACACACACACACACACACACACACACACACACACACACACTACTGTTGACATACAAGGAAATATAATTATTATTATGTGTACGTGCGGTGCTGCAGCGTCGCGTGTAATTCGATCTCGACCGCAATTATTAAATTCACAGAGTTCGTTTCTCACCGCCGTAAACGCACATCGTAATAATAATAAAATATCTTTTTTTGAGTTTTCTTATAATAACATATATACATACATACATATATATATATATATATACTAGTAGTAAAATCGTTACGATATACATGTACATATATATAAATATTACGGCGGGCGGAGAGATGAAAAAAGCTTTATCGCGCGTACGACGATGACGTGCCCCGCACGGTGCCGCGGCCGGCGCTATCGAATCAACTTCACGTCGTGAAAACCATTATAATATTTTCGTCGTAGCTGCAGCAAATAGGTACCTAACGCGCAGCGTCACCGTTATCATACGCATTATATTACACACACACACACACACACACACACTGCAGATGCGCGTAATACATAGAGATAAGGTCGTCGTGTCCACAGGGTGCAGCTGCAGCGGCGCTCTATAGAAAAGTGTATATAATATTATAATATACGTAATGTGTACTTGCACGGACGAGGCTTCAGTATATGGTTATTCCGAAAGACGGCCGCGGCGGCTGTGATTATGATCTCGTGCCCGCAACGATTTGATATACGTGATTTTTACCTAATGGGAGAAGACAGTCATAATAATTGTGTGTATAGTACGCGCTCGTTATAGGTGCCGAAACGGATAGTTTTAACGGCAACGCGACACTGCGGAGCGGAGTCGCGTTTTTTTTATTTTTATTTTATACGACTTGTTATAATTGGGACCGCCGCCGCCGCCGCCAAAGTCGGCTTTTTTACACAAATAACGCGATGTCTTCTCACGGAGAGAAATAAATAATAATAAACGTTTGTTAAGAAAACAATATGGTCCCGCCGCCTCAGTTTCGGGACGAACAAAAAAAAAAATCACCGCGCGTGTTTACTCGGCGGCAGTGCTTCTTCGTATTATCTTCTATTCCCCCGACGTGATGTCTCGTGATGAAGTCGTGATCGCGCTGTATCATAATAATACAACGACCGGCGTAACTATATATATATATATATATTTATACACACACACGCACACACGCGCGCGTGATCGAACGGGGGCGTCCTTAAAAATCCGTCTAATTTGACGTACGCCGGTCGTAACCGGATACCCGCAGATGTTCACCGCCCCCGTCCATGATAACGCGAAAAATAATAATAACAAATGCGACCGAGAAATAAAAAATTACACAAAATAAATACACAGAGACGGAAAACAGGCAGTGTAATAATACCTACTAAGAGAGTTGGCGGCGGAAATCCGAAAAAAAAAAGGTCGTGAGGGACATCGGCCGCTTGTAACGAGACAACGTCGTCGCTTGATACTGCGTGTCATCGTATTCTTTCTAAAGTCACCGCCCTATATTAAATACAATATACACGGCAATAATAATTTCACCTCTATTATAAATATATATACAACTACAACAAACTGCTGTTACAAATACATTTTCCACCTGCGTTTTATTATATGACACACACACACACATATATATATATATATATGTGTGTATATAAAATTTGAAATGATCCATTTAATGTAAGACACTTTTTATTTTAATAATTACTAAACATTTTTAAAACAATGTTGAGTTATTATAAAACTAACGTTTTTGGAAAACAAATTATTTTTACTTTTTTTGATTATTATAATTTTAAAAGTTTTTATTTTACAATATTTGTTTTTAATTTCATATTCAAAACAAAATATTACTCGGAACATTTTGATCTATAAAATTAAAATTACAGTTAAGTAGCTTATACATTTTAGATGCGAGTAATAATGTACATTTTACTAAATTAAACTAATTAAAAATAAACTCATCAAAGCATTGTAATAGAGTTTAAATATTTTTCATTTAAGACAAAATTACTAATTCTATGGGATTGAAATTATCAGTATAATCATATGACGAGAGATTTAGCATTATATTATAACAATTTCGTTTAAATATACCACAAAACATGCTGAATTGTTTAGATTTGTAGTAAAATTATGGAAAATTATAGATATTAAACTTTAAATTTAACATATCAAAGTAAAATAAAATAATAACTATAAACAAGATTAAGTAATGATTCGTTGATATTACTACTATTTTTTTTTTTTAATAAGACGCTGCAAAAACCTGACAATATATCTATATTAATTCTATCATATGATATTAGTCTTGTTGGCCATATCTCGTTAAGAAATGCTATTTTATCTACATATAATGACGTGCACTTTTATGAGTATATGAACAAGTCAGACCACATATTATACTATAATGGAGAAATTACAAGTTTAAATATTATTGACGTTTATTGTTAATTAGTATTAGGATAAACTATATTTTATTATGATACAATGATTAGCGATATGTAAAAAAAAAAAATAATGAATAAAAACATTTTTCATATTTTATATTATAATATAATAAACTATTCAAAAGTCAAAATCTGCAATAATGTCCTACAGCTACATAATGAACATTAAATAATTTATAATGTTAATATATCAAGACTAATAAATAGTATAAAAAATTATTATTTTATTTAAGCAATTCGTGCGTTCATCCCACGAACATTGTTCGTATATTTAAGTATAATAAAATATTACCCACCTATTGGACCCTAGGGCCATTTCGTTAAAGTTTTTAGTATCTTTACACTATGCTTTCATATCGTATAAGCATACTAAATACAATCATAAAAAGTACCCACCTATATTTATTATGATTTTTTTAAACCATTCGTTTAATAATAAAAATACATTTTCAACATTCAATAATTAAAAAAAAATATTTTTTGCTCGAAATTGTATTTTTACTATAATATTTTTTGTAGAATTATGTTTGAGATTAATCGATACGTTTTTTTCTAAAATGGTCTAATACTCGTATATATATATTATATATTTTCAAACAGCTTATGAGTGTATTAACGTAAATCGGCTAGGTATGTTTTAAATAGTGTTCTCTGTTCGGATTTTGGCACATTTTAGTTTACAATGGTCTTTTAAATCGAATACTAAACTCAAAATAACCCAAACAAAAATAGGGTTCCACAAATATTTAATACCCATAACGTTTACAGTGAATATTATATTATAACATTTACAACAAGTATATTTCATCTTGATGGTTGAGTGACATCGTATATTACATTTTTCGTGTAGTATTTCCTGCATCTTGCCTGTCAGTCAGTAATATAATATAGGTAATTTTTAAAAACCTTACAACTTTAAATATATACTAAGATAAATAAAATTTATGATACAATCTGTTTATTTTGTTAATTATAATAATACCTACCTAAATAAATTAAATTATTTTTATTGTTTGATAAATGAAAATATAATAATATAGTTTTTATTTTCAATATAGGTCATCTAGATACTTTTAAATTTCAAAAACTTTTATTTTTAGGTACTTAAATATAGCATATATTAAATAAAAACTTTAATTACATATGTCTTAATACGTTCATTGAATTTTAAACGGATTTTAAACTGCACTTTTAGAGAGTTTTTATTGAATTTTTACGGTATATAGTTATATAAATCACAGCCCCTATTAATTAATAAAGACATGTAAATATATTGTGTATAATACTTACTTTTTATATTCTAACTCAAATCAATAATGCATATTTATATATACTAAGTAGTATTTATGTATATATTGTATATACAATAGTAGATATACATATGTTTTAATAATATTGTAATTTATATCTATTATATAATTATAAAATAAATAAGTTATTTTTATACATTATGTAAAATTGAACGCGTATTTATAATGAAAGTTGGTACCCACATTTTTTTTTAAAATAATTATGAATATTTAATAGCCGTAAAAATCAGCAACTCGTTAAGTATTAAAATACAGTTTGATAAGATATATAAGATATATATATATATACATAGGTACCTACTTATAATTTAGAATAAATTAAATTATACTATTAAATGTTTTGATTTTATTTTCAAATTAATGATAATAAAAATAAAAATTAAATTAATAACTTTTATATGATATATACTATCAGGAAATATTAATTATGTGTCATAACCTCATAAATTGAAATAAACTTAAGTATAATAATAATTGTGAATAAATATTGGCGTTAATAATACATTATTATAGTGTAATAACAAATAAGTAATAACTGCGGCAAGTTTAAGCCAAAAAAACCGTAATAATATCATAATTTTCTAATTTGAATTTAAATGTTGTATTTAAGAACAATAAGAAAATAAAGTACAAACCAGTTGTTTTATCGTTTAATAAATAATAAATATACATATTTATAAAATACCATTCATTTAGGTAATAGTTATCAAAATATTTTGTTATATAATAATATGTTTTGAATATAAATTATAATAATATTCACGAGTGCTTACATTTTTGCAGTTTTATTTTATTAATTAACTTGCAGATCCACATTAGTAATACTTGTAAAATTTCATTGTGGTGCATTGAATGACCAATTCTACATAAATTCTGTCTCTGTTGTTGAAATCCGAAGTTTCAAGTTTAGAATAAGATATATATATGAAAAATTACCCTTACCCGTGTTCCAAAAAAAAATCCCATTTATCTTGGGAAAATCATATAAAGTAAGCACTCTCAAAACTATTTAGACTAATTCCAAAACGATCGTAAGATAATGAAGTCTTTATAGCTTAACGAGAGAAATGTGAATTTATTTGGCAAGTCATTTTGTACAAAAACGGCGAAAATGCCAACCAAATGCAATGCACAACGTAAATGTTTATTTTTTACCATTTTGGATGCAGAAATACAACTCGGAACACCTCTACGAATCGCAGCGCGCAACTATACTATTCAGACTATATGTAGACACATTATAATATTATTATACGTACTATAATGTATTATATGACTCGGGTTCGATAATTTTTGACGTCGAATTCATTGACGAAAGGGGCACGGGAAGGAAGTGTATTTTTTACACATCGGAATTTCTCCTAAACGTTTCGCTGTGCCACACTCGACTGCCGCAGTTTGTATGAGCATGGGTTCCTCTACTATAATGTATAATATACGGGAGAGGGAATTTTTTAATTTTTCGTTCCGTACGCCTCGAAGCTCGCTCGTTTAAGCACACGCAACAGCATATGGCAAATATCAATTTACCGAACCGTACGATTTTCGCGGTCGGGCGAACACACGTTCACTCTACATTATATACTATTATTATTATTATTATTATTATATACACGGGCATTATTGTTGTTGACGTTGTGCGTAAAATAATAATAATATGATATAATAGGTTGGTACATACGCGTGCAAAACGGTGCCGCGGTCTCTACGAGTGCGGAGGCGGCCGTGGAGGGGTGGTCTGGCGCGATTGCGGGAACGCTCCCTCGTCGCTCGAGACCGTATAATATCGCGCGTGTTCGTCGAGCCCGGACGGATGCCGTATGGTTTATTATTATTATTATTATTGTTATTTGCTTTCTACTTATCCCGCCCCAGACGAGACTTCGTAGACGTGCAGGCAACGTTTATTTCTCCTATCCCGTTTCCATACCGATGTCCTCTCGACGTCATAGATAACGTGCATGTTATTCGAGTTACACAGCAACGATGAAGATAATAATAATAGTATCTATTTGATATTATTATAATTGCATTGCTCTGAGTACTGCGTAGGCGGTTATTATTGTATACACTGTGTCACCGTACACACTAGCGACGTCATATTCTTATATTTATTGTCTATTCCTATTATTATATACACATAATATATTATCGTCGTCAACTTGGTGCGATAATATATAATTTATCACTACACCCAAACGTCCTATAAAATAATGCATGTACCTACGTGGTTATCGATTTTACTAGTTGCAATGCATTCACCGTTTGCACGATTAAATCATAGGTTTATTGACTTATTGTAAGAAAACAATGTTAAGAACTTACTACAACTAACTACTACGAAAAGACATGGTAAGATTTAAAATTTTCTTTTTTTAATAAATATTAGTATAAATTGATCATTGATCACTCTGTATGATAGACATAACGGGCATAAATATGGTTACATATATTACAGATACTCACAATTAATATAACAGTATTAATATTATATTATACATATTTTAAGATATTTGCCTTATTATTTAATATGTGATTTTTTTATAAGTCACTAAACACGCTGCATTTAACATAATATTTTGGGTATATGTCTAAATAGATATTTATAAGTGCACGTTTGAACATGTGGTATGTCTTATATTACGTTATTATTAGGGTTCTTAGATTTATTGTATAAAATAAACTGTTAAACTGTTCAATTTATGCAATTAAAATAATAATAAAAAAAAAGCTCTACAATATCTAGGGATATTCTCTTATAGGAGAAAAATCGATTATATAGCGCATATATGGCATCAATAATAATTGTTTAAAATATATTTTTAAATTCTTAGCAATATTTTACCACTTTTCTTTGTAGCATAATATGAAATATGGAATAATTAATAAGTCAAACTTTGTATATAATTTCAGCATTTCACTACAAAACAATATTCTTATTTTACCTAGAATACTATATAGCCATTACTAAGTACATTTACAAGTATAAACTGTTTAATTCATCTAATTAATATTGTTTATGTGCATTGTGCGTGTATATTTCATACATTGGGAAAAAATGCGATGTCGTGAACGTTACATAAGTTACGTCAAGCTGTAAGTACAATAATATATATTATTTACATTTTACAGTGTGCATACTCGTATTTTATTTTCCATCACCGTAGTCACCAAGAAATCGAGGAAACCATTAAACAATGTTATAATATATTATATTATTATTATTATACGGATGGTTCATTCACTGCGATATCTCCTTACGGGAAAAATGAACGGTGCTGACAATAATAAATTTGTATATAATATATATATATATATATTATACATATATACAGATACTACGCGCGTACCGTATCTGGAAAATATCAATAAAATATCAATACGCATCAAATGATTTGTAACAACTAACAGATGGATTTATAACAGTTCTTTTAAAACAACAATATCACATTACGTTGTAATATAATGCAGTACCGTATAACTGTATAAGTGCATGTATAATGTAATGTATTGCGAACGGCGTTTTCGAGTTATGGCATATAACGATGACAAACGATGATAATTTACATTTTTGCGGTTTTTTTTTTCAAAATAACTAAAATCAATATACAGATCAATATTATAATATATTGTATGTTAAATTTAAATATTTTAATAATACCTATAACATAACGTTTTATGGAATCAGATAACTCTGGAAACACCGATATATTGTAATATGTAGGTACCTATAATTGCAATTTTACTATATAATAATTGGATAATGTATTAGTATAATAATAATATAATTTAATATAATAATTAAATAATATAATAATATACAATAATATGTGTAGTTAAGCTTTGTATTTGTTTGTAATTAATATGCCATTTGAACATGCGCATTTGTGTTTATGTAGAAATCCAATAAATTTATTGATAACACGATGAAATACTGAAGTATTTTAACTGCGCGCCGACTTTTTTTTATGTTTTATACAACAGTAGGTAGAATCCAACTGTCACTTCTACCGGTTTTCTATCTCTGCATCACAAAATATCGATTTATTTCATTCCGTGACTTTATATGCATGTATCAAAATGTACCTATGTATCAGTGCGTGAGTACCTACCATATATATATTACATACAACTGTATGACTTGATTTACCTTTGGGTAGTAATATTTCACATACATAATGTATATGATATTATATTAAGCTGAAATATACTGTATAGTAAACATAATAAAAATGTATAACATTGAATGTTTTGAATTTTATTACAGCTAAACGAATCAACTAAAATATAGTTATTAGGTCCAATGTTGTAGGTGTGTACATATATGCAAATTTATTTCCCCGCAAGCATCTATATTGCAAACTATACATATTGTTTTATTTATTGAAATGAGATTAGTGAAAATATAAAATGCTAAATGTAATTTATTATAGTTATCAGTATTTGACAATATAACTTGATCGCTTTTCTATTAAAAATAAATACTAATACATTTTAGTTATTTATCAAATTTATCATTTTATAGTAAAATGTTCATGTTACTTATATATTTATAAATACTTCACATTTTTTTAAATTTAAAGCAAGAATATAATTATATAAATCGGAATTATTATACGTAATGTTTTGTTTTTAACAACTTGAAATATTCTATTTATCAATAATAATCTTGTTTATGTAATACTCGTCTCCAACAATACATTTTTTTAATAATAAATATAATTATTATTATAAGTCCTTAATTTCATAATATTTGTTTGACAATAATTTAAAAATAATGAAAGTTTTTTTTTTATTAAATAATCAATAATCTGATTTTTTTTTTTTGGTAAAACTCAAAATGTATACTAAATGCATTATATTAATTAAAGTTGTTATTATTTACATACATCTTATATGAACAGAAACTAATTTATATTTTATTTATTTAAATTAAATGTTTATCATAAATGATCACTTTATATTTAAAAATTCTATATGAAGTAAATTATGCAAATATTATAACGACAAATCGTTTTAGGCGTTAAATTAGGCAATCACCGAAGCAGGTAGGTAAAAATATTTGATAATTTAAAAAAGCATTTTGCGTTGCTTATTGTATATTTTTAACTCTACTCACCTAAATGAATTAGATTTTGTTATTGTTCAATGATTTATTGGTTATTTTATTTTAAATTTAACTGGTTTTGCAAATAAATTCAAACATATGAGATTTTAAAACCCGTTTTTTTCGTGGTAAACAAATATCAATCTCATATACATTATTACATAAATACATACCAAATATTATTAGAGTTTTATCAAATTCAATATTACAATTAGTATATAGTATTATAAAAATGCATGGTATTGATGTGAAAAATATATCATTACTCAAAATATCAATATTAATATAAATAGTAAAATCATTTGAACTACACAACAATGTAGTTTTAAAAGAGTAATATGCCCATAATATTACTATCGGTTATTGCGTAAATCACCTACTGAACACCGAATAAATTAACGTTTTTATAAAATAATATAATATAATAAATGTAGTGAAAATTAGACACAAGACAGTGATCGTTTGAAAATAACACGTCTACGTGGTTTACACGTACAGGTCGTACACGCTTCTAGACGTGGAAGACGTTTGTCGTTGGAAATGTTAGAATTATCATAATATTTAATTTCATTTACGTGTCGATGGTGCGCGCTCGTGTCGGTTATTATTAATATTCATGAACGACGTTTATACGACGTGAACGTTCACCGTGTGTGGTGGAGGAGTTTATGCGGACAGGTGTATATTTTTATTATTTCTACACTACACATTATAATGTATAGGTATGCGTATAAATGTAACATAATTCGTTATATATTATTTTCGTCCGTACGTTACGTATTGCACGATACAGCAGGCCTCCGAGACAAGCAGACCGCCACTAAACGGTATTATATAGACGGCACGAGCCTATATATTAAATTAATATGTAGGTATAAGCAATCGGTATACGGCGGGCGCGCGTGTTTTTAATGCTCTTGAAAAAATAAAAAATGAATAATTAACACCTGCTATTTATAATGTTTATAATAATTAGGGCAGAGGGTTAGGAACAAATGATAATCGTGTTTATAGCTTAAAACCCTACCGCTCGTACAATGCATATTCCACCCATGTAATAATATTATATATGCCTGCCGTTGCCACTGCCCTGTAAAACACTACTGAATAATATTGATAGTCATAATTCTGCAGTAATCGGTATATAATATTAATTTCGAATCAGGAACTCTCGCCACCCAATCCTATGTATAATACCTACATATTGTACTTACACATATTATATCTAGTACGTTTTATAATTATAAGTACTCAATATACATTCATCCATTTGTGTACATTATGTAATACACGGAATACTACGGCGCGTATGCATTATTATTATTATTATTTTATTATTATTTTTGTTTGAATATACATTATATTATGGAACGTTAATACTCCCATACTCAGAGAGAGTAAAGATTTGTGGATGTTTCGGCAGTAAATACATACTGTATACAGTATGCAGCGTAGCGGCACCGAACGTAATGAAGAGGGTATATAGATATTAATATTATATATAGAGAGGTAAAATGAACATCAGAAAAAAAAGAGAATAAATAAATTCTATTCCGATTTTATGGCTTGTAGTGAGAAACCAAGAGGGTTGTACCGTGCCCTCAGAAAAGCAACGCGACTACAACGACAAAACAAT
The DNA here is from genome assembly GCA_036289425.1 of Rhopalosiphum nymphaeae. Classification (NCBI taxonomy): domain Eukaryota; kingdom Metazoa; phylum Arthropoda; class Insecta; order Hemiptera; family Aphididae; genus Rhopalosiphum; species Rhopalosiphum nymphaeae. The sequence continues at coordinate 3,586,330 of JAZAQC010000004.1, forward strand.
ACAACGTTACAACATCATACATAATATTGAACCCCAGGGATTTGGCCAGTTATATTTATGTGTATACCCTCGCCATCGAACGGTTCGCCAAACATTATGTTAAATAAAATACATGTTTGTTTTTAATGTAATAAATGCGAATTACTGGATATATTCTGTGTTTGTTTAGAGAGGTATAAAACGGGTTTTACGCTTTTCCGAACAACTAATCAGCTTAAACGCTTGCTGCTGTCGTTGCTGAGTCAACTTGGGGGAGAGAGAAAAAATAAATAAAATAGAACGCGGTCGGCGGTGACTGCAATTTGTCAAAGATCTAAAAAAATAAAAATAAACAAACGATTAATAATACACACTGCCGGGTTTCGGATAGGGTGACGAGTCGAAATGAACTTGAAACACATTTACTACGGCTCATCATGCGCGCATATAAAAGGTTATAATATGTTATGTGCTATACGATATATTTTTTTTTTTTTTAATTTAGACGCATTATATTAATGTTATTATTTTATTGTTTAGTGTTAAATAAATTAAGTTATGCTTTCAGAGGTACAAAAATATACACACGATATACAGATATGGCTGTATATGATGATTTGAATTTATTTTATTTATATATAAATATATATTACAAGTCGTTATCTTGATTACATTTCTTAATTTATTATTCAATTTTATAAAACATCAAAAATTATCAAACTTCGTCGTTTTCGATGATGAAATTTTTTACATTGTGTAGGAATGGATTTGGAATAATATTACTGAGAGTGAAGGTTAACTAGATTTGCATTTAATACTTTTGATTAAAAGTGGTGAAACTGATATGGACAATAGACAAATTGAATCCCAGATTTGTATAAATGTATTTTATTAATGACAAGTCAAGTTCAGTTGATCAAATACATTGATAAGGATTTGTTCGACTCTTTCAATATTTGATTATAAATTCAAAAATTCAACAACCTAAAGTATTATATTATTTGATGTTGTAATTTATTAAATACCTTTATATGGATGATTCTTACTATGAGATGTTGTTAGCGAGAAAGTATCGTTATACAAATTTTATATTCAAATAAACCTACATAATATTTTTTTTCAATTTCATTTAATTCTCTGTATTTTATTATTCACGGTTTTATATGAAGTAGACACTGCTGTAATCTGTATGTGTTTACTGATTCTTTATTATAAAAGATATATATTTATGCCCAATCATTTTCGACGTCAGAAAGTAGGTAAAGGTACTCCATATTCATGATGATTATTTTTTAGTGAAACGCTCCTAATACTTTTTTTAATATAATTAAAATATATCAATTAGTCAATCTAATCATACGAGTTTAAATAATATATTATAATAGATATTGTAAGTTGTACAAGGTATAACAAAGTGCAATTGTAGAACAATATTAAAACTCTTTACGTACACTTGACGTAGCATTATAATTTATAATAATTAATTGTATCATAAATTCATAACTAATATAACATGGAATAGAAGTATAATATGTAATATACTAATATTGTTATAAGTTGTGTACTGTTATATAGTATATTTTAATCGCGTTTAGTGAATAAATCATCTATTTCCAGTTCCATTTCAATAATATTATTTGGTACTATGCGTACGAGTTCAAGAAGTTTAAATGTTTAAATCGAGTTTATCTGATTTCTGATAGCTACCTAGTAGGTAGACATTTAACAATGCCTCTGGCAACGATTTACTCGTATAACAAACTATCATTAATATTCTAATATTCCATCGATAAATTGAAGCATTTAAACAATATTGAATATATATTTTATTTTATGTATACATTAGGCTCATGTTAGTTATGGTAATAAATATAAATTATTATGATATCATTACGCGTTATAATAATATATATATATATAATATTTATAAACTAAATGTATATAGAGATGTTTGTAATATTACTAGCATTAAATTTTAATATCAATGCAAATTTAAATCAAATAAAATTTTCTTTTTTTTACCTACTTTAAAAACTTATGGATGTACAAAACATAAGTCCCAGGTCACAATTATACAAGTACCTACATTAGGTATTGGTATTTTATCGTTATCTTGCCACAATAATAGATTCTGATTCCTTTAAGTTTTTATGATTTGTTCGCGATTTTGTAATTTACAATATTTTACTATGTATTTTTTATGTAAATAAATATAATACTCATCGATGTAACATAAATAATTGATAAAAATGAAACGTGCTCTGTCGTTTAATATCATACATTGCAGACTGCAATTATCGTCGTCTTTGATGGTGGGGGGGGGGGGGGGGTGGGATAAACGGCGCATTGCGTGCAATGTGCATGCGTACCTACGACGATTCCGGCAAAATATAAATTGAATTCGAACACCTTCATGGTTTTCCCTCAGAGGAAACACAACATCAAACAACGTTTGGGCGGCCAACACCGTATTTAGTATGTAAACATCGATGGTTAAATTATTGTCACCGTCGCCGCCGGGATCGTGCGGTGATGCTCCTCGCGGAAGCGCGCTACTCGCAAATCGAATCGATATACTCACCGGGTCCGCCGCGCGCGCGCTCGCCCGAGCTCAGAACGACCGATACGCGTATAGGCGAGCGACGGCGCGCGGCGACGTCGTCTCCGGGCAGTAGTGTGGGCGGCAGCGGCGGGGGGATCTCCGGCTCTGCGAGGGGGGACGCGGAGGGGGCGTGGTCCATTTCTCCGGTACACTCCTCCCACTCTACACGCGCAGCATCGCTCGCACACAAGAACACACAAACGCGCGTGTGCGTACGCGTGTGTGTGCGTACGCGAGCATTTGTGTGTGTGTGTGCGCGCGCGCGCGCGCGCCCGTGTTTACCGTCGACGGCGCTCCCACCCCTCGTCTCACCGCGCCCGCGAACGCGTCCACCCACTACACATGATATTATTATTACTATTATATTATATTATATCCGTCGCCGCCGACCGCGTTTTTTTCGCCGTTTTTCGTACCCGCTCGCCCTACTGCACGCACGACGACGACGATCGCGACGCGCCGTCGCGGCCCGCGCCTGGGGCTACGCCGACGCCGCCGCCGCCGCCGCCGGGTTTCCCGTCCGCGTCATACCCGCATTATACGGCGTACGCGCGCGAGCGTTATCTGATGATTCGCGTTTCTCTCTGTGAACCGCCGCCGCCGATACATATCCTCGTGGTGCGGGTGCCGCCGCCAACTACGGTATTCAATTTTTCTGCTTCGCTGCAGTGACCGTCTCCGCGGCCGCCTCGGCAATCGCTCTCCTTCCACCGCCGTCGCGCGTACTTGTTATTAATATGTATTGCAGTAACAACCACGCGAGTACGTAATGCCGTTACCGTTATCGTAATATTGTATTCGCGGGCCGTCCGAGTGCGTGTCGGCCGACCACGAAATTTTTTACACACGTTCCGAAGTCGGCGTCCGCGGTAGTCGTGTCGTCTTCGCCGTCGTCGTTGTCGCGGTCGCCGCCGCCGCCACCACCGCAGCAGCAGCCGCCGTCGGTACAGTGCGAATCGCGCGCGCGCGCACAGTCCGTCGTCGTAGGTGGATGAGCGCGCACGGACGGCGCGTACTCCCGCCGCCGCCGCCGCATTGACAAACACACAAGGATACCGTGGTAATATTGTATATCATTATTAATATCACATCTAACCATATAGTGTTGTACCGTCATTGATAATTCGAACGCATAATACATGGCTATGGGTATAACGTTAAGGTGACGTACGGAAAAATCGCGTTTTTACGTTTAACATTATACTAATTTCGCCCATTGTTGCTTAATAACAACGACGTGTTATCGCTAACCTTCGATATGTACAGCAAGTGCGGGGACCTTAAGGTGCGGCAGGACGTCCGTGTATCCACGCGCACTTCATGTTATAATATTTTGTTTGGGTTCTCGACGGATCGGTGCGCCGTGTCGTGTTATACATTGAGCACGGAATCGTCTCAGAATTGTCCACGTTTTCAAGTAATGTCATATACATGCACTGCCTGGGTGTAAAATGTAAATATATATTGATATTTTCGGCTGAGCATACCGCTCCAATGATATTAAATTATTATTAATATCATCAAACTTTATTATTGTATCTATCATTATTTGAATATAGGTATTGTTGACATTGGAGTTGTACGGAAAATCACATTTTTGTGTTTATAATTTACTATGAATATGTGTTATCGTTACTCCGAGTTGTGCAAATGCGAGGACCAAGGTGGCTTTGCGGTAGAGACTGTGTATCCTTGCAGTGTATTTTTATGCAATTATGTTTTATTTGGATCCTCAATGCCGTGCGTTTTGATATACGAAAGCGAATTATTCAAAACTAAAAAATGTTAGTTAAATTTAACAATTCATAATTTTATTCTCATAGACTATTCAAAACACTAAGTGCATAATATTTTTCTCATATTCACACTACCATGTCATAAACATATTATTTATTATATGTACGTAAACATAAAATTATAAATTCCTCTTTATAATTAGTCCATGGTAACTAAATTTAAAAAAAATATATAATTATATTATTTTATCCGGATTATATTGAGTATAACATGCTGTCAAATAAATAAAACAGCATAATCAATAAGTAGTATAAGTAAACTTTTGAAATATAATAGCATATTGTTTGCTATTTTTAATAAATAGCCTAACTCTATTTCTAATATCAATAGGATTCATAGTATATACCTATTATACATCATAAATTAAGTTTATAATTTATTTACGTGTTTGTGTAAAAAATATAAACTTTTCAATAAATCATTATAGATACTAAATTAATTTTAATTTTTAAATCACTGATATATTACGTTTAGTGATATAATTTTTAAATAATCTTAAAAGCGTAACTTAACATAATTAAACGCTAAAACAAATGGTTAATTTATTTAATTATGATCTATATCGTGTTTATATTTATGATACATTTGAAAAATAAAGAATTTATTCTGTTTTGATTAATTTTGAATGTCCTCATTTTATGATGTATGTGTTTTAAAAGCCTCACTAAATATATACAGTATACACATTATAAAAAATGTATCAAACTGGTATAATGAATTTATTAAAAATAATAATTTATTATGTTAAATTTGAAATTTAATATAGAAATCATATTTAAAGCGTACGTATATTGTAAAATGATTATTATAGATTGTAAATATTTCAGTATACATTTTTTTCGTAGTTATTGTATTTATAGTACATATATGTATATACTTTTCAATTAATAAAAAATAATTAATGTAATTTTAATTTATGTTCTATTTTGTGACACAAATACGAAAAATTATATTAATATGTTTCATATTGAATTTTCATCCCTGCTGCATACATATTAATCACGGATAATCAATCTTCACTCTTCATACGAAGAACAAATCTCCATTATGAATAATATATGGTTACACCAGTAAACCCACCATAAATATAAGTCTCCCTCGCCCTAACCAGATTATATAAACTTATAAATATATTTATTTTTTTCTGAAAAACTACCATATTATATACTTAACATGATTTTAACAGGGCAGATTCTCTACACTTTTTTTTAAAATATAATAAGCACATTGTTTGTTTGATCAAATTTATTTGTTATAACTGTAACAAGAAAAGTAATTTTTTGAAATCTATAAAATTTACATAAATACTTCTACACAAATGATTTTTATCTAAAAATAATTAAATATAATTCGTGATAGTTTAATAGATTAATTTGTAGATTTTCATCAAATAAATATATAAATTATAATTTATTTATATTTTAATTGATTAAAAATATTATAAAATTGACAAAGTAAAGTTAAGTAACAATTTAGTGTAATGATTATACAGATAATTTATTTATATTCATTTATGTTTAATATACTGTAGCAAACATATAATATATACATAATGTATGTATATTGTCGACTAAGAATCATGTAGTAGATGGTCTTTATAAATAATAAAAAAATAAAAAAATATATATCAGTGAAAATTATAAAATATAATATATATTGTATAGATCCGGCTATAAAATAATATATTATATACCCATTATTTGAATTTCAAAATTAACTTTTTATACATACCATTATAAAGTTCTTATCAATTACTTAAAATGTTGACTTAAGGTAATATTTGACAATAATAAATATATATATATATATATATATATATATATATATATATAAATAATGATGATATACTTAATAAATTAAAAACAAATATAATCAAATTTTTTATATTTTCATAGTTTTAGTTATATGAAAAATATCTATCGATGTTCGTGTTTATTATAGTTTATATTTATAAGACCAAATATAAATATTTAAACGATATTATAAATCATGAGATAATTGAGATTAAACCAATTAAAACATTTTATATACAATGTTTTTTTTATTTAATAAAAAATAAACTTCTTAAAAAAATTATAGTACATACGTACTTATATTATTATTTATATCTATATACAAAAATATGATTTTAAAATAACAAATAATTGATAAGTTATTGAGTATTAATCGGTATTAAATGATACTTAATAATATTATTATGTCTTAAAAATCTTAAAATAGTTTCTTGTTTTCTAATTTAAAATGTTTGTAGTAATATATATACTTTTTTACCAATAATAAGCCACTAAAGAATGTTTAAAGGATCATTGGTCTCAATATTGATTTATTATAAGTTTGTAATTGTGTATGCAATCTAAAAATAGAATATTAGCATAATAGACACATACCTAAATACTATGGAAAATTTTGATTACATATTAATTTGATGCTATATATGGTACTTAAAAAATTTCTGTGAAATTGTAAGAATTCAAGATTCATTTTTTTTTCTTGAATGCCTATATTGTATTAAGTTAAAAGTATTGTTTACTTTTCCATATAATTAAGACGACGTGTTGCGATGTGATCGTGGTAGATCACGTACATCATGACCAGTGATACATGACCACTATACTTGGTTCAAATAACCCATATTAGGATTTAAATTGGTGAATTAGTCATCGTATTATAGAATATCATATAAAAAAAAGTATGTACAAATTATACAAGTTACTGTGTGGCCAATCGTTTAAAATAGCATAAAAAAATATATGCACTTACTATGCGGACGGTGGATATCAATTATCGCTATAGTAGTTAGAACATTTTGATATAACTAGTATAATAAAAGAAAATATGTCGATACATGGCTATGTTATCAATCGATATATAAATATAAATTCTACAATTGTCTACGTTAGAATGTTGAATGAAACAAATTTTATTTTCGGTGAAGTATTTAAATTATAAATTATTATTATTTTGATTTTTTTATGTTCATAATTAAAAATATATTAGCTGTATAAATTATCTTCACATGGACCATTGTTGATACTATCAATAATAGTGTGTAAAATGAATGAGCATTATAAATAATATTATAGATATTATATTATATTGATTGATATATTTTATTGGTTATTGAATAAAAAATACATTTTCATTTTCATATAAAATTAATTTAACAAAAACAAACATTAATGGTTTGCATAATATATAACAATCACGGTCTATATACTATTTATTATTTTAGTATTAAATAATCAATAAAAATTATAATATATTTCCAGATCATGATAATTTTTAACTATAAACCCTACTAAGTGAATACAATAATTAAAAATAATGATATTACTCGTATTATGTATGTAGTTTTTATTACGATTTTTGTAGTCATTTTAAATATATTTTGTTACTAGTATCTGAGATGATTGGGTTAGGTTAGGCATTTTTCGATTGTATACGAATACGGAGGAATGCGATTTTAATGATTTAAACAGTGAACAAATCCAATGCAAAACGTTTTGTAGACTTCTGTTTGACATTTTTGTTGCGAGGACCGATCCCAGTGGTCTGAATAACAATACATGGCCACTGCTTTTCGGGCGACTTTGACGTTTTGTGACCCAAAAATCCGGTTATGATAGATAAAGAGGAGAAGGCAGCCTGCGTCATCGAATTTACTTTATTTTTTTTTGCCCGTCCGCCTCCTCTGACCATCCTTATAGAATTTTTTCCACATAAAACGTACATGCTACAGATAGATTTTTACTGTGCGACGAATTTTCCAAATAAGTCGAAACCGGTCGTCCCGCAGGAATCTCAACCGTATTGCAACAATGGCTTTTATTGGCTAAGACTGGTTCTCTCTGTGCTCGGTATACAAACCGAGCGGTCATTTCACCTGCGAAGTATTTTTATTATATTATGTGTGTGTATATGAACATGTGTGTGAGCGCGAGCGCGCGCGCGCGCGTTTTATTTTTTTATAATACCCCGCTATAACAAAACGCGCCGCCGCCGCCACTCTTAAGTCAGATATATATTTTTATATGTATAAATGGGAATCATAAAAAAAAAAAATAGCGCTTGTCGAGGAAAAATAAACAACTACAGCAGCAATCGATTATAAATTGTGGCAATTTACCACGGCAAAAGTATTATTATTATGCGTGTACGATAAGACTGCAACGACAACAACGGTACTTGATAAACAAGATAACGAACGGACCTATACAAATAAGAGTGCGGACATACGCGTCTTAGAAAGGTATAATAATATTGTATGCATAGGCACAGAATCGCGAAATCTTTTCTTTTTGAAGTAAATACAATTGCAACTGTGATAACAATATATAATAAATATATTTCGTCACTTCGTCACTTGTTTAAAAGTCAGCTATGATCAGGTGATACAGTTAAATTAAAGTTAGTTTGTGGTCTATGTATGTATTAGTAGTTAAAATTAAAAAAAAAAATGTTAGCAAAAGATTAATACTGGTTTTATAGTTTTAATATTTATAATTAAAACTATTAACTTTATATCAATTTTAGCAACATTCAGTACCAAATATATATATAAACGTATCGAAATAGAAATAAAAAATAAAAATAATAAAAAATAGTATATAGTATTGATATTGTAATTTTATGATTATTATTTTAATATAAAATATAGTAATTTAATTTTTTCTTTCGATTTCAAACATCACTTTTACATTTTAACGATTTTAATTTCAATTTCTACTTATAAGAAACCTGTCGTAGTTTGTGCGTCCCTTACGCATCGTTATGCACTGCTATGAAATGGCCATAAGAAAACGAAAATATTAATATAAACAACAATAATACTAATAATTATTATTATTTCTTACTTATTTATGTATATTATACATTGGTAGGTTAAATCAATTTGTGTGTAATTAAATTATTGATTTGATATAAATTATCGATTTAATTTTTTTTTCAATTTCGATATAAATGTTGAATATTATTAAGAAATATTGGTTTGATATAACTTTTAATTTTTATTGATTTTGGAATCAATTTCAAGCCCTGTATACTTGAATCATCGAGTAGAAAACATGTTCACATAAGAGTGAAAAAAATCATCTTTTCCATCAGTGTTTTTGCGGGATCATTAACGGTGTTATTTATAGCCGGTTTCAGTAGTTTTTAAAACTAACAGGTTCTTGCTTGTGTGGGAGGGGGGCAAGAAACACTATACCATAATGTCAAATTACTATAACGCCCCGCCATACGATGGAAAGATGATAATTAATTTTTTTTATAAGTCGCAGTTATAATTTTTTTAAACACTTCTTACGAAATGATACGTGTAATTAGAGGAAGGTCTAGCAATTGGTGTTACAGTTTTTTTGAATCATGGCCAGAAAAGAGCACGAATAGGTGGGTGTTGTTGGAGAGGGGAGAGGGACAAAAAAACATTTGAAAATCTAGATTAAATAACCCGTCACTGTCAGAGCTCTAATTAAAAGAGATGTAAAAAAAACATGTTTGTTATACATTCATAACTTTTACTACTTAAGTGATGTATGTATGTTCTAGCAGAAAATAATTTATTAAACCAAGAAAAATAGAAAATATTATTAAATATTAGTGAATTCTGTCAATCAATGATGTATATTTCACGATTTACTGAACGTCAACAATTGTTTTTATATGATATTTGTATTATATTATTCATTATTAGTGAACGTATGTTATCTATGTATATACTTATTTATGATGTTATTATAAAGTACATATTTTGTTTTATTATTTTTTTGCATAGGTTTGAAAAAATTATTAACTGTGTTTAAATATAATTAAGAATTTACACGGCCATCTTCTCAATTTCAATCGATAACGATATATTTTTCAATGCTTTCCATTAAGTTAAATCATTTTTAGCATTTAATATAGCTTTTTTATACTAAATAATTCAAATTTTGGAATCAAGCCATTCCAACTAAACCATTTTACTTGATTAAATAGGTACTGACAACTCGAACAAATTGATGAGTAAATCGCGTATTATAGAATGCACGTTTCTGGTTTAAATATAAACACTTATGTTTAATCAACTTCAACGTCATGACAAGTGTTCGTATTCATTACAAAAATTGGCAATTACAACAAGATTGTCTCTTTTAATAGTCACTAGTTTACCTAAAATTTCGAACAAACCATTTTACATACCAAAAAACTATATACTATGTGTTGAGCCAAACTGTCTAAACCAAGGGTGTTCAACCTTTTAGGAATTCTGGAACAGTGAATAAAAACTGTCATTAGCTACATTAATTTTATAATAAAAGTAAAAATCATAACACATATGATCCTTTTTAAATAAAATATTTGATTTATAATTACGATATAAGGTAATACGATATTAATTACGATATAGATACCTAAGTGTTACTTGTAATATGCTATTTGTTCTATGTATACTCAGTATAATGTTTTTTTCTCATAAATATAATTTATACTTCTATAGTTATCAGTGATATCAAAATTAGCACGTGGAACGTGGGTTAGAAACTCTTGGTCTCAGCCTGCTTGGATTCCACTCCAGAGTATTATAATACCAAATTCGGTAGATATTAAAACGTTAAAATATTAAAAAAACGTATCCCAATAATCATTGTAAATTATAATATATGAACGATTTCTTATGCTGAATAAATAATAATACGTATATAACTTCTACAGTATGAAATGTATACTATTTTCACAGGTCATGTTCTGTAAGTTGATATGCTGAAGGATATTCATAGTCCGGGATTGGCAGCCGATCCAGAGGACGGCAGCAACGGAGCTTGTTGCGCCGGTTGCGGTAGATCCATAGACGATCGTTTCTACCTGTCTGCAGTAGACATGTGTTGGCACATTGGGTGTTTGCAATGTGCCGAATGTAAGCTGCCACTAGACACAGAACTAACGTGTTATTCAAGGCATGGCAACATCTATTGCAAACAAGACTATTACAGGTATTATTATTATGTCAGAGAATATCTAATACATTTATTATTCATTAAATAACCTAAATATTTGTGTAATATATTTAATAACTTATATAATAGATTTTCTTGTACCATCTATTGGTACATTAATGAACAAATTAGCACCCCAAACATCACATTATTACCCCACCCCCTCGTTTATTTTGAAATAAAATATTATAAATATAAGTTATATTTTATAGGAATTAGTTTTTTTTTTTTTTAATAAGATGTTACGTAAAATTCCTAGAAAAGTTATTTACAATTTATAAGGTTATATTATGCTTAATAATAATAAGTAGGTAACAACTAATAACATTTATCATCGAAACAATACATGAACAAACAATTTAGCCTGTTTTAGTATCATAAAAATATTTATCTCTAAATTATCGAATAAATAATAATTATTATAAAACATCACATTGGTATAAGTTATACCTATACTATTGATACTAGACTGTCTAGATCAGGCTAAGAAAACAATAATATAATAGCATGCCAGTTCAAAATAAATAAATAAATTTAAGACTATACATTGTAATGAGACAGACGAAGACTTTGTATGCAAATTCCTGAAGTGAAGTCATTATGTTTAAATGTTTAAAATTATTTTCAGTCGTAACTACACGACTTCTGAATGCAATTACGTGTAGGGAGACTTTGTTCAACAGCAACGCGAACACCCTAATTTACTCGCATGATGACTGCGGGTTCCGGTTGAATTCTGACCTACGGCGTGGGGGAAAAAATACCATATAGTAATTATTATTAGTTTATAAAAATATGTTAAACGATAGTAACAAAACAGATCTAATTTAAGACAAAATAATAGTTTTGCTTTTCGTCATGATATAAAACGGTGTAGTATAATATTTTAATACCTATGTAGGCACGTTTTCAGAATCTCTATAGTAATAATGAAAAAATGCATTTTTTAATAAAAAACTCAAATCTATATTAATTGTATTGATACGTATAAGTATAATGTATTATTTCAGAACAAACTAATTCTATGGATTTATTTTAAGCCAATAATATGGAATCAGATTTCCTGTCAATATGATGTGAATTGTACGCACGTGCGTATCACGTTTAAGTTGATGAAGTACAAGGATTAAATAATACGATGAGGGGAATTAATAGGTACTACAAAGCCTATTGAAGTGAATCCTGCGTGTATATTATAATATTGAAGAAGCCGCGCCTTCGCGATAAAATATTTTAGTATTATGTTTCATATTTTTTCACTTCGTACTCGTTTATAATAATATTATAATATTATGTATGAAATGCGTAGTGAATAAGCAAATAAAACATAATTCTACCGGAGCGATGAAAATCGGTTTCCGAGATTTTTCGAACGAATTAATTAATAATCATCGCTCCGTCACGATAATAATAATGTTATGATATTGTACACGGCCACCGCTATGTCGAGTTTGGACTGCTTTTTGAAATCGGCTCCGTCGACCGACTGTCGGTCACGTTCCGTTTCTCTAACGATGATCGACTGACAGGCAGGCTTTAATACAATATAATATATATATATATATATGTATGCACGCGGTAATAACAAGACCGACTTGAGGGTTGTTCATTCGTGAACCGCACACCGTTTGAACGGACACAAAACATCTGCACCAACGACAATATTGCGGTATATACCATGGACGTGTGCGGCGGCGGGTCGAGTTTACCTGACGCGTGCTTAATCCCTTTGTAGATACGCTTTTATAGGGTAGGTACAAGCCGTGCCAACTTATACTTATTATATCATATCGCGGGGCACCCGGAGAGAGATGTGCACGTGCAGTCTCTGGTCATATAACCATTGTTTTCGCGATGACGATCCCGACTTGATATTATATTTTATTTTAATACATTACAATATAATAATATACTGCTTTATATTAATATAATGGTCGAACGTTGTCCGCAATATCTGGTGTTTTCGGACGTCCCCCGCCGGTTTTCCAAATGTCCGTTGTTGCGGTGTCGAGCGTACAGGTACCTAGGTATATGTATATACCAATAAACTTGTGTCGCCGTCGTCGTTGGTTAGCCACGCGTCTCCTAATCAAAATCCGATCGCTGATTTTTGGCTAGATAATCTCCCACTGTAATACAGCGGCACAGGACGAGTATTGTAAAATTCCCTTTTCTCTTTTTTTCTTTTTGCACGTGTCTAGCCCGATCCACAATGTGTTTAGTAGAGTGTGCTTCTCATCGCATTTGAGGTATAAATCTATAGTATTATTTAATAATAACGTTTACAACTCGTAGCAGCCCGTTCATCTCAAACAAATTGAACAATTATTTTGTTGACTCTGTGGTGGTGTTTATATGGTGAAAATTGTATGTGTTTACTTACCTGTAAAGTGCGTGAAAAATATTTGTAACTACAAAACTTGTTGCTAAAATATACGAAATAATTATTTTTCAGTTGAATTTACTGGGACTTCGTTTTATTGTTTTTCATTTCTTGAGTTTATTCATTTCTCAAAATAGCATTCAAAAAGTATGAAAACATAATATCAAATATTTGAAACTGGTTAATTTCAATATATATATATTTTAAATAGTTCAACTTCTTGCGAACAATATCATAAAAACAATATTCTAAAATTTTACAAAAAATAATCGAAATCTACACATGTGTTTTATGATACGCTTAACGGCTAATAACTGGGTAAAAAACTATAGAGATAAAATAATTTATTTACTAAAATCGAAATCATAATAACCTAATTGTACACATGTCTTAAAACTCATTGTATGGCTTGGAAACAAAACTTTGGTACCCGCGTGTCATTAAATAATATTTAGTGTTCATTAAAAAGATACCTAATATAACTTGTTTGAAAAACAAATGTGATATAGTATAATCTTATAAATGTATAAAATAATATATATTTTGGGTTATACTTGCTATTCGGATAATACGATAAAGTAAACATATTTTGCAACGGGAAATACGCGTGATATAAATATATAATAATATACTTATATGCAATAATTTGAAGAAAAAACATATTTTTGTCTTATGAATGTGTTAGATTATACTTCTTTAGGTTGGAAAATTTAAGGATTTAAAATTTGGAAATGCCCCCTCCCCTTATTACGTCACTGGACGAGTTTGTGGTTATAAATTGTACAACGACTTTATAAATACCTACGTCACGTGTTTTTGCCAGGTTGTTTTCGATAAAACGCTGCGCCCGGTGTCAGGGTGGTATCGGCGCTTGCGACCTAGTGATGAGAGCCAAAGATCTTGTGTACCACGTGGAGTGTTTCGCGTGTTATGCGTGCGGCGCAGTGCTGTGCAAAGGCGACTATTACGGAGTACGGGATGGCGCTGTTTTCTGCAGGCCTGACTACGAGCGTCTCAAGCACAGGGACATGGCGTGCGATCTGGAGCCGATGTGCAGCCCGCCCCGGGCGGCAGGCCATCATTGGCCGTCAGTACACAAGGGTAGGCCTCGGAAGAAGAGAAACGTCCAAATGTTATCGTCACCTATGGCGACAACCGATTGCAATGGACTTACCGAGCTCAACGTACTCAGCATACCGCAATCGACATTAGGTGAGTATTGCCTATTAATGCATCATCGAACCAGTAATAAAGGTCAAAATTATTACGTTGTTACACCTCCTAAATAATTATATTCGATTAAAACCGTATAAATATTATGGTTTGTTGTCAATCTATGTGTGCAAGTTAAATTCATCATAAAGGATTGTATATGTATAAAATTAAATTATAATGGTATAATATGACTAATATTTACGCCATTATAGATTTGGTTATTAGGGAATGACGAACTACTGAAATTTTTTAATTAATCGATCTAATAGAATAAAATAATATTTCATAAACTTTGGTATTTTTTACGATAGCTGTGACATTAATATATTAATACATTCGTATATTTTTTATTATTAGTTATGAATTCGTGGCTATGACCATATGTAGATATGTCGTATGTATTTATAATTTAAAAATTTAAACAAAGCTACGTACACTGAAATAAATTAAAATATTATAAATGAATATTTCTATTTAAATAAAAACAGAAAAAGCTTCCTACGTATTTATTTGCTGTACTTACTAAGACATATTATATAATACTAAAAAAAAAGTATGCACGCTATAATTTACTATGACCTTCAAATATGAAAAATATTTTTTTAATATTTTCTAAAAATAAGCTTGGTATAATTTATTCAACTTTAGATACCAAATTTAAATTATGGATACATTAGTTGAATATAAAACAAACAAATGTAATACATTAATATTTTATTTAAACTTCCAATTGTTAGTAACAGTGAACCACTATGTTTTGTTCTACCTATATAATGCTGTGTGTCATTTTTACAATTGAAAAGAGCTTAAAAATAACGCCTGTTTTTTGATTTAACGGGGAAATAATTAATTTAAATAATATTAATACTTCATATAAAGTATCTATAAAAGTACATAAGTATTTAATAGTATAAATATTTTAAATTTTTTTTAGAAATTTTTTATAACCTACTAAATATTTTCCAACACAATTAAATACACTTTTTTTATTCAAAATAAATTATTTTCTTCAGATTATATTTCTTTGTGAATCTTAAAGATTTAACTTACTAAAGTTAATTAAATTGCATTAGTTATAAATAAATAGTATATGCAAAATTCTGATCTATATTTGTAAGTTGCTAATTTATTGTTACAAATATCGTTCCGTTAATGTGGTCGTCGTTGATATTGGATATCTGTGGTCATCTCGCTCAAACTTTTGCAATAACCTATTATAGGTAGTTAATTAAAATCAACGAAATATTTCAATCAGTGATATATTTATAATTTGCCAACTATTAATATATTACGAATAATTAATATTTAAAATACTATCGTTATAATATTGATCACATAAAATGGGACAAATTATTAAATGCGGTAGTGTTAAACGTATTAATTTAAATATTGCTTTAAATACATTGAATAATTCTACTTTGGTGGGCAGACTAACAAATGAAGTATACATTAGCCAAAAACATAATTTTAATAGAGGTTTTATACACGTAAAATGTTCAATGCCAAACAAGTTTTTATAGAATTTACTGATTTTATATCTTGTTTACTGTAAGTCCCATCCATATTACTAATCTTCGTCTGGCTCGAAAAAGTCGTATCAAAAATAATTTAAATATTATTGAATCACTTGTAATTCTCCGAATTTTGATCCAATTAGTATTTTTTTTTTCTATTAGTTGTATATAATAAACCAAAAGAACATACATTTCTGTTAAATTTATTTTTAACCTGTTACCTATTAATAATATTTTACATTATTATTGAATCAAAAAAAAAATATATATGTATATAAATGAAATTAATTTAGATTTTATGCGTGTGCAATATTACAAAACTTAATGTTCAGGTAGGTACAAACAAATTGCATGCACATGAATACTTGAAGTCTACTAATTTTTTTAATTAAATATCTCGTATAAGACCTAAACAATAATTAATTGCATATTAAATGTATGTATTTATGTCATGAATGCTATTTTAATTATGATTCAAATTTCAGATGAAAACTCTTAACATTGTACAAATATAGCGTAATAAAATAAATGATGCACTTTTTTTTTTTAAATTTATAGCATAAGTTACGGCAAAAGTCAAAATCGGGCATACCTACCTCATAAATGTTTGAGAAAAACGCAAACTGCTTACGGTACTTAGATAAAACTTCATATTTCAAATTTGGTTTGGGCTAACCTAGTTTTAATCATTTGGTCAAAGCCGTAGAAATTATACCTATTTAAATATTTCACAGTAAGCCCCAAATTTTTTAAATATTAGGAATATATAAACAACGATATATATATATACATAATTGTACTACTTATATTAAAGTGATGTTAGGGTTATAATTTTCATTTTAAAAATGTAAACACAGATCTGTTAATATTGAGTAAACTAATAAATATATAATAGAATGTATAATAGAATATTTAATAATAAAAACATACTTTAGAGATATTTATATTTTATTTGTTTATTTATATTAAAATAATATTATTATGTTCTATATTATAATACTGTGAAATATTTAAATGTATGCTTCTGTTTTTCTCAGATGATATTGGTCACCATTAGGTTTGTTCGGCTATTTAGAAATATGATTTATGTTCACAAACACTGTGGGAAGTCTGCGTTTTGATTGTCAGATTTGCCTGTAACACATTTTACATTAAAATTTATTTTTAATATTTAATAATTAATTTTCATCATGACAAAAAAAAACAAATACTGAAAAAGTTGCTTCAAAATATTCAAACAGCTATAATGATACGACATTATAATTTATTGTATTGTATTGAAATAATTAACTCTGCGCGAATGTGCAGTTCATAAATTGCAAAAATATGAATATTTTATCACAATATGATACACAAAATTTTTATTTTGCAATAAATTAATAATATGGAACATGGGAATAAAACGAAAATTGGTTAGTAATTGATAATTAACACTATACGGCGTACATAACCGTGGTATATTAGAGTTCGTAGAACGCATCGCAGACTACATAGGTGACGAACAAAATGTTGACAGAGGTGGGGAAGGAAAGAAGAATTTTTTTCTTTTACTTTTTACCTACATCGGCGTATGCACATATACATATTGTGTATATATATATATTCAAATACGTACGGCAATATAAATCACGTAACGTTCGGAAATAAATTTAACTCGCGTCCGGTGGCAAAGACGTATTGGCCTTCTGCGAAGAACGCATGCGAGTTCATTATATGTCGCGCTCTTCTTTCTATTTATACAGAACAATTCATCGAGCACGCTCAATTCCAATTTATCTTTTGATTATACGTTTATTAAAATTGTGAAATTTTTTTAAATTTTAGAAATTAACTTAAAGTGTATCTTATATTTTAAAATTAATAGATTTTTTATGATCTAATTTAAAGAATGCCCGGATAAAAACCTCTTCTTTCCTAAACAAAACATCACTTTTTACTGTATATCTAATATTTTTAAATATATAATGTTTTTGAAAACGTATAAAACATAATATAAAATTCATATTTAGCCAATTATACAATTGAATTACCCAAACATTATTCACAAATGATTATAAAACAATTATTTCAAGTGCATTCATTGCATAACACAGAAATGACTTGTTTGCCAAACTTTTTAGGTTTAAATAAGTTGTTAAAAATGTGCAAAAATCATTGGCAAAACAGTTTACGGCCAAAGAAGAGTTGTTATCATTTGAAAAAAGTAATTTGTACAACTTTATAAAATTTCATAGCAAACTCTATGTATAGATACTATATAATTCCAAAAATTTGAATTAGAATAAACGATATTGAACGATTGCAAATACATTATACGCGTTAATATATGTGTGGCGGTTCTTCGGTAAACGAAATATCATTTTTGTGTACTTATATTATATTATATATTAACAATATATTGTTTATTTATAATATTGTGTTTGCGCGCGGGCTTATGTAGTGTCGACGGAGGCGATAAATACGTATAATATATATTGTAAATAACAGAACACGAAATACTATATAATATACAGCGCACACATACTGAAATACTATATATTACATTTTATTTTTATTGGAGATGGTGCCACCATGATGTATATTATATATATATATATATATAGTTTACCGGAGGGATGGTGTGTCGTATAATAATAATATATTATCGGCGAGAGACTGGAAGCGAAGATTATATTTTTTTTATTTCTTTTTCATGTCTCCTTCTGTCTATTTATCTCTCTCTCTCTCTTTCTATATATATATATATATATATATATATATATAAACGCACACACACCCGGTGGCTTTAAGATAGAAACCGTGTCGTCGTCCCCAAGACGATTTATATGCAAGTGCTTACACACACATACTCGCGGTCGTCGGTTTTTATTTTATTTTACTCGGTCGTTGCGCGTAGGAGCAGCAAAAACTTCTTTACACTCCCGGGGACCCGAGACGACGACGACGATATTATAATAATATACGATTTTACACGGAGCGTGTGTTGTCGCACCTCTAATTGGACGCCGCCGGAGGCCACCCAGAGGACGATCGTCGCCGCGAGCACCCGGTAGCAACGCGCTACCCCGCGTGCAAGTATTCTTAACGCACACACACATTATAATATTATACAATCTTATCGGCACGTCCTCGTAATAATAATAATATATTTCATCCCCTGTCGTCGCCACCATCGCTTCCTATTCGGAAGGTTTATTAACATGTTATATATCTGTATGGAAACCGTTCATCGGTGTCAACGAAAAACGAACCCTTTCGATGGAACCCAATTAAAATTTAATATAGTCCTACTGTGGGGGATTCCACGGGAATGTATATAATATTATATCGTTGGTAGATATCTATATATATATATAGATATATACAGGAGGTATTTACGTTTATTTTATTATTGAAAAAACAACGATCCGTATATTATCTATGTACATATAATACAGAGTGATTCACTAAACATGCTATCCCTTTTTTTTTCCAATTTAATAATAAATTTATTCAAATCCTGATTTTTGAAATTCTTAAATATAATTAAAAACCATGTTTTCAAATTCTTGAGATTTTTTATAAAATGTCCCGTGGTAATACATACTTATGATTTTCAAAATAAGAATAATATAATATCCATTATTTTATACTGTAAATTATTTAGAGGATAATTTTTTTTAATGTTGATGTATATAATCCAAAATTCAAACGTGTTTTTCAGTGATTAAAATCTTTAAAGGTATATACAGCTAAGGTTGAAAGTCCATAAATACGGTTTTATAAAAATATAAAATAGATATAATATTGAATCTAGAGCTTATTATACAAGGGGCCAATTTTTATAAATTATTAAATATATTGATATATTAATATTAATTTGAATACCTCATCAAATCCAATATTAACTGACCTACGATCCTTTGTATACAAAACATTTTCTTAACAATTATTTAAATAATTTACTATTTTAAAGATAAATTGTCATTTAATATGAACTGAAAGTATGATTAAAAATTTAAAGAAATATTAGGTTTTGAATAACTGCATTAATGAAGAAAAAAGGACTGAGGATACTTTTCGAATCATTCTGTATAACACACTATCTGTTTCTTAATCGAATCGAGGTGAACGTAAACAAAAGTAATTCCGTATAAAATATATAGATATATACGGTGTATACAGGGTGAGTCTACGTATATTCCTGTTATTCCGTGTTGGCTATATGGCAAAATATAGTGGCCTGCATCCTGTATAATAGGTATTATACACAATATAATATATTATATGCGTACATATTATATTATTTTATTAGTAATGTTAACGTCTAAATGATAATACATTAATCGAACAATTTCGTGTGGGATCCGGATTGTCACACACCACATCTAATGTGTCTTGGTACTCGTGTAGTTGTTTAGAGGTATAACAGGTATATTCATTATGGAATCAAGAAAATTTTTATTTTGTAATGCGTGTAATCAATAATTCTGTTCTTCAGAATATTATGTTTCGTTAGTATATGTATATATATATTCTACACAGCTCGTGTTTGATTATTCACTTTAGATTATCATGATAAACTTTCCCCTGAAATTTAATAAATTAGATTAAACTAATACCTATTAATCATATATATTTTTTTAAATATAAATAAAATATTATCAAGTGTTAAAATAAACAATTATTGCCGTTAACATTTTTCAAATAATATGCCACAATATATTGTGTACTAAAAATAAAAATTATTACAGAGTCTACTAGACAATTTTTGTGATGCCACTTTTAATACTTACTAACCGTATTAAATTATCCGTAGATAATACAAATTAAAAATACCCGTAATAATTTAAAAGTACCTAAACTTATTATAACGTGGCGATACTGTGAACTCTTTTTATGCATTATGATAATATATACTTATTATCAATATTAATAAGTTTTCTTAATTTACAGATTATTTTATAGATTGTAGACGAAAATAATATATAGTTTATCTCAAATTCAAGTTTTCTACTCGTATAATACATTTTAAAAATGTTTATATACATGTTTAAACTATACTTGCATATGTCGTCCCGTGTTTTATGATAAAGTTTGTAATATGTTAAATGAGTATAATTCAATGTACCTACCTACCTATAATTTACATTCATAGGTACAAACTTTACTTACAACAAACCAGACATGTGGAGTGTGTACTTAACTATACAAATTGTATCAAAAAAACCTTTGAACAACCGAATAGATCCGATTCGGTTGTGTAAACTTGTACATATATGTATACACTCTGTCCAAGTTCAACAACAATAACAATGGAGGCGACGTGTATAAATTATATATACACGAACGAAAGTACGATGTGGGGCTGTCAACGAGCGAGTTGACATAAAAACACCACCTCCAAACGATTTCCATTCGTCGTTGGTGGATATAACGAGATGTCATTGAAAAAAACAATTTCTAAGCATTTCTCCCCCTCCTTTCTTTTTACCATCACTACTACCCTTGTTTCTTTTCTTTCGCTCTCCATTCTCTCTCCCTCTCTTTCTCTCGTTCTCTTTCTCTCTCTCTCTCTCTTTCTATTTTATTTTGTATATTTTCCGACCCGAATGCGTCGTCAATAGCTGTGCCCATTAACCTCGGCCAGTGTTTGTGTCGAACAAATGTTTTCTTTCCCAAGCACACTTCTTATGCGCATTGTTTATTTTGGATTATTTCGCCGATGTGGGGCACCTGTCCGTCATTCGTCACTAAAGTGTACACACATATATATACAACATACGTTTTATTTCCGTATGAGTTCAAAAAAACTGAACACCTACATGTATGATATGCCATATATATAAACGAAAAGAGAATAAGCGCGCAGAGAGAGGAGCGTGTGAGTGAGAGAGAGGGGGTAAGTATACAAAGTATACAAAAAGAGACGGGAACCGAAAGAGAGAAAAGTATATATGACGTATACGTTCTGCAAACAATGGACGCCCCCGTGCCATCCAGATGTCGATACTCGTGGAGAAAGGGGATATAGGTTCCTGCAGCAAGTCCTGAAAGACCATGTGCGATGGTTAAATGACGTTTCCTGCAGCTCCTATAGTGCACTATTCCACCTAATAAGGAATAAATTACTGACCGTAAGTCAGTTTTTTTTTCATTCCTTATTTAAGATATAATAGCGGATATAATATGAACACACATGCGTACCTTTACATAACATAAGATATAATATATTATATTATCTATGACATGCGCGTATGTGTACTCCATTTGTCCCAATTCGTTTATTTTAACGGTAGACGTTGGATCTCGATTTACACGCGTTACTTGATTAAATTATAATACACTTGAATTATTGTGCATATATATATATATATATATATATATATATATATATGTGTGTGTGTGTGTGTGTGTGTGTGTGTGTATGTGTGTTTAGCTCATTATCATAAATTCGACTAGACTTAATTAGTTCGGCGTCTAAATAATTATGTATAATATAATGCAAGGTGCATTGTGTATTTTTATGATTAAAAAAATACTAAAGCAATAATTATGCTTTACCATTTTTTCTATATAGGAATAACTTATAGTTTTAGATTCGGATTTACAATCCTGGAAAATTATCACCCTCCAAATATAGTGTATCAATATAATAACGCGAATCGTTTTTATATTATATAAAAATAAAAAGGTAACATTTGGTATTATGTAATTATATTTATAGCAACAAAAACCATCACGGTTAGGCTACCACGGAGATAACATTTTTCATGAATACTTTTAAATTCTAATCGTTCTAACGTAAAATGTTTAACATACTATTGGTTATTGGAAACTGTATTAAACTCAATGAAATATGTTCGTGATAATATAATAATATACTTCCTTTATAGAAGTCATGCAAGCCACAGACTTATCTTCTTCGATGGAATCATTGACTTACGAAACGTCCAGCTTGTCGTCGCCCACAAACTCTTCGACGATGGGTGGCACTACCGGTAGCATGTCACAGCAGCAACATCAGCAAACACGGACGAAACGCATGCGAACGTCATTCAAACACCACCAGCTGCGTACAATGAAGTCGTACTTCAACATCAACCAAAACCCGGACGCCAAGGACTTGAAACAGCTGGCTCAAAAGACTGGACTGTCCAAACGGGTGTTACAGGTAAGATAAGCCGACTCGTCGGATTATGTTAATATTGTAATATTAGATAGGGACTATAACGTGGACATTACGACATCAACCTATTATATAGGTTTGGTTTCAAAACGCTAGAGCAAAATGGAGAAGAAACATTATGAGGCAAGAGAACAACCAAATGGTAACCAGTTCCATGTCGAATCAAAATCAGACTACGCCGTCCGACCCCGATCTCATCAGGGGACACACCCAGACCTCGCAGGGTTTAAACTTTGTAGATCTCTTTTGATTTCATACGTAAGTCGTAATCAAATATTTATTAAAATTTCACCATCGTCATCGGTGCCCTGTATTATCGTCGGCCAGTCCGAGTACGTTAGGCGTATCTGAAGTTAAATATAATCGCGCCCGACATTAAAACATTCGACCCTCCCCTATATACTGTTTTCTTTCAAAATCCAATAGATAAAATCCCGGTAATAAATAATGATACATAGCCGTATCCTATTATGTACGGGCATGTGTCATACGATAATCGATCGTAACGATTCGGGTATACATAAAAATGATAGATCAATACAATATTATATTATTACATTACGATATTCTTACAAAATAATTTGTGTACGCATTGCATGTACGTTACTGTAACCAATTGGAAATTGTAATTAACATATAATACTACGTTTAAGTGATTATAAGTATAAGAAAGAGAAAACAATTGTTCCTTAACTTGATGTATTATTATTATTATTATTATTACACTCTTTGTTATATATATATATGTATGTATACACTTACATGCGTATATATTTATAATTTGTAATCCGTACATTGTAACATATTATTATTAATTAAGTTTAATACGTATACCATTATTATATGTTCAACACGCGTGTTATTTGAGCTGCCTATTCGCGTGCGGCGTATACTCAAAGGTCGCTAAACACTCGCAATTAATTGTATATGTTTTCTTTTGTGCGTGAATAAAAAACTAATATTAATTGAATGGTCGCCCTAATTAGTAATTAGTATAAACGACTCGTAAAAAAATAATTATACACCGCACGGCAAAGACTGGCAATGATAATACGTACGCGTACACGCCTTGGCTGAGAAGTTATAAAAAACACCCCAGTCACTTTGTTATATAATCTAATTTTTTTTTTTTAACAAATCTGATAATTTAAACATATAATATTCCTTTTCGTAATGTCGTGTATCACACCCCAAAATCATTAACTAATCGTTTACGAACAAATTCGAAAACAGACTAAATACCATACCATAATGAATTTAATATTTATGCTATTAATTCATATGACAATTTAACGAGCCCGTATTCGATATGTATGTTTGTAATTTATCAGTGAGATAATTTCAACAGCATTAAAACGATCATAGATTATTCTCTGAATAAAATTTAACAAACTCAAACAAAAGTGATGAGACTACTAAAAATATTTCAACAAATTTTTGTGATGTAGGTATATTATTATAACTTTTTTCAATTATCAAACTATTGTATCCGGTTTGAAATAATAATTAAAGACTATAATACATTATCGTAATCAGTCTACAAGAACCACGAGTCCGTTTTATTAACCTCGTTTTCATGAATTTTTATTTTTAAGTGTATTGACCAAACACATTGTAGGTATACCTATGTAATATAATAAAACATAAAAAATAATTGAACATTTTAATTTTCCATGTAATTTTATAGTTCATAAAAAAAGAAAATACTTAGTTACGTAAAAAACATAGCTTCAAAGCCAAAGGTACCGTGATATCAACCATATTATATTGTATCATATTATAGGAGGAAGAGGATTGTTATAAATACTGTTATTGTTTCGGGCCAATATCTTTATTGCTTACAACACATGCAGATAAGCTATTCCAAAGCAATTGATCTTATTAAATTCTAGTCAATTTATTATTAAGCATATTAACTATATTATATAAAATTGAAAAAAATCAATATTATAATATTATTAGCGAATATTTTAGTGTTTAATGGTAGATAGATCCGATTGCAATGTCGTTATTATAATATTATATTATATTATATACTCCTAGGAGATTATAAAAATAATAATTATTATTATAATATTATTATATACGTGTGTGTATTTATATTGTAATATCTATGAAAATGATGTTCTTTTTTTTTGTTGAAAAAATATATGTTAAAAAAGTAAAAAAAATAATTTCAATAACTTTAACAAAAACGTGTTCTTTTTCGTGTATATTATTTTATTTTTCACATACCAACCTGGTTATAACTATTAACGTACCTCATCCGGTACCTATCTAAATGTTAATTTAAAGTTAAAATACTCATTTATCCAAAATTATTTAACGTTTGTGCATATTTAATTTAGGTCATTTTAAGCCATTACAAAACAACATTTTTGAAAAAAGTTATATTATTTACTATCGTTGTCATTTGAATTTATTTTTATTTTTTATGATACCATTTATATTTAATTTAATATGCCTTTATAGAAAAATTTTCTAAAAAGATTTAAAATATTATAATATAATATTTTATAATTCATGACGTGTACGCCGTCTTGTGACGCTCTGTGAACAGCTCAAAACGTCCGTACGCGACAATCGATATTATTATTATCGTTGTATTGTTTTGAACGAAAACGGGCGTGAGAACCGTATAATATACATAGTTATTCTCCCAATAAACTCGTACATAATATTGAACTGCACAAACGACCGCCACTGTTCGTCGTCGGTGAGACTCTCATTCCATCGCAAAGCATACCCACATCGGTATATTATAATAATATTTCTCTCTTACGTTAATGACTATTGTTAATATAGACAATATAGTAATAGTATTATAACCGTAGTTACTCGGAACTTTATTCGTTTACGGTTTACGTAAATATATCCGTTTGGCTAAACTTAATAGTGTCGTAGAAATCTCATTTGATAGTTTGATACGGATTTGTTTTGTACAATGTCTGGATATTTTCAAATATGTACAATTATTTGTGCAAATGTTTGCATAGTATCTTGGTTTTTCATTGTTAATAAATTAATTCGTAGTGTAAACATTTTTTGATTTTTATTAAATATAATATTTGATGACTTTTTTAATTATTTTAATAGTTTATAATAAAATTAGGAAACTAATATATGTTTTGTTTTTAACGTGGTATTATACTAATATTCATCATTTTTTTCAGATAAAAATTAGTAATTACCACCCTAAATAATTTAATAAACATCCGTGTAATTAAAATACTATAATATAATACCTATAATAAATTATGAAATATTTTTTTCCAATAGACCCTTCACCATTATGCCATTAGTAACTACCTAATATCCACCGCTACCGTATCCATCACTGTAATATACACATTCCTGCTCACCCCTATTTCCTTCTTTAATTATACAATTACTAAATTCTGATTTTTGGAAATTTTAATACTTACTAAAGACCATATTGTATTAAAATTATTGAGATTTTTGTACTACTTAAGGAGCATTCTACGGACTTTTATTTTTGTATATGAGATCCCTCCTTTCTCTTTTTACTGTAAACTATTGAGCAGATCAATTTTATAAAAATGTTGACATATCAAAATTGAAATTTAAACTAGTATTGTCTGAGTTTTTAACTGTATTTACTAATAAGGATAATAGGCCTAAATAATAGTTTTAAAAAATACGGGGGCTATGGTGAGTTTGCAACTGAAGTACCCTATTAATATTAACCTATCAACATTAATAATTTATAATAATGGTTCATGCATAATAAATACTAGACATAAAATAACATCTGTTTTATATTTTCGCAATATAATTTTTAAGGACTTCTCGTTTAGTATAAATATTTGAATAACTGAAAAACTACTCGTTAGAATTTTCATTATGTAGGCACATCAAAAATTTAAAAAAATATATTCACTAAACAATTTATAGTAAAAATGAAGGTTCTTAATTGGAAAACAGAAGTCTGTACACACAGTTTGAGAACACTACTTAAGTAAGTTGTAATTCAAAAATAAGGTATTTAAGTAACTATATTAAAAAATCCTAGAAATCAAAATTTAATTTAATTCATTGTTAAAGGAAAATATAGGGGTGAGCATGCTTAGTGAATCACCGTGTACTACATACACATAAAATTATAACACGCGTACCATGTAAATGTAATATTATTATTCTTTGTGTTAAAAACGCGCCGAGTTCGAGTGTCGCGGCGTGCCCAAGCATTCAAGTCGCGCCCCCGTATATACGTGATTTTCCGTGTGAACACCTTCACTATCGAATAATATATTATATTAATAAAAAATGAACGTTATCAGACGACCGTTACACAATAATTCGTTATCTCCACTCTCTTATCTCCGTTTGTATAATATGCCATTTGTTTCGCATACTACGTATAACAATAATAATAATATTTTGTGTCACACGGTTTTAGTGGTGTAATATTATTATTATTATTATTATTATTATTATTATTATAATGATTTCAATCCTTTATACCGGCGACCTTAGATTGCGTATACTATACCATATTATGAATATGCGCGTGCCAAATGCTGACACGTAATATGTGGAAATCACAGCTTATACGTCACTATTAAAGGGTGACCGTATTTTTTCTTCTCGCTTTTGAATCTATTCAATATACGCAATATAATAATAATATGCTTGAAATCGATATCGAACAGGAATAATAATATACCGTTGCGCACGTACATACTGGTTGAAAGTTTTTTTTAGGCGGCGGAGATGTTAGCGTAGTGACGTAGTATTTCAGCACCCTGCACAACCCTTCTTTATTTTTCTGTTTTAATATTTTATTTTATAAAAACGGTATAGTCGGTATGTGTTGTTTGTATAAAATGCTGCAGTACTCCTACTATATAATACATATAGTATAATAGTATGTATGCTGTCCGTGGTTATTGTTGAATTACACATGAAAAAAAAACCTCACAAATTACTCCAAATCTATTTTTATTTTTTTTTGTTTCATTTTTATTTAGAAATTAATAGCAACAAATTGTTAATAGAAAATCTTGACAAAAAAGTTTACTATTTACTCATTGTTTAATACATGACATCTATACTTCCATAAATACGGCTATTTTAGACAAATCTTATCAAATTATTGTTTTTATTTTATTGATACATACACCAATCGGCTTTTTACATATAACAACTATAACACTATAAATAATACAAATTATACTGAACAAAAGTAAATTTTTATTTTTTTACTCGTCATTACCTTCATCCAAATCAAACCGTAAATTCTATCACAGGTAACAAAACATTGTATTAGATACCGATTCTTGAAGATATAAGATAAATTATTTTTTAAGTTTTAAACATTTTTTACACATCCGATTAACTTATTATTAAAATACAATCTTTTTTTTGTGTATATTTTAGTTTAGATTTTTTCACATTAAAACACGTACATTTCACAGATTATTAAATTGGATAATATGTTGACTATATAGATTTTTAATTTTGTAATTAAATATCTTATGATTCGTATGTAATATAGCTAGGTAGGTTCATTGAGTACCTAACCTAAAATTATATATGACAAGTGCCGGGTATAATTATTATCTAGGTATTAACATCATTAAATTATTGAAATATTTTTAAATAACACATCATAATTCATAATATGACGAATATAGACTTTATATGTTTTGTGTTTGGTTTTACTATATGAGATATGAGAATATTAATATTTTAACGCGAGTTTTAAACGATAAGTGGGTAGATCTTGTGAAACTGCGTCTTATTAATTTTTACTATATTGGTATACTTATTGCTAAAACCTGTTTTAATAACAATAAACACGTTGAACATTACTGTATTCAATTTGATACATGTTTTTAGATTTTCTATAAATGTTGAGCTTGATATCTTCGTGTATGATGTTAATTTGTTTAAAGTTTTCTCTTATTTAATAAATTATTATAATATGTATCGCTCCTGAAAAAAATAAATCGTTATTATCGCGTAGTAATATTCGCAAATCTCAACAAATTCGTGTAATCTGTTTACTTCATTATTATTCATTAAGCTCTAAAATCGATAGCACTAATAAACTGTTCAAAATGTATGCTTATACATATAATATATTTCACCAAAAATTTAATCACGTAGGGTAATAGGTATACTAAAAACCTAGAAATAAGCACAATAGTTTTTTAAAATAAATATCTTTTGAATTATTTTTTAAATGTTTCACAAAGGAAAAATAATACAAATTAATCATCATAGTTTGTAATTTATAAACCCTATTGAATTAAAACGATGTTATTATTTTGAAAATAATTATTAAATAAAAATATTTTTTTACAAACATTTCGTATCTGAACCTCCGAACTTTAAAACGTATTCGCGCGTCCGCTGAGTATACAACATACATCGTAGGTACATACAACATACTACTATATACTCGGAATATACGATTGAAATTTAGTGCGGTGCCCGGTTTATAAGTATATATTTATAATATTATTATAATATGCAGGTAACAGTGAAAACAGCGGGCGTTTCTTCTTCGGACACAAACACGCACACATACGTAGCAAGTATAGGCGCACCTTGGTATTGTGCTTATCACGTTAATCAATTATAGAACGCAGATAAAGAAAGACCTTTCGTAGAGGCGACGCGTATAGTGTTTTATTATACACATAATATGTATACGCACGCGAGAGGAGCACCGTCCGCCCGCGCGAAGAGGCGCACAGAATCTAATGAAATAATGAGCGTAAAAATATGAAATATATAATATAGCGCGGCTGTCAAACGACGAAACGAGATAATTCCTCTATAATTTTCGCCCGAGACCGGAGACGAGGGACCGCGAAGAGAGCTGCTGCCGAACGACGCAGCCGCCGTCCAACCTTTATTTAATATATTATTTAAATCCTCGCGGCGTCGTCGTCTTCTGCGGCGCGCAAGTGTATACACCCGAAGTAGGTACCTACATATTATCATTATTATTATTATTATTATTATATCGGAGTATCTCGATTGTCGACAACAATGTGCGATTGTAGTTGTTATTTTCATTGTGTAAAATGACTTGACAGTATTCGGACGCGTAATATATTTCGTACGCGCCGCGCACCGTAAATAAATAATATGTATGTATGTATACCTCTGTGCGACCTACCTATAAAATACGACTCGAGACGCGACCCGTCATCATTAGGCCACTATTATTATTATTTTATTTTATTGTGCCGGCGCGCGTAACGTGTAATAATAATAATAATAATAATAATATATCGTTATCTCTCCGAACGCCATCGGTCGTGTTGCCCGGGAGCCGCGTCTTTTTTTCTTTTTTTTTTTTTTTTTTTGGACGACGTGGACGAGAGTGTGAATTACGGGGCGCCGCCGCCGACGTCACTGATTCTGCTGCTGTTGCCGGTGCAGTCGACGCGGTCGGTTTTTCGGAAATTACACGACGCCGTCGCGTTTAGGCGGCGTTTAGACGATTTTTTTTTTTTATACTCCACAGTCCCTCCACGCCCCACCACGCCCAAACGGACCGTTTTTTTTTTTTTATTTTCGTATCTCGAACGTCGATCGTCAGTCCGCAAAAGGGGAAGTTCATCGGTTGTCGCCGGCGGCTCGCAGCCGTACGGGCTGTATACACGTCATTATTACAATACAGGACGTCTTGTCATTCCACCGCCACGCGCACACGATTCGTAGATACTCTACGTATGCGTATTATATTATTATATTCGCGATTGTGTCTTACCTGCACCACCAAACACGACGGTATGATATATAATAACATATTACGTCGTCGCGGCCCTATTTTAATGTCGTCCAGTACTCGTTTAATATAGTATTATATAGCTTAGAATCAAAATCACGCCTGTCCGAAACATTTTCTCTGTTTCAAAAATCTAACGGACGAATCACTTCGTAGCGCGCATACGTTTCACGAACTTGAATTATCGTCATTAGATTTGATTGTTCTAGAATACTGTAGTTACCCATCGAAAGTATCGCTTAATATACCAGCGGGCTATGAATTCGATGATTATCCATGTCGGCTTAAAGTTATTTGTTGCACGTTTTAGACGTAATCCGTATGCATTTAATATACATTAATATTTAATATAAAATATAGGTCTGTCACACCTGCAATCCGAGAACAAGAAATTAAAGTACCAAGTCTCTGGATCCAGGAACAAAAGCAATTATTACACAAACAGTTTTGTCTAATTATTAATGATGACATATATTTTCATAATCTTAGTGTTTATGTTAAAGACTGAAAATTCTGAGGAATAATTAAAGAAAATGTACAAATAAATTTTATAATTAGTGTATCATATAGTATAAGGTCACCTAATAATGTATTTCATTTCAATATTGTGCCTTAGCAAATCAAACGAAAGAAACAAATGTGATGTGTGCACCTTAAAAGATGGAAATTCACTGATCTAGAGGACATCGAGGTTAAAATATGTTTGCTTTCGAATTTTTTTTTTTTATATCGTCAATTCTAATTTTACTCTAACGCCGAAATAGGATTAAGAAAATCAAAAGTAAACTACTAAATATTGGTTTATTTGAAGGTCTTGAATTTTTAAGTGGAGTTTCGTTATGGTTACAAGCATATCACCCCCCGATGGACAGTCTCCGTTGTTCATTATAAATTGTACAAACGATGAAACTGGAGCACATACCACCACAAACGAATGGTATAATTTAAATAACGAAAATTCAATTGTAGAGGTGTGGACGTTTCGCAATCACCTTTGCTAAAAATGTCTTTATTGACCATTAGTACTGCAGTACAGACTATGAAATTCGAGCGAATGCCAGCACGAACAAATGACATAATTATAATTTAAAAAAATTTTAAATTGGAGGTAGTAGTTTTACTGATACCCCTCAATCAAAACCCATATAAACTATTTGGGATTGCAACAAACAAAACCCTTGGTTAGATTAGAGATGGAGTTCCTAGGAAAATAATATATCTGTAGAAAATAATACTATTATAATAATTTAATAGTTCATTTAGACAAACAAAATATAAAAATTCTTCATATGGTTTACAAACTTACAAAATTCACAATTAAATTAAGCATAATTTCCATAGTTTTTTTTGTTATATATATAAGATATGTATATTAACAATGCGCAAAGACGAAAAAAAAACAATTTGTGTTTTTTATTTTATTGTTATAATTCGTACATTTATTGATATTTTAATCATTTTATTAATATATCGCCAAACGTCGTCTCTCGTCTATCTTTGCACCATATTTTAAAATAAACATGTATCTTAGTGATAACGTATATTTAAAATGCGCAGTACATTTTAAAGACCGATCAAATCGCTTAGTTATACGAGTTTTTATTATGGAACTGAATAATCAGATTAAACATTCCTATTTATAATATTCATAAAATTAAAATTTTCAAAAGAGGAAATTCTATACTGAAATTATAAAAGCACAATATACATATTAGATCGACATTAATCACTGGTTAAATAAACTATTATGGCTATACGCTATATTATATTATACTATATTTAGAGTATATATTATTTTTTTTATTTTTTACTAAGTGGAAATGATAAGTGAGGATATCACACTTTTTCTCGATGCAATTAAAAACTGTATTTTATTAATTAGTAATTAATTATATATAAAAAAAAAATGTTCATCATTAAAATATAAAATATTCAATTATATAACATTTGTATCGATAAAAAACGTAAATTTATACTTGAAATTAGATCCTATTAAAAAATATATTGATAGACTGTCTTTCATTGTAAGATATTTCTAAAAAAATTGTAAACATTATTATTTCAAAATCCAAAATGCTATAGTATTTTTACTGGAACAACTTCTTAATTATATGAAATATTATTAGTAATGTATATTAAGTAAAATATGTCATAATATTATCATACATTTTTCACTCTACATTCTGAGCGGAACGATAAATATATTGATTTTACAATGATGTCTTCTTTTATTTTTGTCGGTCATTACCTTTTAGGCAGTAAAAATACATAAATTTTCAACTTGAGAATGGTTTTTTGTAACAAATTGAATATAGTTGGTACTTTGGTGGTTTAAAAGTTAATAATGTCTAATACTTTTCATTAAAATGGGTAAAAACAAGAAAAAAATTAAAATGGAATTTTTACGCTAAGCAAATTTTAGATAAAATTGATTTCTATATTTTATTATAATTCAAAAACGAATAAGTATAGGATCTTAAAATGTTCACGAAATATTTATTTGATCATTTTCTATACAATTTTAAAAGTATTTTGTCTCATTTTAAGCTATGTATAGATGTATGATTATTCATTTTAAATATTAAAATATTTAGTATTTTTATTTTATAAACGCCTATAAAAAATTAATGAATAGGAAAAAGATTTTAATATTGAATACATGGTTTTAAGTTTAGTAACCTTTATTACAGATATCTACCAGAAAGTGAAATTAAATTTTTTGACCGTTTAAAGTTCAAATTGTTGTATACCTGTATGATAAATATTTCTCTTTAGACAATTTTTGTTTTTTGGTTATAATTCAAAAACTACTTGATACTAAATATACAGAAATACGACATATATCCATTTATCTACCTTTTTCTGTAGTAGATCTTACATTAAATGTCTTTGAGGAATCAGAATTTCGATCAAGACGATATTATTATTTGGATAATGATAATATTAAATGTATATTGTATATACATACCAGTATTGAGTATACCACTACAAACGAACTCGAGTCGTATGGGTAAATTATTACGATAATAGAGTCATCTGTTACAGTTTACATTAAATATAGTAATAATAGTTCACCGTGGTTCTCTTTAAAAATAATATAGGATTTGATCATATTTTATTCAAGACAACACACGTATGGAATAATTTAATAAATATTAACAAATTTATTTATTTACTTTTTTGTTACTAACGGAAAAGATAAAATATCTACCGTTCATTTACACCGGGTTTTATTAACTTCTATAAATTATAAAGTCACGAATTCGGTTATGAGGACGCTAAAAGCTAGAACCACATTTGTTATCTCCGTGTTACAAGTTCATGACATAGCAAATTTACGTTCAGAACAGTTCACGTAGTTTAACTTGGTTAGTTTTAGTATTAGTGTAAATTTATTTAACTTAAAGGTAAGAACATCATACGTTTTGTATGTCAGTTTTACGGTATGTCAATGTTGAAGTGAGTCACAATCATTTTTAAATTTTAATATTTTGCTAGCTTGAAATTTAAATTTCATAAAAAAAACCTAAGTAAAAATACTGTAAATGTTTAAATGTTTAAATGTTATATACTCCAAAGTATATAACAGAAAATCTATCTAAGAATAGTACATATTACTCAGTAAAAAACCACTTTGACACAATATAATAATAAATATGCTCGTTATTAGGCATCGTAGTGTGTATAAGTCGAGAAAATTGATAAAAATCTGAAAACAGATCATTTTTATGAAACCAGTATTTGTTGAGAACATTGTATTACTAATATAATTAATATATATTAGTATAATATACAGTCAGTATTGAACACCACAGCTGCGTTAATAGTAAATAGCATTAAATATACATTTCCATCTTTTTTTATCTATTTCCCATCACAATTTTTTCTATCAAAAGTAGGTTATATAAGACCCATAACTCTATTTATTCTCACGAACATTATTTTTACCAGACTATAACACTAATTAAATTCTCGAATTATAAAATACATAATACTACTAACCAATCAACCAATTAAATATGTGTATTAACTATAAAAATCATATCTAATTAATAACAATCACAATTATTTCTACATAATTTATAATAATTATTAACAACACCAAGTGTAGATTTTTGTCAAAGTGAAGTAAAAGCAACCAGTTCTATAAATGTAAATATTATGTATGTTGAAATATTAAAATACAAGAGTAAATCAAAAAAACACATTTGTATATATTAAATTATTGTTCTCATGCAAAACCTTATTAATTACTAATTAATAATTATTTAAAATTATAGTTATTTTTTTTAAATTTACTTTTCATCTATTCGCTTATTAAATTATAATACAATGTATATCGTGGCGACATTCAATATTTTCTACAATTTAACCATCTTTACCTTATCTTTAAATTACGTTAAAGTCATTAAAACTGCTTTAAAATTTAATTTTAAAAATACGTTCATTATGGTTTTATTTTATTTGTTGTTTAAATGGTTTTGAAAAAAAATGTTATAACTTCAACCAAAAATAACTATAAGTTCTTTATAAAATATAAACTAGGAATTATATTTATACAAAATATTTAATTTTCTCAGAAAGTTAAAATTATTTGAAAATTTCTTTTAAGCACTGTTTTGTACTGAATAATAAATCTTTGAACATTGAAACATCATAATGATTGATAATAGATAAATTAATAAACCAGAAATCAATAATGGTTCTGCTGATGTTTAAGTGAAGAAATATGTGATATGTAGATGTAACGTAGGTATAGATAGTGAATTATCAAATAAAAAACTGTGGCAATAAACTATCTACATTGAGTAGGTATTGAAGTTATATTACAATCAATTCGTTTTAAATTATTTATAAGTTATAAATAAATTAAACATAAAATGAAAGCCTTTGTCTTGTATACATAGTATCTACGAGTAACTAGCGAGTTGTTCTAAATTATATACCATAAGCATTGCAATACAGACTGTAAAATATATTTAATACATAATATATTGTATGACCTGTGTTTTGATCAATTATACTGTTTGGTAGACAAAATACTTAAATTATACTTTAGAAAATAAAAAAAAAACAATCCCGAACTATAGATATATTATATATTGTACTAACGCAATTCTGACAGACGAAAGAAACATAATACCCATATCATTTTCGAGAGGCCCCTTATATTTTGCTGTCAGAAATCTCATTTATACGGTTTGGCGCACGCAATAGTATGTATGATGTATTGATGTATCATATGACAACATAAGTCACATAAATTATGCGTATAAAAATGCATCTAAATCAAAATTGTACGCCATTTGTGTGCACAATATTACCGGACACATTTGTCACATTTCCTCCCCTCTCAAAAAAAAAAAAAAAAACGAAGAACCCAGAGAACGACTGGGTACATCCTCAAAACTGTCGTGTTTTGAGGGTAAAAAGTGCTTGTCAACTAAGGTCTAAGACTTTCAATGGCGACCACGACTTGTTATTTCGATGTCGTTGAGTGGTACCTACACGCTCTCTGTATATACTGGAATTCATAAATAAATCTCTGTGATTGGAGATTTTTTTCTTTGAACTTTGGAATTGGCCAGAGTGATAGATGAGTATTTTCAAAGCTTTTAAATTACTGTCATGGACTTTTTTCCACTAAATTTAAATTTTATTTATATAAGCACAAAGTACATAGGTACTATTATATTATTATTTTTAACTGTAAAAACATTGTTACAGCTTTTAGACTTTGACTTAATTTTGAAATTTCTTCAAAATAATTATTAATGTTTATTATTCAAAATAACAAATACCAATTAAGTGTGTACTACATAACTAGTAATCTATTATATTTTTAGTATTTACATATTAATATCCAAGATAATTGAAGATCACTTTTAAAAGAAATGTTTAAGTACAAAAAGTTTTTGAGAAAAACTGACTTACAAAATATTTTAAGTCATTAAATAACATTTTTTGAAAACAAAATATTTAACTCTGTACGCCACTTCATCAGATCTAAATTTTAAATACACATATGAATTACTAATATGAAATTTAATTGATAAACCTACATCAAAATTATCAAAAGAATATTTTGCTTCGGAATATGAAATTAGAAGCTACCATTCAAAGAAGTAAAAACTTACATAATGAAGAAAATTAATTTAAATATATAATTTTTTTATATAAACATTGTTTTATAGTGACTTTTATGAATTATGTAAAAAATAATGTCTATATTACAAAATAATAAAAATAAATCATAATAATGACAATTAAGTAATACATTATTATTAATAAATAATAATAAACAATAAATCAAACAATGGTTAGGTAGTTACTATTATTAATAAAATACCATTCATAATTATTATTGAACAATAAACATATTAATATTATACCTATTATATATTGAATAATTATAATAAAACGATACCGGGTATATGGTTTTCTCATTTGTATATATATATATGTATATTATAAAATACGGATAGATGAGGACGTTAGATAGCGCCGCAACGGCTGGCATGATCCGATGGCGCTTTTGTCTACTCCAATACATTGTAATCTGTTGTTTAATTGGAAGAAATTCCGATTGTCACGAGGACAGATCACCAGTATCGATTACCGCGTGTTTTCGGTGGTTTTTTCCTACATACTATTCGTTTTTGTTTTTGAGTTATTTATTAATTTATTTTTTTTTTTTTTTTACCAATATTGTTCTACACACTTATATTATATTATATATATATATATTATATTTTATCTGTTCAAAAGAGTTTATCATCGACTCACGTCTACGGTTATAAATTTGTTTATTTTCGTACTTTATCGATCGGCGATTACCCCATCGGCCGAGAAGAAAAATAAACAGTAACAATCTCGTTTGTTTGTCTGTGACCACATTAATTCATCCCAAGCAATAATAATGTAATAATATTGTAATATACACCCATTTCCCGTGGGAACCCGAAGTATTTTATTTGACTACTATATACACGTCTCCTCTTCTCATATAATAGATTTTACGGAAGGTAGTATTATTTAATTTCTTTTTTTTCTTTTTTTGATTTCTCTATAAACATTTTACCTTTATAATCTGTGGCTATATTTCTGTTGGGCTATATTTATTATATAATCAAATATAATACCACTAATTATTATTTTATTTTTTAAATCTTATCAAACAGGTTAATTTGTTTTTTTAAAAATTAACATTCTGACGATGTAATTAGGAACTGACTAAAGTGAGATATTTAAGAGCACTGTGTTGAGTTTCCAAACGCCAAGAATTGCATATAATTATCATGATATTCAGTTA
This sequence comes from Rhopalosiphum nymphaeae, assembly GCA_036289425.1. Taxonomy (NCBI): domain Eukaryota; kingdom Metazoa; phylum Arthropoda; class Insecta; order Hemiptera; family Aphididae; genus Rhopalosiphum; species Rhopalosiphum nymphaeae. Next base: position 3,625,042 of record JAZAQC010000004.1, read on the forward strand.
GAATGTGTTGTACTGAATTTTGTATCATATTATATATGAGACACATGCCAATTGTCTATAGGCATAAATGGTATATAATAAGGCCCAAGATAACAGAATTCACATACATATAATTGTTTTGGTTCAAATGCTACACAAATATTTAAAATCATTTTACAAATATTATTAAATGTACACGAAATACATTCAAAATATATTTTTCTTACTGTGGCAGCAGCAACAGTCAACAGATATACGTTTAATCATAATTATATAATATATGATCTATAATTTCAATTTATAAGTCAAATTATATTTACATAATAATTTAAGTACGATGACTGATAGTTAACATTAAAAAAATGTATTTTAAATTTTTATATTACATTTGAAAACAAGTCTTAATTCTTACAAGTTAATTAACCTATTGGATTTAACTTAATTATTAATTTATATACATTTTAGTTTTTTTTTTAATTTGAAACCACAAAATTGGATGAGAATTTATTTCGCGTTACTTCCACTTATAGGCCCACATCGTTCACTTTATACTTGAAATGATCTATATTACATATAGTTACATATATATATATATATAATGGCTTGAACAAATTACAGCTTTTTCGTCTCCTTCGAGTCCCTCGACATTGATCACACCGATTTACAAAAAAAAGTAAAGAGTTCTGGTGACAATACGATTGACATTTTTTTTTTTTAAACAAGGGATCTGGCCAGTTAATTTCTAAGTATTTATAATTTTTAACCTTCGTATTACTTAAGAGACGTTAGGGTCAAATTTTTAAAGGTTGTAGTTCAAGTTAATTTTAATTCTTCTGGATGAATTAATATATCTAATCATATATATTTTACACACATATTCGTATTATTAGAATTATATTATTAGTTTGTCTTTGTATCATATTATTTACAACTGGAAGTGGATAATAATATATTATTATAATATCTAATAATCTAAATAATTTTAACGAAATATTGACGATATTTGTTAAAAAATAATTCATTTAACCACCATAATTTTACTAACATATTTCGAACACGTGCAGTTGGGTTTGGGTCAAAGACGCAGGATTCAAAATAGATTCGTTCAAATGAGTTAAGACGTTAATTAATTAATTATAAATTTCATGTATATGTCTGTACATGCAATACCTATGTCCAAGAAGTTTTTTTACAAAAAACTAAAAACACGAATTTTATTATCTTATTAAAAATTAATTACCAGCAATAAATATTTATTCCGGATGTACGTTATTTACATTATATTCTTTCCTGTTTTTTTTTTCGGGTAAACCTCAATTTAGTCTTTCGTATTCCCATCATAATAGCTGACAATAACCTATTTAACACTATACACAGTATCTACATTATACATATAATGAAAACATAAAGTTATTTTAATTTAAAACAGTACTTTTTTGAATTATTATTCTTCCATTGATATATAACTACAAAGTATTTTATTTCACAAGCTGACACTTTTTTCCGCATAGACTCAATATCAACGTATGCAAAAATAAACTATAATAACAAATTTGCTATTAATAACATAAAAACTTAATTCATTTAACTCGTATACTTTAAATCTGTGCAAAAAAATATTTGCCTGTAAATAATGAAAAACACTAAAAAATTTCTAACATATAGTTTTTGAGTTATTTAACTTTGTAATCAAAGAATAATAAGTCCATGATAATAGTTTTGGAAGATTTGGGGTATTTTTATTTAACAATTATTTACAGTAATTAATATTAGTGGTTTAAGCTAAGAAATCTAAAAGAAAATCATTACGAGGTATCTTTTTTTGTGAACGAGTGAATTAATAAGTATTTCAGCAGTCAAAGTAAAAATTATATATTTTTTAAGTTATATCTATATTACCAAGTTTTCAAAATAATTTCTAAATCTATTTGATATTGGGGTTAAAAACTACATGTATGAATTTTTAGAAACAAAATAATTTAAAAATATTAGTGATTTTGATAAATTTTGAAAAAATGTTAACTTAACACACTTACAAAAAAAATTGTGACTATATCAACTATATTTTTTATTAGGACGTAAAATATGTAAAAGAAATTTTATTTTAAATTATTCAAAATTTTTTTTATTTTGAATAAAAATTATATCATTCATAAATAGCAAAAAATATAAAAGGCTTATTTTTACAATAAAAAATAAAATGACTTTATCGAAAACTTATAGTAACAAATTTATAGTAAAAAAGTTTGCATCTCCATAGGGCATTACATAAATGATATATAAAACCTAAATAATTTAAATTATGGTCCATGAAAAACTTAAAAATTCTATCAAAATTTGAAAAATATTATTGTATTATTTAAGAAAGGAAAAATGGAATTAATATTCTTGCGATATTGTATCCGAAATTTGTTTCGAAATATGTATTTTTTTATACTTAATAAAAGCTCCAATTAAAATGATTTTTATTCTAAATTAACTTAATAACTGTGATTATATTATTCAACTACATATACATTATATTATGTGAAAATATACAATATTTTAACTTTTATTATGCATATAGTATGTTTATATTTGATATAAATGACTTTACTCGTATACTTATGTAAGACATTAACCAATTTAATATTTCTAGTCATTCTCTGGATATTTTTACCAATAATATGATCGTCTTTAATTTTTGTTATTCACATGAATGTAAATAAATACATACCAATAGTTTTATCAAGGAAACGACAATTCGTTTTATTGTTTATTTCTATAGTATTTTATTTTTAATTATTTTTTACTATTAGTTTTGCAAAACTTATGACATTTTTGCTTCAGGCGTATTTGAAGATTATTAGGAATTACATTGATTTATAAGTCATGTATTAAGGAAGGGCAAGAATATGAGTGTCTATCAGGAATACAATTTCTCTCTTATTGAAAATGTTTGCTTCTTACTAAACAATTTTTAGGTGCAACGTGATTAATTACATAATATTACGGAAATTCGTTGTTTTACTTGGGATGATATTTTAAAGTGATTGTATTTTTTCAGCTTTGAGATTTTAGTTTTTTCCTTAAAGCAGAAACTATAGGTTCAGCTTAATTATAGAATGGATTTTTATATGAAAACGTAGTTCTATACGTGTAAGTTACATATAGGCTTATTGTATAGAGGGTCCTTTAAAGAGTAATGTTTTTAAAGCCTACATTATAAATATATTTAAACAATATCATATTATGTGTTATAGTATCCTGTGTATACTATACTCGTATATCGTTAAAATGATTAATTTATGCGTTTTAATACTTAGGCCCACATTATACTTATAATTGTTTATGGTGTGAAAATAACTTATCCTTTTAATCCATTTGCTTATTACACATATCTGATACATAAGTAGGTACCCATATGTATATTATATAGATTTTAGTAGGTACTGTATATTTTAGTTATGGATAAATGTACATCAAACACATTGTAATAATATGATGTATAATAAATAACAGGTAATCCTATGCAGGATCATATTTTCAATTGTTGATCATGATATATAACATGCTGCTTTGACCATACTCGAATATGATCATAATTATTTTATTTTTAAAACATAGTATATATTGACTTTTGATTTAAGATATCGATCCAGTGTTTTAATTTTGATTGATCAGCGATAATATTTTTTTAAACACAGGGAATTACACGAAATTTAACTAATAACGGTTTATAAGTCCAATATTTATAGTTATTTCATATTTAAATAAGAATAATAGAGAAATAATAATATTATAGGTAGCTATAATCTGAAAACATAAGAAATGTGTACCCCAATTATTATTTTTTGGTACTACAACTATTATTATTTTAAAAATGTATTATTAAATTTGTTTTTAAGTCATGTATGTATATATATATTTTTGAAAAAACTATTTAATAATAGGTTCAAGAAGTTAAAACTGTATGTAAATAAAAATTTCCATAGAATAATTGTACTTAAGTAATGAACATTTATCCAATTACAAAAAAATCACCTTGTATAATATATTATTATGTCTGACAGATAACAACTATAATACATAATAAATCAAATTTAAAACATAACTAACTTATGCCTATGAATATTATGATAATTTTAAGTTTAAAAATAATATATATATATATATATATATATAATATAATTATTTAGTCCGTTTAATTACTTTTCACCTAAAAAATTTAATTGCATTTTACTTATTTATTAAAAAAGCAATTTATATTAAAATCTGAAATAATTAAAACAATTTTTGTTTGAGTTTTTAATTTGATCATTAAATTAATTGTTTTATGTTAATACATACATATTATTGTATTAAATTAACATTTTAAAATATAGACAGATCATACTTATTACACCTAACAAGCATTTGTGTACTTAAATCATAATATAAATTATTTTCAACTTGACAAATCATATATCTAACATTTTAAACGGAATACTTGTAAAATATTATTCTTTATTACTCATTACAATTAATAACAATTTTATATATTTGTTATATATATATATATATATATATATATATATATATATATATATATAACTTAGACCAATTTATGATATAAAACATTTAGGAAAAAATTTAATTAAATTTCCATTTTAAAATAACCTTAGGATTTTTTGTAAATTAGTGACGTCTACATTATAATATTATTTGAAGGATTTAAGTTAATTTCATTATTCTTTAGTAGGTTATAATTATTCATTTTACAAATTTTTCAAATTTAATCTCTAAAATACGTGTATATTTTTACGATCAATAATTTTCTTCAAAATTTTACTTCCACTTATTAGTAAAAATGTTGTTTATATTTAAAATTTTAAAGTTAAAACAAAAAATTTATTTTACGGAGAATTCAATTTTTATTTTTTTTCTTACTGAAAGTTAAATCATATCTACCTATGGAGATTAATACATTAGTAATGAACACTTTTGTCCTTATGTTATAACCCAGAAAGTTTATTTTATTAAAAATAAAATAATTGAACCGTAATTTTTTTTTTAAATATAAAAATTTAACCATATTTTTTAAATTTAAGTTATAAACAACAATATAGGTACCTTAAGGTATTGTAAAATATTTTTTTGTTATTCTTGAACGTGAATGTAGTTTTAAAACTGAAATAAACGTTCAACCATTATTTTCACCCTTCAAATGACTATATAATGCCCGCGGGTTGTACCCTTAGTAAATCTCATAGGAAGTAGATTTTTTTAGTTTGTTTTTTTTTTGGTCACCCTCTTTCTTTATTTAAGAGGTACCATAAGTTTCCATTGTCCTGCAGAAAAAAACTTATTTTTCCTCGAAGCAAAGACGGAAACGAAACCCTTGTCCCTCGTTAAGTTTGAGTAGCGAAGTGGAAAAATTATTTTGACAGTAGAGACGCGCTCTAAATACATTTTCTCCCTCAATACAAGCTTTATTATAATAGAGATACAAAACAAAAACTTTCGTTTCGAAAACGCACATAAACGAATACACAAGAAGAAATAATAAAACTGAACAGTGAAAGTTTAACTTTATTTTATTAGTTTATGTATATAGAAAAAAAACAATTATAAACATTAAAATGAAAAATAATAGCCATCACATACATTTATATAAAACAATAGTTAGTTGTAAGACTTAAGGTTATAACGGAAAATTTTGATTTCGCATCTACATATTATTGTCATATTATATAACACTGTGCATTTTTTTATGGTCACTAAAATTTTTTTCAATTTTTTTTTTTTTTTTTTTTTATTAAATTCCAAGTGGAGTGACAATTATACGAACACCCTATTGCAGGAAAAAGTGAAAAATTAATAATAATAATAAAAACACGCACTATATATACCAACTATATACGATCCAAGCCCTTTCCACGTTATAACATATATATATATATATATGTATATTCGTTAACAATAATTATTACGATCTAGACGACATTTAGAATGATAATAATAATACTATAATAATATACAATATTGTTATTATTACGACTATTATCGTTATAATAATATATCATAAAAATATTATTATATAGTCGCGATACAAGCTAGACTAGATAGTTGGGTGAACAGAGCATATAATATATACGTTACGCTTCGTTTACAAAAGTATCTATATTAATCATAATATATATATATATATACCTATAAGTATTCTAAGGTCTGTGACGACAATGCGGAGCACGTATTATCCACATTATATAATATTGCAGGTTCGAGGGGCGGGCGACGAGAAAAAGTATTAAAATCAAATAGCATAATCAACAGAAAAGTAAAAACAATTAATATAGAAATTGTATATATATATATATATATATAAATAAAAATTATAATATTAACACGGAAACATATATAATATTAATTCAAAGATATAATACGCGTATTGTTGACGATAGTCATCGTCAGGTCACGATCACGGTAATTGAGGATTGGTCGATCTCGGTCAGGTTCGATGTTTTTATGTCGTTTGTGACGGGAATGCACTTGGCGGTGCCACTGACTTCCGCGTTGTATTTCAACTCCATCGCCTTCGTTATGGTCTTCGTATTGTCGTCACACAGCACCGGGTTGCCTGTCGACGTAATTTTCATTTAAATTATGAACTAAATACGAGACGATTAGATTGACGGAGTAAACACACACTGTCTTGAAAAATTATAAACAATACAAAGTAGACAATTTTTTTTAAAATTTATTATTATAAAATACATATTTTTTTTTTATATTCTCACAACTTTCTTACTATATTTTTATTCTTATAATTAAAGTTTTTACATTTTTAAAATACGATATACTTACGTTTTGAGTTTAATATTATTTTACAGAATATTTTATTTTGGATTTCAATGTATATAAAATATGAATTTCCATCCGGCATTTAATTAGTATCATAAGTAGGGAACGAATTTAAATTCAAATTGCATTTTTTTCTAAATATCCGAAAACATTGCTTTCTAAGCACAAAGATCATTTCATACATCGAGGAATTAAAAAATGGAACTTTTATTTTGCATTTTTTATGTTTTTAAGTCATTTTTATATAAGAATTGATAAAAATCGATAAAAATTAAGCAGCGCCTGATTATAAGTACAGTGCGATTATGAAACACAAGGTAAAAGTATAACGAATGTATCTATCTAAATTGTATATTCATTTTTTATAAATAATTTTCAGAGTAAAAATAAAATAGGAGAACTATAAAATGATGAAAATAATACGAATAATTAATACCTAAAAATTAAAATGTATATAATTAAACAAATTTTTTCAATGTTAAAAATAATTTTAAAAGACTTTTTTAGTGTATTTTTTAAAATAAATTCTGTTATAAGTGCATTAAATCATATTTTTCTTGTTTTTTAGAGCATTTAAATCCATTACCTTGTCATAAGTATTAAAAAATTGATAAGCTGAGTAGTGTACCATTACTTAATCTTGCTGTACCACTTAACTTTGCTCATCTTAACTTTAAATATTTATAATTAACTACAGGTTTCCACATACATGTGAAATATCTATTTAGTTATTTTTTTTAAAAAAATGTATATCATTTTCGAGATAATATGTGTTCATCCGGTATATCGATTCACAGTTCAGAATCAACAAGTTCGTATATAATATTGACAACAATATTTTACCGAACATAGCGAATCACTCCCGTCTTACCTTCCAAGTATATTCTCAACGTGCTGTTTACTCCGTGCAATTTGCATTGTGTCATTTCGACTAGCTCTTCCTGAATGGTCTGTATACTGTTAAACTCGAGATCGGCATGACAAAGTACAGGATATCCTTGGAAGTCTTTTGATAAACCGGTCAAAACGTTGTACGAAGCTACTAACGTCTCGAGAGCTGGCAAATGAATCTACGAGACGATAATAAAAATCATTGAACGAGAAAATTATTGCACACCTATATATATCGTTACTACATTGTTATTGTATGCGGTTTATATCGTTCATCGAATTATTACCTGAGACGAGTCTGGGAGTATGTGTAACAGGTTGTGGGATACATCTAGGATTTTTAAATTTAATCCTGTCAGATCGTACGGCGATATATCGGTAAATTTGTTATGACTGATATTGAGTTTGACAAGTGTTTTGATACCTATCAATGATCCACCAAGCGAATCCAACTCGTTGTGGTCTAACTTCAAATGCTCGATTCCAGTCACTGGTTCACTTATAATCTAGTAAAAAATAGAAAATCCAAGTATTATATTATAATTTACTATTCCTAAATTTTACTGCACGTGTTGCGCATAGTCGCATTAACTATATACGTATTATATTGTATATTACGTCAGAATGGCCACTGAGTCTGGAAATCTTATTGTGCGACAAATCGACCAATTTAAGTTCCTTTAATCCCTTGATTTCGGTCAACGAGAATTCGGCGATTTTATTGTTGGACAAATTTATTTCGGATAGTTGAGTGAGTGGCAACAACGATTTGTTCAGGTGTTTTATGCAGTTGTTGCTGAGTTCTAACACTTCGATCATCGATGCTTCTTCGAATTCGTCGGACGCCAACTGCAAACATTTAAATATCATAAAATAAATGTCGATATATTATATTCATCAAATGTTTACCGATCTACAGAATATGTTTTCTGCGTAGGTGAAAACTAGATACAGTTATAAGAAAAATATTGTAAGAGATACCTAAATACAATGGAAATTGTATCACCTCGAATGAAGAGCTATTTACAATTTAATAACAGATAACATTATAAAACATAATATAGTATTCTTGTGTAATATTCATAAAAGTAAATGAAGGAATTATAATAGGAATTATAATTCCTAATATCTTTTTGATGATTACGAACTTTTCGCCTCCCCCATAATTTATTCCAATATTTTTTCATAAGCTGCACACACATACCTCTTGTATCTTGTTACCGGTGAGCTCAAGCCAAACCAATTTTCTCGACTTGGACAGCGTTTTGTTTAGTCCGGTCAACTGATTATATGTGCAGTAAAAATACCTCAACGCCTTGAGACAGTTGAGTTCTGGTGGCAAATGAGTTAACCTGTTCTTGGATACGTCCAATACTATGAGTTTGTCGTTGTCGATTGGCAATTCTCCGTCGAGATTTTTTATCCGGTTATTAGATAAGTACAGCCATTCCAATTCTTTTTGATTTCTAATAAAATATAAATGGATAGGTATTATACACAATTGGGTAAAATATTAAATATAATAAATGCAATATACACGGTATGCATGTAAGCTCTAAACATTTGAGTATAACTGATAATTACTTACAATATATGAGAATCTTAATAGGGTGTACCGACACTTTACATGAAAGGTATTCACGAATGTAATAGATAATAATTAAAAAAATATGGTTTTTAATTTGTTTTATCATATACTATAACATGGGTTTATACGTGTTATTCATAATATGTATTACTACTGTGTTATAACATTATATAGTATTATATCAAACGAACTTTGCCCATGGTACCGTTAAAAAAATATTATTATTGACGCGATAGATGAACAAAACAACAGCGCTAAACACTAGCTATATATAATATATACATATATACGTATATAACTTTCGAGAGCGCACGGCGCATTCAAACTTTGAAATTACTGCTGCAACGTAATTTACCTCAAATTTCCGTTTAATTCCGTCAGGTTGTTAGCAGCCAATTGGACTTTTCTCAACGTCGTGGGGAAAGATCCGTTCGTTATATCGGTCAAATTGTTCGTGGCCATTACGAACGTGTTCATTAACGACAGACTCTAAAAATCAATTTAAAATAACCGATCACATCAAAATATTCAAATATATTTATTGATTATTAATAATTAGACATTAACAAGAGATTTTTGTTCTTAATTTCTAAGACTAACTTTTGAAAAAAAAAGATTTTACTATACATTTTAGATTATAAGCAGAGCGGTATTATATTGGATTATAATGCATCGACTGTACAATATTATGATGTGTATATTTTTGTCATTACTTATCAATTATCACCTTTTGAAGCAGTAAAATTAACTCTATTTTCAACTTTTCTGATAGCAAATTAATTCTAGTTGATACTTTGGGCAAACAATAAAAATTTTCCAGTAATTGTATAGATATTCTAGTTTATTTCCGATTTATTTATGATAATATTTTTGTATTTAAGTAAAAATACTTGGAAATTTGATACAATAACAAGATTCTTCATAAATTGTTACCAACAAAATAGTATCTAAAACGTATATCACTACAATTAATTTTTATATAAGCGTATGAAAATCAAAAGAATTATGTAAATATTTTGTAGATAAATATGTATACATTTTTATTTTTTAAGCTTTAGTTTTTAAAATGTGAATTATTTTGAATTAAAAATAATTAGTACGTTTTGATAATATTAACAATTTTTGTCAAAATTTGAACTTCAAACGCTTATAAAAAAATTGTGTTTATGTTTTTATTTTTATTTTTAAATACTATAAAAATAACACGTGGGATCTTATATTACATTTTCAAAGTATTGGACATAACGTAAATCGTTTAATCAACATATTGTATAGAAATAAATAAAACAAAATTGAATATGATTTTAAAAATTATACCATGTATAAAATAGTGCTAAAAAATGTATTAAAAATATCATATATCTAAAATTGTTTCTGAATTGCAACAAAATAGATTTTGTAAAAAAACACGATTTTCTCGTGTAAAAACTCCCACTTTTTCTTGTATAGGTATGTTTTTCAATTTCCGCGTAAAGTATAAATATATATTACATATACACATGAATGTCATTGAGAATATTAGTTACGTAAGATTGATGATGATAAACATTTCGAATTATTATAACAAATAACACTACAATATTTGTTTTCTTGTTTTTACTATATTAATTCAATAGTACAATAACGAAAAATATTATTTCACATTCATAATGTTTTTATCGCGAGTCTGTAGACTAGCGATTGCGTTTAATCTCAACAGGGTGAAGGATTGCAGCTTGCGCTACTTCCTGTTTGGTACACGCGCTTTCCCACAATAGAGCTGAGCCCGCCCGGAAAATATGTCTACATATTTTATAAAACCATATTATTACAATAATAAAATAAAATATATCTAATATATTATACGACGATTAGTCAAAGAATTTTTATTTACAGTAAACCGCATATACACGACAATATGATATATAAGTTGTAACGTACTTGAAAGTCCCCAGACGCAACGCTGTGTATGGAATTCCTGGCCAAGTCCAACACCTCGATACTGGGCATGTGCTTAAATATCTGAGTAGGAACTGCACAGAGTCTGTTGTCCGACAAGTACAAGATCCGTATTCTGTTCATACCAATGAAAGCCTCGTCCGGTAGCGTGCTATAAGGTGGAACAAAGTCATCCGTAATAATTATTGGGTAATCATGTAATTTTACGAAAATAATCTTATATAGTAGGTTGTAGGTGATATAGTTATTATTCTATCGTCGACAACAATGTCATAATAATCGTGACGAGTCAATTTAGATCGTCTAACGCCAACGTAATAGTGTTTTGAATAATATAATTCTGCTCGTCATGTCTCTTTAATTTTTTGTGTAAATAAAATTCGTTGTTCGGCAATTTAAGCCTTAAACTGAAACTTAAACTTAAGTTTAAGTTAACTTAAAAGGACAAACTTTACAATATTTACTAAACTTCGCTGGGGGGGGGGGGCGTCGAAACTTCCAAGACCATAACTACACGGCGTGTCCATCACCTCTCGTCAAATAAATGCCGTTGTAAATATCATTACTTAATTTTTATTTAGAAAATACACGAAAATTGCTAAAATTGCAAAAATGTCCGACCTCGGAATACAATATAAACATGAGTATTATGTATAACTATATGGTCTGTTTGATAACTATGATAATAATATTATATACCTACCTATATTATGTCTAACCATTAAATTTACGCAATGCTCACGTCTATTCGGTTTGCCGGAACAATATTTATCTCAAAAAAACGTAATCGTAAATATTGTAATAATTATATAAAGTTACATGTCGTGTATTGCCGTATTGAAGTAGTGCAGATGTTATTGTTTTTACGAAACAATAATAGATAATGAATAATCCGATCGTCATGGCGAATACCCTAACACGTCGTACATTTACCTATATACATATTAATGTTAATAATATTTTAATAAAATGTTCATGAATTAAAAATTTAATGTAATAAACAGACAAACAATTTATATTATACAATATTATGTAACAATTTGTTCGTCAATAATATTCGAACAGTAACGAAAATCGAAATAATAAAATGTTTATTTGTTTGAATTTGCAAACGTTTTATGATTGATCAAAAAGAGATTTTTCGCAAAAATCTATAAATATACTAGTTTTTATTTACTTTATGACCTTAAGTACATAATTGGTATCTGCTAATATCGAGTACGAAAAATCAAATATAAAGAGGCTCGTGAAATATTATTTTACAATACATAATAATTATAAAAAAAGTCCAGAGCTTTTTACTTTAGTTTTTGTACTCGTTATTAATTTTTTCACAGTAAATATCTGTAATATGATTTTGAAAAATTATTAACACGTAAATAAGAAAGTCATAATAGTTGTTGTACAATTTATAGTATTTTTGATTTACTTAAAGTCTACATTTTTGGTTTTGTGCACAAATATATAGTCTAGTTTTTGAATAGTTGAAATACTTTAAAAGTCAAATCACCTATTGCCATCAGGTTTATATCAGATGATTTCAAAAAATAAAAATAAAATATAAAAATTTAAAAATAAATACTTTTAGATAAGTAATAATTGTACATATGAATATTATATCGATAACTTTAAGACGTTTACAATTGTATTACACTAATACCAGATTTTAAAATAAAGATTTTTTTTTAATTTTCCCATCTGTTAGAACACTATATATTGTTTGCATAAATTTTTGTTATCTGAAATGATAAGATTGTACATTATCACAGATCTACAAACTGTCTGTAATAATTAAGTAAAATTTACTTATGACAAGTGAAAATAGTTTTTGTTTTGAGTTATCGATATACAAAGTCTAGATGGACATAGTGCAAATTGTTGATTTTTCATCAACTATTCACTATTACTTTACTTATATTATAAAACGACAAAACGTTAATATAATTATCTCAAAAAAGTTATGTACTGAAATTGAAAATAGCTTTATGTACCTATGTAATAATATAATATATATATATCTAAAGGTCAAATATTGTTTTGGTCAAAAATGCTAACAACTATCTTAAAAATCTTAAAAAGAATTTGCAGTCTATGCTATATCAGAAATAGCTAACACGTAACTATGTCAGAAATACGCGCATACAGGGCGTGTCTGGAGAATTCGACGCAATCTCTGGTGTTTTTAAATTATTTCAGTCGAATCATTTAGTTCGGATAACACAGCAATAGCACAGTGCATCAAATATAGTCAATGCCAGATTAAGAGATATTTAGCCACAGGACGGGTGTTTTTCCGGTGGTCGATTACTATACGACATGCACAATACTATTGTCAATAGAGTATATTGTAAATATGTTTAATTCGTCCCAGTGATTTGAAATATAAATAATACTGTATACGGTCTCGAAAATTTGCGCTCGAGAACAGGTGCCATTTCCACGCTCCTTTAAACAAGTCTAAACTATACGCGGTGCGATAACGAGGACTTTTACGTTATAATCGTGTATGTGCCTACGCTATTATAAATGTATTTTAATACAATATTATACAAAGACACCCACCTGAGATTGTTTTTGGTGAGCTTGAGGTCGACTATCGGGAAACCCAGCTCGTTGAACCGCCTCGTGTCCAGGTCGTGGAGTTCCGAGTATTCGATGTTGAGCACGTAGTCGAACACCGCGTCGAACTTGTTCTGGAGCGCGCCGATGACGCTCTCGAACGACACCATCTTCTGGCAGATGACCATGATCTTGGGCCGGACCATGCCGGTGAAGTAGCTGCACGTGCACGGCGATATGCTCCGGCGCACCGAACAGTGGAGCGGCGTGTCTTCCAGTATGTAAGAGCCGCAAACGCCGGACATGACGAACGTGGACACGGCCGTCACGAAACACAGACGCGACCAGTTCATGATCGCGGTGTCGATATGCTCACGGGTTTGGTATGTGGTTCCGGTGCGGATTCCGCCGGGACGACGACCGTTCTGTCCCGTGGACACGAATGTAAATGTTGACAATCGTCGTCGGTTATTGTTACCGTGTGCGGTCTGCGTTCGTTTTAGGCGCGCGGCGTGACGACTGGCGGCGGATTGATGCTGAAGCAGCTACGACAATAATTATACCGTTTCCTGCATCCCTGCAACAACGACCGGGGGCCGCGCGACTGTTAATAATAAATATAATAACGTGTATAATGTATGTATAGATGTAATTATATGGAAACGGTAGTGGCGGCCGAGAGAAGAATTTTTTTACGATTTAAATTTTTATTGATCGATTTGACACTCGGCGGACGAGTCAGGGGGCGGAAGGGTGGGGGTCAAATAATGCAATATACGCCGCTGTAATATAACACACACGCACACGCGCACACACACACACACACACACACATATATATATATATATAGGTACAGCACAGTACACGCTCGACGCCGTCGTCGCAACTCGCTCGTTACGCGCGCGGCAACTATACTACGATCATGTGCAGCATAATATTGTAATAGTATAATCGACAATCATCATGTCCGATGCAGCGCGCTCGTATAATAGTAGTACACACTACTCTGTCTGAGTGTGTTTGTGTGTGTATGCGCTAAAGCAATGGGGGGGAGATACGGTCGTCCCCTCCGCGATCAAACGGTACCCGTTGACTTCGAATCGCGGCGTCTGGCACCGAAAGTGGACATTTTATTAAACGATTTTTTTCAGACCTTGCACATGAATAAACGTAATTATAACAATTGTAATAATATTATTTTATATTTATGCGTTACGAAATAAAAGCGATTTTTTTTCCATAAATATGTATGGGTTAGTCACGCGTACTTTTCGAAGTAAAAATCTTTTGTAATATTCCATACCTATATAAGTATGACTTTTCCGAAAATGTGGTTTAAGATTTTAAATAATATAATTATTGTTACATAAGTTTTCATAGTAAAGAATGATGACGTATAATAATATTATATAAAAATATTTACATACATATATATATATATATATATATTATTGCGTATTATATATTATATAAATTAAAATCGTCGACAAACGACGATGGTCGCAAGTCCGATGTGATCGAACTGAAACGTTTTTTGTCTATAGATTTCAATAAATGTATACTATTACCATAATCTAATTCTCACCAAACCCTACTCGTAACCCGAGAGACCCATTCAATTACACCATAGCGGCTACGCGTAAATGATAGTGACGTAAGCTAATACAATACACATGAGTTTTGCATTATAGTATTTCAATTACATTATAATTCAATAATGCTGCGATTCGTCTGTGTTATATTATTATGACGTACAAGGTGTTATTTTTTTGACAGAACACCGACGTCGCATTTTCTCCTTTTTTTTTTAATTTCTATACAGACACTTTGAATACAGAGTGATATAAATATTGATAAAATAATATTAATTTCAAATCAATGCAGCCCTTATTTGTATCTATCGAACACATTACCGCAGTCCTCATTAAACAAACTTAAATAACTCAAGAACTACTCATAGGAGTTTTGATTTTAATAATTAAATATTTCTAAAAAAAAATTGTTTTCTAAATAATTTATTGTTTAAAAAGAAGACTGCCATTTAAAAAGCAGAAGTTTATATCATCACAAGACCCTTCTTATTTAAGTTGTACAATAAACTAAAAAAATTAAAAATATAGTATTTAAGTATATTTAAAAATTCGATAAATCAAACTTTGAATATCTGTGTTAATGTATTATTAAAGAAAAAAGGAGTATGATGTGCTTGGTAAAACACCCTGTACCAATATAATATCCACGATTCACATCTTTTACAGGTGTTTTGTGCTTAGATTATCGGACTGGGACTATAACGATCATTTCGCAGTTGCGATTATCATCAGCTAAACTGTGGTCGATTTTAGCTTACATAGAAATTGTACTACATTATTATTACTATTACATTAACGCATTAATACATCGTTTAATAAAAATACGTACATCGTTTTGATAAAAAATGACCATGTACATAACTATATGTGGTTTTCGTTGTAACAATTTATATTTTTTTTTACCCCGTCAATAATGCACATGCTATCGGCATATTATTATGAGCAAATATTATCTTATAATCATTATTTTTTTTGCCGTTCCCAAGAAATTCAAGAAATTGTTATCGATCCATTAGCAACCAACTGTTATAACAATGATTATTTTAATAATATGATACACAGCTGCGTCGTTCATTCGGTCCAGACGTCAACATTTTGATAACGTACATAATGCGTAGATATATGTTTTCCGATTCTACAGTTGTAATATAATAAAAACAAAAACAATCAAAATAACTTCGATTTCGGACAATAGTTTCAATTGTACTTTTCACTGTATACGATACAATTTATATCGATTAAAATACCTATGCATGCCCTATGCCTTGCAAATTTTCGTTGGATGGATAAGCGATCTATAATAATGTTGTACAAAGTACACGAATGAAAATCGATATAGCGGCTTGCAAACGCACACATATTCAAATCATATTACATTAACCACAATCGGAATATCATAAATGTAAAGAAAATAAAAATTAAATAGTCTATTTTACATTAGATACGGTTATTTACGTAAAAGTTACGTTTTTTGACAACGCACGTAATTTCGTAGAATTATTATGCTAAATTAAAACCAAAATTCTAATATTGGATGTTGTATATACTTTATGTGTTATGAGCATACATTTTAATATCGATAAAACTCATCAAACGCGATCATCTCAAAACTAAGTTATTTAAGTTGATTACTATATAATATTATACTTATGATGTTCTGATGGTAAATATGATGTGATATCGTAAGTATTTGTAGATGGTTTCGCTTCACTCGCGGCTATTTTACACCATAGAGATTCAAACGATCATTTAATTTATTGATGAGTAATAATAATTATTGCGTTAACGAAAAATGCCATTGTACAATTTAAATAGTTCCGATACAATTAACCTAACCTCATGACGTTAATATTTTATTGACCCCAATTATTTCACCAATAACGTACTACAACCAAATCCTACACGACTATCATCGCATATGTTGTACATAATATAATTTATGTAGTTATATCTTATGCATACATAATATAATATATTCTCGTATAAAGACCACAAATTTACCATTATATTGTGATATACTGCTAATGAACCACTGTATCAAAGGTGATCAAGAGTGTCAGTCAATCACATATTCGAATTTTTACATAAAATACATTTAAAATGCAGCAAATGCTGGGAAACTTACGAGGTTGAACTTTTCTTATCCATTATATTTATTGTTATTTATACATTTTTGGATTTTTTTTTCAGATTTTAGATAGTGTTTATGCATTGCTCGTGTGATGTAAATAATTTTTAATTAGTATAATAATCATCGAGACAATTTATTCGTAAATTATATTAAGAATTAAACGATATATATTAGCTAAAAAGAAATAATTAGGTATAACATGTACTTTATCTATCCTTATATAATCTTATATAATATTAGCTGATGAATATATTTATAGAATGAGACCAAGTATATAATTTTAATTATTTAACGAAAAAATTGATATTTAATCATTCATAGATAGACAATATTACGTTGATCGATAAATCTTAAAATAATAAAGATCCGCATAATACAGTCAAGTTTAATTAACTAAAAATATATATAAATACATTTACATATAATATTGTATTACAATAGATACTGAATAATGACAATAAAAACAACCTCCACTTTACCTTATTTTGATTTTTAATCATTGCAGCCACCTTTAATTTTAATTTCATAATCTGAAGTAAAAATGTTCTAAAAATGTTGATATACCGATCGTAATAATATTAGTATATTACTAAAAGAATAGTATTTTTTTTTTTTCAAAAAAAATTCAAGTTAAGATAGTATAGACTGTAGAAGCATACCACTTTTGTCATTTCACTCTATACATGCTACTCGTATATCGAAGTTTTAAATGCCTTTATCTAATAATAATAAAAAAAAATCAAAGCTATCAAGTTATCATAATTATCAATTGACATAATAAAAAAAAATGTATGAAATTATTCTGCTTCAGACTGCAATTGTAGATTCGCATTAGTCATTAACCGGCAAACGTTTGGTTGATAAAAATTAAGAATGTTAAGATTGCTATTTGCTTCTTATAAATATACTTATTATGTTTTGTAAATTGTTTAGTTGATATTCTTGTCAAAATAATTAGTGTTTGCTATTAAAATAATCGCAATGTGTATAAAAAAGATTATAATTTTACTATAGGTACTGTTAATATTTAAAAATAAAGACAATATTTTACTACATAGAATGAATGAAACAATTTTTTTACACAAGCTTTGTTTCATGCTTACTTTCTGATAATTTATATAGTTGCTGCAGTATGTAGGTATCTATTGTGGCAGTGGTCACGAAACAGAATAATAATGAGATGGCACTACCCGTAAGCTATACATGAGATGACCTTTTCCTGACTGTATTATGTACCTATTATACATACATATTTACAAACCATATACGATGATTTAAAATCGAAAAATATTTTAATCATGCGGCTTAGAAAATAATAATAATGATAAGAATACCCAGTGATTAATTTAAATCTCAAACAACATAATATTATACATAAGTACCTGCACATCATCAACACGACTAATAAAGATAATAATAATATTATTAACGCGTGCAGCATTTTAATATACAAATATACAGAGTGATTCATCAAATATGTACACTTACTATTTTTCTTCAATTATGTACCTAATTATTTAAAATCTGATTTTTAATAAATACGACTTAAAGATCATTTATTTAAATTTTTGAGTTTATTGAACTATTTAAATAAGTAGTAATCTATATGGAGATACAAACTAATGTTTTTCAAATGGCAATTCCCCTTTTAAACAG
This sequence comes from Rhopalosiphum nymphaeae, assembly GCA_036289425.1. NCBI lineage: Eukaryota > Metazoa > Arthropoda > Insecta > Hemiptera > Aphididae > Rhopalosiphum > Rhopalosiphum nymphaeae. The sequence continues at coordinate 3,644,198 of JAZAQC010000004.1, forward strand.
CAAATTATTTAACAGATCATTTTTCTGAAAATTTTTATATATCAAAGTCAAAATTCGTGCAAGTAGCATTTCAGTTATTTAACATCATGTACTAAGGGTCAATAAGTCCATGATAATGAGTTTAAAAGATATGATAGCCATGGTAATTTTATTAATTCATATTAATCTATCAATATTAAAATTTTATAAAAAAAAAAAAATGATACAAGTACGAATATATTAAATAACTATTAAATCTGACATTATATCTATTTTATATTTTTGTAAAATCATTTTAAACCGAAAAAAAATTGTACTTAACATTTTCATAAACTTATTTTAATAAATTCATTGTTAAATTTTTAAAAAATGGGAGTGATTATGGTTTTTGAAACACTCTGTTTAAGCTGTGTCCGGATAATTGTTATAATTTCGCCATTGATAACAGTATTCTGTTTTCTTTTACCGGTAATAAAATATAATATACAATGTCAACGTTAAATGTCAGCCGAATGGCCTGAATGTGATAAATATTATTATGATATCGCATTACGTGCACACACTATAAGATAATATGATATTTATATATATTATTAGATATTAATAATTTACAGAAATTAAGTTAGGTATTAAATTGAAATCCTGGGTAAAATGACGCCGCCACATTGGTATATTATTCATTGATATTATAATTTATTATACTGATTTTCTTTAATGTAATTCACTCATTATTTCAAAAAAATATTAAAATGTTTTCAATTGTTTTTTAATGAGTATTTTTAAATATACAAAAAACCATCATTCTTTGATTAATTTTACTACCTATATATTTTAAATTACAAAATGTATTTTTAATTACACATATTCTAAAGCAGTATTTTTTTGGAAAATTTTGGTATACCTATACAATTTTAATTCTGAGCAAGTATTTATTTAGTTATAAACATTTAAAGTTATCTGGGCTGAGTGGAATGGGATGGTAAAAATAGGTTCGAAATGGGTAGGTAAGGTACACCTAAAAAGTTTAGCACACTAATCCGTTCATCAAAACTTTAATTACTTATAAGGAATTGCAACTTACAACTAATTAACTACTAGTTTAAAATTTGTTTTTTATGGATTGAGATTAATATAAAAATAATCTACTTTGGAATATGAAATTAAAATTATGTGTAATAAAATTTTAAAAATTGATAACTTAAAAAATTTGGTTTCGAAACCAAATAAATGAAACAAAAATAATGTGTGTATTGTAATAACATATTTTCAAAAATTAATGTTATTTATGATAATGATTGTTAAGATTGTTTACTATTAAAAAAATCACCCTGTATACGTATACAAGCGCGCAATCAAGTCGATAAAAAGGTAGGTACGTCTGATAAAAATTGCAGACCGCATGTGTATACGCAATTTATTGTTTTTTATTGAATAGAATATGAAATAATATTTCCATTCCAAACATGATATAAAAACGTAGAATGAAAAAAAAATATATTTTATCTACATAATATTATATTGTATCGGCAAAATCGAATTACTCAATACATCGTCAGCAGTATATAGTAAAATATTATTTTGTTAAAATTAACAGTTAAATCTTAAATTGTATTATAATTAATTGAAGCAAAAATGAAAAAAGTGTACACGTGGTTTATAGGTTTTTTTGTTTTATTAAAAGTTTTGATTTTATTTTCCAATTAAGAATTAACCGAAATTTAATGTTAAAATATGTAACAATACGTTTATCCCATTATATTCATTATCATTTGTGTATGTTTTTGATATTTTTCTAATTCTCTTAGACCAAAGTCCTTCGGTACCAAGATAGTAGGTACATGTTGACCGTGATAGCTTATTATATTATTAAAAATCTATACCTGCTTATTATATTCACAAGAACTAGATTGCCAATAACATGAAATACTTTAATCATTAAAATATAAACAGATTACTATATAATTTGTTGTATTTTTACATTTATCTTTTATTATTATTTAAATTGATTCATGGTCCAACATTTTAACATTCTATAAGTCCAAAAATTAGTGAACATTTATTGTTAAATTACAATATTCCCCTCCTCAAAATCGACATAATAATTTTACAGTAACATACGTCATCATTAATAATATTATTTATTATCAATAAAAGTGTGTAACGTACCTAGTATACGAAAAATATTAATAAATATATATTTAATATTAATATCATAATATGTCTATTGTCCGTCTATGCAACACATGCGTTTGTTCTTTCATGTCCTTAAAAACTTGAAATATTATAAGTTGTAATACTCTATATAATGTAAGTTGTAATAACCTATATATTATTATATATTAATATTTTATGTTTATTCTTTAAAATAGTTGTATTGTATGGTATTAGTAATTAGATTAAATAATTAAATATTTCGTTTGAATCGTTTAAATGAGTAGGTAACTTGATAATACATATGTATCATATATATACTACATAGTATATTATATCTTTTAAATAAATGTTTTGAATTTAAACACAAACAACTCTAAAATTACAATATACAATTACGCTGTACAGAGTACATCTCATATATTTGTCATTAATAATTTAATATTTAATTTAAAAAAAAAATCTTTTGATATATGCTAATTTTTTAAAATCATTTAATAGATATACTGTGTATCGTGGAAATTATTCATGAACCAACACACATTTTATAAACACATTAGTTAAAACTGCCAATTAATGAACATTATTCACAAACGATTAAGACAAATTACTATATATATATAGTTTCGAATAAGATAAATCTACATTACGTGTTTAATGGCTCAGTTAAAAATAAAATAATAATTAACTTCAATTAAATCGTCGTAATGTTTAAAATATATACAAAAAAAAAAAATGATGATTGTTGTACAATTTTTTATTTAAGAATAAAACATGTCGTTTACAATAATAGCATACCTACATTATATATATATAGGTATATACGAGTATATACGTACTGCACACGGCTACTGCTGTGATAGCAAATAGCGCATACACACAAATGGACACAATTTAACTTTAATTTGTAATGTAAAGAGCACTTGTCGTTTGTGTGTATAACATCAGCGTTGTGACGATACAATTAAACAATAAAATAATAATAGAAAATTGGTCGTCGCGTCATTGCGCGCTCGCCGACCCAACGCATACGCTGCAGCCTACTCACCAATAAAACGGTGTGCCTAGTACACCCGTATAATACCGGACTTTTTAAAAAAACGCGATACACGTATTTTATCGTTACAGTAATAATTGTGTATACCTATGCGAGTAATGATGTACTGAACACACACATTATATATATATATATATACGACGAAGTTGTACGCGTAGTGATCATCCGTACGATGTATCGTATTATTGTACTAAACTATTTGTGTACAAATACATAAAATCATTATTGAGAACGCGGTTTAAAGGCGATGTTTTCTCGCCGAACACGTGTTTAGCATACGTTTTTCGACTACACACGTTCGTACACTGAGTACGTCTATACAGGCGCACAATAATACACACATATACATATGTTTAGCTGATATAATGTTATACTTCGACGAGAAATGGCGTGTGTGTGTGTGTGTGTGTGTGTGTGTGTGTGTGTGTACACAAATATTATGGGTCGACGGAACTTATAGGTCGTCCGATAGGTCTCGACAATCGATCAGAGAATCGCTGATTTATATAATTAATATTTCTATTATAATATATTATAATATACACATACTACACGGGTAATAGTTGTGTATGTTATAACAGTGCTGTTATGTAATCGCCAATCAACACTCGACAATAAGCGGATAACGTAAATAACATTTATATAATATGATCATATTAAACGATTTACATATATATATATATATGTGTGTGTGTGTGTGTGTGTGTGTGTGTGTGTGTGTGTGTGTATAGCGGGTGCATAGGCCGGTACGTATAGCACAACATAATGTTATAACGGAGTGCACGGCGTATAGAACTTTCACAACTCCAACCGCCCCGGATAAGACCAGAACTTCGCGAAATCTGTCGTTTCCCACCGAAATCTTATAACTATTGATCGCAACCACGAGAACGCAAGAACTTTAACTCGAGCGATTTCAGTGGTAGCGGCGTACCATGCCCCGCAGCTGCACTCGAGTCACCGTTGTATATGCGCGACATATTCGCGACGACCGATACGGCGGTACACGTCACAACAGCTCCTGCACCGTTATTTTTTGTACATTTCAATAAACGACGATATGTGTAGTATTCGTGTTCGACGCAATAAGGTGTTTCAAGGGGCGACGCCTAACTCTACGTGCAGACGCATCGAGACCAATATTACGTGCCCGGACTGCCGGTGAATGCGGGTGTGATAGTCGAGGGCAAAGGCGGTGTATAATATCCGTACACGGGAAATTTGTGAACGTTCGGCGGTAAAGCACTCGCAACCACGTCCCTTTGCACTGCGCGCAAACTATAAATTATAATATCATATCATTATCCATCTTACAACGCCGTTCATTTAATTCCATCGGGAAACTGCTTGCAGAATATATTAATAATATGAAGACCGTCTGCGGCACCTGTCGGCAATTTTTCTGTCCATCGACAGTCAAAAAGAGAAATGTGTCGGAAATCACCGAGTACGATTTCAACGTATATGTCTCGTTAAGTCACGAGCAGACTGTAGTATACATAAAAATTATAATTTGGGATATTTTCTAGTCCCGTTAGTTATTACTTTGTTCGTCGATTAAAGACAACAATATACATATAATCACACGACTAAGTATAGAAGAAAATAAATGTAAAGACTGTAGAAATATAAATGTATAACATTTTTAAATTAGTCAAAACGGATTGATCGAAATACATTAAATGATTGTAAAATAATACAATTTAAAATTAACTCATTTCGTTTTTATATTATTATAAAATGGTCTCGATAGCCGTAAATTGTACAGTCCGGCCACATTTCAACGCTACCGCCATATATGCAGTGCATAAAGAACCTTAATACTCTATTAATTATCCTCAATTAATGGCATTCGATGTGTGCACAATTAATATCTAAAATAAAGTACATTCAAATGTCAATATTTAAAAATATTTAAATTCAAAATTTAAAATAGTAGTAAGCGATTAAAAATCTCATATTTTAATAAATGTTAACAAAATTATTTATTAAAATGTATTATTTTATTGTTCATTATAATGTATACTCATTTGAATAATAAACGATATTAATTAAAATGATAAAATCGTATGTATATATTCGATAACTATTATCATAATTAAAATAATGAGATCTAATAATACGCATGATTTTTTCAATTATAAATAGTTGAGCTATTATAGCTATTTTAAATGATTTCAGATATTTTATATATTTATATAATATGATATGATTTTTTTAAATGGAATAACGAAATCCTATGCACCATCGATAAGTTTACCTAATCGGTTAGAAAAATAATAATTATAATTATTGTTGTAACACCACAACACTGCGACAGACATCCCTTATTTATTGGCGTAATCGCGTAGATATTCGGTAATTGTAATAATAATATTGTTGTAATAAAGCAATTGTTTAAAAAAAATATTATTATTGGTATAACAAGCTTTTCAAACGCAATTCTAGGTCAGATTACACACCTAATAATTTGCATTTTATTTTTACACGACGCCTACCTATATCGATTTCTAAGAATATAATATTAATTTGTATTCTCTCTACATTGGACTTAGACGTGTTAGATTCTCATATTAACGTTTTTTCTGTCGTTAACCCGTATTAATCGTGATTGAACTTTTCTAAAATACTTATTTAATAGAAATTAGAATACTTAATACATAGGTAATATAATAATGTTGGCGGCGAAATCGATAAAAAAAATAATTGCTTTATGATCTCATTGCTAGATTAATTTTACTAGCCATTATACTTTGACTAGCCAAATTTCAGCAAGGTGAACATAAGATTCTACATTTAGACGATTTGTAAAATCAACAAATATCTCTGTAATATAATTTAATGTTATGATATGCACGTCATGATGCCAGACGTGTAATCTTAAGTAGTAGGGACTGCGGTATGCTTAATCGCATAAATTATTTAGGGAATTATGAAAATACGTTGATTTACTGTAATAACCACCGAAAGAAGGATATATTGATTATTATAATAGCGTATACAGTGTAGGTACGTAACATATTATTCGAAAAATTGACTGCCTCATGACAATCTGTATTTAATTATAATATTTTCTAAACAAATTGGTTTTGAAAACTTAAATACGGACGTAATGCAATTTCAAGCATATTCGACGGTTTAAGGCATTATTCTAAATTTTAATGGGTCTTATGAAGATTACATATTTTGTCGATTCTACAATACGAATATTTAAACGAAAATCTTAAGATTTAAATATACCTACCCTCAAGTAGTAGTATTAAATAATGATGTAAGGGTTTCAAACGAGTTATGGTGATAAAAATACTTGGTGAAAAATTCAAGTATAATAAATAGTTTTATGATATAATTTAAAAAATCAGTGACACGTTTATCTGTAGACTAAATGGATAATCAGTTAAAAATAAATCAATACCAGTGAGAATATAAAAGACTAACATAATGATACTATAATAGACTATGGGCTATGGCTAAATAATCTGCGACAGGTAAAAAATGTATTTATTTATTAATTTATTATTTTTTTATATTTACTACATATTTTCACGTATTTTATTGGTAGTGGCGTCGTGTGTTTTTGATAACAGTTTTATTCTTGTTCAATACAAACAACTTATACATTTATTTATTTCATAACTTTAGTATAATTTATTGTTTCAAATACAAAAATTACTATTACTAATAATATCACGACAATAATTAACAACCTATTTCTTATTACATAACATGACAAAACAATAAGATTCTAATACAAATTATAATTTAATAAAATATTAAATAAAATTGTTTTGTTTTAATTAATTAAAATTATATTATGTATGATATTATAATGAATTTAATTTATATAAAGAATTAAGAGGTAAATAATAAGTAGCACATTACAATTTTTTTTTTTAATTTTTGTTCAGATTTTGTTGGTAGCAAATATTTTAATTTTATTTAACTATAATATTACATAGAATATGATCGTTATAAAAACAAAATATATCATATTAAATAAAACAACATTTTTTTTTTTTACTTTTTATTTACAAACATTTACTAATATTTTTTTATAAGCAACACTTCCCTTAAAAAATCTTTGAAATCTTGATATTTTATTAGAGTTTGGGAAAATCCTTTTGTAAAATGTATTATTATTTAATTTATAATTTTTTTGCAGTCCTAATGCACAGAAAGCACCATATTTTATTACTGTATATATTACTTGGTCTCATAATTCTATAAACAAATAATATATTTCTATAATTGATATCTGATAATATATGTTGAAGTCTATTATTTTCGCATGGCTTTTCTTTAACAACGACCAAGTATAGGAATATAAGTAATTTATATAACACATATAAGGTATATTAAAAATCGAAGGTACAGAACATTACAGTTATTTAGTCACCTCTACATTTCTAGATAAAACGCAATTGGACATTAGACATTGATTGTACCTTACACTACTACAATGAAAAACTTGTTAAATTTTGATAATGTTAGACACATGTTGTTGATTTTAAAATTATTTAACATAAAAATTTAATATAGTACCTATATCGGCTATGTTTGATATATTTGTTTACAAATAAACAACTAAATAATGGGATATGAATATTATCCAATATAAAAATACTTGTAATCATTCATGGAAAAAAATTGATAATCTATTCATTAAGTTCATTCCGAAAATAATTGAATAATGTAATTCAATGATTACTACTATTAAAATAGGACCTAATTACCTAAGTACTGCAGTAACGCAGTGTATAATTTGCATTTTAAAAATTCGATATTTTTATTTAACGAATGCACTTTTTAGATTTATTACAGAAGCAGTAAATCAACGAAGAGGGTGATATTTTATAAATGTACACGTCTCGTATTTCCCTAATAAATTAGGTACGCATAGGTACAAGTGAAACTCGTGAAACTTTAATAGGAATAATCGTAAAGCGTATTTGTCTTTGTTTTTTTAAAAGATCCAAGTAATTTAGGGGTTGCAAAATATTAAACTTATATAAAGTGTGATGTGATATTTTTTAGAAAATAATAATAGTAAAACTAGCTACTACCCTAATCGCTATAACACTTATAACGCTTATAATTGTTTTAACCTGTATAATTATGTAGTATGTCTATTACATGGAAACGTCCGTAAAAAATCGGTTCGCAGCAGTGGGTGAAAATTAATCTAAACTTCAACTACATTCCCTAAATTCCCTTTAGAAAAAAAAAAACAGTTCATATCCATTGCCGACGTTTCGTTATAAAAATCTACAGTTTTAAAAACTTTTCTGTAGGTGCAAAGAGATAACGACCAATGCATGGGGATATCAATGCCACCTGTCTCGTCCCAAAAAGTTTTCGTCGATTTGCGTTTTGCGAATTTATTTTATATAATATTCAAATGTCATATCGTAGCCATATCAACCAACTAGCCCGGTGAAGTATATATACATACATATACCGTGTAATGTATCATATAGTCGCGCATGCCCTATGGTGTGGCTGTATTCGTGTAGGCGATATAATTTTTTAACACAATTCAATATTGATCGATTCCGACGACTATGATTTTATTATTATACAAAACACGCGGGACAATATATTGTAATACCGTATCATATAGACACATGGGGGGAAAACTTCGCGCTGGCGGCGGAGGTACAACTTCCTTGATGGGAGCATATTTTATTTTATGCGTCTTTGCCAACCCGCGCGAACAAAAGCGGCGGACCGTAGCCAGTCGACGGAAACGATGCGTCGCGGCCTTGGGCACATTTTTGCCGCGTCCGTTCGTCCGACATAATATACGTACGTACTGTGAGGAGTTCTATCGCCACACGCGCGCGTTCTCCACGAAAAGGGATTTTTTACCATTTGTTCACCTGTCGCCGATTTCTCGTTCATCGTGACAACAACGGTAGTATAATACAGCAATAATAATAGGTGTACAACAACGGCAAAATGATTTGTGTGCTTACTAAACATCATCCGACGACGACGACGACGACGACTACGTTACGACCAAGAGACAGCGGCGGCGGCGGCGGCGGCGACGGCGGCGTTTCAGTCCTCGTTCGCGGTCCACTGTGGTTGGAAGACGGCGGATCGACGTAAACGACTTTTCGACTTTCGGTAAGCGCACTAATACACCAATACTGAATAATAAATTATAAACGTACAATATTATATAGAATCGTAAGACGGGTCTCGAACGGTGCGTGGCGGATTGTGAGAAAATAAAAATAAATGTTAAAAAACGAAAATACCTATCACTCGCCCAAGAGGAGCCGAGTCTCACCTCTCCGAGAAGATGAAAAAGACAACCGTCCAACGAAAATCTGTCGCGCGGGGTAGTCGTTCAATATAATTTAAGTATTATACTTTGCGTATACCTATTTATGCGGTACAGGTCGACGTGACGCTAAACGTACTATTACTATCGTATGATATACAATGTTATGTCTGTACGGCAAAAAGCGCTGTGCGATGGCTGATCGAATATCGTCTCGAATCCGTTCCGGGTGCGCGTCGCGGCGTGAAGTGCGTTGCGTGCGCGAGGCAAATGCTATCAAACTGACCCGCGCGGATCGGCAAAGGGGACACACGTCAAGAATACACTTTTAAATGGACCGGCCGACCGACGGGAATAGCAATAAACACGAATTACACGAGCGCGCGCACACGCACGCGATAAGTACCTATACATATTATTAAATACGTCTTTGTACCACATGTGTATGTGCGCATTATAACAGTGTACGACGGACATGTGTGTACAGGGTGTGCATTGAATACGCGACACGATTCCGGTGTATAATATTGTCAATAAATCGCCGCGAATACACCCTGTATAAGAATTTGTGTGTGTATGTATAACGCGTGTGCGTGCGCTCAACGTACGACTACGGACGACTTATTATTTGATATAATAATACATTATATTGTTGTGTTCAAATCGTTTCTATCTATCTCTCTCTCTCTCTCTCTCTCTCTCTCTCTCTCTCTCTCTCTTTCTGGCACTCTGGCACCGTCTCCGTTTTTTCCTACTTATACTCTTGTTCTCGATTAGCGATTTACTACGATTTATTGCATTATTATAATGATGATGACATCATTGACATCGCACAGTGTAGCTGACGCCGACGTGTAGATATACGTACCAGCTAAAATACATCACGATGATGATATCAGTGAGTGACGGTGGCGAATCGTACCTTATTATAATTTTTAATACGTAAAAATATTGTGTTCGCAATCCACCGGGAGACGGCCGTGTTTTCGAAATGTAAACGCCAAACGTACGTACATAGGTAGGTACATATTATTACGTGCCGTGTAAAGGTATATAATAATGTTTATGTAGTAACATCTACCTAATCTGCCTACAACAATATATAAAAATATGCGCATTCCATATTATAATATATATTGTAGGTATATATAGCTATAATATAATTTTATATTACATATCCACTAAACACCAACGCTGCCGCCCTGACATTGTATAATATGCGTCATAAGTCATAATACTCTTATTAGATTGTACGATGTGTTATATCTTAGTGTAATATAATGTAAAAATATGATTTATAATCGTCATACTCATGGTTTTGTTTTAAATCATTTAGAATTGATAAATTTTTCTGTATGGCTCCAATATAATATAGAGTATAATAGTGTGCTTATATAGTAACATAGTGGTCACTCGTTAGTAATAATTGTAACTTTGGTTTTTTACGATTAATCTTTAAATGACGTGGTATAATAATTAAATATAATGACTTAATTCGAGAAAAAAACTAAATCTACTTATGTAGACTAACTATGTAAATTTGGATATACGCGTTATACATAGGTGGGCATATGATAAAATTTTTAGGAGGACTATAATAATCCAAGGTAAAATGATCCCGCAATCCCTTTTTGTATTACCTTTGATTTTTGGGGATCTATTGAAATACTTATGGAGCTAAGCCCCGCTAAGTCCCACCCGATGTCCGCCTATGGAATTATACCTATACAATTAATAAAGAAAACAATTTATTTAAAAAATCATTTTTGGTTTTAAATTCCAGTCTCCAGCATTTTGTGTTCCATTAAAGAATATTTAAAAGGTATCCTAGTTTTATTAATACATTAAATAATCGAAGCAGCTAATATTTTAAAACAATCTGGTTTATTAAATGCACGATTTACCTAAAAAGATCATACCTATCGTTGCAGCATCAATCATAGCTTTCTATAATTAACTGTTTTAAATATTAAAATTCAAATCTAATTCGGTATAAATTATTCAAGCTGGTAAAATTTTCTAAAAAATTTTGGTTATAACACCTTATTTTTTTAAAGTTTTTTTTAAATACAAGTATCGTAAAAGTAGTATATTAAATTATTAAATTGAATACTTTTTTATTTTTTAACAAATAACTTGTTTATCTTTTGAAAGTAGTTAGATATTAGTGATTTAACCTAAACTACTTGTCGTATCCAATAACCAATATTAGTTTAACAAATAAACACATTTTTAAAAAATATACTCATATTTATATTAATTATTTTATTAACTAAGAATGTCAATATTTTTAGTGATAAAATAGTAAATTAATTTTAAAAATATTACAGGTCAGTCATAATTGTAGGACTTACATTTATAGTTATAGTGAACGTTTCAAGTATTCAAAATTATTTCTGTGAAATTAAAATCACAATTAAATAAACAAAATAGAATTTGACGATTTTGCATTTATTAAATCATTTAAGAACTGCTATAATAACTACTTTAAATTCCTCCATTTTTCAGTAGATTTTCGTTACACTTAGGTATATAAAATGGCCAAAGCATCGAATAAGATATGAATTATTTTTAATGATACGTAATAATTACTAGAGAAAAGTACGTATACCAACTACAATTTCTATGTTCAGAAAATATATAATCTGACGTAGTCCTCGACAATCATCTTCTGATTTGTATTTCATCTACTGAATATTTTCTCCTTACTACCTATACAACGACCTTCCGACTGTCTAGTCACTGCAGTGTCGAAAATAAACAAGATTTTTAAAGTGGGTGGTTGCTTTAGCAGGTACCCTTATAATATTCTATAAGTATAGTATATGAATATAACTTTGTTTAAATCCAAGAAAAATATTATATAAATGCCTAAAATAATATATCTCGTGTTTTATAGTTTGTTAGAGTGGGTTTGTTCAAAATCCAGAGAGGGAAATACGATAAAAACTAAAATTTAACTATAAAATAAAAAGTACCTGCGTATATATTTCAAAATTCATTCATAAAATCCTATATTTCCGAAAATGTCTGATCATTAAATTATTAACCAACATAATGTGTTATATTATTCAAAAAAATATGTTTAATGGTAATTTATTTTAACATTCAATTAATTATTTTTATAAAAGATAAAAAATTATAATTGTGTATAATTGGTATTATTGTTTATGGACTTTAGACGAAACCGGAAATAAAGATAGATATTATTTTCAACTTTTATAGATTGGCTTTAACTATTGCACAAACTTACTGAACTATGATCTGGAATGTGCCGAATGATTTAAATAGTGTAAGTTCCTATCTAATTCCTATATTACCTATACTACTTAAGGAAACGGAATATTACGATCTTTTTTACATTATATCTGTGATTTAGGTACATATTATTTAGATTCGAAGACAAATCATTCTTTAAAAGTCTTTGGATTCATATTTTATTTTTTATTATTTTATTTTTACACTATATAATACGTAATTAAATTTGGTAATAATATATGTACCTATAGGTAAGCAACAATCTAATAAAATCTATTTTAATTTTATGTTTTAACTGAACACATTAATACTAATAATTGTACAATCTACAGTAAATAGGCACTACAATAATAATAATATATGTACCAATATGGCAATATATTAAACACAATAAATATAAACGTTAAAAATTAAATTATTTTTGTGATACAATATTCATAAACACTGTTAACACCATAAATAGGTTAGGTACCTACCTAGAGTAGTTAAGCACAAAAGTATCTGTTGCGATGCTTTTAAATTTTAATGTAAATGTTATTGCCTATAATTGTACTTATTTAGCAAACATTCAGTCACATGTTTTTGTACTAAACAACTATAATATAGATAAGTAGGTATTTTGTTATTAATATTAATAATTAGGTAGATACCTATCTATGTATCTAAAAAGTTGGTTATAAAATATAATACAATTTAAGGATATAGTTATAAAAAAATTATAAGTATACATTAAAAATAATAAATTAAAGATGAATTGTAATTTATTTATACAAATACTATTTTTTTTTTTAAATGTTTCAACAATACGTATTGATTAATCAAATACATTTTTAAAAATATCAAATCATATTAGTCTATAATCTTAACAACCGACAATCACAGCTTTAATTATAATTAAATAGAAATAATGTTATACGTAGGTATGAATATATTTTGTATTCATAAATATGATTATATTTTACAAATAATATAAATACAAAACAGTGCAATATTACTGATTCAAATAAAAAAAAGAAACTATATTGAGTAGGAGAGCGGTTAAATTAATACCTACTGCTTAATAATTTTTCATCATACATAGATGATTTAAAATATATTTATCTTCTTAAATTAAAATATGTTAGTATTTAATGTTTATTACTTAAATAATAAATATAACATTTACATATAATTTATTTTTAATTGTGAAGTAAAAATAATGTAAACTATATATTGAATTCATTATGACAGTTGTCTGTAGTTTATTTGTTATAATAACATTAAATTTTAATTATGATAATAATACTTCTGTTTGGTTAGGAGGTTGGTACCTCAAATTTTCAAATATTTTTAATACATTTCAACCTTCAAACAATTGATTTCAATTGATTTAAATAATTTACTTTATAGCCATATTATAAGCCTTACACCAATATCCAAACATAATTATTAAGACCTCTTATATAGTTCCATTTAAAACAATTATTTAATTTTGAAATATATATATGATGTATTATACAATACATTTAAACGCAATAACTGTCACGTACATACAATTTTTAAGTGGCAGTCAATGGCTAGAGAGGCCATTAAGGCATATTACAATATAAGTATTGAGCCTATAGATACCTAACCGAAAAAAGACAAAATGGGTAAAAACAAAACAAACTTAATAAAAACATAACTTCTAGTTATGTATTACACTTGCATAACTAAGTAGTTTAAGTGGAGTGCCTGGATAAAAATATATCAATAAGAATTTTTAGACAAAACATAGTAAAGGTAAAACACAAGAATTAATTATTAACCTGAGTTGGAATGTAACAATTTTGTTAAAAATTATATTAGCAATAGTTTTAGATTTATTTATAATAAATAAATTGATTACCAAAATAACTAATATGTAGAGTAGTGATGTAGGTTGTGAATTTGTAGGATCTGAGACCAGGCTACACATATTTTAAAAGTTTCACACATAATAATAATTTATATAATGTGTATACTTAATGAATACATCCTCCAAAACCTATTTCATACGTAAATATGTAAATAACTAATAATTATATTAAAAATAATAATATATAATATTATAATATAATATATATTATATATAACAAAACTAAAATGTGAGAACTGGAATATTTTTAGCAAGCTGAAAGCCTAGCATTTAAAAACATTATTTAAAAGAATAGAAATGGATTATATTTAAAGTTTGTACTATAAATGCAAAATGGATCTGGCAAAACATATCTATTAATATTTTTTATATTCCAAAACGAATTCTGAGATATTTTTTTTTCTAATGAGATACTTTTAATTCATCATTTTACACACATATTAAAATATTAAAAATAATAATAGATCAAAAATAAAATGCTACAATTTTATCTTTTTAACATTTTATTAAATTTAATTAAGTTTTTAAGATTATTAAAAAAAGCGTAGTATGTAAATATAACGTACTATACCGTGTTTGTCCTAAGTCAATAACTTTTATTCTAATTAATATTTTTCAAGTTAAATAATTAATTCTAACAGTCGTATGGTGATATCATTTTTAAGGTTTAGGTAGAAAATGTGTAGATATATATAATATATATGTAGAAGACAGGAACATATAAAGACAAACACGATAATGCACCAAACATATTCATAATTTTTGTTTCACTACATACAAATTGAAAATAGTTTTCACTTTAGTTTTATTAACTTAATGAGAATCAATTCGTTTTGGAAAATATTACAATGGTATAGCGTGTTAACTTTTTATTATAAAATGCAAATAATTTATGATATTTTAGTAGTGATCACAATCATTTAAATAATATAAAAACAAAATAATTAAATACACAAAAGTAATAATAATAATAATAATAATAATAATAATAATAAAAACAATTTTCAAAGATTGGTTAGACTATATGATGTATAATATATAAAGGACAGTGCGTCTTAAATAATAGTTATGATATATCCATATAGTACATATGTATATAAATATAACACATAGATATATATTATATACATTTAACATTCAACATTCAACATAGTATCTACCTTAAATATCATTCACACATTAATATTATCATTACTGTTTCTAAATAATAATAATAATAACATAAGTACTAAAAAAAAAAATTAAATTTTACCAATTTAGTTAGTTTTTGGTTCTATTTTTTTTTTTTTTTTTTTTTTTTATTATTGAAATGTCAACTAAATTAATTGTATACTCTAAACATTTTATCATGAGAAATAATGCAATATAGTTAAAATTACATCTTTCAAAAATATTAAGGTTTAAGTGTATAAATTAAACATTCAATTTTGGTAGAACATAAAGGTACTGGGCGGTACACAGAAAGAAAATAATATTCTCATAGATTTTTTACTGTGATGATTCTTCAACAGTGTTCTTCATATACATCAGGCATTGGTTAATGACTGTTTGAGCTAGACTATGTATAACCCCAGGGGGCTGATTATCCTGAAGTAGACTATGTTCTTCAAGTAGTTCACTCATGATTCTCAAACCACCTTCAGCTATCACAATCGAACAGTATTTTTCAGCTAAAATAGAAAAATGATTAGAATTATTGATTTGTTATACATCATAATAGGTACTCAGTTGTAATATTTAATTTAAAATCAATGGCAAATTATTTATAACAATTGTAAAATAAAAACTAAATAGCTAAACCATTTTTATTATATTAATAAATATCAAGTATAATATAATATAACTATGTTTTTTTTAAATGTTTAAACAATTTAGTATAACTATAATATACTTACGGTACACTTTAGTGAGGTTTGCTAAAGCCCATGCTGCCCAATGAGCACACTGAGGTGTATGCCGAACTTGTGCAAGCTGTAATATTGGCTCAAAGGAACGATAATTAATATTTCGATCAGCATCCAAGTTCCAATTTTGTATAGCTTTAGTCATACGATCTAATACTTTATATCTTGATGGTGTTTTTATAATCCAAGATCTATGACCATCTGATGCCAAATGTGCAATTACCCCTGCAGCATTATAACTAACCTGTAAGAAAAAAAAGTTTAATCTTTCTGTTTATAAGAAATTATTCGTATGGTTACCTCAATTCCGTCTTGTGTTGAAAATAAAAGGTCAGAAAACACTTTGATAAAATGTCCTTGCATAAGTCTAGATCGCAGCTCACTCACTTCAGCAACATTGCCTAATAAGCCCATCATGTTCCGCATCAATTCATTTTTATCCGGAAAAGTCTATAAGCAGATGCCGTTTAATAATTACAGTAAGTTATTCTTATTATTATACTTACAGTCAAGCATCCAAGGAAGTATTTCATTCCATTTCCATCTAGAAACCTTTTACAATTCTTTGGTGCTTCATCTGTTACATTCCACATTGTTGACCAAGCAACTTCAAGAACATCATCGCAAACTCTTCGATGAAGTCTATCTTTGATTATTGCCATCATTTTCTGTAAAAAAAAATCTTTAAATTAAGTATGAACATAATAACATATTATTAATTTATTTTTAATTACCTTAATTGCACCAGCATCTCCAAGTTCATTTTTTTGCTTATTGTTCACTTGACATGCAACTGAATTTAATAAATAAATACCAATTCTCTGGACAAACCCTTCATGGTCACTAGTAGATACAATGTGTAGTAACATTTGTACTAAACGTTTAAACTCAAACATCTGAAAATCAAGTTTATAATTTATTTTATAACTTATTATTTAAAATATATAGATATCAATAATAATATTTTGTGAATATTATTTACCACAATTTTTTTTAGTTTTTTTTATTTGTATTTATTAGTGTAGAAATATCTACTAAAATAAATTATAGTTGAAGTATACGCGATATTTATTACTATAATTTCAGTACATAAATTTAAATAATAGATTTTATATTCTTGGTTTTTATAAATATTTACCCATTACAGATAAATTACAACATATTCTTATTGTTACAGATTTCAAAAAATCAGAAGGAAAAATAGCTATTGACAAGGACAAACAGTAGTGTATGTATAAATTTAACATGACCCCTAAAAATTGGGAACCTCTAAAGTTGAAAATCAAGTTCTAAATATAATGAATTTCACAATAAGGAAGACCATGTATGACGATCATTTATCATATAATATTAGGTAATGAACTATTGCTTTTAAATATTTTAAACATAATTCAATGATAAAATCTTAGATAGTTCTAAAAGTCTAGTATAGGAGACTTTTAGACCTGACACTATAAATTCATCTGTCCAAAACCAACAGTAGTCAATCTTTTATTTTAAGCTCACGCAGAGAAATAAGAGATGCCCAAATTTACAAATTTAGTATCAGGATATAAGATTACACAACACACATATATAATCAATAAATGTCTCTTTTTTAATAATAATAAAAAAATCATTAATACATCAATGCTATATAAGTTTTTAGACTTGAGAATCTTAAATTAATTTAACAAATCTGTTTAAATATAATTGTAGATTATTAATCCTAATTTATAAAAATATACTTTGTCAAACAGCAATATTTATTCAAGCATTCAAGACTATTGTAATTTATAGATTTTAGTTTGGAGACAATATATATGTATTTGTATACAGTATTTTAAATAAAGAAAGTATATGGGTAATCATTTTTAATTATATGCTATATCGCTATGTGCTCTGATATCTTAAAATATAATATACAGTGAAAACTCTTAATAACGAATCTGAAGGGACCAAGAGATTTCTTTCGTAATAGATAGGGGTTTAAAAAAAAAACAAAATTTTTGTTAGAAATTACATCAATAATAAAATGAACATTTTCGATATGGATAATAATGCTATTAATACAATCTTAAAAGTAGATAATGAAAAAATGTAGTTGTTCTTGGAAATTTTGGCATTTTTGCTAATTACTTTTATAATTTATAATACAAAAACAGGTAAATTGTGTTATGAAACATAAAATATTGTTTCGTTATTGAGAGTGACTATATGTTATAGAGAATGAATTGACTAATGGGTTATAAAGCAAACCAACCAATATTATGAATATTATGTAATGTTTACGTTATATGGAGTTTTTGTTGTAAAGAGTTTTCACTGTAATATAATACAGATACTGTGATGTAGGTTTTTTAACATTTAAGTACTTATGAGGATGTTAACACACTGTTTGTTTTCTTTCTCTGGTCCATGTGCAACATAAAAGTTTTTTTTTCAAATTTTGAAAGTCAAATACAAAAACAAATAACAATAAAATATAAAACCAATATGTCATTCCTTTAAAAAATATTATCCTTTATTTTATAATAATAATAGGAATCTTTATAATAGGAAATTTTACTTTAAGATTACTCAAAAACGAATTTGGGTGAAAGCATTTTATCTATGTTGTGCGTGGGTCAGAGAGAGAAAATAAATATTCTCCGACATTCTCATAATCCACATAAGAGAAGGGACAAAAATATTATACATAAGCATGGGTAGGCCTGGTATGTTTTATATTCTTCAATATATGTTACAGAATTGTAGACGTAATGACTTCTACTCTCATATATTATAAAACATATTTCATATAGGAATGTGGTTTGTTAGGTGCACATAACTATGTAGTAAATCTAAAAGGACCAGATAAATGCTACTGTATGCAATCGTAGTTTAAAGAATTTGGGTGTGGGATGTATATCATCCCAGCGCCATAAAATATAAAAGGATCACCATACAATTGTCGCACATACAAAAAAAAACTCAGACGCATAAACTGTAGAAGCATGACAATGAGTACCTTTATCACCTCTATATCAGAATTTTATTATTTGGACATAAAAATAATTTCAATTAAAAATCACTAAAATATTTTTAAATATAAACATTTAGAAGAATTTTGTAACTAATTTATTATATCTCACGTTACTGCACACTTTTATATACAATTGCATGTAAGTGGATTACTATAATATATATAGATAACATATTTACTTAACAAAATATTAAGAAAAATGAAAACTGAGTAATTTAAAATTGTCTAAATACATTTTCTTTAAGTGTAAAGGTTTTCACATATTATCTGAGATGAAATATGTGAAGTATGTTAAAAATCTATAGAATTTTTTTTTTAATTGTACAAATGTTGAACTAGAGCCAAATAGATGTTTTGAATAACTTAAAGTCACAACTATTGCAGATTCATAGAACACAAGGAAATTTCTTCATTATATTTACATAATATTTATGTATCTCAAGTATGCCAAACTCAAAGTATGATTTGGGCTAAATATATTAAAAGTTTACTAAGCGGGCACGTACAAATTTAACGAAAAAAAAAATATATACTAAATACAAAATTCTCTAAAAATCTAAGATTTGTGACACGACATTAATTTTTTTTTTTTTGTTCAATAATATTGGTAGCCGTACGACACAAAAAAATGAATTGGGGTGACATGTTTAATATGTCTGATGTACCTAATAAAATAAAAAATAATCTACAACTGCTGCTTTATACATGTATTAAATCCAAATACAAGTATATTTTGAGTTAGCACTTTTCCTTTATATATGTCACACATTTTATAATCATACTAATTTAATTAATCAACATATTTACATTTTATATTATTAAATTGTAGATTAGAAATAACCAAAAAAAAAACCAAATATTTTGTGTTAAAGACATAGTTCTAAATTTTATCATATTATGTACTATGTTTAACTCAAATTTGTTAATTATTTTTAGTAAGCATAAATATATTTAAGGTCACTTTTCATTCAAAATAATATAAATTAATAAATAATATTTACTTCAAAACCATTACACATTTTTGATTATCAATCATAAAAATGTTCTACCATACACAACATAAAAACCATTAATAAATAGTCCTTTGTAAAAACAAATCCATGAAAAGGTAACTAAAAAGTTAGAAATTTCAAAATATAGTTCAGAATTGAGAAAATAAACAATGTTAAAAAAAAACATAAGGGTTATCAATTTGAATACATGCCAAAATGAGTCATTGTGAATTTCTTTTTATTTCAAAATCAAAATTCAAGGTTAAATTATCTTCAAGTAAGAATAAATTATATTTATGGCCAGGATTTTCATACTTCATAAACCTAAACGATTATATTTTTATTCAATTAAAAAGGATATACTAATATAAAATTATTAATATTATGTTTAAACTAACATTGCATATTTGAGAAATTATATTTAAAGTTAATGGAAGTTTATTTATTTAAAATCGATTGTATTCAATTTTTATATGGTCCAAACATATTTTAATTATTAATATTTGTCTAATGTGAAAGGAAATATATAGCTTTTTTAAATTTTAATCAAAATTCATAAAAATAAGTAAATATATTATAAAAAAAAAATAAAAATAATTTGAAAATAAAAATAAAATGTTATAATTTAATTATTATTTATTGCCTTTTCTAAACGTCATTTACATTTTTAAATAATTTTGTTTTATCTAAGCTTTATCAAATCTTTTTTTTTGGATTCTTACTAAAGACATTTTTGAAAAAGTCAAACATTAAAAGAAGTCAAAATTTTTTTTTTGAGGGATCAAAGTTTTTTTGTTCAACATAATATATTAGTACTATTACAAATAAAAAAATAAATCACTTATAGTGATATAAGTATTCTTAGAACTAATTGATGATATAAGTTTTTACTCAGAACCATTTTTTAAATGTAACAATTTATTATTTATTATTTTAGCAAACCTATTATATAACAGAGTGACTACTTTGGTTTTAAATAATTATAACTTTTATAGAAAATTTTAATTTACCACATCTTGAGGTATTCTTAATTGGCATAAAGTCAAACATCCATTCCGCATCATTGTTTCATCGTAATTGTGATAGTCCATTCCAGTTAATAGTGTTGTAATAATTCGTCGTTTTACTGTTATATCATTTAATAGTAATGGCCGATCTTTATTTTTCACAATGTAAAATAGTGTTGCACTAAAAAATTATTACATAATTAAAAATATATTCTTTACAAAAATCTAAATTAATGAATAGT
Organism: Rhopalosiphum nymphaeae; assembly: GCA_036289425.1. Classification (NCBI taxonomy): domain Eukaryota; kingdom Metazoa; phylum Arthropoda; class Insecta; order Hemiptera; family Aphididae; genus Rhopalosiphum; species Rhopalosiphum nymphaeae. The sequence goes on from JAZAQC010000004.1 coordinate 3,665,957, forward strand.
TACCTCCCAGAAATTTGAATTAGTTTCTCTTTAACATATCTGGTAAGAGCTTCCAATACTATGTCAAGAGCTTGATCAATTTGTGTACACTGGTCATACCTCAACAAGTGGTAAAGATCATTTAAAATGTTTTGAAGTAGTTTTGGTTTATCCATACATGAAGCAGCAGCATTGAAGATCTGTTCTTCGTTAGCATCACCACTAATCTATAAACAAAAAAAAAACAAATATATTTACTTGATAAAAATTTAATGAATTTAATTATTTTTAATGTATTACAATTTTAGCAGGAATATCATGCCGCCTGCAAGCATTGTGCTGAGTATGATATAAACCTAAAAATTCTAAAGGATTGTCTACTCGATACTCTAAACCAGGAATGTCTGATTTCCTGCCACTCAATGACTCACACATAGAATGTTCTGCAGTACCTATAATGATAATTCATACATAATAAATATATTGTAACAAAAAAGAATAAATATTAAACTTACCTTTTCCAGCTAAATTTGTACCAGATATGTCTAAAGACATAAGATTTGGTAGACATTTAACAATTAATGATAAAATTTTGTTTTCATCTTTGAAAATACCTTGCTCTGGGAAAGTTTCTGTTTGTGATATATCTAAAACACTGAATACACAATTTAACATTTGTTAATAATATAATAAACTTTTTTTTTTAAATTATAATATAGAAGGTACTCACACCAATGTTTGTAGGGAGCAGATATTGAGTATTGCATCATTGCTTTGCAAATCAGGCACATCGAAAAGTATCAATGTATGTAAGTTGGTTAGCTTACACAAATAACGCAGACTGCCAACACCTAAGCAATATGAGAGGTCTAAGACTCTCAGCTGTACGAGCTTGTCGAGCATGACACCCAGAAATATGTTATCAGTGGAAAATGGTGATTCTGCAATTGCTCGTAATACAAAATGTCTAAGATTGGGTGCTTTCTTATAAATTCTTGAAGGGAGATCATCCAGAGATAGTGAAGAGTTTGACAACTTGTTATAAGGAGTTATTTGTACATTTGGACCAATGGTCAACGAACGAAGATTGGAGGCATGTTTGAATATGTTCATGTACGTTTTGTGCGTGAGATTCTGACAATTAGTGAGTGTAAGTTCATATAGGTCGTGACACAACAGGTATTCAAGGCCATCATCTGTAATGCTCGAGTTATTTATGTGCACCGATCTCAGGTTCGTCTTAGTAACATCTTTGAACAGATGAGCAAAACGGTCGAAAATCTCGCCACCATTGCTCTGATAAGTCTCAATGAATGGTTCACATATCTCACTTGGCAGAGCTAATCCATCGTGCAGTGTATAACCATTAGGCATCTCCGTGCACAGCGTGTCCAAGTTCCGTGCCACATACTTCAGACACAGGCAGAACAGGGACTCTGGAACCCGTTCCTCTTTGTGTCTGAACTTGATCGGAATTAGTTGGCGCTCGGTTTGGTACATAATATTGAGAACGATCGAATTGTTCACAACCTATGCAAGTCGATCAGCAACGTTGTAGAAAAGAACGAGAAGTCGTAGGACATAGTTAAAATACAATTATATCAGGAAGCAAAAATAAAAGTTCTTTACTATCGGTGGATAATTAATGGAATGTATTGAGTCTATCAAACCTTGCGAGTAGAGATTTGAAACCGTGGACAGTGCAGTGGACGCCAAAATTCGAATGTCGTCTTACTGGTGGTTTACAAAACAATTGTGTCGAATATAATTAATTATGAACTGTTTAAAATCGCATTTGTATTTTTGACATGAATATTTCTGTAGGGTAGAAAGGAAAATATTGCAAAACAATACTAACAACAACGACGAGAATTGGAATATCTTACCTAGTTTTTTTTTTTTTATTATTAATAAAACGCGAACGTTCTCGAACAATAACAATTTATCAGCTGTCCCCATTATCACGGCGTCCGTCAGTGATGCCGAAGAAGCGACGGGAAATATCTGGGAATTTCGTTCAAAACGCCGTGGCTCGAGAGAGACACAGTACGCGCGTGCAACGCGATTAAGAGAGAAAGCAGTCGTCTTTGTCGCGTTAATCTTTTTCGTCTGAAATGATAAGTTTGAATTATACACTTAAAAGCCGTTAGAAGTCTTGTTCTGAAGGTATCGGAAAGTGTATACACAGGTCACGGTCCTTGGCCCACATCATGTTTACTATTTACAGTACATTCCCAAAGGTCGACCGTTTAATAATAACTCAAAAAACCCTTTCACCTTCGATTGTTTGAACGGGAATAACGCGTAATTTAAACGTTCGATGGATTGTTCACTTATCTGCGGTACGCTATCAACTGAAGATTTAACAAAAGGTCTCAATCTCAATATTATTATCGCCGTTAAACCACAATAAATTATATTATATTTTGAATTTTTAAAACGTTACCATGAAAGCATAGACTGTGCTTGGGTATGTGTGGATTTCCATAGTTATGATAAAAATAGAATAATATTATGCTTTTGCTATTTCCTGTCAACTAAGTTGATAAAATTTGACACAATAGATTTAATGAAATAAGTATACAGCAATTAGTAAAGCTACTGCAGACAGGCATATTTGAAAGACATTGATATAATTCATTTAAAAACTTATTGAGCGATTAGTTGAGAATCGATTTAAGCGACTTTTAGATATTAATTTAAAAGTTGTGATATTAATATATTGTATATTACGCAGTATGCATACATTACATATTGGCGGCAAAATTATCATTATCAAAAAATCATTAGATTTACATAAGAATATCTAGTTCGAATTAGAACACCTGAACGTGGTCTTATGTCATTTGGTGTTCATACCACAATTAAAATATTTAAAATTTTTAATGATTTATACTGTTCAAAATAATGGATTAATAAAAAAATGTCTTATTTTATACCTACTTCATTTTTGTGATGAACCTTAAAAATGGCAGAATAATCCAGAAACGAGAATTAAAAATACTAAATTATTTAATAGAAATATTTGACATAAATATTATATTGTATACTTATGTTTGTAATATTATAAAGTTCTGTTTCGTTGCATATACTTATTAGGATCACCTATACACAAAATATCGTATAAGCATAAAACATATATATATATATTAGTATATACTAATATACTATATAGTTATTAGGTATATAAATAATGATATTTCTTAATGCAATTTCCTATATAATAATTTGAATTTTCTATTCATTTTTGTAAATACCTATAAGAAGTGATGATAAATATCTCTAAAAATAAAATTGACTATAAGTAATAATAGGTATGATCAAATGGCCGATGCTCTTTAATCTTTAACAAGTGAATGTTAAGTGTTGATTTTTATCATACTACTATTCTTACTAAATTAATTACTACATACTTTATTATTAACACAATAGGCTCAATAATTAACATTTAATTTTGTAATTACATTTTTTAAATCCCTTTGAACCAATGATAACTAAGTAGGTACTAAATATGCTGTTTCCCAAAGAGTACTACCTAGCAAATTGTATATAATATGTAAAAGTAGGTGAGTGTGACTTAAATAACCCCAATTCGATCTATACTATTGAAATATACAATAAAAACATTTAAAAATTAAAAACATTCATAAACTTAGTACACATTGACAAAAACATTTAAGTATAGATAATTAACACAATTCCTAGACAATGTTTATAACAAAACCTAATAAACTATAGCTATAATTATTACCTTCTTTTAGTCATTACTTAAATCTGTTTATACGTTCCCTAGGTATTACTTGAAATATCATAATTTATTTCCAAATTTGTAACACAGATATTACTATATAAGTTATATTGATATATAATAAATAATAATATAGTTGGACCGGGGTCTTTGAATTATCCGCTAGATAGTAGCACATAATGTGTATAGATTTTTGTATTTAATTAAAATTATTATAATAATAATTTATATATTATTATTATTGTTGTAATTATTCATTTGTACCAATATCAGTATCAACTATTTTACGTAATATAATATAGAATTTTATATCGTGTTAAGTTGTTCCGTCATTTGTTTTAGTTTTAGTTTTGATAATGATTAAAGTAAAAACTATATTAGAACCTACCTACTTTAATAAATACTAAAAAAAAGAGAGATAAAATGATTTCATTCTTCAACAATTTATTGAATATTAGTTTACCTATAGTAACATTTTATTATTGTACTGCCTCTTCTAACTTCAATATAAATACTATTAAATTTTTTCATTAATTATACATATTATTTTGTTCAATTACCTACTGTTATAATTTTTAATAAATATTTTTATCTGGATTTACTAATTGTTATTAGGGTAAACTATTATCTAATCAAAATTTTAACGCGGTACGATAAAATAACCGACCATCTATTGTTATACTCAGCAAATGTACTAAAGAAAATGATCATAATTATTGTATTTATGGATTCAAATAAAGAACAATTTTCAATTATAATTAATATAATATTATAAATTTACTTATAGAACTAATGCCCTAATAGTTTACTGCAGGTTAGTTAAAAATTATATACATAATAACTTGAAGCAATTGTACTTAATTTTGGTCGAAACGCTCACATTTTACATATTTACACAACATAGCCGCAAATTCAGTCTTAAACTAGAAAGTGTTAAAATGTTTTACCATAGATGCACACCAGACATAATTTAATTTCAAATAAAATTATAAATTATTAGAATAAAAAAAAATTCAAACTACCTAGTAAATCTGATTTTTTATAAATAATCTTTTTTTATCCAATCTATTATTATAACCGAAATCACCGAATACTTTCTTTTAAAATATGAAATCAATTAACAACAATTTTTTTATAATATGTTTTAATATTATTATAGGCATAGGAAAACTAAAAAGAATTATATATTCAAAATAAATTATTTTAAATCTAATATGAACAATTTAAATCAAACTTATCAATTATATGTTCATTTATTAGTTCGCTTTCAATATATAAAAACGAAAGATCTACTTTACTTTACTTTACTTTACTTTTTATTTCTTTAGATTTACTTTGCACTATACTGGTGCATGACCAAACCTCAATGCATTGACAAAAATAACCTTTCACGTGTATCTGATGAAATTGGTATGGTTATTACAACTTAATCAATTTGTAAAAGTTCGGACATACTTCTACATAACTTTTATATTAAGTTCTTAAAACATCACTACTAAAAGACTTTTTTTGTTGAACAAATTGTGTTATGGGATGTATCTACTTAGCATTTAATTAGTAATAACCAAATAATAAAAAAAAAAAATTATAAATTAAATATTAACAAGTCGATAGCTTATGATATTTATAGGTCCTGTTTCCAAAATTCAAATGCTAACATCGAAAATCCGAATACCTAATACTGTAAATATATACAATGTATATACGTCCGTAGCATTAGTACATTACCAATACAAACTCGTTAAACTCGTTCATATAAATGCAAAATTAAACTTTAAACAATATTTTTAGCTGGAAATAAGCTGGGGGTGCTAGTTAAAGACTTGGCGGTGTTCCCTTGTATGTGTGCCAATGTTGTACAGTTATAATACACACGTATAAAAAATAATAACGCTGAACACGATGGATGCGACGATTATAACCATGATATTGTAAGTGTATTTAAATTGCATAATTAACACGCCGTGTTGTATGGTGACATTTTTACCAAGATCATACTATGTATATATATATATATGTTAGATCATGTTTATAATGATCTACACATTTTTACCACGGTGTATAGATAAATATGGTGATAGAGATAATGATTAGACATATGTGGCCGCCGCGATTCCAAGGCCTAAGTCAGGTAATCAGTGAACAGACGCACATATCTTAATACTGTTATAAATGTCGCCCTGTCGTTCAAGTCTGTATCTGATCTCCGTCAAATGTCGTACATCTGCATCATACTCTGCACAGAATCTAATGAATTGGCACTGCTAACATTTTATATTCTAATCAACACTCGCCCTGCACATATAGTCTCCGCCATTAAATAAGTCGCTAAAATAGTTATCCGCCGAGGGGTCGCTTCACTGTGTACCAATAGCTATGCCTCTGTCGTACGACGTGCCGGTACCACAGGCCGCCATGATTACGATTTATGGATAACTATAGGTTCTCTTTAGACTATTTACCACAATTACCTTGTTTCGCCACGTCTATATCAACACACATTTAGAATAAATACAATTAATATAAATTAAATTAATAGTTCTATTCGATCATTTAAAAAGCAATCGGTGGTTTAATATAAGAAACTTTGTTTTTCTTTAGAAAAGTCTATGTACATATTTTATTATTTATATTTTTATATATTGTTTTTAACGATTATATTTATATTCTTTACAAAATCGATTATTATACGCATTTGAATAATATAAAAATGTACAAATATATTTTAGAATATTATCATTTACCTTACGTAATGTTTAAAAAAAAAACCATACAGTAAAAAAAACGGTTTGTATCAGTATATATGATAATAATTTTCGATTATCTGTGTATGCAGATTACATCTGCAGGTATCATTTCAAACTAAAAAGTGCAAAAACGTATTATAATTGTATTCAAAAACAATTTGCGTGTAAATAAGCTGTAATTTTAGTAATTACACACTAACTATGGCACCACACAAATGTTCATGGTAGTCCTATTTCGCAAAAATCTTAAATTTTAGTGACCCATCACAACCTATTTAATATAATATATTTCTTTGTTTTGTTGTAAATCCGCTATCTTTGTGATAACTTTTAGTCTTCCAGCGTCGTTGTATTACACTCGTAAATCGTAATTATTGTCGTGAGTTGATTATAAAACTAAATTCAGACAACAATAAAAAGTAATAAATGTAGAATATAGTTATACAAAAAATATTGTATAATATTATACTATTTATTTTTTACTCGTATTCGCTTAAAAAAAAATATTTTTTTCTTTTACTGAATATATATTTTATAATAATCTATCAAATTTATTACTTTTATTAGAATATATATACATATAATTCAAACTTGTACGCGTCCCACCAAAAATATAATCACAACTCACAGTTTGGAATGTTTGGATACCTCTGATATAAATTATGGTGAAGCTGAAGTCTGCACTCAGCAGTGTACCTATACAAAACGTATTAAATATAATTATTAGTAGTGATGTTTACAATTATAATTCTTAATAATACCTATTTTTGTTTCAGTATTTTTCATAAATATGATTGATTATTATATTGAATTGTTATAGGTTGTCTAATATATAGGTGAGAAAAATAATACACACATGTATATATTTTAGTAAACTTTATTTAAATATTATTTCTAAATAATTCTTACTTACACACAGATACATAATATATATATTATATATATGTACATTGTACATACATTTGTATAAACGAAATTGGTAGGTAGTACTTATTACGATGTGAGGGGAAAGGGGATGGTACAAATCAGATATATTCGCCTATGGTGGCAGAATACTATTTTGGCCGACCCAAGTTACGTATTTACAATATAATATATAAATTGCAATTTACAAATGTACATTCTTTACAAAATCAGATTTTCACAATTATAATGATGATAATAATAATAAAAATAATAATAGTAATATAAATAATAATAATAATAACAAATTTCAAGCATCATCTGATTATACATGATCTAATCAAACATGATATATTTAATACAATATACAAACACTATTGTCTATCATAAAAGATTACAATATAAGGTTTCCATGTTACTATTATTATGATAACATAATTATGTGATATGCGATTAAGCAAAAAACTATAATAATATGTGAGATACCATTATTGTGATATAATAAAAAGTTACTTAAAATTAATAAAATTATTTAAGTTCATTTAGATAACAATAAAATATTTTCGGTGGTTTTTGAAAAAAAGTAAAATTTGCTTTTAATAGGAACGCATCATAATTGTAACGGACGGAAGAAGAAGCAGTTTTTTTCGAGGAAGTGTTTGCTCAAACATGCAATCATAATATGTTCTATCTGCATTTATTTGTAATATATTAAAAATCCATCAAAAACAGTAGGTAGTCATATTTTTGTAACGAAAAAACTGGGTAGACAACATATTATAAAGCGTGGACGTTTTACCTGCAAGCTATATGATAAATGAGATACACATTTCGTATAAAAATGAGGATTTATAGCTTTGCCGCAGTAGTAAAATGTCATAGCCTATTACTAATTATAATATTATAATTTAATGGAGTTTGAAAAATATTTTTAAAAAAACATAAATATGAACCGGCGAAGAAATACGAATATGGATGTGAAGTACAGTGCAAGAAGGCGCTAAATTGCGTTATTCCCTATATTGACGAACTTAACTAATGGTAACTATGGGAATTATTAACATAAGTTGTGGGCCGATAGATGGGGAACACTACATTGTGCTGTATATAATAATGTATGATAATTAAATGTTTGTACATGGGACGAGAAGAGTAAGTTGTCCATCTAGAGATTCTAATATAAAACGCAAACGGATAAAAACGCAACGGGCTTCCATCCAATAATTAATTAATTAATTATGGTTATATCACAGTAAAAATAATTTAAGACAATTTATTTTTTTTCATTTCACATAATAATAACTATTATTTCGGACGCCGTCAACGTGGTGGATGGTTGTTGGTCCCACCACGGTCTTCATCTCATACCGGATCACTATTCCTGCCCACCGAACACATCATTATAGAATCTTGAGACAGATCATCTAGGGACGATGTTTCTGAGGCTAAAACGAATACGGCAATTAATACAAAATTACCCAAAAAATATTGAACGCGCCAATATTATATTTTTGTTACAGTGTTCTGGTTGAAAATCGACTGTTTTTATTTACCTGGATTTTGGGGTATATAAATAGGAGATCCCCTCTGGTGCGAATGGTTCGACGACGGAGGCTGTTGAAACGAATACGTGAGGTGTAGATTAATGTGCCGGTTGAAATGATTTTCGGAACCGTTTTGTTGATGGTGAACTGTAAAACGAAAACAACAATATTTTATCATCGTGGCCTGAACGTGTTGTACTCGTACATAGGGATATTTTAACTAAATAGTCTAATGTCGAATTGGCGTAACCATGAGAACGATAACTAGGAGAGTTAACCCTAAAAAATGCGTTTTTAGCCCCAGCGAGATTCACCCAAAGTAGTCGCCAAAATAAAAAATAAATGATTTCACGCCTTTAATGTGTATAATTATTAAAAACTATAAAAACTATGTGTACATTAAGCATAATAAATAATGAAACTATTTGAATATTTAAGGAAAATAATATTTATCGGTTATTCTGCTTTTCAAAGAAACAATTGTAGGTACGAAAATATAAAATAATTGGCTCCTGTACTTAAATCAAGATAGTTAAAACGTACGACGCTGTCATAAAAATCAAAGTGTCCACTTCTAGATACGGACGTACACGGTTAAAAAATATTAAATTTTATTACTGCTAAATAAATAATGTATATTATAATATATTATTGTTTACATTTGATTTTTGAAAATTATGATTTTATAATAAAAGGGTCTTTTGACTCAATTAATTATTTTGAACTTGTCGAATATAATGTCATCCAAAACCGTTAAGTATGATAAATATTTGAATTTTAAAATGTTTATCGTGAAATACATACGTAATCCGGATGGAGCGCTTTTCACTTTTCCGGTGTGCAAATGCTTTTTTTGTCTTGCCCTAGAATTTTGAAACCACACTTGAGTAACTCTTTTGCTCAATCCAGTAATTTGCGCTATCCTTTCTAGATCTTGCCCATCGGGATTAGAATCCAATTGAAAATTAGCTTGTAACACCTGCAATTGTTCTTCGGTAAATGTAGTCCGTACTCGTTTCGCTTTATTCTTGCTGTGATAACTTTCAGAATCTCCACCCTCTGGAAAAAATTAATGATATTATTTTTGACGTATTACTTATATCAATTATATAAACTATCAGTCAAATTTCATATAAATTGTTAACAATTACTTATTAAAATAACATCAGACAACTGACACTGCAGTTCCACCCCCGCAGACACTACCCAAAATATATATATATCTACTAGTATAGATATGTGTAATTTACCAGTAAAAAATCGTCGGTAAATTTACATAAAATTTGGTAGTAAATTGATACATTTTTTAAATAAGTTTTTGTGTGTAATTTTACCTATCAATTTATTCCAGAAAATGTTTATGTCATCATTAATTTATAATTTACACCATTAATGATAACAATAATATAAAATAATATATTAAATACAGGTAAGTAATATAAATGTGTAATAATAAAATAAATTCTAAAATTTTAATCTATTAAACGATATTATGTTTTTTTTTTTTTAGATAATGACGTTATCTTTTCAAAATGTACAAAAAACTAAATACAACCGGTACATATGTATGTGTGTATATTATTCAAACGTAAAGACTACCAGAATATTACATTACTATAATAGGTATCTAAATTATACTAATTAATTTTGTAAGAACATTTCAAATGAAGTCACTCGATTCTAACAATGGTAAACAAATTAACTGATAAAAAGCAATTTATACAATTTAGGTAATTTTACATTTACCTATAAAATTTGCTGGGTAATTTAACGAGCTCGCATCTCTTTGAGCTCAATTTGGTCATAAACTATTTTAATTATAATTCGGTCACATATATTAAATATCTGTTGCACTGTATTTAAAAATTTTGTGAGTATATATCATTCATTTTGTGACAATATTACATCACATGTAAAACAATATATTTTATGTAATGTTCGTGTTTTGGTTGTTCGGGACTAAAGGCAGAAGATCATTTCAACCATTGCCAGTATTTGCTCCAGTGATTGAAGGATATATGTATCGTAATTACAGAGGAGGACTTGACCCTTATGAACGCGATTCAGCCGGATGTTCGGGGTGCTTTATACAATCATTATATTCAACCTTCGTGACTGTGATTTGAATAGCCAACCGCGCACAAAATTATATGTCTATACAATTTATTTAATAAAACAGACACGCATTCGGTCGTGAATTGTAGATATTATTGAAATGTCAACTAAAATATGTCGATATATATTCTGGAACTAACACATAAATATGGATAATACCTATAATATATATTATATATTATAGGATTGTATAAAAAAATAAATAGAATAATTATTTCTAATATATTTTAAATATTATCCCCATATAGAAATTAAAAATATAATAAATTGTGAATTATAAGATTATTTAGTTATTTTGCAAATCAAATATTTAGATTGAACTTGAGGAGTAATAATAATTGCTGATTTTCAATGTTTTTATAGTGAGGTATCCTCAAGCACCGTACATATGCGCGTATAAAAGACCGGTAAAAATAATTTAAATAAAAAAATAGCTATAATTACCGCGATTGGACTATTACATTATAAAGGAGATAGATTTAAAGCAGATTGAAACGGTAATAGTTATCACGCAAGTGCTGATATTTTACACTCGTTATTGCTGGTCGATATTATACGAAATATAATATATAGAGACAAATAGTGCGTAATCCGGTAGCTTGGACTTGTTACCACCATGGCCTTACATCTTAAAAGACAATATTAACATACGTCAGACTTTTAAAATATATACACGAAAAACAGTCCATTTTTAAGAAACATTTAACCGAAAATGTCGAGAATACAAATTACAAATTACAACACCGATACTATTAATACCAAAAATATATGTTATAATATATAACGTATAAATTATATGTGATATTAATCATAAAAATATTATAAGTCACTTTGGCCATTCCTTTACATGCAGAAATAACTCAAATGACACTCTAATAAGTGACTTTTTTCAATATAAACCAATTTTATCAACAAGTATTGACGTTTTTGGATATACATTATATATATATATATATATATTATTTTTGCATAATTTAGAGTACCAAACTAATAAAAGATATTTTTTACTTTTTTTATCGTTTAAATTTTATTTTTATTTTAAATGACAGTAAACATTTTTAATTCTATATTCCTAAGCTGGATAATTTTTTAGAATTTACCGTATAAATATCAATTTTCAAATGATTATTTTATGTTTTGGTGAGCAGAATGGAACTTGAAATGCTGGCGAATATTACAATTATATTATGTTAGCTAATAATATAAACTAATAAATTCATAGTTTAAAATTTAATTTTTATATAATATTGAAGTTCCGAGAATAATATTCTACTTAAGAAAATGAAATGGAAAATGTATGTTTGTTTCCATTTAAGAAAATAAAAACCCTAAGAAGTGACATGATAAAAATATATTTTTTTTCTAAAGACTTCAAATCATCTTAAAAATATTTCTAAAAACATTAATACTTTTCCAAAACAAAGGTTCTTACCTGGAAAAGAATCGCTCAATACTTAGGTAAGTATATTACAAAATGTATAATATATTAATATATGACACGAACACGTTGTGGAATTGCAACCTTTACATACATTGCAGTGCAACGAGAATGATATATACCGTGTAACCAATCGTCATTCGCGAATGTTGACGCGTTTGCTATAATATTATCGTATAATTTCGGGGATGGCTGCGCGGTATACGTATTATACGCGTTGCGCGTGTTCTATATTTATATATAGAACTTTTAGTGACTTCAGTACTATATTTATAAAGACGGAAACGGTGTTCGGTGCGAATTGAATCAGAAAAACGCCGTACATAGACTTCTTTTGCAAAGGCGGCGATGACATCATTGTGGGCGGCCGTGGCGTGAGTAAACGTACGGGGTGGTATTTTTCCTCCCGTATAGCTGTATACGTATATATATACTTTTTTTATCGTCGGAACTATATAATATTTGATTATCGCGGGTAAATTCGATTTGGCGCGGCGATTTCACGGTTGACGGATAAACAATGGGGCCACCCCATCCGCTCGCGAACCCTTAACGCGTATACGCAGATACACGCACACATACACATACAACTATGAGATTGACCTAATTAAACGCACATTCGGGGTCACTGAGGGGTCGGTCGGATCTCGAGAGAACACAACCGTCATCAGGACATCTTTAATTGGACCGGAATCAAAGGGCAAATAGGCGAATTCATATGTGTAATATTATGTTTAATGTACATGTTAGCGGCAATTTTGATAATTATTCGTTTTAGTTAATTTATATTAATTGATAATGACAATGATTATTTTTCCAAGACAAAAACGAAATTTTCTAGCCATTTAAAATATTAACTGTTTCAAGCAATGTTATGATAGAGGTATATACAATATAAGCATTATACATATATTACCTAATCATCATTATCATGAATGTTTATTAATGTAAATATTTTAACAAATAAAAATAATAATTATTGCCTATCAATTATTATTTATTAAAATATTAAATCAATATGATGGTGCATATTTGTTTTCTAATTTCAATAAAAATAGAAAAAAATAATATTAAAAATAAAACACACAAAAATAAAAATTTCTATTTTATTATTTACTTGATAATAATAATAATATTATCATATAAATGTATTATAAAATATCTATCATGACATTTTATAATGCGGTTTTCTTCTTAAATTGTACTTAAAATTAAACCACATAGTTTTAAGTATACGAAAAATGCTGTAAAAAGCTGCCGAGGATGGTATATAATTACTTACTAATAGAATAAAATATGGTATACCAATTATAATTTCATATATCATACACTCAAATCAACTCAATTAAAACCTAGCTAGATTGGCTAGATTCAATTTTGAAAATAGGATGCTAATAAATATAGTACCTAAAATTAATGCTTGTGGGTGAAAATTATAGCCTTTGATCGAATTTGCCTTTAATTATGTATGAATATATCGTACAAAAACATTATACATATATATATATATATATATAAACCCCTGTACTACTGTTATTAATTCAACGTAATATTAAATGAAAATCGATCTGGATACCGAAAAGGTCACTACGAATTCGATTTTATCCATTGCTATAACGATTTGATCATATAATAGGTAGTATACAATATACGAGTGTGTATTGTATATTATTATGAGTCTAATAGAAGCAAAACGGTGAAAAAAATCACTGAAAAGCATATTTTTTGTTTTCGTTTTAACAATAATATGACAATATAATAGAATAGGTGCGTACCTGACGAGCTTGTAGTGCCGCCGTCCACGATGTCCAAATAATGAGGTTTGCATAGAACACGACCTTCGTGCAGAGCAAACTCTTCTCCTGTGTTCAATTGACGGTCGCAAGCGTCGCACCGGAAACACGCCAAATGGTAAACGTGATCCCTGGCCTTTCGCACCCAATGCGAAGCGGAAATGCCTTTTGAACACTTTGAACACACGGTGCCGAAACTCCTGGAACACGAACACGGAAAAATTATAACCTGCAGTTGCACTATACAGAAACGTATTTTTTTTTTAAATATAATAATATGTATTTTATTGTTTACTGCGATTTGAATTAACAACAGTACATCTCTGCAGTAATATTTGCTGCACTTGTATTACCAGCATAACTCAGTGTCGGGAGCGTTATTTTTTTTTTTTTTATAAATAAATTACATTAAAAATTAGCTTTTAAAAATTTTAATTAGGTAACTTCTTTTTATTTGGCCATTACATTAATTTTAAACTAACAAAGTATTACTGGAGCTTAATTATTATGTTATTGGTACATTAACCAAATGGCAAATAATAACATTATATACAATGTATATGTAAGAACAATAATTATGCTTAATACATTTTGTTCTGTATTTTTTTAAATTTATTTTAAACAACAATTTATTTTCCAAATTACTATTTATTAAAAATAAAAATATTTTGTTAAATGGTTATATAATAATAATTTTACCATCAAAAATTTTACTTACATGATGTATTTACATATATAATTGATTAGTTCTAAAAATGTATTGAAAAAAGATAACCAGTAATTCAATAATTTTACTACGAAAAAGTAACTTAAATTATGTAAAAAAAAATTGCTTACAATGAAATATAATTACTTAATTCACCATCAAGTTACTTCAAAATTTATTTCGTTACTGTACATTTTGACCTAGGTTAAGTTCCCAACAATGCGCAAAATATGCAAGTTAGGCAATAGAAGCGAGTCAGGTTTGAAACGTTGTATCGATTCGTTTCGCAGAGATTACACGCTCGCCCGCACTAATATTGTAATTTGTAATACATATAATATTATATTATATCAAGACCGAGTTGAAAATCGATTTCAATACGATATTGTGATTATTAACATATAATATGTACAGGCTAGACTTATATCTAACTCATCGCGGACACACTGCATTTTCATCGCAGCCCTTCAAATGTTCCCCCCCAGCACGCACAATCGCGTTGTAGTTTCCCGCAGAACACATAATATAATATACGCGTAATCATTAATCGCATAAATCGACATCCAGCTATGGCCAACGTCGACGTGCCGCGCTTTGAACCATATACATACATAATATTATATACACACAATACGTGCCAATACATGTATATATATATATATAATTTGACGTTTCCGCGTCAACTGCAGCGATGTAGTTAATTGCACAAAGGCCATAATCCGTTCGTTAAATATATATACAGTATACACGTATATATATATATTATTCGTTGAATTTACCTATTTAACCGAACAAACATTTCGCAAATGTCATAAAGGCCACAGCTACGGTCCACGTGTGAATGCATCAAATGCGTCGCGTATTAATAATTAGGGGTGAGAATATAATACCCTAAAAAAAAAAAATGCTTTTATGCTCTAAAAACTCAAACTAATGCATCTATAAAACGCTCTTTAAAGTTTTTTTTATTTTAAACAAGTTTTGAATTAAAAAATATAGTTTATGATATCTAATAAAAAGTTTGGCAGGACTCCATATTTTCAAATAAAATACTATGCTTGTTTAATTTTTGTTGTCACTTGTGCTCTAGATTTTCACATCACATAAATGCGTTTGAAAAATTATGATTTCAAAATAATAATTTTTAATTAGATAAAACCCTTGTTAGCACGTTAAAAAGTTACTTTTTCAAATACAAATCAAAAAATAAAATTTAAAATAATCGAGTTTATTAAAAACTACATGAAACGTATATGTTATAAATACGAGTATCTAATAAATTAACCTAACTTTCGGAAATAAATATGCAAAATGTATTGAAATCCTAGTCATAATAAATTAATAATAATAGTTAGCCATATAGGTATGTTACCGTGGTTATCAGGTTGTGGTTATTTAGACCGAATATTATATTGTATTTGTGATGTATCATATTTTAGGATAGTCTAGGATATCATGTGTCATAAACGGTAATTACTAGAGTCTTAAATACACCTATTGTCAATTGATCAATTATTTTTTGAACCACAATATTGTTATATCTTGTATAAAATATATTTTTTTTAACTATTCCAAATTGTATTTGACAAAAATGTCATCCTTGGATTTTAGCGTTGGGCGTGACCGGAAAAGGCGAGTGACAATAAACGTTATATTATACTAGGATTTAAATAAAAAAAAAACTTATACAGCTGAAAAACAAGTTGTATATTTTTTCATAGTTTTTAAAATATTATTCCTATTAAGAGTATATATTAGTATAATAATAGTTTTTATATCACATATATACATATATCGACATTCGTGAATCATATAGTGTTTAGAACCTATAGACATTTGTTTACACCGTGTATGTCGTAGTCCTATTGAAACCTATCTAGTTTAAGTTTTTTTTTTTATATAATAATCTAAAGCTTGTTGATTTTTAAACTATCATGTTATATTATATTATAATATCTGAAACCAATATTTATTTCATTTTCATACCTGGAAAATAAAATATTATATTTTATACCAAATATATTATTGTAGTACATTTTACTTATTAAATGCAATAAATACAATGTATAATTTCGATAAAAATACATAGAAACAAGTAGTCGTAGTAAGACGCTTATATTATGTATATTATAGTTAAAGAAGAAATCTTTTTGAGTAAAGTTTTTTAGAGGAAAAAATAAGAGTTTTATTTTTTTTGGGTACTGGGAATGTTTATATTATCCTTGTATTATGCAAATAACGGAAGGAAACAAACCTTGCGATTGCAAAGAAAAAAAATGAGAGAGATCGGCGGAAAGAGAGAGGGGGATAGGAGAGAGAATTTGGTACGGATGAAAAAAAGACCGGGCGTGTATATGAGGGTATAGAACCGTAGTAGGAAAGTTTCATCCGGTTGAGCGCGTGTGCGGGCGTGCAAAGGCGGTTAATCCAATTGGCCGTCCAATCAGCTCTGGCAAAGACTACCCCCCTGACTTGGTCGTCCTTCATCCCTTCGTTCGCCTCTTCAACCACCTCAACAAAAACCACCCGAGTTACAAGGGATAAATAATATAAGACTCGACGTAAAAACGCACGGGGCTCGTTTGTATGGGCGTACAACTGTGTGTAGATTTATATGAAAACGTAGATCATATTTTTTCGGGTTACTTAATATGAAAGTTCTGATTCAAATAATATATAATGATGTGTACTTATACATAATTCAGTTAGGATTTACCAAAAAATTTATAGTTTTAAACTATTTAAATGATAACATATTCGCCGATTGCGGTTGAACTCGGTTAACGAGTTAGGTGGAAGAAATGATCGTGGTAAAAATTCCTCTTTCATCAAAATTGTAAAATAGTAAGATTCTCTATTCGTTTTTCTGTATAACTTTCACGTGACCTAATCGCATCAAATGTATTTTTTTTACTATTTCCAAGTTAAGCATAATTAACAAACTGTATCAAATCCCTAATAGCAATTTTAGACCTTTGTATATTCAACTCGAAATACTGAAAAAAGTACAAAATCGATCACAAAGTAAAAAAATAATTCTTTAACGTTGCTTCTATAGCGAATTACTGAAGCGTCTGGAGCCATTGTATTATTTATGTTGTATAATCAGATTAACCGATAAACATTGACTTACCTAAATAGTTAGTATACAACTCAGTCACATAGAAAATTCTAAAATACATAACATTATAATACAAATAACAAGTAAGGTTATTTTTACACTAAAAATTAAAATAAAGGATCTACAAATACTAAAAATGACTAAAAACAAAATTCATTGTAAAAATTCTTAAAAACTATATTTTGTTAATTACACGTTTTTAAAAGGGTTTAAAATGTAAAAATGAATAATATTAAACAAACATCTGATCAGGATCTCACCAAAGAAAAAATTGAAATACAATTGTACCTATGATAGTTTAAGTTAACCAAATTTTGCCGTACACGCTGACGTGTATTATTATGTTGCACCGGGACCACGGTTGATTATACTTAATATTATATTACACACGTGTGCGAGTACAACTCTACGACGGCGGTGGATAATGTCATTACCAACACAAGTTCTCTGTACATTATATTATTATTACTTTATGTACACCGACGACGCGCACACGTTGATATAATACGCGCGATATACCGACTGAATAATACGCAAACTATATAAAATATATTGTTATTATGCTTACGCGTGTATGTCCCGACCCCGCCGTCCTCCTTTAAAACTTAATATAATATTCGTATCGACGACAAACGAAAAATTCGTCGCCGGGTTTACCCACGTATATACACTGCTGCAGCTCCTATACAGTTTTCGAGATTATTATATTACGCGATCCACGCTCTGAGGCCGTCGCTCGTCCGCCGCGGATCTGCGTATATAATGGCATTACGACGTGCGAATAACAAATATATAATATATATAAATGACAAACGCCGAACGAGAGGAAGAGGAAAAGAGAGTGACACAGTGAGAGAGAACTAGAATCGTGACCGGAATTATTCTTTTCATCTCGTCGTCTCGAACGGGTCCGTTCTTTAAAACAACAACAAAACATAAATAATAATATCGAAACTTTTCCGTTGACGGGAGCTTTTGTGTATATAACGCTCGCGCGGACGAGACACATATTATAATAATATAATATTATTCTATACCTCGGCGGGACGTGGCCTGTGTATTGATTGACAGTGTATATACGTCTTGTTATTATTGTTAGGATATTATTATTATTATTTTATTGAAACTTTGCGACCGTATATACACTGCGGAGAGACGGGAGTGTACGAGAATCGAGTTCTGAGACGAGTCTGCAAATTCAATCACAAATATATAAACGTGTGTACTGAGAGGGATTTCGCAAACTCTCCTCATTATATTGTTCGATTATTGTCTTCTTAGACGGTTTAATGTGCTGCACGCAATTTTAACGTTTCACATCGGCATTGTTGTTTTTACCCTTTACATTCACACACGATAATATACTTATATTAAATAAACTTTTGATTTTTCAATAGCTATAATTGGTATATAAGTGTCTACTATTTGATTACGCGATCTGAAACAGAATTTTTTTGTTAAAAAATGTCTGTTTGTCTAATATTAAATAAATAGTTAAGCAACACACCATTTTTTAACTATTTATACACAAAATTTAAAATGCAGTCGAGGGATGTTAATATTTATATTATGTACGAATCAGATTAGAAGGGTATACGAAATTAGATGAAATTAATTTTTGAAAAAATAAAGAAGAGGCATTCAATTTCTCAACTCCTATATCCCTTGCGCAATATAATTCAAACTCAGTGTCTATACTGTGATGTTTTAAATTTAAACGTCTGCTATTAAATACAATTAAATAAATACATAGTATCTAAGTAACAATGCGTTTATTTATAATGACAACTCGATTATATAGTAGTGTTAAAAATGAGTAAGCCCCGTCACCCCTTATTGTCATAGTAATAATATCATTAAAATATTATATATTGTATAATATATATATATATATGTAAAAAACGTATAATGAACACGCGACGTGTATACATATAAAAAAATATATGATAAATAAAAATGTAATCTCTGTATACTTCATCACTATGTACAGGAAGTTAATTTAATAAACCTAAATGCAGAGGTTGTTTTCATTTTATTTAAAACATTTTCCGCTTCAAAGGCCTAAAAAGCAAATGTTTAAAATTGTATTTTATTAGATACGAAATTACAATGTAATAACATGTATAACTAATGGTTTTTTTTATTTTTTTCGAACATGAGTCCGCTTTTCATAATATATTATATATATATTTCTAACCCTAAACGACTAAATGTCAATTTTATACGATTTATCAGTTTATATTGTGTTATTATTATTTTTATTATTATCATTCTGTTCAGGTCAAATATTTTGATAACGCACGTATGATAACAAAATTTATGATTGTGCACAATATGCACATGCGTATGTGATCTAATAAAATGACTGAATGAGTTGTGAAGAAACGCTCTCGGCAGGATTGTCCGGATTGATATTTTCAAGAGACGCGTTTTATTATTTATTCAAAAAAGTTTGACGGTGATAATAATAATCATAACAAAGTGGCTGTGGGAAAATTTTATCAAAATAAATCCCCTGTTTGTTTAGATACCTAATAAAAACACGAAAGAGAAAAAAATAAGCGGCCATCCTTGCGCGAGCGTGTCAGCCGGTGCTGCATGTGTATGCTCGTCAGGGGTACTTAAACGCGTACCTATAGACATTTAAATCTTTCTCCATTAATTCAATGCAAACGCCAAACATAGTTCGATCATGAATCACGTCGTGCTTATTGTAATAACGTCATTATTATATTTGTGTTTACAAACTCCGTGTGTAGAGTGTAAACGACATACACATGTCACTAAAAACTAAAGTTATTATTCCATCTTAATACAATAACATAATATTATTATGATCAATGATCATATTATAATATACATTCACACGGATTTGAAGAACAACAAATCCATTATTGATTCTAACTGGTAGATTATATTATATTACATTATTTCGCTATTAATATGATGTATTTTACGTCTTATTAATAATCTTCATTGGGCATGGTATACATTATACAATGCGTACCTTCTAAAAACTCTGAACATATTGTTTTTATTGTATAATAGTATAACTTAGATCAAATACAATTTGCGTCTGTTCAAAATAAATTACGTTATTACGATTTTCGTCGAAAAATGGTTCGCCAGTAGTAGTGAAATTCATTAACAGTAATAATAATTTTTTTTCTTTTCATATAACTATTATTTTAATTCACGACACCTTTAATGGCTTTATTGTTTTACCTGCATTTACGATACAACAGAATGCGAGCTAGATTATGCATCATTGATTCTACATCAAATTCTAATCATAACAATGGCGAATACAATTTTTTCGTTAATAAAGGTTGAACAGTTGAGGTTTGTATAATTCATATATGTTGCAGTAAATGTGTTGCACCTTCACGAAACTGTTAACGGATTCGGTGAGCTGTCCGGAAAAAATCAAAACATCGTTCAAGTAATAACAAAAAAGACTTAGAAACTCGCAGTACGTGCTAGAATATTAATGAAAACTGAATATTTAATAACATATGCATATAGGTCATTGTATCTAAAAACATAATATGTAGCTGTTGTAATTATTTTTTTTAACTTAATTTTCGTGTTAATTTATTATATTTTTATTATTAAAACTTATATTACGTGTTCACCATCATTAATCGCATCTTTAGTTTGTTTATTTATCGATACCGCACAATTGGATATTTTATGATTTATTATAAACGATAATATTCTATTAATAAAAATAATGATTTTTGTCATTTCAACTCCGCAGGAATACACGAAAAATATAATATATTAAAAAAATAACAAAATAATTAGAGGAAATGTTTTTAGTATATATTAGGTACTATCGTTATTCATTATACTTTACTAATAATATATAAGACTGTTGTTTTGTCCAAATGCAATAATATAATATATTACATATATTTATAATATTTGATTATTTGATAATTGCTATTATCATTATCTCACTGACTACCTATATAATATTATAGGTAATAATAATTATAAAAATAAAATGTTATATTGACGTTGTTTTCGATAAAAAAAACAATAAATAGTGTTTTTAGTACTTATGGTCTCTTTATAACACCAACTGTTATTATTTAATTTTTACAAACTAATTTTCGTAATTTTAAATATAATATATCAATCATTAATTTGTATGACAGTTCCTCATAAGTTTCTTATTATATAATTATTTTAAACAGACGTTCACAGCGTTTTTATGGAAATGTTGACCACGTTAGGTGTTTATATTTTTAAAAATTAATATAAGGGTAATATTTTGAAAACCATTTTGGTAGTGTTACATTTATTTTAGGTATCTATCGAAAATCTCGTATAGAAGACAACAAATCCTATTCGATCAAGCTAAAAGAGAACATTCATACGGAAGTGCATATAATAGACGAGGATTCAGGATATTTTGCATCTGCAGTGACTTATTTAACGGCCGATTAGTAAATATTATCAGCGAAAACGGACCTCACCTTCAATACGCGACTTTTGATATCCAAAATAAATGGCATAGCCTCGTGAACACGTCAAAAAAGAAATTATATGTTTTTTAAAATTATTTTCTAAAGTATAGGCGGTGTACCTAGTACCTTTACTACTCATTCAATATATATATATGTAATATGTACCAAGCGTGGTCACTGGTCAACCGATGTAAACATCAAACATTGCATACATACATACATATTAAAACGTTAATATTATTAGGTATGTAGGTACCTATAACCTACGTGTTATTATATTATATATTATTGTTTTATCACACGAACGCCAACGAGCGGTATCCGGCATTTGCCTGCAAGCGTGCAGCAGTACGGGCGAGCGGCATAATATAAACGTTTTTCAAAAGATACGCGTATATACATTATTCAAGACGAAATATAAAGAACGTACTTTTTTTATTTTATTTTTCTTGTTTTGTTGTGGACAGATTATAGTTTTAGGCCCATTAGTAACGGGGACCGGCGGAATAAATGAGAAGTTTTGTTTTGTGTGTTTGCCGGTCGGCGCATGGTAATGTACATTTTGTAAAAAATCACGCACACCGTCATACATACGATTATTATTATTACTATTACTATTATTATTATCATTATTATTATTTTAAAGGAATATTAAAAATACGGAGAAAAAAAACACCGTGTAAGAAGGTCAAGTCTATACAACACGCGTGCTCCGGAGACTTATGAAAAATTTAAAATAAAAAAAAAAATACAACCGGACTTAACATAATGATTTGTCACACGTCCACCGTCCGTCCGTCGACGGCTCGCGACGTTTCGCCCGGAACGAATGTATTCAAAGTTCGCTGCTCGCTCAGGGGCGATATATATATATGTGTATAAAACGTATATATTACTATGTTTATATTTGTCATATACAACGGCGTACGAATTGAGTATTCTATTGGTTCGGTAGTTGTTCGACTGAACATAATATAACGATTACAAAACGCGTTGTATGAACGTTACGAAAAAATAAAATACAGTGCATATTATTATTATATTATTTAGATCAAAGGTTTTCCGATTTTTCACTGATAAACGTAGGTAGGTAATAAGTAGATATTATAGATATGTACCACGGCCGTAGTTGAGTGTGCTATAGTAGATATATATAACTCACACATAACACCCGTTCGTGATGGTTTAGGGTTTACGGGAGTAATAAGACGACAGTCCGAGAATGATATACACTATGATTGCAAAATGTTTAAAAAAAAATAGTACTATAAATGAAAACCATAAAAACAATTATAATGGACTAATGGATATAATAAATTATCATTCCATAATAATAGTTAATTTTATATAAAACAATCTTTACAAAAATTAATAAATTAATAATTATAAATAATTGAAATAATAACTGATCCTGTTCCGTTTGGACTATTTTTCCAGTTACAAAAATATTAAATATTTCAACCATCAGAAATGTTTAAAAATAAATGAAAACAATTTAATATGTTAATTTATTTTAAAATGTATAGGAATACTTTCGAATTATTTTTTAATGTAATAAATTGTATGTAATGCATTTATCTGCATACCTGTTAATAAAAATCAATAATAAAAAGATGAAATTGATGTACTCGTATGTACAGTATCATTTGTATCATAAAAATCTTGTTATAAATAATTGTATGTAATTAATCATTTTTGACTTAAATTTTTTGATAACAACATAAAAATACATGTATGTAATTCTTATTACATGCATTTTTTTCCGATTCCATTTACTCCGTCAATTAATTTAAAATATATATATATACATGTATTATATTATTGAATAAACATGATTTTTCCTCAGAAGAATCAAAATGGAAAAATACATATAAGAAAAACACAAATAGTTATATGTCTTAAAGTTCCCTTCTATATTATTGTATTCCAATTGTACCCTTAAATAAGAAAAATATAAAACATATATAATGTATAAAGCTAATGGTCCCTGTCACCGAAGTTAAAGAACAATGATAAAAAAAAACTTGATTTTGTACATATAAATAATTATTCAAGGTAATTATTCAAAGTAATTTCAATATACGTGAATAAAACTTGAAAATTGAATAAAAAAAAAAATCAACGAAATAAAATGGAAAATTTGAAATAAAAGTCATCCATTGCAGTTTAATATTAGAAATAAATTGTAGCCATTACAGTATGTTTAAAAAATAATAAATATAATAAATGATAATGTACCGTTTAAAAATAAATATATGTACGTTACAGCTACCGAGTATAACTTGTGTATAATATAAAAAAGTTTAGATAAATATATATTATTTATATATATATATATATATATTTAATAGATTAGCATTTTCAAATAAAAATTTGGATAGCAATTTACCATAATATAGCTGTTAAACCGGTTTTAAACTGGATTATTATTTTATGTTCACTATGTGAAGACTATATAACTTATTTAAAACAAAATGAGTAATTTATTTTTTTTAATTTTCACACGTTAGAATCAATCATTAATAATTGAATAGTCTTGTTCCGGGTAAGCGTTACAGAACTTTATTTATAAAGTGAATTCCTAACCGTAATGAGCAGGTAAGCTTTATTGATTAAATTAATATAACAATGAGTATTTTTTTAATTAATATACTGTACTTTTGAATAAGTTTTAAAGTATAAATATACTATGCATATCATGTACGGTTTGAGAATTCGATAAGGTTTACTATTTCGATTGAAGGTTAGACATCACTGATGAAACTCGATCAAAGTTATTGCAACACACGATTAATGAAAAAAATTTCGTGTATTTACAGTAAAACGTTTTCGAACAAAATCTTTTGTTGCACCTGTGGTTTTTTATTTTCTTAGACATTTTCAATAAACATTCTACGTTGTTGGTTTTAATCGACAAGACACTTACCTATATACTATAGAAATATTTGACATTATGATAATATAATATATTAGACATATAAAAACGTAGTTTATCTAGCCTAACCTAACAAATAGAATGTGTTGACGTACTTTGTTCGACGAGACCACGAAGTTAGTAAGTAACGCGGTTATCTACTCGATAGTATCTTCGGGCTTAGAAGACCGTGTTAGGTACCTCATAGGAATAGCATTACACGGCGGTAATGTGCGACGATATGATGTCATCGACACGGGCGACTTCGAGTTTTATCGGGTCGATAATAAATATAGAAAACGTTTTAACAATACGTATAATATTATAATATATAAAAAGAAACGTTTACGCGTTTGCAGCAGGCAGATACCCATATGTATAATAATGACAGTAAAAAAACGGTCCGGATAAATCAATCTTATTAGTCGCGCGCTCAGTATATATCACCAACTACCGACACATTGCGCTATACCTATATGCATATAATAATAATATAACCCTTCCACATAATAATGCATATCTTATATAGCGGTGGTGTGTGTGTGTGTGTGTGTGTGTGTGCATGTGTGTGCGCGTGTAGTGGGTTTTGATTTCTCTCGCGCATATCACAATAAAATATATATGCCTCACGTGTGTGTAACCTTTGTACAAATAATATAAACACTCCGGATGAGTAGGCATGTTCTCGGTATATTTTTATTTTATTTTGTTTTTTTTTCTATTTTGTTTTCTTTATTGTACGATCAGACGTTTGAGGAATCATTTGTCATCTCCTCTCCTCTCCAGAGACACCGACCGCGATGTGTTTTCTACGTTCCATACAAGTGTGAACCACTCGACCTTGCGGCCATCGACCAATATTACGATCAATTTTTTTTATTTTTATTTTTTTTTCACCATCATTATTATTATTAATGTAATAATTCGTATTGATCGAAACACGCGGAGGTTTGACCCCGAAACGTTACTTGTTTGAGGTCATCAACACCGAAGAATTATCGAAACCGATTTTTTATCCGCGATCAAGACTGCCCATATATTCCCAGAAAAATGACTTTTTTCGCTACGAAAGTTACATATCGTGATGTCTAACTAGAACATCGTGAAAAAATCGAAACTTATCCCATATCCAGAGCAATACTGTTATCACTAATATTATTTAAATATTATGCTTACAAATCAATAATCATACAATTACACGCACGTTTTACGTATTATATGTAGTTATACATATTATTGTATCGTCTTAATGTCAGCAATGACTGGTGATATTAAAGTTATTGAATAATTATTAAAACCCGTTAGTAAAAAGTACTCATAATTGTTTCTTATTTAATTCTATGTATAAATCAATGATATTTATTACAATATATCGTGTGTATAAATCATGATATATGCTAATGTGATTATTGTTTGAAAAACTATTCCAGAACAGATTTAATATTTTAAATATTATCGAAAGATCTAAGTTGATTATATTTTTAAATGTGTAATATATATATATATATATATATATATACATTTACCATTTATTTAAATAACGGAAAAGAATTATATAATAATATGTTTTTACCATATACAATATAAGTACAACAAGACGAATTACAAGCTTTTCATCGAGTATACGACAAAGATGAACGTTCGAATTATAATTTACCAACGACAATAACATAATATTATATAATAATTTTAACTTATTGAAATTATTAATATAGCTACGATAGTATCGTTATAATATGCATAAATCGACGCACAATGATCTTTATTCTATATATTCTGTATTCACTGCCAATTTATAAATTGGTCTTTATGGTTTTTAGTCTCCGTTTGAATATATTTTGACCCGAATTGTCCATTGTTATAACGTACTATATAGGTATCTATACCGTCGGACTGTCCATACGTATCAACTGTGTTAAGTATTTTAATTTGGTTTTGCATTCCAAATACGTTAAGTAAAAAGTATTCAGAATATAAATGACATTCTTATCATCTTGTTTTATTATTAAATATATATTAAATTTTAAGAAACACGGCGCAACTATTTTTGCTTATACTTACTAACTTTTATTTTAAATCTGTTGACTATGTATATAATATTAAATTAATATATATATATATATATATATAATAAATAAAAATATTTGTATATAAAATAACCTAAACAAATCTTGATTCTGAAAAGCTACTTTAGACAAATAAATATTAATAGTATTTAAATACCTATTTGAAATATAATAATATATTGCATTTTTAATACCTTATTAATATTATATAATATAATATATCATACCTTTTAAGTTATGCCCAATTTTATGTGTAGATAACGTTTGACGATACACTGACGCTTTATTATATTATATATTAGATTAGGTACCTTATTCTTGATTTTTCGTTAAAACTCTAACAACCGTGTAATAATAATAAAGTAAAAGACAAACCTACTGCGGAAGACCACCACTGGCGTAGGTAGAAATTAATTCCGTTGTCGTACGCCATATCGACTGGCAGATTTATTGGATGGTACGTGCCGTTTAATTGGGCCCCGTGTAGTTTTTTTTATATATACGCTCATATAACGAGCGAGTTTTCAAATTCTTCTGGATTTTTTTCTTAATGTTTTTGTTTTGTTTTGTTTGTTTATTTTTTCTTTAAATATCAGTTTTAAAATCCTAGCGCGTGGGTAGACGCCGATATTGTGACAATATTGGCAGTCAGCTTGAGTTTCATGTAGGTAGCGGAAGACGTTGTAAATAGTTAATTTGTTAATAACTTATACAACATATTATATTATATTATACTGTACAATGGTAATATGGTATTATAGACTATAGAAAATCATCGTAAGTCGTTTTAATGGATAGGACGAACATTTTCAAGCCATTCTTTAACGATATTTTATGAGACATACTATCATATTACGAGCGCACGATATAATATAATACACAAAAAATATATGTTATACTCATGAGATATAAATGTAATTTTAACTTTTAATATTGTCACTGCAGTGTTTTAAGACCATAAAAGTCTCTTCTAATATTCCTCCGCATTAAGTATAAATTCGTCTGTATATTAACGCACACGCACATTTAAAATTATATATAATTAATTATAAATATTTTATTATACGTATAGCATTAATATACATTGGGAATCTTTAAATAATATTTTACTATTCGTGTTTTGAGTTAGGATTTCGTACTATACGGTTAGTATTTTGTTTATTTTATATTTTTATTTTTTAATGAAAAATATTCATCTTCCACTGCCCCTTGAAAGTAAAAATATAAAATAATAATAAAACACCATACAAAATCTAGAGACAAATAGGCGACACCGTATATAAAGCCCTTGCGATATTAGTTTCGGTTAAATAATATACAAGACCATATACATGCTACACAACTACGCGTGGGGGTGGCGGCAGAATGTAAAAAAAAAAAGAATCATCTTGGCCTACAGAAGTCACAGTGTCACATTAACAGGTGCGAGGTATTGTGCCACGGTGTCTTCAACGGGTATCTACGAAACACGTCTAATTTTATGATTTATACGACCGGCCGCTTCTGTCTTCTCGCGGGGCCCTCTATAAATCACCGGGCGGGCAGAGAAAATAAAATAAAAACATTTTTTTTTTTAAACCAGTATGCATAGTGCGCATACAGGTATATTTACCCGAGTCAGGTTGGAAATTCGGGCACTTCTACGGAGGTCATAAATTTTTAAATAAACAATAATGTCAACGGTGTGTATAAGAGACGTATATTGGACACCTTCTTCACACTTTGGCCAATAATAATTGTTTGTAAAGAGGCGTTAATGATAAACACGCGGCTCCCATATAATATTCTCGCGCCACGACCTCTCGAAATCGCTTTACAATAGGTACATCAAAACACACCAATAAACACTTTTATTTAATATAATATATTTTTTGTACCTTTTTTTTTTCGTCATGTCTTTGAGTGACAATAAGGCGTAGTGTGACCGATCGTTTGGCTACACCGGTGTTGATTTCAATAAATAAATAATTGCAGAAGTGTTTTTTTTTTTATATTATTATCATTATTATTTGAATTGTTCACCAGTTTCAGACCTCTAATTGTGCTCATTAATGAATTATGGTTGGGTTTACATTGCATTAGGGAAATTATGCATTCGGTTCCCGACGGAGGAGGAGTTACACTCTTTGTTAAATATGAACAGTAAATGAGCATAGTAAAATAATAATAACATATAATTTCGCTCATATGAGGTAAAATATGTGTGTTCAGTGTTTACTGTGTGCAAGTACAGTTTTTCAAATGAAGTTTAAAATGTTAATTTATACGTATAGCTCAGATGATTGTGAAAAAAATATGCGTTTCACGTGCTAATATATACTAGGAACTGCAGTAATTGATATTTTAGTATATTATTTTTGAAAAAAATATAACACTTCGATAGTTGTATTTAAATAATAAATTATATTTACTGTACTTTACCTAACCTACTACTAAACTACTCGATATTATAGCGATGTAGGTATAGTACTAAATATTAAATGCCTAAATTTACTAAAAATTTCTAATTTCTTCCACTAATTGTTTAAAGTTTAAAAATAATTTATCTAAACATTAAATCAATTTGACTATTTTCAGCTTTACCCTAATGTTAAGGACGCATATCCATAGAACGTATGTTCAAATGTATGGTATTCGTTAAATAATATGATTTATTATTATATTATATACTCTCAACAGTGATCAAACATAGTACTTATAACATTATTGTTACATTATATTTCAAAGTTTTTTTTGTTTCATATACTTATTAAGTTGTGTAAAACTCTTTAAAATGATTTACCTGGCATAGTCTTGTCGACAATAAATTGAATCATCTTTGATAAAACATGACGGTTCATCTTCTAATACCAAATTGCATACGCAGCATCTCAAACAGGACACATGCCAAATTTTATCAGAAACCTTCAATAAAAACCTATCCGTAATTGGATCTGAACATCCTCGACACTGCAACGATTCAGTCTAAAACAAACAAAAACAACATATGATTTATTCGTATGGAATATTAAATTAAATTGCAATACTGTGATAAGATACTAATACACTAAACGGTTTAAACAACAGATATTTTATTAGTACCCTTTAATATATTAATACCGCAACTGCATTATTATTTGTTTATTTGGTATTATCTAAACGGTAATTGTACAATAATTAACTATATACGATCTATTAATATTTATTTATTTAATTTTTTTCCAGACAATATATTTTAATCATCAACAAGTAATGTTTTTCAAATTACATTCCTATTCGATAAAACTCTAACTATTTACAAACTTATCAATGATATATTATAAATTATAAATAAAAATATAGTTTTATTATTTTTTAAATATTTAATCTAATTAGAAAAAGAATATGTATAATTGTATAATTGTTGTTTCACTGATTATCAACTATCACTGTTTAATATATTATTATTAATAATTACTTTATTTGCTTATTGAATTCAAACAAGATGGTTCTAATCTACACATATACCAATAATATTTCCATATCTTTAAATCCATTTTCCAAATTTTTATGATTACAACTATTTCTTAACTTTTCACTACAAAAAGTATTGATTTTGAAAATATATTTTCACATAATTAATTATAAGTTATTACAAAACAAAAAATATCTAAAAGTATTCTATTTTTATTACCATTATTACATATATTTTTCTTTATATATTACAATATACTTAAAATACATCAATAAATAAACACTTAATAATGAATATTTTTTAATTCATAGTTAAATTAAATTTTTTTTTGCATATTTATGTTATATATATTTTTGTTCTTTGAACCTTTCGCCTTAAGAACTCATTTTATTAATGAAGTCATAAACTTTGGTCTCAAAATAAGTCCACTGCCCATCGGAAACTAATATATACAACTTTTACAAATCAATTGCCAACACACATTTTTATTGAAAATAGTTATTTCATCCAAATGGTAATTTATTTATTAGATATAAACTGAGTTTGAATATTAAAAAGAAAACAAACTTCTTCGTATCGATCATGTTACATTCAGATAATTATACACATACTTATAATGTAGCCTGGTAATTGTATTATAATAAGATATCTTAAATTAACAGAATATAATATAATGATCGTGTTGCTACGACGTCGTCCTGCAGTCGATTAAAAAATCCTATATAATATATAGTAATGATATCCAGTCTAACTACGATAATCGAGAAAAACGGTAGACCATAATATTATAATATAATAAGAAATATATTATAGTAAAATATTATACGCGTTTACGGTGTTAGGTTAGTGTCGGATACTCAGATTACCGATATCGAATATATATATTATGTACACGTTGAATAATATAATAATTATATATTATGCTCCCCCCCTGGTGTTTTTTAGTACAAATTGTGATGTCACAGTGTATAGTTATTGGTATTGGACGTTTCGTATAATAATAATATGAATAGCTTTTTTAAAAAATGTGTATGTATATTATACGCGCGTAATTTTATTATATTATTATGCATATTATGTATATATCAATATATAAATCGGCGGGTGGTTAAACTATTCGTAACTACCGCGCAATACATCTCATCGGCGAGCGTATCTACCAATAACTCGTGTATATAGCCACACGGGTTATTTACGATTTCGCGTTTGTCTGATAATAAATCGACAGACGCACGTCGATTATAATAATAGTGCTTATACAATTTAGAGGTATTCTTATAGAGGATAATATGACACGACGCATACTATCAGTTATCACACATCTATTTATTTAACAGCTGTATAGGAACATTTGGAATTTTATGTATCGTGATGCACTTAAGTAAATACCGTGAAAATTTTAAAGTCTTTTAAGAAGTTAAAACCTTATCTCTTAACATTAGATAAAACATGAAAAATAAATTCATCAAGGGAACACCTTTTCATAAAATTAATACTCGAATTTTATTTTGCATAATTTATCACTTTTTGATCACTTTGGCACTTTGATTAATATGATATAATTTATTAATATTGTTATTAAATTCTTGCACCTTACAAGAGCTATTTTGGAAATTCGTCATGTTAATTTGTATAATACATATACAAATTAGCAAATAAATCTTAATTATTTTATTACTATATAATTATTTTTATAAAACGATTGTTGTTATTAATATTTTTACGATCCGTAAAGAATGAGTGTATAAAAACTAAATAAACACAAAAATTAAATGGCTATAATTTTTAATTATTTATATTACTTAATAATTCGAATACATTGAACTTTTAAAATCATTACCAAATTACGTTGGTATAATTAAAACGAAATGATCGAATTACCGGTGATTAGCACGTGTGCTTACATTTTATAATAAAACATATAAATCATAATGTTATACAATATTTGTCAGTGCTCGATAAAAAACGAATTGAAAATTATGTTGTAAGCGGTATACATTCAATGTACGAATAATATCTGTAGAGCTACTACATGATGATTAAAACATAAAACGTGAAACTAAAGTATTAGTCTTTAGTCGTTTTATGAAAAAAAAAATATTCGATTCGTTTCCATCGAAATATTGTCACGTCAAAAAAAATGTTAACAATAATTCAAACGTTCAACGCGCACAGATAAATATTGGATTTTATCGGTAATTTTAAAACTAAACGTGTACCCTACCTATTTGTATAATATACGCGTACGGCTATTTCTACGTCTTATATTACAACAATAACAACAACACTATACAACACGGTTGAGAACATCTTTGTTTTACCCATATCATACATGCATATGGTCAGTAATGCACGCGGTCGACGTTAATCGCGTATACGAATGTGCTATTATAGACTATGATATAATGGCTGGCGTATTGAATGTTGGACAGACGAATGTTTGATACGAAGAAATACACGAAAAAAAAAAACCTAATAATATAATATAATAAACGACGATAGTGCGAGGGGAATAAAACCCGTAAATGGTGGGGCGGTGGAGGGGTGGCACGACGACGTCCCGTAGTCACGAGACGTATATATTATAATATACGATAGTATACATTATGTACGTACATATTCGCCGGGACTCGTAATACTATTATATATCCGTCCAAGTTTTTTCGACGATCCAGCTGCGGCGTATCAATTATTTACACGCGGGGTATATATTAAGTATATCGTATTCACGTCTGTCGTATACATATCACGGGCGGCGCTACATTTTGATCGGCCGCGGGATAACGCGCGCGTGTCCATAAAAACGAAAACAAATTGCCGCAGAGTCCGCGCCGTGTATGTTTAAATAATTTATTATAGGTAATAATAGACGTATATGTGGTATATGTACGACTTACCGTTGTATTATTTTTCCGTTCAGACACCATTATTGTATAGGTATATATAGGTACACGTTGCGTTACATTAATAAGTGTATTAGCATTCAGTTTAGTGACTTCGTAATGTAAAACAATCGGACGAAATAAACATAATAATATAATATATATATATAAAACCATTACACACTGGACCCCCGCGGATTCTGTGTATAAAACAATATTAACATGTCACATTATATCGTGGCAGGTATGTACCGCGCTATATTTTGTGCGGTCGCTATTGTAGAAACGCAAATTGGTTTATATTTAACCTCTCTCTCCTTCACGTTTTTAAAAAATACAAAATGAATTATTAAAAAAAATATATAAATTAAAAATATACTAATATTACGACTATGATTAATACGAACAAATCTATAACGGAGGCTTATTACTTATTTTTGGACTATTTAACTCGGCACATAGCTCTTTTAGATAAGAAACTAAGTAGAAGGGTCTTAGTAATCCGAAATCCTATATAGTGAATCATCATTCGGATAAATCAGTCGAGCCAGAAATTAAGCCACTTAAAAAATATGATATTATAATCATATCTCTCCTTTCACTAAGTTTAGATAGATTAAGTGCCGTTAAAACCGACTAATAATCATGAGGTTCATGTTAAATAGATCAGAAAACTATTTTCAAATATCGAATTTTGAACAAGTTCAATTGAATTTTGTCACACATAGGCACTACGTCATGATGAAAACCATACCACCGCAGACCACCGAAATCACATAAAATGTAACATCATGGAAATAATAATATGTAAATAAAACAATTGATAAATTGTTAAATATGTAAAGAAAATATAACGTTATTATTTAATAGGTATAATTTATTTAAAACATATCTATGGGTACCTACTACCTACCTATTTAAATGTATATAAATTTATTTTAGTTTTCATTCCTTAACAAATCCTAGAATGAATAGGCAAATAAAAACTAATAAGTTTATATTTTCTTGGTCTTTAAAGCTTAAGCACAAATACTTTTATTATGTATAGATATAGTTTTAATATATACACTCGACGATAAAATGGTTTAATAGGCCCATATAGAGAAAGCTATATAATAATATATACGCGTTTCGTGCAGGCGCAGATATCGTGGTAAAGTGAATAAAAACGTCAGTATCTATGCACCAATCTAAAACAGTTTTTTAACGTCATTAATATCGGTTACTATAAAAATAGAAAATAAAAATCCACAACCACAATAAATGTTCAACTCGGACACGACTGCAACAAAACAGTAGCGCGTAATCCACCGCATTAACGTGTTTCGTTCCATTCATTAGGTACCAATACTTATAATATAAGATACTAATCTCTGTGCGGGCTTGAGATATAGACTTATAGTGTAAATATAATATAAAACTTATATCAGTCTTAACATTCGAATAAAATATATTCTATATTTTTTTTAGTATTAAGCAGGCAATTGTTGAAGTGTACCAAAATAAGTGGGATAGGAGGGATGTCACTAATCCAGTTATAGACGTTACAGTCAAGACATATTGCGTTTTCATAAGCTCTAATACAGCTGTTATCGGTATTGCTCTGTGCTGTTATAGTAGATATTGTGAAATTATATTTTTGGCGGCTAAATAAAAACTTTTGGTGAAAATAAATCCTCGTTCAAGCATTCTCCCCCTTCTGACTCTCTAGACATATTTTTTAACGCCAAATCACACCATAAACACGCGGCTCGCTGCATTTTGCACGAGACAAAGTAAATATAATATCATTTATAGTACAGCGCGACATTCGATATCGAATTTAAACGGCTGCCGAAGACGCTTTAGAAGAGTGTTTATTGTAATATATGAAATATATTTTGAACGTAAAAAGGTGGTCGAACCGGTTGTCGGTCGATCCAACCGTCGTCGAAATGTGCGTTCATTCATTCTTTATATTTTCGTCGTACATTAAAAGTTATTATACTTAACGCGGAGAGATAAACACATGCATATTATGCGTAATATAAATATGTGAACATTTATGTTATGTGAGGCGGATGATAATAATAATATGGTCTACACTATACATATATATGTGTGTGTGCACGCGAGCCCGTTTTTGATTCATAATTGGACAGTGGTGGCCGGCCGCGATGACGCGGGTCGTAAAATCGAATTTAACTGTGAAATTTTTTATAAGCCACAGTGGAAATCATAATATATGCGTCTTTACGCGTACAATACGTTATCGTTTATTGCCGACAGATATCACTTCGTTCGTCTCGTATAATATGTAAAATACTATTTTTTTTCTTCTGCAAATACAAAAATAATAATACACGATAGCTAGTTATACCTATTACCTAATTTCCTAGTATATCAATTTTCGATTTATAATATTAACCAATATTTTATATTGATATTAATATATATTTTAAAATATCATAACCCAATAATTAAATACATTTAACATTTTATTTGTACTTATTAAATTTGTGTTGTTTGCATTTAATTGTATAACAAAAACCATTAGGTTACTTGTTCTAGTTATAATATGTACAATATTACCTACATTGTTAATATCGATTTTTGAAATCAATGCGTAAAATAAATAAAAAATAAATATGACTTATAGTCTATCAATAACAAAACAATATCTATATAGTGTACGATTTGAATGGTTTGAAAATAAAAATAAAAATATTTAAAGCGTTATACCTGCAAAATCAATAGCTATATTAATAAATGAAAATTAAGTTAGTCTTATAATGTAATATAAAAAAAATTAAAGTACCTACTTAAAATCCTAAGTTCATTTTGGCAATTCAGTATGTTGAATAGTGTTAAACTACACAATTATACAACTTAATTATATAAGAACGAGTTACTTGTTTACTAAATACGCGTGGTAAATAAATTTTAATAGTTTTAAAATTTATATAGGTACAACTACTAATTATTCATTAAAAAAAAAAACTATAAAAAAAAATTGTCATGGAAATTGAATATGCAGTATACTTTACATAAATTAAAACAAAAGAAATAAAGCGTATATATAACTATAGTAATCTTTACTAATATATATATGGCTATAATAATAATATATTATACATGCAAAGTGCAAAGTTTATCAATATACGACTTATGTATAATGTATATATTATTTTATATAATACCTGTTATATACGTATATGATGTATTGATGAATATGTAGGAAACACAACATTTCTCAGCCAAATGACCTTAGATATATAAATTTGGATTATTCAAATAAAGGATACCATGAAATACACATTTTACATATTATATATATATTTATCTAATAACTAATTAAAATTTTAAATCATAGCCTATCAACGTACATATCTTTAGGAGTTAAAATCACGATATCCTATAAATCAATTAAATTCAAAATTAATCGAGTGATTAGCGGATTCACTATTGTCTATTACTACGGTATCTTTATTTCCTATACTATTAGTATTTTTTAATTTAAGTTTGAAGAATGAATAGTATTCCCTTTAATTCCAAACTAGGCAAAATACTTCAATATCTTAGAAAACACTTATCATTTAAAATTTTTTTTTTTTTAATTTTTGGATTATACCATTCTACATTTTAGTATTTTACTAAAATTATTATTTATCAGTTTGTGTAAGTCCTTTATATCCTAAGATATTTTTTAGTTCACGATAAAAAAAATACTTCTTAATACAATGGTAAAATTTACTACAGACGAGAGACGACGTAGTATTACGAAAAGAAAAATACGTTTTTTCCTGTATGTGAGAAATACGTGCGGTCGCCACACTGTCGAGTTTCGACAACGATAAAATAATAATACAATAATATACTTCTCTGAGGGGGGAAAGCGACTACTAGCACATGTGAGAAGCATTTTGCCCCTTTCAGGGTCCGCTCCTCTCTTACTCTGTCACTCTTTCTCTCTCTATCTAGCTCGCGCGTCCTGTCCTCTCGGTTGCAGCCGCAGCAGTGTCACGGTACGTTGGTCCGGGTGACAGGTCGCCGCCGCTACGTCCTTCCTTCCTCCCCATCCAATCGTCGCGCCACCGCCACCGACGACCAAACAGTTGCCTTTTCACCGACAACAAATTATCGTTGTTTTCACACCGGTCCTCTTCGACCGTACTTTTTTTCCGCTTTTTGTCTCTACCCTCTTTTTCATTTCTTTTTTTCTCTACACACGTACACATACGCTCAATTTATCCCACCATTTAAACAATATGGCCGTCATTGTCTTCGTCGTTGCCCAAGGACGACGCCCATCACATGCTCGTCACACTTTATAAATATATATTATTATAGGTAGTAGTTTATTACTATTATAACATATATTATTATGATATGCCAAACCGGAACCGAGTGCATACTTAACATATATTATCGGTATCTAGGTATACCGTCATTTTTTATGCGCAGTCTCCTATCTATCACGTACCTATCTAGAGGATTTAATGATTTAAGTTATAAACTAACTAAGTAATTTTGTTCATATCTTCTAGACTATACACTCAGTAGTTAGTCATACGTTTAAATACAAATAGTAACATGTATCAATGTATGATATATAGGTAATTTACAAATTTTTATCTGGATCGACGAAATATATTACATATTACTAATGTGTATTAAGTAATACATAAAATAAGAATACAATAAATACCTATAACAGTAAAATAATGTACACAGTTATACACGTGGGACACAATTATATACACATAAATTGTATAATACGAGTATATTTATATACCTATTTCAGTGTTCTGCATTGGGATTATGAGTAAAAACAAACTAACAATGAACTATAAAAATCATTAAATTTATGGGATTACATCCAAAATGGAGAAATTACATATATTTACAAAGTAAATTAAATAAATTGTTATTATTACATGTGAACAAATATATTAAATTATTATGTAATTGTTGTGATGAGTAGGCACTTGGCTGACGATAATTTGTTGTTTAATAAAATGTATAAATAATGTATTTTATAGTTAAAATATTATGCATTTTAAAATAATTTTGAAGTATATGATTGATTAAATGTTATTCATCCTAATTTATAAAATAGTAACGATATACGCTATTAATATTGACCTTAATACAAAATATATATATATACTCTTTCCAATAAGAGAACATCATACCAATAAATGCCAAAAAAAAACAAAAAAAGAAGAACCAATTTCCATCTAGTCAGGTATGATATCTTGCTGGACAGGAACAAAGTATAGAGAACATGGTAATACATTTTTCTATGATTCATCACGATGAAATGTCGTTTCAGTATAATTAGAATGACCTCGTTGTATTTAAACTTTAAATATAATATAAGTTAAAAATAACATGTATACAATTATTTTATACTTAAATATATAACTATATAATATATGTATTAATAGTTATAGACGAATGAACTAAGTCATAATATCTTTAAGTAAGTCATAATCAGCGTGTGTGTGTACGTATAATATAATATGCTCGGTATGTTTGGCATCAGTGTCTGTTGCGGACTGCAGTGGTATTTGTCATGCTACTACGTTTACTTCTTTTAAGACTTCAACGTCTACAGTAGTATATTATGCGAGGATCACTATACACAGATAACTCAATTTATAAACTTTATTTTTTTTTTCATAGAAATATATATTTTTTTAATAAATACTGACAAAATTACATTAATATTTTTAAAATATCAAATGTGCAGTAATATTATCGGAATCAAAAAATAATAATAATATTAAATACCTAAATATAGAAAGTTATGAAATAATTGAAAAAGTGAAATACGACGCGAGAGATTGAAAACTGTCTATTGCGAATTTCGTTACAAAATTTACCCGATAATAGTTGATATGCTATGTGTGTAGATCGATGGTTAAGAGCTGACAACATTTCGTATGAAGTACTCGCGTAACAGTTTAAACTACAAGTATAATATTATGCTAGATTAGACCGCGTGTACTGTATAATGTAATTGCATTAATTTATTCGTTCCTATAAATAATCTCTCAAACGCAGATAGTCGATACTATCATATATATCATTCTATTATAGCAAACAACAAACGTACATCAGGTAGGCATTGCAAATATATACAATATTGTAGTAGGTAATGCGTGTATGTATAGTAAATATATAAGGCCATAGGGGTAAATGTAATATATAATAGTATTTGGTTAAACAGTGACTTAACATCGTGTGGGCACACTCGAAATGTGTGAAACTGCCCCCGAGTGCATACATCGGGACACCCCTCGCGTCATTGCACACACACATACATAATGATATTTCATAATGGAATAATAATATATGCGTTGACCTCGTATATAGTCGTTGTGTAGACACGCCAAAACCGCATATATGTATACGGGACGTGTATCGAGTATACATTTATTCTACGAGTCATCCGAACAACGGTTCGGTGTAGGTAACGTACGTTGCGGATTTTATTAAATTACAAACTGTGTCGGACAAAATATACATACGTATGCGTTTATATGTATATAATATAAACCCACCCCGATAATAATATTAAACACGCGGGCGCGGCGCGCTCGCACTCGAGAGGGTGTGTGTTTTGGCAAACGATTGTTGTGCGTATAATATAATAATAATGTGTAATTTTTTTCTCTCTCTCACTCCGTCTCTCTCGACGACTCTTATAATAATATATATACACGTGTGTACATATATACGTGTATAAACCGCAGACTATTACCGTTGCATCATCATTGTGCACGTATTACTATTATCGTGTACATATATTATATTATACAATTCATATGGGCGGAATAGGGGGCGTGCGCATTGTGTCTTGCACCGCTATATACACACACGCGTTCGCGCGCGCGTACTTCGCGGCGGCGAGTGCATTAAAAACGTATAATACTAAATAAAAATATGATTCGGACATCAGCTGCGGCCCGAGAGG
Organism: Rhopalosiphum nymphaeae; assembly: GCA_036289425.1. Lineage (NCBI taxonomy): Eukaryota > Metazoa > Arthropoda > Insecta > Hemiptera > Aphididae > Rhopalosiphum > Rhopalosiphum nymphaeae. The sequence continues at coordinate 3,706,782 of JAZAQC010000004.1, forward strand.
GCGCCGGGACGAGTGGCTTTTTGACTTTTTTTTTTTTGAGAAAAAAAATGTATATACATTATATTATTGTACACCATCCCGAGAATTCGCGGGCGCACTACTGTGTATACGATTCGCATTATCGTTTTATGTATACATATATATACGTATATAATACTACAAAGGACGTTACACAAACGCGTGACAATGGACCGCAGCGATCGGTTAAGACCCAAAAACATGTATAATAAAATATAGGCGCACAGGGACTGCTGCTGACTCGACTCGTCGTTGTCGTCGTCGCAGTCGTCGTCGTTTTTGTGTTTATTCGATTATTATTTTTTTTTGGCATACAAATTTTACACACACGCGCACACACATATATACATATAACCCATATTTTAATATAATACACCTCCTATAATGCAGATGAGCAGATGGCGGCGGGACGACGTTGTTCCGGCGTTTATATACTTAAATATATTGCTGCAGTTCATGTATATATTCACGCGCGTATTGTATATATTACTATATTATATTATATGATGTTATATATATATATATATATACAAACACACACACACACACACACATACACACACATATATACAATATAATGTCGCGGCTGCGCGTATACGTCTTTCGACATGTAATAATATAATATATGGGTACATACGATCAAAGTCAAAGACGCGGAATAATTACAAGCTAACCGCTTTAATACGACGGCGGCGATGGCAGTGGCGGCGGCGGCGGTCTCTCTGGGGGAGGGCAGCGATGACATATCCGAATGAATTATTATAGACATCCCGAGATTTCTATACATCTATATGTTTATATATATATATATATATATAAAATATAATATTATGTATAGTACCGTGTACGTACGCTCTACATGTACGATATGTTGTACATATATATATATATTACGTGTATGAGTGTGTACCTTACTATGTATACACTTATTTATAATATATAATCGTGGGATTCGTTTTATATTCCATGTTATATTATAGAATATTAACGAATTACACGTAAACACATTGTATATAACAATCGATTAAATTGAAAAATAATAACAGTAATGTACGGTAATTACATGTATTTACAACACGACACACACTTATGTCGGATATATAGTCTACAGATCACAACAGCGCAATGCCAGTGACCTGCATCGCATCGCAAATTTTGACTATCAATCGCATAGATATATATTATATGAGCAAAACGTTATTAATATACCCACGCAGTGCAGACACACGCTGTTATTTTGCAAGAAGTGTCAAATACGTTTTCAAAATACCTATGCATATCCCGACACTATATGCTTACTGAAAATAATCCAAAATAATGTCTTGCATAGTTGCATTGGTCTCTTTACTTAAATATAAATGTATATAGCTTACAATACAATTATTGTGTTTATGATACTGTGATAAGTATGGGCCAATAAATTATCTCCTATTTTCAAGCACGTGTTATAACTATCAGATATCGAAACAATACTAATTTTAACCATTAACAATTAGTTTTTCAAAATGTTATAAAATCACCACATTTTATCCATCTACGATCCTCCAAATCAATTTTAACTACAATCATTTGTAATACAATTACGGATTACAGTTAATTAATTACTCTACATAACAAATTTATCGATTTGCATATCCGTCTGCACTAATAATATAACATATAATTATACATTATACATTATTTTAAGCACCTTAAATAGTTGTAGAGTGTACACACATAAATGTATATTAAAATATGTAGATTTTAGAAATATATAAATTATATATACCACAACATATAACATAATATATAGGCCTTATAAGACTATTCTTTATAGATACCTGTATATGTATGTATATGTATATGTGTGTATGTGCGTACATTATAATTTATTTATTTTTACATTGAGGCCAGTATAAATCGTTCATGTAACGGTAAAAATATACCGGTGCAATTTGCGCGTACCTTGACGTATTGGACGAATTCGTACTTTTCACGAAAGTGTAAACTTTTGTTCTCGCATAAAGCATCTTCCATTATATGTCTTGACTTGTCTGCAGTTTTCTCCTGCAATCATAATTAAGTTATTGACGATATATACATATGATGTGTGCGTACTGTGTACGAAATTTAAGGAACATATAATATTATAATTACGATTATATCAATATCTGACAAATGAATACACAGCAAATGGACGCGTATTTCATTCTCGCGAACACTATATATTTATATATCACCCACGTGATGCTTATTATAGTATTACATAATACACGTAACTATATACCTACGTATTATTATAATAATATCATAGTCGAAATCTCCACGCGCGTGTATACATAAGTGCTATACATTTTAAGTCGCGCAGCCATAAATTTTTAACGACTGCTGGTTTTAGCGAGACCCTTAGCTCCTCCGAACCCAGACATTATAATAATATATATTATATTATGCGTTTTGCCCGAACAAGGAAAACATCAAATGTGGACCATTCATATTAGACTAACGAACGATTGACATCTCTTGATCTGTCGAGACCAAATACAGATCGACTTTATACGCATTATCGCCATTCATTTTTCTCACCTTTCACTAGCTAAATCAAATTATCAAAACTCTCCATCGCTGTTTACAAATTTAGTAAAATCATTTTTATATGATTATATGTGTATACATGAGTATATTCTCAATCGCGTAATTTTTGCTATCCCGCGTGAATTGTATAGAACCTATACACGCCTATAATTACACGCGATAATGCTAGCCACTAAAACGTTTATAATGTTCATACACATAATATGCACTCAAATAGAATTCAAAACGATGAATTATGATGTTTTAAATCTTAATTGTTTTTTTAATAGTATTTTTCAATTTTATATGATCAATTATCAATTATCAAATATTTTTATTTTTACTACGCATATGATATTGATATACTATGTGAGCTGTACAGTGTACATATGTTTAAAATAGACAAAATAAATGTTAAAAACTCACTCAAAGTTATATTACGTGCAGTCTACTATTATCTAATTATTATTCACAGTTCAATGGTCAATACTAAACGAGTAAGTATGTATTTCCTATTATATACGTGTTATAAAAATATAATGATAATGTGATAGATACAATGAATTGTACATTTCAAAACAAAACACAGATATCCTAGCTGCTATATAATATTATCATTGAGATATTTACGATTATGCAAAAATATATTCACTATAAACGTCTCATTTAATTAAGAGATGTTAGGTGTATACAATATTTAGGTAGGTAAAAAAAATGTCTTCAATATTAAAATTAATGAGGCGAAAAATCATAAACTAGGTGCAAAACACTGCTCATATACATAAACACTTCAAAATAATCGAAACATTTAAATTTAATGTGTTGGATATATTTTTTTTATATCTGTTAAAATGATGCCCATTAAATGTTTTACTGCAGCTACCGGTACTACTACTGTTTTACTTTAGTTGTTATACGACGCGCGCATTTATATACATGTCTACTATGAGTGTGTATAATATATATATATAATGTGTTTGTGTGTAATATGTATAATGTGTTTTTATTTTCTCATATATTTTCAGATTTGCTGAGCTACGGCATAGGCGGGGCCCTGAAAGTAGACGTAATCGTTTTCGGCGCAAACGTATTATATACAATATTATAATATATCTATAAACACTGCAACACAACCAGACGTAGCGGCCAGTCACTACAATATTTACGGATTTTCGCACGTGATTTGTCCTATATTATGTTCCGAGATGCTGGTGGTGTAGACGCGTTATTATAATATAGTTATATGGGTTTTGGATGAGTAAGCGCATATATAATAGTACATAACATAAGATATATTTATATTATTATTATTAGTTATTACATTTAACCGGGTCTAATGCCGGAATACGGTAGTAAGTAACACTGTTTGGGATTAAATTCAATTATATAAATAACGCGATGGAACGACTCGAGTCTCGAGTGGTAAAGCTGGGCGAACGGGGATATAGGCGAGGGGAGGGTGGTGGAGAGTTGGAAACTAACTAAAATGCTTATTTCGCATAAACAGGAAATTCAAAAAAAAAAATGAGGTAGAAAAAAATAATAATAAATAAAATCGTCGTCGGCAACATGTGATAGTACAAAAGCATAGGATGTGGGCAATATTTCGTCGGGGACTTGCAGTGGACAACCGGTACCATATATTCCAAACGCAGCATGACTTATTAGCGTACTTTGAATATTTTTAAATATACAATTTTTATTACACTTATTTTTCCCTCCTTCCGAACACACGGGCCAGGCCGGGCGCGTTACAGACGCAGTTTAAAAGCCGCAAAGAAACGGCGGCCACGGGCGAGAAGGTGACATCGATAAATAAAATCTACACCGGTTCGCCCAGTAAATAATATTAATAACGTCGCGGACGCCCGGGTGAATTGGACCGGCCATATTATACAGAGTGTTCAAACGAGATTGGTTCGCACGCCGTTCACACTAAAATGAAATATTAAAAAAATAAAAAAATGCTACACTCCTGTAACTACTCTATCCCATGAAAAATGTTCTAAAAAATGTTTATATATTATAATATACACGTTTTCAGTTATAGTTACTTTACAATTATTAAAAGCGTATTATAAATATTCAATAAATTAAAGACACATTTTCGGTTTCATTTGAGACGGAAGAATATAATTATAATTGTGGGGAACAAATCTCTAAAACACGACTGCTCTACAAAAATTACATATGTGACGTTAAAAATGTCCTTAAATTACAAAAATTCTTTCAAAGAGTAAAATTAAGCAGAAAAAATAATAACACACGATGTACTAAAAACTCGATGAACACTACATATACGAATAATCAACTCGCAACTAATAACTTTATTATGCATGAAGTCAATAACATAACCGATGTTGTTAGAACATTTTTTCATACTGCCATTTTTGTACTCATTTAGTGTAAAAATATTTCTCTCTCCGAAAATCACGATTGCCGAGTGTTATAATATTATCATTATTTCGTGCACAAAATTACATTTGGACATATTACAACTGACAGACGTCGTGGTAGTCAGTTTCTTACACACGCGCGGACCATATTGTATAAGTATATCATTTAGTCGACTGATATTTACATGTATGATGGGAAGACGGACAAAAATGCATATAATTGAAATTCTTATCCGCGTTCTGAATCACATGACAAAACGATAAACGTCGAGAGATCCAGATAAATGGCGACGGCGTTTTTCACGGTTGCACGTTAAAGATTTAAAAAATTTGGAAAAACGACGCGCGAACATCCTGTATACACATACACGGTTTGGTGCAGGCGTATAGCGGCGTACACAAACACGCACACACACTTACAAACACATTAAAGACGTGTAGAACAGGAGTCACGCGGTTATAATGTATATAATAACATGCGCACCGGCCACAGGTATTTATAAGTATGTAAGTGTGTAATATGTATGCATATATCATACACGCACACACATCACGCGCAGTGTCACACAGACACATATTATATACTATATACATATGTACCGTGTACGCACATCTCTCAGAGCTATATATAACGCCTACCCGACACACACACACACACTTACACTCTTACAGTGGCATATATACATTTAAACATTTTGTACATTTATATACGCTATTATGTGTATAATAATATGAGCGTTGTTGGGCCGTTTGTAAAACACGATAATAATAAATTTTTTTCGTTTACGTTTTTTTTTTTTTTTGTCCTCAGCTCTCCGTATGTATAGACGCGACGGCGGCGTCCGCAGCAGCCGCAAAGTATCGCTGTTGCTGCTGCCGTCGTGGATCGCGGGGTCCATTCATTATTATACACACACACACACACACACACACACACACACATATGTATATTGTATATGTTATGTGTATGTACCGATTTCACGACGAGGACACCACTGCCGATGGCACACGTGATGTTATAACCACCGCCGACAGAGCGAGAGGATTAAACATCTGCCCTTCAACACACAACACACACGCGACTATCGCACACACTCCACGGTCCGTTGAACAACCATGTCACCCTGTATACACAAACACATAGGTTAGATGTGAGTGCGACTGTGTGTTTTATTGTACTCGCACGCATCCCGGGACTTATCAACCGGAATAATAATGATGCGCGCAAAGAATACGCGTGTATATAATGTCCCTAATATACAGCTTGTAAAACGAAGTCAACACGAAACGGCATAATAAGTACGCGCGGACGTCGGACGCGTTGTTGATGGTTTCGCTGGAAGGTTATTGACAAATCCGTACATGATACGCCCGAGCAAAAACATACGCGATACGAAGGAAATACTTATAATTAATACGATTACATAGTGTTTTCTCGTAACGATTAATATGCGAGTGCATTGTTATATATGAACACCAAAAACTACCCTTCGCGTACTCTACAATAATATGATAATATATCGCTGATAGGTTTCGGACGAGTATTGTACGTTAGTCTTTTCAGTTTGACTATACGTCACCACGTGTGTCTACTTTATAATCCGAAACGGACGATTAGACGAATTATAATCGCCTAACCACCCCAAAAAGAATTGATCTTTTAACACAACCATTGTTATCATGTAAATCAATTATTCGTTATAAAGACCAGCAAAAATACCTATTCTATTGAAATATTATATTAATTGATAGAATTACATACATTTTATTCAAATTAAAAACTTTTATATGTATGTGTGTATGACTAATCTATAAGCCTAGAGCATATTTTATATTATTTATCTATCCTGTGCATTTTCTTTGAATATTGAACAAAAAAAAAAAAAAAAACATAAAAATGTAATTTAAAAATACCTATATGTTATATCTACCACCTAAATTGTGTAAATGTACGAATATAATATGAATTTTTGTAATACTTATATATATATACTAAATAAAATATTGTTTAAAATTAAATTTCAATCATTTGAAGAAAAGATTTGTAAATTATTTCAACAACCTATTAAATTTGCTAATATAATTATTAAAAATATTATCAGAAACATTTATTAAACAAGATTAATCTATTAAATTATAATAATATATAGTTACGTTCGACGTTGTAAAACGCTATCATTTATTTTTTTAACTGATAAGAGTATATTTTTTGTTACTATATTATTATAGTCTATGAATTGTCAAGATTGTTCATTTATAGGCTTATAGGTCTTGGATTTTAATTTACTCAAGACGAAACACGGAAAGAATGTTAAACACGTCATATGTTCATTATCAGATATTTATAAAGCCCCCAAAGTGAGATTTAATTGAATCATACGATGTGCGAATCGTATGGACTAAAATAGTAAAATATATTCTGTATTAACGTGAAAATGTATGAGGTTGAAAATAAATATATAATATTATACTTGTTACAAACAAATATACACATACTAATATTAATTATTATTAATACATAAAATAACTATGTAAAATATATTAATAACTTAAACTATAGACGCGTGTATGTTATATTTAATAGTATTGTATTATAATAATGTTGTTAGAGGCATATTATGTATCCATGAGTATATAACGTTTGTGTGACGATTACAAATCAATCACAACTGTATATTACCGCAGTGAGTGATAATATAAATACAGTAAAATAATAAAATTAAGATAATGAATTACCAAACATTGAAACACTTAAACAAACTATAGGTATCTACTATATAGTGTACATATATAGTCGTGAATTGTATTCGGTAGTCACTACTGGTAATTTAAAATGTATACATACATATTATAATATGTGTAATATGACGAATACAAAAAAATATAAAATATTAGTCTATATACGCGTACTATACATAAGTATTCCTACGTAAACGTTAATATTCAGATACTATGAACGTCGGCCACATACTAGATATACAAAAAAAATATAGGCCTGCTGCAATATATCTGCAGGGTATAGTTTGCCGTTAACAGCATTAAATCAATAATAAATAATCATCGCGCGAAAATAAATCGCACCATCTGTAAAATGTATGCTGTCGCATTACTCCATGGGTTGTGATATGATCAGGTTTAAATACTTTGCAAAATTAAAATTAGTAAAAGATGTCTTTGTGTAGTATATTATACGGATATAACAGTATTGTACGGCAATATATATCTATGCAATAACGTAGTGTTTTCAGTTTTTCACTGTGTACAAAATTTTCCACAGAGTAGGTATCTATATATTATACATTTAGGAACTTATGAAATAGACACGACCAGTTAGATAAAATGGGAGGAATCAAAAAACGCCCCGTAAAATCTTGCCCCACGAAAAAAACGCGAATTCCTCCCCTATGGATTGACGCCAATGCGGCAGCCCTTCGTCGCAACGTAAGTATATTATGTATATAAATATGTATAGCCACGATAAACGCGTATTTTATCGGTATTCATATTATATGAAGTACAATTTATACATATGCTTACATAGAATCAAAATGTCTCCGTTTCTTGCGGTATAAACAAAAATATAATAATTAATCCAACTAAGTATTTAATATCGCCGAATATACACACCAAATACACTGAAAAATAATATATACTTTTAAAATTTTGTATTAGGTATTTTATTACAATACCATAATAGTTTCGAAACAAATATAAGTGGGTGAAGGGTGATTTGTTTAACAGTGGAATCAGTGAATGCTCGTTGTTCTAAAAAAACTGTTTTTAACATTTTCTTTGCAGATCTTAAGATGATGTAACATTAAATACTATACATGTATAGTAATAATATATTTCTAATGTTTTCGCCCTAAGATGTGACTTCATAAATGTATAGTTGCTAAATGAAAATGTCATAAGTATCAACTAAAAATCGATATATTCAATAATCTATATGTTTTTAATTTCATAAACTGAAGCTTAACAATAGCGTTATACTTATTAATAGAGAAATTAATGTATAAAAAATGTTATAAAAATTCATATACAACATTTATACGTATTGATATTATATAAATACTAAATATATATTATTTAACATTAGAACGCAGTTTACTTATAAATTATAATTTAAAGTTCGAATAAGGTAATACGTAAAGTTGTGATTTTGGTAGACTTAAAACAACTTCGCTCGTTCGAACTTCTAATGGATATTATTTTATTAATCAAAAAAAAACAAAATTCATTAATATTCTATATTTAATATTATTATTTTTATATTTCAGATTATCAAATTATAAATATATAGTTTTAATAAAAAAAACTGAAAATTGTTAGTATACCTTTGAAAAGATTATAATACTTTATACATTTGCCGTTAAAAAGAATCATTGTGTATAAGTATGTTATATATATTTTATTATATTAAATAACATCCATATGTGCAACACAAATGACACAACATAATTGTATATTATAGTATAATAATAATAATAATAGTAATAATAGTAGTAGTAGTAGTAGTAGTAGTAGTAGTAGTAGTAGTAGTAGTAGTAGTAGTAGTAGTAGTAGTAGTAGTAGTAGTAGTAGTAGTAGTAGTAGTAATAGTAATAATAGTAGTAATAGTAATAGTAGTAATAGTAGTAGTAGTAATAGTAGTAGTATTAGTAGTAGTAGTTGTATAGTAATAGCTAGTAGTATTAGTCATAGTAATGGTTATATATATCAGTAGTGATAGAAATATATAGTGTATTTTTACATCGGCGTCGCTCCAAAGACGACGATGCCGCAAATGGAAAATTAATGAACACTGCCTGTATGATAACCCGAACTAAATAATATATTTTATAAGCAGGAAATTTCTTTTTTTTCGAATTGTGCTGGAGGACTATATATATATATATGTATACATCTATAATATAAATAATATAGTACGGGACAAAAGGACAGACGCCGACCACACACGCCCAAACAAGTGCGCGCGTCCTGTACAATACCCAATTGTACATACGAGTACGTACACTATAGTGTGTGTATATGTGATGCGTGTACGATATAATATAGTATATATACCTATAACTATTACGGCTTACACGTTTATACATATATATTGTTATTTGTTGTAGTACGGACGAGTAACATAACGACGAAGTCCGGTGAAGTATGAAAATTCGAATAATAATAATAATAATGGTAATATATAAAATATACGCATTTCGTCGGATGCAATATATATCATACCCGTACAGGTATATCGTAATAAAAAATAATAACACGTACACACTTATATATACACAATATAATAATGTGTATATAATCCTAAGGCGCCTTCGAATATATATATATATATACACACCACAGTATAGTATAATAGTACATATATTTTTTAAAGCGAGGTAATAGCCAGTACATCGCGGGCTCGTGTATAAAAGCATGCACATAGACTGCCGCACAGACGTAATGGCGCGTATATGTTGTTGTATATTAGATTTTCAAAATGCACTACGTTGCACGCATGCATGGACATTATAGTGTGTTTTAAACTTTCACAAAGACTTGCGTCTAATATATATTGATGCTATAACGTATGTACATTATAATCAATGCGGTTTCGCCAATGTGAAACTGAAATTTTAAAATTATATATATTATATTGTTTAGTATAGGTATACTAGTATTGATTACTTATATACTATATACACATATGCTATTTAGATAAACTCGAAAAAAACTTTTACATTTCAGTACAGTGCTGGATTAAGAATTTTAGCGTTCCAAAACTATTTCTTTTACGACGCCCCTTTAATTTCCACTAATATTACTGACATACTGATAGTTAGTTTATATATTTCCATTATTTAAATAATTTTTAAATTTTTATTGTTTTTTAAATATAATTAAAGATTAGTGACCTAATTTTAACGTTATTAATACTGCACCCTGGTCTACAGCCCCTGTAATCTCTACAGTACTAATACAGGCCTGTATTTCAGTATAAATATAAAGTTGTTCAACGAACGCTTATAATATATGAAGTATATATTATCTACTGTATTTATTTACAGTTCATACTTACTGCGGTATAATGATACTAAGCTGATGCATAAAAAATGATTTTCTTTTTTTTATTGCTATTGAATAATTTTTATAAAACAATTTATAATATCTAAACATTACCAATGTTCATACATGCGTAATTAATGTTGTATATCCACTACAAATATTTAAATTTTTTAATAAATTCCTATAACATTATAATATAGTAAATTTTCATGAATTAATAATATCAAAAAAAAATATATATACAGAGAGAGAGAGAGAGAGAGATAACTGGAGGTACTGCAATTTATACTGCAACAAAAACAATACATTATATACCTCAGTTCAATCGCCATTCATTAATTAAGTTTAATTTAACTACCAGAAAAATTCGTTTCAAGTAAAGTAACGGATATAAAAAGTAAAACAAACAATGTCATAAAAAATAACAATAACTGAAAAAATATTTACTCAAATGTATGATGAATATGAGGGTCACTTCATTGTTTAATCATATTATAAATTCTATTATATAAACCTATACATAAATATATACATCACGACCTGTTTTAATAATAATTTATTTTTTGTGGCCTATCAAATATTTCAAAAAAAAAAAAAAGTTGATCGATATTGCTTAGTTATTCGACTAAAAATGAACCAGTTTTTAATGAACGCAGTATTAACTTTTATTAATTTTATGTCAATTGCAGTTAATTCATATAACTGATAAAAAAATGGTAATCTGTATTTTTTTTTTTTTAATAATAAAAATATTTTGTGATCATATTCTCAAGATCTCGTAATCAAAACTTGTGTCACAGCTCATCGGTTAAAGACCATTATTTTATGTATCGTAAATGATAAAACCGCATAGATATATTGATTAATGATTCATCCTATTATAAACTGTTATTAATATCTTGACAGCAGTCTAAATATAAAACGTTCTATAATATGCAATTAATCTTATACAATAATTATTATTTATCTACTAATATTTATTTTTATTATTATTTAAATGTAAATATTGCAGTTTAATATATTTTAATAATGTTCAACATACATTTTATTAATAGATATTTAAGATTCTATGTTACTGATAATTGTATTCAAGAGCTTTTTGTTTTCTTGTGGTGTTGGAAAAGTTGTTATTTAGAATTAATTTAAATATTTCTTTAAAACAAAAAGGTATATAGGTACATTTTAAATAATAAGTGTCAAGGCGTAGTCGTAAATATCTGTCTCTGCTATTGTCTTTTGTGCATTGTTATAGTTATTTTTTTAACAGAAAAACTGAAGGTTTTGTTTGACAAATCGATATTCAAATACAACTCATACATAACACGTATTTTTCTTTTGATAAAAAAACTACATTCCTTAAAATGCTAACAGTTCAAGCTCTGAGTTTACTCCGATACTATTGATCGAATAGAAACCTATATAATATTTAACATGTTTAACAGGTATAATATTATTTAAATCTATATAATAATATATATATATATATAGTTATATCATATATATTGTATATATGCTCAATAATAATACAAACCTTTAGTTTGTCCAATTTAAATATTCAAGAATAAAAATGTCAAACTGCCATATTTCTTAAATATTATATTTGTATAGCCCTCCCGATAGGAACGTAATATATTAGCTATATTATAAAGCATACCGCTTATTGCAGCAATAATATTGCCTATATTATATTATATTATTTTAATAGTTATTTTCAAAATAAATTAATAATCTACACTCTTAAAACCACAATCTATCAGAATATAATCTAGGTTTATACTAGGTATATACTCGATTAATGAAGTTAAGTAAAAACAAACTTAAAATTGTCTATTCATTTTTTACTTACAAATAAACATATAATATTTTTATTTATATAGCTCTATATGTATAATACCTAATACTTATGATGTTTTATTATGTTTTATTATATACCCATAAGTCTATTAAAATAAAAAGAAATATTATAGGCCTAAAACATAAAAAATAACCATTATTATAACATTTTCGATAATAACCTTTAATACATTTATTTAATAAAAGTATATATACAATATATAATAGAATAAACAATTAAAATGAATAATTCAATCATAGAAATTTATTATATGAAATTGTAAAAGAAAATTTAAAGGTTGTTTTTGCGTCAAGTAATTAATAATTATAAGCCTAAGACGATTCTTAAACTTCTCTTAATATTATCAATAGTATAAGATATAAATACTAAAAAAATAAAAAGTAATTATTTACATGCATAAATATAATTTTTATTATTAAAACCTTATAGTTATCAGTCATCATTAAATATTTTAATTGATAATATACTCATTGAACATTTTTTAATCATATGTTTACTTAGGAGATTTAAGATTTGAGATTATTATATCGTATACCTAAACATATTAAATTTAAAAATAGTTAAAATGCAAAAGCACAAAATAATTAATTCAGCGAAATTAAACGTACATAAATAGGTTCATAATGGATAGTTTACAAACACGCCAATCAAATTTATAGGATATTTCGAAGGTTATAAAAATGAGTATTCACAAATTAATTTTCAACTAAAATGTAAAATCTTAACATTATCATAAATAATTACTTAGTTTTAGTCAAAACCGCTTTTGGTTTAAACAGTTGTACATTACTTTAAGTGATAGTTGTCGATCGTTTTATTGAAAACTTAATATTTTTTTGTTTCAAATGAATGAACATTTATTTTTGATAGACATTTGAACAAACTAAAAATATCATCTAAATCTAAATGAATATACATACACAATTTTTGATCACAAACGTTATCTAGTGCTAAGATTTTACATCTACAAGAATGGGAATATGGTCCGTATAACTTAAAATTACTACAGTGCACATCATATAATATATAAATAAGGCGTATCTATCACGTAATATGTAAGCTTGCATGCTGAAAAGTAATTTTCATATAAATAACTATGTATAATTATTACTAAATTAACCCTCATAATTTTTTACATAACTTTTATTTTTATTCATATTTCAGTCGACCAGTAGGTACAAAACTAATACAGGTATATTCAATATCACAAAATCTATAAATCTATGTATACGTTGACATGGGTAATTATATTAAAGTCTCATCTTGGTAGTTACCTACTATAAATACCCGACGTCTATACCAACCATGTTTTTTCTTTGCACGATAAAATTATTTTTTGTAACTATATTTACTTAATTAAAATACTTATTTTGTATTTTTTGATTTAAAATTTAATTATTAAAGATATTATATGAATACACTATGTACACTAATATATTTTTCTTTTTAGTAATAATGCAACCTTCGTTAAAATACTTCCTAAAACTTAGTTCATTATAATAATAAATAAATATGAGTACAGATCAACATTTTTATTATACTTTATAACCATATGTTTCAAAAAATTGAAAATGGATTTATAATAAAAAGATAGAACTCAGGACCGTTCTTATAAACGTTCCTTATAGTATCAATCCTGGCCAGATTTCAAATCTTAAGTGCTTTAAGAACAGTTTTCAACTTCTTAGTTATAGATTATATAGTACCTATACTCCCTGAAATATATGCAATGTGATAGAAAAATCACAATAAAACCTCTTTTAGAAATTACAAACAATAACACATACGATAAATACAATAAAATTTACCTATATTATTATGTTACAAGACAAATAGAAAATTGCAGATTATTGTAATAGATACTCGCGTAATGTACACAATGCCCAAATACATAATATAATAAGTAATAGAAGATATAAAAATATTTTATCATATAGCCCAATCATTTTGTACAATTTAATTAGTAGTTTTGTCCTATTATAGCTAGGGCAATATAAAAATATACTTATAGCCTCATTGATAAAACGTATTTAATTAGTAAATATCATGAATAAATACTATAAGTTATTTATTATAACACATATTATTTAATGACATTTTATTTTGTTTTCCTTTTTTATCCTAAAAATAAAAAATATTATCAACATAAGTCCAAAATTAAACCTGCATTTTGAATTTTAATTATACTTACATCTTATAAGTTCCATATGTGTAATTATTCAGATTTGTATACTATTTATGAATTGTCATAAATGTTTTATGGTGATACAAACTTATTTTTTTATAATGAAAACTAATCAAAGAATATGATAGATTCCACGTATGACAATATAGCTAGGTATAAATGATATAGGTACATATTATAGCATATATGGCTATATATAGCGATATAATATACATATAATATGTATATATACATATTTATATCATTATAATAACATAATATAGGTACCTACACAATTATATAATTAGATAAGCCTCAAAAATATTTGCCCTGGGTCTCGCCAATCCAATATTTATGTGTTTAGATTTGAGATAAGGAACTATAATAATGGAGTATATAATATTTATAAATAATGATAATAATATAAAAGTTTAATTTAAGAAACATTAATTACGCCTAATATAATATATTAACGCGAATAAAGTATATATGCGCATGCATATATTATGTAGGAATGTATATAAATTATATTATTACAGCTATTTTCTAGACATTTTAATAACGCGATATACTCACTCGCAAACAATAAATAACGCATGCGAGGTAAGGGTAAAAAAATTCATAAATTTACCTTCATGTTCTTGATGTACGTGGCCGGAAAACCACACAACTCGAAACGGTTTTCTTGGATCATATCTGCGGTTATTGGGCTGTACTCGGCACAAATAGACAGTGTAATAATACGTTATAAATGTATATATATATATACTCGACCTATGTATAACACGTGAGGATAAATTCCAAGAAAAACCGCACCGTCGGATAACCGCTGCAGCTGAGAGTGCGCCGCGTTTCTCCGACCCTGCGTTCAAAATCGTTTTCGAGACATTTCCGTAAAATCACGCCGAAAAATAATATTTTAGATGAAACGAAAAGAAAGCCCACGCGCGTCGGTAAAATGTGTGAAAAAAATTCCGTGGTCGTCTGTATAAAATATATCGGATAAGGTACTTGTCTCGCCGCCGCTGTCACTGAACTACGCCGATAAGGCAAACACTATTGCAATTTTATAATATAGAAAATTCTTATTTCGTAACAATATTATTTTAAAAATTATATACGTTTAAATGTACACGAAGGAGCGCGCACTGCCGCCACCGGTGTGTATGTGGGCCGTTCGCCACGGAGCGATCCTAACTGACGGGCGGCAGAGATGACCGACCGGCCGTGTGGTAGACGCGGGCCATGGATTCTGCGCGCGTACATGTCCGGTGGGTGGGTAGAAACGGACGAGAAGCCCCGCCGATTGGTCGGCGAGGCGTGGCCTCGGTTTGCGTCGTCTACCACGCCCTGTGCGCGGGCAAAAGATCCGGAGCCGATATAATATATATATTATATTTATGTATATATATAGAAGTATTATTATAGGTACCTAGCTACTATTATTATTATTATACTCGTACATGGATGAGGTATAGTTACTGTACGAATATTTTATTCCTTTCCGTTTCCTCATACTCTTCCGACCGGACGCAGACGATACCTAACATTATTATTATTATCATTACCATTATATTATATATGTATTATATTATTATAACTTGGCCAACAACCGTCTTTTTTTTTCGGTCGCTTCGCCGTTTTCATTGTGTCTCCTGCACACCCGACCGTGAACAGTATATATGAAAGTATAACTGCGGCAAGGACGTAAGGTGGTAAACGTGACTATAGTCATATATATATATATATGTAAGTATACACTCGCGTATCGCATGATAAGTATTACACTATATATATACCGGGTTTGTATGTATGTGTGTATGTGTGCTACGTATTGTATTTTATTGGACCTGATCTTGGAGGAGGGGAAAATAAAAAACAAAACAACACAGCAAACAAAAAAATAATAAAAGCCCCAACGCGCATATGCGACAGGGACGATCATATAAATATATAAATATATATATATATATACCTATATAATATGAGTATACGCAAGACAATATGACGTGTAATGTATTTTGTACACATGATGTACCGCCCTTTCTCTCGACGGGCGTATATAAATGATAATAATAGTAATAATATATTATTATATTACGTACCTATGTGTGTTTTACGAAGGCAGAAAACAAATACACGTAGAATATATATCATATAAATATAAGTATAACAGCAGCTAGCCGTATAACATGAAGAAGCGCGTTACGACCGTTACGGTTTTCGAGTTTATTGGATCATATAAAATATAGAAGTGTATACCTATATAGATGTATGCGAGTATACGTATACCCATGTAGGTACATGCACATATATAAATATATAATATTATATATTATAAACAACTCCTGAGGCATGCATAGAAATTTGCAATATTATTCCCTTAAACCCTTAAACACAGCATATATATTATTAAATAAAATATTGATGCTATAGAAACCAAAAAAAAAAAAAAGATAGTATTTATACATAAAATAATAATTATTACAATATAGTTGGTTTAACTATTTAAACATTCATTTAAAATAATAACAATACACCCACTTAAAAGTGATGTTTTCGAGCATTCGTTTGATTGAAAAAAAATTATTATTTTTCATTGGTTTCTTATTTATGTCAAGATAATAGTACCATACTCCCCCCCCCCCCACTTAAATGTATCTTATAAAATCTCTAGCAAAACTACGTCACTGTTTATATTATATACTTCAATACTGGTATCTACATATACCGTATAAATATAAAAAAGGGAGTAGTGAGTTTTAGTCGGTTCTAGACCCCCAGCAAATCCGGTAAATCTCATGACCCCGCCCAGCCTATGGTGCTAGCGTTGTGGGGTTCGGAGTGGCTGTGCTCCGGTTCGAAGATTAGACTTCTCCTTGAGAAGTAAATTAATATCCTGTGATAGGTATTATATAACTTGGTATGTTAAACTTCTGTCATACACATTACCCCCACCCGACTCTAGGCCATTGAAAAATTTAAACTCGAGGAGAAATAAAAAGGGAGGGTTGGTGGTATGAACACTTACAGTATAACAGAGCATGATGGGAGGTGTAGGGGCATGACACGTCACGACAACTCACGGTTTGGACTGAAAGGAAAGAAGGGGCCACTCCGAACCCCGCAACACTAGCACTATAAGCTGGATGGGGTCGTCGGATTTGTAGAATTTGCGCAGGCCTACAACCGACTAAAACACACTAGGTACTTATATATAATATTACCTATTTGTTTTATTTCCATTTTATAATCTACGAAAACCCAAAAAATGACGATTAATATTTTCAATTTTGATACAGTGGTTATAACATATATTTTAGACGCTACAGCGAGAATCCTAGCTAGTATAGGTACAAATAAATTTTATTGTCTCTTTGTTTTATGGAATGTGATTTTCGCAATCATGTTATCTAACCGACAACACATGTGTAGCGGAATGCAACATGCATATACCTACGCTTTTAATGTGCCATTACAAAACTATACCTTAATTGATATTAATATATATATTTAAAAATAAACTTTTTTAAACGTTTTTAGTGAGCGTATTAAAATATAAATAATAACTATAATTTGCTCTTCCCGAGGAATCTGATAATGGCCTGTTCTCCTTTTGCGCAGCTTCTCCACAAAGGATCTCGCATGCGCACATTTATACGCTTGCTGATATTTTATATTAAGATACTCTTTCCATAATCACAACGGAATTTGTGGGTTATTATTATTATTATTCGCACTGTATATAATATAATATTTTAATATTATACGCCCTATCCTGCAAACCTGAACTGCTTTTAACCGTCCAAACACCAACTCTCTTCCACCTAACCATGTTGAGCCAAGAACGTGCTGCGGAAAAATTATACTGAATAGCTTTTGTTCACGCGCGTATATATGAAGTACAGGATAATGATAATAATATTCCAGTGTGTTAATATACCAACCTTTCCATTGACACTGGTTAATATATATATATATATGTGTATGTGTGTGTATGTGTGTATATTTATAATATATACGCGAAAACGTGGAAAGGGTGGCGGATGTACAGAAGGCGCATTAACACAGAGTGGTTTCTGGTATAAGTGCACCTGATGTATCAGCTAAACTGTTTAAAACTCTGTTGACCGAAAAACTTTATGCTGCGTAACTCGTCATAGGTAGATATGTATACATAATATATACGTAATGGGCTAAAATCTCGCGCATACCGTATAACCTCTTTACGAGCCGGTCGATCGCGATATTACATAATATAATATGTACCTATATATGAGCTGCGGGCTATATTATACAACCCCGATGAATGTTAAATTTTTATTATAGTACCGCTACTCGCTAAAAACTTATATTTCTGTCATCTTATAATCTGTAGTATGTACGAAAAATAAGATTTGTTCAGGTACGCTAAGCAAAAATATAGAGTTTTGCAGTGCGAAGCTTAAGAGGAAGAAATTTAGTAAGGAGTTCGGTATTCGAAATACGCCTGTTAGCATGGTATTTAACACATACGAGTTTACAATAATTATAAATAATATATATGATACAGATTTGGTTACAATTTTATTAGTTTTTTTTCTTTTATAATAATTCAAAACGTACCTATGTGATAAACCTTTTTTGTTCAAAACTATGGTTAGAAACTATTAACTATTAAAAACACAGATAAACTCTGTAAAGATAGTTTTTCAAATAATTCCATACTTTTTTTAGAAAATTGTGAAAATCAACAAAGGATAATGTATAATAACGAATAAGTAGTAGGTATACATAAACACGTTATTAACTGAGATTTGTTTATGTAAATTCATTTATTCTATGAAATAGTTTATTGTTATGGGTACCTATATATATATATATATATATATATATATATAACACATAATAATATGTCGTAACCCATCATATGGAAAATTAGTCTTTTTGAAAAAAATCTAGCTAGGCTATTTGCGATGGGGCAACACATAAGCGAACTATACTTATTATTTTTCCAAACAGCCGGCTATTTTCAGCCTAATTACAAATAGATAAACAGCAGTTAGGCCTTTAAAAAACTACAATTATTATACAGTAATTTTATTGTAATTTATTCATTGTACAAAAAAAAAAAGAGTAAAAGAATTATAATAATATGTAAACCGTATCCTTATTATTTTTATTTAGTGAAATTAAATATTTACAGTTTCCAACTATTTGATTACATATTTTATTTATATTTAAAGCATATTAATAATGTCACTAAATAATTAACAAAAAAAAATATATAAATAAATTTACATTTACTTATAGTTGCATGTAGTTTTTTTGTGGTGTTTTGAACTTTACACTAGATTATTTTTCCGATAAGCGCATTTATTTGTTTTGAACAATGTTTTGCGAAAAAATTTTTGATAACCTTGCCCTCCCAAGTCCCAATGTCTCTTTGCTATTTTTCTTAATGTTATTATTTAATTTGGTACTTCATCTGTACAGGACCTCAAAACTCGCTTCCTCTAGACTGTGGCTTAAACGGACGCAAGTGGGAAGTCATTCGCGACATGCTACGATTCGTCTTCCATGGCTCCTCGGTGCATATTCTAGTACACAGACAAGTTATATAAATCCTAACACATTTAATAAAACGCTTTAATAATACAGTTCAAGCAGTTGAATCTAGGTAACTCGAATCTTAAAACTCGAAATTCTCGATATTTCGAACAAATAAAATATTAAAATTCCCCTTCAAATTACACTTAGATAATTTAAATAATCTTGTTAACTCGAAAATTAATTGTATAAGTTAATAAAACTTTATAATAACTCATAAATGTAATGGTAATTTAAAAACTTATCTTATAAAACTTGAGGTGTTTAGTGGATAGATTTAAATTATACACACATATTATATATTTTTATAATACATTTAATTTAAATTTAAACTAAATTATCAGAGAAAAATTACAATGTTTATACACATTAATGTAGGTATATACCATTCTAAATATTAGTTTTTTTTTTATGCACACCAATTTATTACAACGGTCGGCGGATCGCAGTCTTATGGTATGCCATTATTATGATAGATCCTTTAACTTAGATATGATAACACAAATTAAAGGATCTGTCATAATAATAACATACCATGGACCTCGAAGATATCATTTCATATTAAGCTATCATTTCGGGGATTAAGGCTGTGCGGACCGTTGTTGGGGTACATAACAATAATATAATATTTAAAATCTATAACCGTTGTACATTTTAAATATTATTGCCGGCTGCCAATCAAAAATCTAGCTTTTACCCCACATAGCATTTCCCAATTTTAAAACTTCAATAAAGTTCAAGATGTTAGATTAGTTAAATATTAAAGATTCGAAAAATAAAATTTAATAAAATTAGATAAAATGTTAATTTTTAAACATTTAAATTAGAATAATTTCTTAGTGCTATAAAAACACTTAATTTAACTTGAGGTGTTTATGTATAAAAATATTTTTTTGAAGAGCTAAGAGATGTTTATTTTCACACTTAGATAATTCTCAAAACCTTGCTATAATTGATAGTCCAATAAATTCTTTTTTTTTTTAGGTTGTTTTTGGTGCAAATTACATACGCCCGATAAAGGTATGGATGGATGTGAGGATGTAAGATCTGGAATTAAGGTGAAGTGCACAGATGAGGGAGAGGGCAATTCCCTACATATACATAATAGGTATTGATGAGAGTGGTGGGGAGGGGTAGGGGGTAAAGGTAGACGTGTACGTGATAGGTATGAATAGGAGGGGAAGTGGTAAGACCGGGAACATGCGTGATGGAGGGGGGGTAGGGATAGGTATGTATGTGACAGTTATGGTTGGGTGGGGGAGGCCGGGCACATATGTGATAGCATAAAGCTATAGGCGTGGTAGTCAGATTCACCGGATTTGCGGAGGGTATAAAACCGACTAAAACACACTACTAATGGGTATTCAAATTTTAAATATAATATTATTATTTATTATTATCATTGTTATTATAGAATGAGATGAGATACACGCTTGGTTTTCAAAACGTCACAGTTTCGTGTAATTCGCCACGATAGCGTAATTACAAACACAATGCTACAACGACTGCACAATTTATCGTTGTGAAATATTCCGGTATATTATATAAATACAATATTATAATAATATGTAAAACACTGTTTTCAATTATAATAATGCACCGCACTGCACCGCTTCTGCAACACTCCCCAACCAATTATTATAATCTCACATCGGCACATCGTTTAGCTTTAAATAACTATTATAATATATCTAATAATTATCTGTAGGTAAGTATACCTCTACCTACCTCTACGTGTATATATATACAATATTTGATAATACATGTCGAATACATGAATATACACAATCGAATATTTGCTATTCAAATGTAAACTTTTAGTATATCAATCGTCATAAATAATGTTATGTACTGTAGAGTATATAAAACATTTATATGAATCACTTTTATAAACACTTTGACGACCAGATTATTGATTTGTGTGACATTTTAATGTGATGAATAAATTGGAAAACAATATGGCTTACCCTATATTATAGTATTTATATAATATATTATAAACAATACGATTATAAATAATGCATCAGTATTAGGTTAGAATTGTAGTCAAATTTACATGAAAATAACTAAAAAAAGCCAACTAAAATTATATTATGCAGATACCTGTATCGGAGGTAAATATATACATATTTTATTTTATTTTATTGACCACTTATTAAATATTATTATTTACATATAATAATATATGTTATCATCATCGTTTCATTGAGATCGATCACACACTGAACACTGTATAGATACACATATATAACTATTATTTTGATTATTATAATATCATAGATATGATTTGAGTTGTTGAATAAATAAATAAATAAGAACTATTGAGAAAAAACTTATAATAATAAATTATTTATCATAAAAGTACATGACAAATAAATGTTAAAAATATATTAATATCTAATATTTAATTTTATCTTTTAACGCAATATATTGGTTACAGCTGTTACAAGCCGTAATATAGATAAAATATGAAAAGCCAATTAAAAAAATTCCAATAATAGCTATTCTATTTAGTATTTACAGAAGGATACCCGTACACGGTTATACCAAAATCTTTAAATTAGTTTTTTAATATTGATGCATATTATTATAATATATAGATAAAACTAAATCCAACAAACTATAATAATTATAATACATACAAATATACAATGCACTATATATATTTATAATATGTTGAATATTTTACGTTTCATTTATTATATTTCCTTTACACAGCGCGTAGGTCCAACATTATATTATTATATACCTAAACCTAACACCTTTATTATTACACTATCGCGTAGGCCTACAACCTATACGGGAACGAGTAAAATACATAATCATTATCCAATGTGAAATTAAATCATGTTGTTATTATTATTATTTTTTTTTGACACGTTAAACGCATGCCCACGGTGGTTAAACACAAATTGCACAGTGTAAATGTTCATTCACACATGCATAAACGTATATAGAATATAAATTCCCCTTTATCGTTTGGACCGCGAAACTGCAGTGTAGTTTGTGGTACTCTCGTCATGTTATTGAACAGTGAATAGCTGTTAAATGGGTCGACGGAGCCTCGAGGGAGACCGTGCGCGTGATCGTCTCATATATTATGTTATACGAATCTCACTGTCATTTATAAAAACAGCGTTTGTTTACAATCACATACTATTTATTATGGCGATTTGTCGTGTTTCAGATTTGAACGACTCTATAAAATATTATTTATCACCTTATTTACAACGTATTCATGTTCGCACACGTCCAAAGTAAATAGTTGTAAGATATTTAAAAATTACACTTAATCTAAACTAAACCAAATAAATAATGTACCTATATAATGTCATATTCCAAGAAATAAGTTTGAAATACCAGAATATTTAATTCATGATTACGTTTAAAACTTATATTATACTCAATACTCATAACTAATATCATTATAGTAGTATTATGCTCAAATAAAAGTGACATTTAACTAATAATTGCAATAGGACAATGTGTATAATTATAATATATATATTGTTCCTAAACTGCAACGTTAGGATGCATCAATTGTAACCCACAGAGTTAATTTGTACTATACATATACTATTAAATATTATATTAAGACATGCAAAATACATAACAAACTTCAAATGATAAACCTAGTATTTTGCAAAAGTATAATGTTACAATAAAGGTATTTATTTTGTGTAGGTATACGTAAATATTATATGCGTTATACGTTTGTCAATACATTTTTGATTTAATATTAATGATATTATGCATCTATTCAATTTTATAACCAAACAATATATTTTACCATTAAACATAATTTGAGGTCATAGGCGGAGATTGATTGAATTTGTTTTTGAAGTCAGAGGGATTAAAACTTCCAAATTAAAAGCGCCAATCAATAAAACATAAAACAAAAAAAATATTATTTTAATTTAAAAGGTAATGAATATTTTTGGAGAACTAAGCTCTAATCTCCTGTTTGGAAGAGAGTAGTGTCAAAACTCAGTTCAGCCCCTATCCCTATAGCCCCCCAAAAAAGTGAGTTATTAACTATTAATATTAATGCAATATTATAGCTGCTGATGATAAATATTATTTTTTTATAAGTTATAATTAATATAAGCATATTTTGTTTTCTAGGTAAGTTAAGTTTTAATACAATTAAATGCTGTTATTATGTAGATAATACAAACACATTACCTACATATATTATAATAAAATTAATCTATCTTTTCATTCTATCGTATCGTTAAAAGATTAAAATATAAGATATTTAACATATTTAAGTATTAAAACAATAAAACACATACCACATTAATAAATGATACAGTTCCTCTGTAACTAGAATGATACTAACGATTGTTAAGCGGTAACAATAGAATATTTAATATAAGCTTTCGTCGTTGTTCATCGTCATCGGTCACAATATGAAAGGGGAACTAGAAATATCGATCCACCATCATTCGGCGGGCTCTTTAATATACTTTATAGGTAGATGTTTCAACTAGCTAGAGATGTTGTACCTACTAAAATACAGTACTTTTCATTCCGATTAATATAATCTTATTAAACCTATCAACTAACCTATTTTAAAATATGAAAACATGCAGTATAACCTATACAATTATAAAACTAATATTATCCTTATTATAACTTACATATTAAACCCGATTGAGAAAACAAAATTTTTTTGGTCATTACTGCCTGCAGTCAATTGCGTTATATAGACGTTATAGTAATTAATATTTCTGGTATTAAAATGTTGTATGTATTTTCCTATAACTCTCAAATATCATATGTGCCATATAGTAAATAAATATTACTTTTCATTTTTTAATAATAATACTATGAAACTTAAAGGAGACTTTTCTAAATGCTATATTCTATATTTTTTATATGCCTACTATATATATATATATATATATACTATATTGTACCATAAGGTAAATGTGGATGTATGTAATATATGCATTAACATAATATATGCATAAAGGTTCCCCATAACATATGTTACATAATATGTGACGTTTTACGGATATACGGTACATTGGTTTTAAAAAGTATTAAAATATATTCTCCAGCAATGTATTTATTATAAGTAGCTAAAATTAGTTTATTTTCATGGTCTCGTAGTTAATAGATTTGATTTTATTATTATAGGGTGTTGTATATTATGTGCAAATGTATAATATGCGTTCTATATATGCTTGTAAACCTTTTTAGGTACGTAAATAAATTAATGTCCATTTTTAGTTCTGAAAAAAGAGAAAAACAACTATCTTTATTTTTTTTTTAACTGAAATTTTCAAAACATGTAGGATTAAAATATAAAATTAAAAAAAAAAATTCTAATGTAGTAATATGGAAATCTCCTAAGAAATATTTTTTTAGGTTTCTGACATTTATCTCCAAACGCTTTCAGTTCATAACTATCCTTAGATATACTGAAAAACATATTTCTATTTGAAGTTAGGTTTCCTATTACGTAAATTAGATTTTTGTCATTATCAATACACATTTATTTTTATTTTTATTAATAAAAAATTATACATTTGAATTATCTATCTCCTGAAAACTGTGCTTATGTTAGAGATAGAGAGTTACAGTTTAACTTAATCTAAGAATTTAAATTAACATAAAAATTAATCATATATGAATATAATATTTTGAATATTTATAATATTAATACAGACTATATAACATAGATACACAGAATAAAGAAAGAAGATTCATGTAGTGCTATGATCAATGTTATGAAAGATTACAAATTATAATTTTTTTTTAATAATTAATTTAGTTTGTAAACCCAAAAGTTAATATTTTTTTATTGATCCCTGGATATAGCAAACGCATTAAATTATGCATGAAAAAGTGAAGTAAACTAAAAGATTACGATTCGCCTCTCAGTCGAAATTTAGTTACGTGTGAATTGTAACACAACATATAAAGTCAAGTAATCACGTCGTTGGTCGTTGTAATCTATATATTTTAAAAACCATTGTATAAACATTTAGTTTACTACTCATTGTGAATTTTAAATGTTTATTTAAATAAATCTATAATAATTATTTAGTCGTATTTGAATCAAAACAAAATAAAATTGATTAGTAAAATAAAGTAGGCTAAATGAATTATAATAAAACAATTTCTCATTTCTGTTATAAGTACCTACTTTATCATAAAAAAAAAATCACTAATACCTTATATAACATTATTAGAATATTATTAGATATTTTAATGTTTAAATTCGAGTTTCTATTTTATTATTCATTAATATTTAGTATTGAATTAAAAATTAAATGATATGACATAAAATCAATGTAAGTATATAAACGTATATGTTTGTTGGTTCACTTTTCACAATTACCTGTAGATATGGATATATATGTTATATTGCCTTATAGATGTATTTGCAAAAACTAAGATGTTTAAATCAAAGCATACCGTCAAAATTCTTCATTCGATTGTATTAAATTGTATACACACAAATACACAATACACTATTATATTTATTATTTATGTAGGTATTACATGGTTTATTAAATGTAATACCTAGGTATACGCACGCATGTGTATAACGGTAACTGTATTATGATTTTGTTTTTAAGAAGTTTTGGAAATACGGGGCCGGGATGCCCGATAGCGCACGCGGTGTATTGTATCAAAAGCCTTCGTCAGCATTTAGTTCACGCCTTTTCCAGTCGACTGAACAGCTCGACGGATTTCCAAGAGCTGGTTGATTCAATTTGCCGTGCGATTTGCTCGGAATACGGGATTGCCGGCACACAAACTCTAGGGTTGTTCTCTTTCTCATCCCTTTTCACGGGGTTTTCAAATGGGGTACAAAACTTAACGTGCACGCGCTCTAGTGTGTGTATATACTATATATATATGGTGCATATGTATATGTACTCTATATATACATGCAATATTCGCTCGCCGAAGAAAACAACGCAGCAAGAAAAAAGAATCGAGAGAGGGAAAAATGGTGACTTAAAATTTCACAAACAACCTCGCGACGTACAAAGGATACATTATATTATATGTGTGTGTGTGTGTGTGTGTGTGTGTGTGTGTGTGTGTGTGTGTGTGTGTGTGTGTGTGTGTGTGTGTGTGTGTGTGTACAGCAAGATTATTTTTTTTTATCCTGGAAAATATACAAACAAAGACAGAAACCAATGGAGTTATATAAATCTGTAATTTTTAAAATTAGCCAAACAGTATTCAAATAATTTACTAATAACATTTAACGTTTAAGTACTTCTTAAAAAAAGAACTAAAAATAATGATAAGTACCTATTAAAAATAATATTTTACTTTATTATTATTTGTTAAAAAAATGAACCAAATGAATCAATAGGTACGTAATAGGGCGTAAATATGTTTGTAGTGTTACACATACTCTACATTGATTTATTACGAAGTAGTCTTAAATAAATCTCAATATTTTTTCTTACATATGTTAAATGCATTTATTGATTCATATACTTTAAATACACACAAAATCTATCAGTTCATTAATTAATTTTTGCTTACTGATTATATATTTGAATCTTAATTTTCGTTATAAGGAATCCACATCCCCTTAATATTATGTTGTTTTCGTATTACAAGCCTACAACATAGCAAATTTGTTGGCAGTTAGAACTTTGTGTAATTTAGTAATAAAATTACCTATCGTTAAACTTAAAGGGAAGATAATATATGTATTTTCACATGGGATTTTACAATATTTTATTGTTGAAGTGAATTATAAGAATTTTTTAATTGTAAAGTTTTACATAAGTACTCTTTACTTAATTACTTAAAAATCAAAATATCATAAGAATCCTTGTAAAATATGGACAATATACTTACTTTTAAATTTGATAATAAATTCTATCATTAAAAGTTGCGACACAAAATTGGAACTGCTGAACACAAATTTGTTGTTGAACGTTTTTATAAAACCTAGTAAGATTTAAGACTGTACACTTATATCCTATACCTATACAATTATACATATAATATATATTATACAACAAAATAAACTTAAGAAACAATAATAGGGCTCATATACTTAAAACTGTAAGATCTCAAGTCTATACCTATATAACAACCGAAATGTATTTTATTTACTGTCTAAATAGACCAAATGTATTTCCTATGATAAACACGTTTGTTCTGGCAACAAAACTGAATAACAAACATCCATCCTAAATAATTGAGTTTAAAATTCTAGGACAACTTTAAATTCGTTTCTGGTAAATTGTATATCCAAGACCTCGTTTGTACAATAATAAAACGTGACAAGAAAATTTAAAATTCAACGAAATATCAACAATATATTATCTATATGTGATTTAATTATAATAATAATGTGTTATATTATATGCATAACAATTAATAATGAACAAACAAACTAACAAATTTACTTATCAGTTTTTACTAATAAAATGTAGTTATTTTCATTCTTCTACGACATACATTTTTAAAAATACAAATAAATATTTAAGTTATAAATGTTATTGTTATGACAACTCAGTTTTTAATCTTGAACAATTTATAAAAATTAAAGTTACATAATTATTTATTAAAAGTGTCATCATTATTATAGATTCTGAGTGAAACGATAAATAAATTCATTTTATAGTGAATAATTAAACATTACATAATTAAATTATGTATTATCTTCATTCACTCTTACTTTAAAAATTGCTGTAAAATTTATTCAGGCAAGACTACAAGAGGAATACTCTAAAAGTTCCATGTAGTTAAAAATCAAAACAAAAAAGAACTTATAAAAATAAATTTTATTTTAAATTATCTTGTAATAATTATAAATTCATACAAACTATATCTAAGTCATTGAACACAAGGTTTCTCAAAAAAAATGTTAGGCCGAATCCATACAATATAAAAATATATATAAAGGAAATTATTTGTATTGACATCTTAAGTTCAAATTTAAACAAAATTATTTATTCAAAAATCAATAACTATATTTTATTAATGATAATTATTTCGTTATAATTTAAAAACATTTATATATATGAACCAATAACATTTACGTATATTATATTATTATGAAATTTACTATACTCATACACAATGACATTTTTGATTTCCTTCGAGATTTTATCTATTTATAGTTTTATACTAATGAACATATCTTTTACTATTTTACGATATTTATAGACATATGTTATTAAGTTTTAAGTTATATAAGTTGATACGATATGGTGTAAATAAATATAATTATTATATTTAAATACTAATAATTTAATAAATACAATATTTTTGGAAAAATTATATTTTCCTACAGTCATATTAAAATTAAAATAAATGACTTATAAATAGCTATATCAAAAATAATTACATATCACGAAATATACTTAGTGATAAAGGCTGGCACCTGATAGACTGTCTTCACTTAAAATCATTTTTCATATACAATGATATATCATTGAATTCAAATTTAACACGCCCATTATAGTAACCCACTCGACATCTAATATACTAATATACAGCAGAAGGCTACCCACTTGCTTACTTTTTTTGTTTTGGTTCATACCATATTATCAATTATATGGTTTAGTGCGTATATTATGCTTGGTTCGGATAAATTCGAGGTTTATTTTATAACAAAATATTTTAATTACTCAGAATTTGAAGTTTGCAAAAAACATTATGCCTGTAGAAGCAGTTTAAAGTCACTATCATTGTTTTGCATTATATATAGGTACGTATATTATAATGCAGTTTATAAGTTTTGATTACTACTGCAATGCAAATGACTCGATGATGTGCGTTATAGATACTAATATAGTTACATTAATCGTACACGGTAGGCACGTATACGATTTGGGGTGAACGGGATGGTGTGTAAAAGATTAGCAGATTATATCATAATACTGCATTAATCTTCTCATATATTTATACATTAATACATTATACATACATTGTACAAATTACGGCATTATTGTGACGTGCCTTTTGAAGAGAATAAAAATATATCACGCGCGTATTATTATTTTATCGTCATATTATTATTGTAACTCTTGCAACTCCTGTTATATTATTATCATACATATTATATAATATACGACGGTGGTTGCATGGTGCACGTGTCGGTTCGTGCCGGGAAGCGCGCGTCGAAAGACTCAGGTCAGGTGGAAAAAGTCTCTTTTTTTTCTCCACCCTCTCCCTGCGCTGTCCACTGAATATGTATAACGCGCACACACATCTAAATATTATGCGTATAGTCTGTGTGTGTGATGTCACTGCACTGGGAAATTGTCAGCGGACTGGAATGATCGCGTTATATGCGCGCGCGCAAAGGACACTGCCAACCACGACGACGGCGACTTTATACGACGTGTGTTGGCCGCCGACTGTGGAGTGTACGTCTCTCGCACGCGACTCCTCGGGGCACAGCAAGAGATCGCCCGCGGAGTCTATAGAATAGAATATTATGTTATTATGCAATCGTCAAAAAATATACGTTCCCACGCGCATTGCAATGCGTCACGCGCGCAAAAACGACACAGAAATAAAATTATAATATAAATCTCCGATCGATGTGAACGCTATATAAAAAATATTATAGGTGCTTATTATACTATAATATACACGTATATATTATAGTGGTTATTACGAGTCTGGCTACCGTGCGCGCATAATCCAAGTCCGAAATCGAGGTTAGGTGTTTTTTTTTTCAATCTTTATTGCCGCGTTTGTGACCGACCAAAGTACCTATATATATATATTCTTATTTCGCGTTTAACATCGTAAAAACTTCATTTCGTATATACATCTACAGTATGACTATGACACGGGTACGCGTTTACCGTATAGATTATATTTCATTTTCGACACGCAGAACTTAGACGGTCGTATAAGAGTATAATTTATATTCTATTAAATTGTAAATACGCGCTCTACGTGCTTATTACAGGGTGATTCGTTGAGCACGATCAGTCCCAATTTTTCATCTGATATTGAATTTATTCAAATTCTGATTTTCAGAATAAAACGCTGTATTTTCGAATTCTTGAGGATTTTTTTACTGCTCAAGAACTGTTTTCCGGTTATACTAACGTCTGTTTTCAAATAAGAACACCGTTTTTATTACTGTAAATTATTTAGCAGATAATTTTAATTTTTTAATTTTGATGTACCTAAAAATAAAATATTAAATATTAATTCGAATTAATAGTTTCTCAGTTATTGAAATTCTTATATTAAGTATAATAGTCCTTAAAAGTGGTTTTACTGTAAAAATAAAAAATACATATAATATTAGATCTAGCAATTATTATTTTGACTATTTATATGGATTATAAATGTTAATAGATTAATATTAATTATTAAAATATTTAAATCACCATAGCCCCGGTACCTTTCAAATCCGTTTTCATGAATCTTCTAGCCTTATTAGACTAAGTTAAGTAACTTAAAATTAATGGAATTTTGATTTTGATCTTTGATACGTAAACATTTTCAGAAAAAATATCCATCAAAAAATTTAGAGTAGAAAAAGCGAGTTCTCATTAGTTAATATTTTTAATGAATCCTTAAGTAGTACAAAAATCACAATTTAAAAATATAGTCATAAATTATATTTGAAGATTCCAAAAATACAATTCTGAATTACTGTTTCATTAAAGAGCAAAAAGGAGCATACTTGGTGAATCACTCTGTATATTCATGCAGAATAAATAATTGCATGGGTACCATGTCACATTGTCGAATACATTTTGAGATGAAATGAGTCAAAATTTTTTTTCTATTAAGTCAACTTTATTTACAAGAACTACTGGTTAAATTAGACTCAAAGTTAAAAAATACAATATCAATCCATGTATGCGACAGTGAAAAAAGTAATAAAATAATAACTAGTAGGTATCTCGTCAAGTTGGGTGGCGTATAATACGGCATGGTAAATCATTTGGTATCGATACCTCAGATAGAATAAATAAGTATTATTTCGTGATTTTGCAATTTAGTTTTTCCCACATTCAATTTAGCACCTTTACTATCTACACGTATGTACCTATATTACATTATATAGCCTGCACATACCCGAGACGAATCAACTTGCACTATTCAATGATCGTATCGAAATAATTATTATATGCTCACTAATTTTATTTCCCTCACGATCTATGCATATTTCTAGAAAAGTCGTGACATATATTTCTTGATATATCTATTACTACTATACGTGTGTTTACTCTGAGTACCGTGCATATAGTCATATAGTTTCTATAAATTCATCAAAATTTTACAATCGTACATTATACGTTCTACGGTTTCTATACATACGTTAATTATTACGGTATATGGTGCAAGAACGACAAGTGGTCGATCTGTAAAAATTGATGATCCTACTCCATATAATATAATCAACCCGCCGAAGCTAATGAAAGAGTGTGACCACGGGGTCAATCGAAGCATCATGATTGCGCTCCCCCTCTCCCGTATATATGTATATACATTTTGTCTGTGGGGTCGATCGCTAAATATATATATATAGCGCACACGTCGTCCGGAACCCGCACCCTAATATGCACATAATATATAATATTGTATTTACTATATCTACACTCTACAGTCTATATACGTCAGTACTCACAGTCGGATGTATTAAACTATTATGTACATTACAGTCATTTGGGAATACCAATTACACCACAGGTTTTCAGTTTGTTTTCGGTGCCCTGCGTGTTTTTCAACCCATTCGCCGAGGTGCCGCCGTATGATATAGATATACAACTTTATAATATGTACAATGCACATAGTGGCAATCACGTTGTATCGTAATTGAAACATATATAAACGAATCTATGTTGGCGACAAATGACAATCCGGCAAAAGGCACGTCATTGTAATATATATACCGTCGTTAGAACCCCGAAGCGTATGTAGTTAACATATGAAATGTATATATACGTAATATAGTAATGTTTCACCGTAATCTTGTTAAATGCTAAGCTCGTGAAGATTTTAATAACTGCGGTACACGATTCCGCATGATTTTGTATGCAACGTTACTATTACATTATTGTTTACTATAGTTTTATATAATTAATATTATAATTTAGAAGTAGAAAGTAAAAAAATTCTTGAGATCCTGTTTTGAGCATATTTATTAAGTGTGCATAAAATTAAAACAATAAATAGATATTTTAAATTATTCATTAAAATTGAAGCGTATAATACTTTTAATTTTTTTTTTTCATTTATTATTGTTATAAAATAATAGTAGGTTAAATATTTTTTCATTCATTTTCACTGAAATGACTTTTTCAATATCTTATTACTCAAGAGTTGTAGAGTATGTCTAGCACACTACTACCCCTTTCTCTTTTTCAAATTTGCACGTGTGTGGAAAGTTACTATAATAAAATGTAAATGCGATGATGTTTTTTTTTTTTTTAGAAAAGTATATTAAGTTCATGAACTATTCAACTGATAATGCTACTGTCATACGAATAAATAATGATGTTGTATCAAAATTACAACTTATATAATTTCTTTCAAAATCTATTAAAATAAATCTCTAGTCACAAGAAAAGGAACCATGCGTCCATGTCAAAATACATTATATTTAACAGTAATAAAATATAAAATGAAATCATATTTTTTTTCAAAATAGCAACTTTGTTTATTGCACAAGACTATTTGTACGTTATAAATTTAAAATAACATATGTTTTGAATTTAGACATGTTATAATATTAACATGATATATTTATTTATAACTGAGATTTTTAATTGCTTGTATTGATTTCAAAAATATAATTTTGGTAACTCTAATTAATTAATTGGTAACCTTTGAATTAAGAAGTACTGCATAATATGAAATGCCACGGTACCATATAGACTTTTTAGATATCTATTAATTTTAAAACAAACTATAAGCAATTTAAAGTTGTACATTTGTATTTAATTTAAATATTCGTAACTTGCCTCAAAATTAAAATATCCGAATAAAGATCTCAGAGTAAAATAAATGATAACAATTCATTGTTTAATTATATATATTAATAATACTATATTAATAATACTCGTATGATTAATATCAAACACCTAATAAATGTCTACTAGAACTATATAATATTCTGTGTTGAAACGGTTCGTTATGTGCGACACTGCGGTGCAGATAATAATGATATAGTAATATCGTATTTACATTAATTTCCATAAAACATCATACCTGCTACGTTTACCTATTTGATTTTTTTTCGGATGATCATAGTATACTAATACACAGTTAGTGCCCTTACCGAGGCCTTAATTATTTTATACTAAGGCGTCCGATTTAATCTTTCAATTTTTTTTTTTTAAATATATTATTAGAATTTTAAATAATATTTAATCATGAAATTTTTAGAAAAATCATGTATTTCAAATATGAGTTATAAAATTGGTAGTTCTCAATAATTCGTATTCTGTTATTAATAGATTAATATTACAAACACTTAAAGTAAGAGTTAGGTACTTACTAAAACTATAAATTATAATAATTAAAGTTTATCCAAGGAAGACCTTTTTTCTTTCTTTTAAAGGTTAGATAAATATGAACTATAAACTTTTTTTAATAAATAATACTTTGATAAGCATTATCATTTTAAAAAATAACTCATGTGTTTTATGGTACTTAAAAATTTAGAAACTTTATTACTAATTGTTTGTAGTTAAATTATTATTATTATTTTAATATAGGAAAATATTAGCTTCATATAAATAATACCAATGAGCTTACTATTAATTCTATATAATATAATAATATTGAAAAAAATATTCCAGCGAAAATGTACTACATTATAATATAATATTACTATAGTACACTGTTTGTAACTTTTATCAAAAAAAAATATAACCGGTTTTTATTTTTTTAATATTCTTGAGTGTCTGAATAGTTAATTTATATATGTCAAAATTGTATAAAAAAAAAAAAAACTCTAAAAAAATTTACAAACATATAATACTTGAATATGTGTAAAATTTATCTTCATCTTTTCCTACAATTTAACGATTGTAAGATAGTGTTTTATATTTTATGTGAAGCAAAATATATTATGTATATTTTGTTATTGTATGTCAAACTAAAATTACGGATGGAGTGTTTGCTCTAAATGTGTAAATATGTAATTTAGCAAATTTTGACTATAGACGGTACTTTATAAAACGGTTATTTTTTATTTATTTATTCTACAAAAAATTAATGAACTTCATTAAATAATATGATCTATATATTATGATGAAATTCCCTAAACGAAGTGATAATTGTAAAAATTTTAATAAATAAATAATTGTTTGTTTCATATTAGTTATTTACCAAGTTTGTTAAAAAAATACAAACATATATTAAAAACTCATAAGTATATAATTTACTAATTAAAAATAATACTAATGCAGTTCTAAATTAAATTGTAATTAAGTATCCACTAAAATATTTTAACAATAAAAAAAAATGATATACTATATTTTATAAGTATACAGTAAATGGCATATGAAAAATTAAAGTAAATCAATAACTAGTTAGAAACGTTTTGCAAAAACTATGATTTATTATTGATTACTCATAAATCTATAAAAAAAATAACATTCTACGTAATAGATCCTGCCTACCTGGGTTTGTAAAAAAAATATCTACATTTTATTTATAATAATTGTATCAATTAACTATTCACAGTTTTGCCACAAGCATTTAATATATAAGCAGCAAACACACTCGATTTAATGCAGTATTATACTATTATATGATTATTTTATAATTTCAATTTTTAATACAATTCCACTTATCTAAATGTGTACAACATTTTAATTAATATACTGCAATATGTAGGTAACTTGATGCGTATAAGTATAAAAACTAAGCATTATAAAAAAAAAACCATTTTCTAACTTTGTATAAGCTTTTTATACCATAATCTATGAAAAATGTATTCAATAGATTCTTATATTTCTTAACATTGAATCATACTTTTTACAACTTTTGTATATTATAGAATATATTTTGAATATAATATATTCAATTACTTTATAATTTATATTATACACATTTAATTACTTCGGGTTTTTACTATAATTTATATTTATTTTTATTTATTAATTTTTAACAGGTCTGAATAGTTCTTAAATTAAATAAATAATTTAACTGGAAAATATAGAAAGTTAATATAAGTATTAAGTAAACTTACGAGTAAGTTGATACTTACGATTTAACTATAGCGATATTATTTAGGTACTTAGTTATATTCAATTATTATAAATTACATTATTAATTTGATGATTAAAAATGGTTAAGTCATTGACTATAGTCTATAGATATAATATTGTTTACTACTTACCAAAGTGTTATTAATTTCTTATAATCGAATTATTTCCTATTTCATAAATCAAACAAAAGAGATAATCATATGATTATCATATATTTTGTTATATGACAAAAAAGGCTATTCATTTGATATTAATTATTTTCATTGAATAAAAATTATAATACTGGTATAGTTTTTATGCATATTTCCGGGAAGTTAAACATTTAAGAGGGGAATACCGAGTAATTGTCGCGATCAATTGACAAATAATGAGTCCACAGAGGTTGCGTGTATAATATTTTTAAAATGTTGGAACTGTAAACTTCGCAAATTAAATTCTATAGATTCACAAATTGTCATCACTATTAATTGTTGTCGTCTATAAGTATTAGATTATTGTTATTATAATTATTACCAAAATACTAAATATTTTCTATCACAACATACGAATTTAACTTTTTAAGAATGACCATGTTTCAATATTATAATACTATATAATAGCCAGTTAGATCAAATACAATACTAAAAGTCAGTGCTTTCCATATGTAATACGAATGTTATTTTGTTTTTATTGTAGTTGTTTACGGAAATTGTGAACGAAAACCAATAGTAGCTGTGATCGACAGTTATTTAAATAGTTTGAATAAAAACAGCGAATTATTATTTAATATATTCGGCGGTTGAAAGAAAAAGAAAATGAAAAAAGTCAGACACGAAGGCACAATTATCAATAAAATATTAAAATCTATTCGTATAATTATTATTCCTTTGGCAAAAAAAAACCGAGGATTTTCTCTTTACGCGAATAATAACGATTGTTCTTTTTTTTTCGCACCAAACGTTAATTCCTTAACAAAAAAATTGGTGGAGGAAGGGTCGTTTATATTAAAATATATTTATTTTTTTTACTGCCACGTCGTAGTATTCATAATAATATAATATATATATATATACGTTTTATGCGTGTAGAGAGAAATAATTTCGAACGGAAACAAAAACGGTGCTATATATACTTTACCACAACGATTGATAGTTCGAGGACAGTGGAGGGGATTACGGTCGTGCGTATAAAAACAATAAAACTAAAAAACCGCAATTTCCTCGACCCTTTGTCATCCTCTTCTTGTTCAGTAACGCCAATCGCCGTCGCGCACAGAGGTTTGGCTGTTTGCTCGCCGAATATATTATAATATTATTATGAATTTTAATCAAATATAATGTATACATATATATATATACATGACAAGCGGCCGAAGGGCATGCGGAGTCACAACGACGATACACGACGATGTGGTTCATTTACATTTGCACCGCCGTCGCGGTTTTTGGCATGTCAAACACCACTGCCGACGGCGTCGGACGACCGAATACGCTCGAACCATCCCTCTTATCCTCCATCCATACCAACCACGAGGTATATATATATATATATAGGTGTATGTACAGAGTCATCGTGTCGTTACCACGGTAACTTTGTCACCGGACGATGGCCACTCCCACCTCGGTGGTTTTATTTGGAAAATTTATAAAAAAACAATCCACCGAACCGCCCTCTCAACCGCATGTACCTACACACAACTTCTCTAGGAATCCGGAGGTCGGAAATTCGGTTCCTCTCTCCCCACCAATGGCAAACTATATATAATACGTGCACACAATCTAATAAGTAGAAAATTTTAAAACAATAATAATACAAAGTACATTTATACAAAAATGCACATAACGCAACTATTTTACCAAAGGCTTCACTACGTTTTAGATTTTTAAAATATCTATATATCTATATAATACATATCTCATATTTATATAATGTATGTGCATGATGTGTATATAAATACTAAATACCTGTGTACAAAAAATTCTGAATAATTTTAAATATTCTTACAAATTGAAATTGAATAATAACTAGAGACTTCTAAATAATATATGTTTGATTGTTTGTCTTACAATATAAAATTTAGCAATATTATGTTTGATGCAGTGGCGTGTTGACAATGTTTCTAAAGAGTAGCCGCTCCATCAATATTTTAAGGTTGGGTGATTAATAATCATAGTTTATTTTAATTAATGTTAAAAATAATAAGACTTGAGTTGAGCATAGTATAATAATATTATAATAAAGTACAATGAGGTAATTATCATAAATATTCAATGAATTAAATTAATTTACATTTTATTAATTACATCTGTAACATTGATCAAAACTGTTTAATATAAGTGATGATCAATCATCATGAAAAAAATTGAAAATACTACTTTTCTAAATATTTATAGGATTTTAATATTAATGCAGTATAAAAATAGGGGGAAAATAATCCAAATTAGTTGTTCGTTCCTATTTTATAGGGACAATCCTAACGAAGCGAATGGTTTTAGCATGTAGGAATATTTTAATAAAACGGATGGTTGGACGGTATATAAGAATCTTCGTTCCTTAAGTAAAAGTAGTTCAACATACCACTGGTATGATATATAGGTAAAACGTAAAACGTACTAAGTTTGT
Source organism: Rhopalosiphum nymphaeae (assembly GCA_036289425.1). Lineage (NCBI taxonomy): Eukaryota > Metazoa > Arthropoda > Insecta > Hemiptera > Aphididae > Rhopalosiphum > Rhopalosiphum nymphaeae. Next base: position 3,746,208 of record JAZAQC010000004.1, read on the forward strand.
CTCGAGGAACTTGTCAAAGGACTCGACTGCGATACACATATACCTCAAACAGGCGAGAAACATGATTTCACGTTTAAAATAATGAAATAACACGAGTCTTTCATACCATTTTAAATTTGTAATGTATATTATTGATCTTTCCATGATTCTGTATACACTAAAATAGCGTTTCCGGTTAATGAAGTATACATGAAAAAATATTACAATTCACAACACAATAGATATCTATAATACCATTATAATTATTTTCATAAAAGTACTTCAGCGTAAATTCAAAATGTATACTATAGTTAAAATAGCCTAAATAGAAAGGGCTCATCTAGGCAAATATCTAGGAGATCTTAGTGGGTGTTTATCCGTCTACGAAAATTATTTTTAACATTTTTTAATATTAATTCATGTTTAATGAGCAGTATAATATATCAGTATATAATACATATATAAATGTATATAACGTTATCATACATAAGCCTATATAATGATGAAAAAGCATGGTCGCAAAATCTTCTGCAAAAGTATCTAACCTACATGAAAGTAGGGTTATGAAATTATTTTAAATAATAGGTATATAGCAGCTATATATCTATATTCAATTGCGCCTTGCTGCGGGGTCTTTTCGGCTAAAAAAGTAAAAACCATTCAACCACGACCACACGCCGCGTTTACTTATATAATAGGTTTCTGGTTTTGTTTGTTTGCCCTGGAACAGCATGACACGCGTAAGACACATTATTTTCAACAAAATATAAACACTGCCCATAAATCATCAGAAACACAATAAAAATTAAATAAAAAAATTAAAAATTAAAAATATTTTAAAAAATCGCCATGGGATTATCTATACAACTATACCTACCTCTTTCGATACTAAGAATTATTGAAACTTACTAACAATACACAATATTATATAACACCTTTTTCACATTTAGTTATACTTTATCTACCTACTCACTGTATAAATATAATATTGAGTGGTCGCGTTTCCAATAGTTTCGTGGTATTTTTGAAAATACTTTTATTTTTCGATTTTTTTAAAAATTTCTAATTTTTCTAATGATTCAGCAATATATATAGATATCTATAGTGTTCAAAAAACTTATACGAGTAGGTACTTCCGAATATACTATAATAGGTAACATGTATATAAATAAGGTTTTTCATTCGTAATACTTATACATATGTAGTGATCGGAGCTACTTTTAATAATCAGGAAAAAACAACAAAAATAAATTAAAGAAAAACGGAAATTTTTACGCAAAATCAATTTTATGATTTTGTTATAATTTAAAAATAACTAAATACAAAAATTTTTTTTTTAAATCATTATATTAGCATTTTCTGTTTGTGTTATAATTTTTCTTTTTATATATATATATATGATTGTTCATTTTTGTTACCTACTTTATTCCTTTTGCTAATAATTATTATAATTATAAAATTAAAAGTTGTTATGATTATATTACATATATATATATATATATATATATATATATATATATATATATATTATAACTGGTTGTCCAGTTATAATTAACATAATAATATTATACGATAGCTTAATTATCGAAGTTGTTGCTTATAATATATTATAAGATAATATACGACGTATCTTGTAAATGGTTTCAGCTATTATTCTCTTGCCTGTTTTTAAAAAAAATATTAAGCCCAGTATTATTTATTTTATTTACAAACTCATCATTTGACTTACTCATTTCAGTATATATTTTTGTTACATGCCTATATTGTATACTATCACTATATGTTTTTCAAAATTCAATATTTGTATTGTAATTCATTGTTTTTTTTCCCATGTTATATATTAATAGATTGCGACTTTTTTTTTAAAAATTCTACTTTGTGTCAGATCAAAATAACAACAATAAAATGCAAAATATCAACGGTATATCACCCATACATCCCCTATAACTATGACATTTTGGTATAGTTACCCTCGTCATGGTCTACAATATTATACCTCCGTTGCAGCAGAAACAATTATAGCTGTTAAACACGATAATAATGCGGCGTATTCTGTTTTTATTATATATGTATTATTTATATTATCATCCCTCTGTCCACTGCCACTGCTGCGCGACACACATGTTATTTGGCTACCGGTTTAAACGTCCTCTCGCTATAAATGCCATGTACATACATATTATATACGATATACACATGACGTATGTATTTTATATAGTGACGAGCATATTACACACACACACAATATCATATGCATAATACCATCGCGATATAGTCTACACAATACACATATATATTTGCGTGTGTGTGTGTGTGTATATATATATATATGTGTGTGTGTGAGTGTGTCTGTGCTCGGCTACTGTGTATAATATTATGTATAGACAATGGGATTACACGGCGGCGTCGGCGACTCGCGTATGTCGCGCGCGTTGCTCGGGCCCGGAAGGGTCGCATCACCCTTCACCCAGCTCGCGCGTAATCTCGTTATAAGTCCCACGTGCTTAAATATTATTATTATTATTATTATTATTCGTATTCGTATTCGTACTATTACGTCTGCCTATGGCGACCGCGCGATATCGATACAAAGTTCGATAAACCGATGTACCTATACACAATACACACACACACACTTAATATATAATACGAGATACGTATAATATTATATACCACAAAACAGTTACCAGTGTATACAATATGATATGTCTATTTTAATTTACTACGATAAATCTGTACAACCCGAGTTCAGGTGTACATAATATAATACATACGCCGGTGCGGTTTTTTATTACATTATGAGTAAAACATATCGCGGGTCGATCGACCCATGCCCCGCTACGCACCACACACTCTGGTCATATAGTCGTCACCTGTCACACAGCAGCTTTTAGATGTTCGATATTATATTATTAGATATATGAGACAGTCCTAGTTTACTGATGCGAGTATGACGGGTAAAGAAATAAGTGTTTACAGTGAGGGTACATTGATTGCGGTAATAAAATTGCATATATCGTGTAATATATGTAGTCCTGGGTGACGGATAAGCCGATTTACACATAGAGAACACATTAATTATACATGTCGAAGACATTACTTAAAAATACTTGAAAAATAAATTATTATTCATTTGTGCAGATCATAATTTATAACAAGATAAAATTAAAAGATTAATTAGTCTTAAACTTTTAAATAAAAAAAGAAGTTGTTATGCTTTATAGTGTATTTATAATAACCAGTAGGTTTTGAATGTATCTTCATCGTTATCGAGTAAGTGACTAAATACTTATAAGTGCATTAATAACCCTATTGCTATTGAAATTAATTTATCAATAAAAAAACGAAAAAAAACGAAATAAAAATAAAACAACAGATTAGTGGTCCAGTGGTCCACAAAACAATACAAATAGAAAAGATGAGTCTGTATTAAATACACATAAATTAAACAAAGTTAACCATAGTTGATGTTCTCTATAATATTTACAGAATCATTACACACTCACAATTGATTTACCTAAAACTAGTTCTATATCAATATATCGGATAGCGATTATTGGTTGGTGGCTGTGATTGACAACTAAATAGTCGAATGTATATAATTTATATTTTATGGTAGAACCGTTAAATCCAAAAATCACACACTTCTTTAAGGTTTTTGTATCGAAACCCGAAAATTGTATAATTACTTTAAAAAAATGTATATATTTTTAAATGTAAAATATATTATTAATTATTTATTATATATTTAGTTGAATAAAAGAAATTACTGTCAGCTACTTAAGTACTCATCATAATAATTATCTATTACAAT